>OX421885.1:26555106-27177253 GCA_949128085.1 Cetonia aurata | reverse complement strand
AGGCTTTTATCGTAAGAAAATATGCCCTAAGGAAGAATTATCAAATTCATTTGTTTCACGTTGACATCGATATTAATAACAACTTTTTTAGTGGTATTTTGAAATAATTACCATAGTGGGAGAAACGATTTTAAAAGTACTGTTTTTTTTTTTCAATTTAGCCGTTAAAAATTTTTATTTTTAATATTGGAATAATAAAAAATATCGACTAACACACATCGATTTTTAAAAGTGAGCGATCGATAGTATTCCTTTTAATTAGATAATTCGTATTATTATATAAGTACATATCTCTTTTATTAATCTAAAAACACAATATTATTTCCTTTTTGTATTTATATATATATAGTTCTTTTTTTTTCTTTATTATATACAATAATCGAATGCTAAGTACAACGCTATGAACAGATAAAATACGAGTTTTAGAACGATTTATTTTTAATTTATCTTCAAAATTTATTTTAATTATTTATTTATTTACAGACTTATTGCCGTATATCCTTTCTTCTTTTCTTTTCATTTGTTTTCAAGTCGTAATAGAATTTGTTTCGCTTCAGTAGCGAAGATCACAGTAATTGTAGTGATGTATTTTTTTTTTCCTTTTAACCGCGGGTATGTTTAAAAAAGACATTCCTGTCTTGGATTAACAGTATCGTTAGAGGAAGTAGAGAAAAACGCATGCTAAGATTGTATATCACGCTTTCATCATTCGGTGTGACCACAAATTTTGAGCAGCAACTTTGACGAGTATTGTTGATAAAAGTTGTATGAGTACACTGCAGAGATCGTTACGAATTTCGGAAACAGTTGATAAAATTTCAGCCTATTCTAAAATAACCTTATTTTATTAATATTATAAATTTTGGTATATATAATTATGTTAGGTAAAAGACTTTCTATATACTTTTTATATGTACTTAATTTAAGAAAGAACAAACAGAATTCAGAATAAATACTTTTTTTTTAAATAAATGACGGAAAAAAATCAAATTACAGTTTTAAGGTGACAGTAACAGACGACTAGCACCACTTTTAACATTAAGTATCATCCCATATTAATAAAATTGCGTTTTTAATGTTTAATTAAAATTTTCCGCGCTGACACACCTCAAAAAAGTATAATAGTAATAATAATCTCTTAAGAGCTATTGATTGATCTGTACACGTATATAAAATAGACGATAATAATAATAATTATAATAATGGAAGTAATAAAAATATATATAGGCGTAAAAGCAACGTAAATAAGTATCTTAAAAAGGTAATTTGAATAAATATGAGCTTATAGTCAGTCATTTTACAACTAAATGGTATTTATAATATACAAATATTATATAAATCTTATTGATGGTTTGACGTACAACTAGAGGGATTTTACCCACGCCGCCGGAACCCACTGCGGCTCCCTTTCAAGACTGTTGATTTCGGCTAGGAGCTGGTGATAAGCCCTTTCCGTATCATTGTTTATTATTATCATGTCGAAGAAATGGCCGTACTTGTCTTCCATTTCTCTGGCTTTCTCTATGATATCTTTCAGTTCCTCCTCCTGTAAAACCACAATGAATATATATATATTTAAAGTTGTTCGAGAATGCTTGATTTCGCAAAATACAAAGTTTAGCATCCTCACCTTGTATGCTTCGCCGTTTCTTATTTTCTTCTGTCGTAACTTCTCCAAACTCGGAGGCGCCACGAAAACGACGTACGGCTTAAGATCCGACGTCCTCAAGATCTTCAAACTTTGCGGATGCAAATTCAAGACGCATATCTTTCCGGAATTCACGACGGATCTGATAGCGTCCAAGGAGGTGCCGTAGTAAGCTTTCTCGTATTCGCCGTGCTCGACGAATTTCCTCGAAAGAATGTCGGCCTCGAACTGCGCCCTGGTTATGAAGTGGTAGTCTTGACCGTCCACTTCGGTATCTTTCCTGGCCCTCGACGTGTCTGAAAGGAGAAATTTTTATTAATCAGGTATTACGACTTGGGTGTCGATCGGAACTTACGAGGTATAGCGGCCGCGAATCTTTCCGAGTCTTCCATCAGCTTCTGTCTTAACTCGTGCCTACCGATATTCGGTGGTCCGATTAAGACTATGGGTCGTTTATTATTCGCGCGTGGATAATATAGGGATACTTCTTCGTAAGTCAGGATTTCTTCTGCTTCGTATTCTAAGTGTTGATTAAGAGAGGATTTTAAAGAATATTTTTATTGTTTGTTTGTCATCTTACCATCTACGGAGTTTGTATACATAGGATAGCCACCTTCAGCGTACGCTCCTTTTTTCTTTTTACGTTTCCCTGTTTTACCACACAGTAACGTTGACGTCTTCCTCTGCGGTTTCATCATGCGTTCTTCAGCTGCCAGTCTCATACTCTCCCTCTGGTGTTGGAACGACTGTGATGGAACTAACCCCGCTAACGTTTGATCCTCCTCGCCTGAAATAATTGCCGAATTTAAAATAATTCACTCGCAAAAATCTTATAATCGTAATTACCTTCCCTATATGCTTGCCACCAATTCGGATCTTCTTGACTTATGATATGCAAAACATCGCCTTTTTGAAAACTGAAACCCAACTCCCGACAGGGTATGTACATATCCTCCTCGGGGTCGTAGTCGAAATGCGCCCTGACGTGCAATAGGGTCTCCCTACCGGAATGGGCTCTCGCTTGCGCGGCGGGCACTATGAGGAAAGTCAGCGTGCCCTCCATGGCCGCCAGTATATCACAGACTGAATTAACACTCTTCCCGCGCATCTCTATGCCGTTTACTTCGAGGATCTCGTCGCCCTCGTGCAACAAACCGCTCTTATCGGCCGCGCCTCCCCTCACCACTCGGCCTATCACGACTGCGTCGCCCTCGTTTCGCACGGTGGCGCCCAGAGGTTCTGTACTCTTCTCTATTTTGATTATTTTTATATTATCTTCGCGATAGTGATCGGGTAGCGAAGATTGCGGTATCGTTTCCGCTGTAGATGGCGTTGGCGTGGTGGAATCTTCGGGCAGTGTTGACGCGATGCCGTCGTGAGCTATCATAAGCGCTTCTAGCTCGTACCCTAATGGAAATAACAGAATCATGTACTAATAATTATTGTATTTCAGATGAAACAATGCAGTAAAGTGACAGTAATTGACGATTCAATTTGAATATAGTAACAATATAATCACCTAGGTGTTTAAAACTCATTTAAGACTATAAATTTAACATATTAACAAGTAGCGGTCCATTACTTTTGGAAAAGTATGTATGTTTAATACATTGATTGAATTATAACCTAGTACGAGAAGACAGCTAAATATAAAGAATTATTTTAATGTAATGAACCATCATTACTTAACCTGGCTTTAACGAAACATAAATTTTCATAGATATCGTATTCTGAAAACATCGACACTTGCATTTGATATCTAGATTTCAAAATGCGTAGTATTTTTGTCCAAAGTATTTTGTTTCAATTGTATTATTTAATATGTTGAAACATTTTAAAATTCAATTAATTTTAAAAACCAAGTTATGGACTATCTTTAAACGATTAGCGGGGTGGAAAAAATGAAAGAGTGAATGCTTTTTTACAATATTCAGTAGTACCACTGTCACGTGCATCGTTCACAAATCCACGGCCTTCCTAAAGCGGGTTACCTCTATACCTGTGTAATGTATTTAGCGAGTCGACGCATGATCATTAAATAAATATATTAAAATAATGATTAACATTACTTTACATGCGCATATGGTAAAGAATGCAGTAAAAAATCCACGTCGGTTTGCTTAATGGTTGAATTAATACCGCTAAAACACATTTAGCGGTCGCATGACCTTGAATACGCTCTTTAATGCAGTAGATAGTAGCTAGGAGTATATTACCTGTGAATATGTATTATTTATTTACTTATTGATGTACAAGGTTTAGCAAACATAGACGGTCAAAAGTACTCGGTTGTACGAATGAAATTCGGGAGTTTTGAAAATATAAAATTAAATAATGTTAGAAATGAGAAGAATGAAACTAGAAAACGGATGTAGAGGACGCCACTAAGGCGTAAGTACTACTAATTAAAACATTTGAAGTGCCTTTGTTTTGCGGATTTCAAAGAAAAAAAAGAGGAGGAAACGGCAAATTAAATAGGTTAAATGAATAGAATCATAGGAATGTGAATAAAATGGGTGGCCGACCTGTAAAATTTTATTCATTTTTGAGACATTAGTTCTTATAAATTAAGTTCTCATAAAATATTGATTAGTATTACCGATATAAGCTGCAAAATATTTTATTTTTATCAATTTCAAATGTGATTGGATGTGAAAATTATTACATTTTGGCTTTTTAACCCACACAGTAACGCCAAAATCATATATATATTTTAAATATTTCCTACAAAGTTGGGAAAAGGAAAGCATGTAAAATTATTTTATAAATTGAATAGACCCAAACTTAAATTGAAATCATGTTTATATTGGATAAATGATTGCATATGAGTCTGAAAATTTTATTTTACGAAAATGTCAAGAAATATATTTAAAGGGAAAAGTACACTGAGAAAGAACTCTGCACTTATACTAAACATAATCATGTGCAGAGCAGTGGCTGTCAATCACAGTTCTAACTCTAGTTAAAGGGGAGTTAATAGCCGCCTTTGTATTGTAAAATAGAATCTGCCAAAGCAGTGTATTAAGGAAAATACACCAAAGAGCATCCATGTTGAGAAAATCAACAGAACAGACAAGCAGAATCCGTATTTGAATTATTTTTATTTTTGAATAAGACGAAATATAAATTCATTTTGTATTCTTATAACAAATATCAATTGTACAGTGAATAAAAGTGAAATTCATACACATCTACTCTATTGAAAAATATGCACCTAATAGAACTAGCATTTTTAAATAATCGCATGTAAGCTAAATATATTATATCTAAAATTTAATTAATTCAACCGTAATAGAAAAGAAACTGTTACTGCATAATTCACATCAAACTGGAACTGGTACATAGTCTACTGTGATATAAAAATAAGATAAGCTTCATGCTGGAAAGTGGAAAGACACGTGTTTAATACTTTTTGAGGTAACCCTTGTCATTTTTTACAGTTTGAAGTGTCTTGGCGATTGATTTTACCAATTTTCGCAAGATTTTGGCGATTTAATCCGTCTGCATATATCCCAATATACATAACTTTTCAAAAATAGTTACCATTCCACTACCAGGGACCTAGAGTACCCACGGTTACACGCTGTATATAGAAATAAATATATGACAAAAAATAAACCCGTATTACTGATTAATACAAATTATAATAAAAGCTACTGTAAAGTGGTGCGAGTTGATTTTATAATGATATCTAGCGGTCTTGTATATTGTAAAATGAAAATGTTAGATAAGAAAAAGGGGATTGCTACATATTAAAGATGCCATCTATAGATGTTGACTTATCACTCCGTAAACATCATTTAATATAACCGATATGCAACCGAAAACAAGACCAACCTGTTAAAAGGGTTGCCAATTCGACGGCGTACGCGCTCTGCGTGCTGCTTATGACGTCCAAACAATCCCTAAGCGCTGCTTGTGCATTCGCTGTGGGTCTAGGCGCTGTTCTCGACCGAACCGCCTGAACCTTATTGTGGATCGCTAAGGCACGACCGAATTGTGGCGATAGGAGTAACGATTGCACGGCCGCCACCCTTCCTTCCAATCCACCCAATCCACGGCCGGTTCCGGCTTTCTTGAGTTGCGTTTGGAGCCGCTGGACGGCCGCCACCAAGTCACCATATCCTGCATGGAAGAACAAGAATAGAAATATGGAATTGTATTGCTGCTTAATTTATTCGACACTTCCAAATAATTACAGACAGAATCGTTTAATAATTACACAGTTATTGTATGCAAATTTCCCCTAGAATAAATACAAATGAAAAAGAAAAAAAAAAAAAACACATTTCGCTTAGTATGCAAACGCGACATTTTCGGCAGAATTTTAACGAAGCAACGCTGCTCGCTCATTGTCAGTACGAACGCGACCATTTTTCAAAGCGACCGGTCGTCAGTCAGTTAGGCGAGGCGACTTTGCCCAAATTTTCAACTGTATCCATTGCGTACGTACGACGTTAAATTGCGTAAAACGAAAACAATACAAAGATTGATTTTTGCCATCGTTGGTATGCCAGCCACGTTTTGACCCAATTCCACTTGCGTACACTCGGTGACGTGACCCAAAAATTTGTTTGTAAATAACGTTAAGGGGAGACGGAGAGTATCTGTTGTGGCGAATCTTTGTTTCTCTAGCGAAACTGGCGTTAATTCGTGAGGATGAGTCGGAACGGCAGATTTCCTTTTATTTTCGGTCGGGTTGAAGCTGAACGTGGGAGGAAAGCGAAAAAAAATGTTTGAATAGTTTCACAAAGATGTATTTAAAATAGGTTTTTATCGAATAAATGGTCTATATTAATAGACTGTTGTGTAATCCAGTTCTGGATGTTTGGGGATTTTTTTCACTATTCACCATTAAATATAAATTCAAAAAAATTATTTTTGTTCAAATCTTCTGAAGCACAAAAAGTAGCACCGTATGAGTAGGTATCGAATATTTCTAAACAAAAAGAGAACAGAGGGAAAATCAATTAAAAAGCACACTTGGCTTAACTACTTCCGTTTCATTTTGCTGCAAGTTTGTGCAAATTAAATCCTTTAATATCACATAATATTAAGTACCACTACAATAACTTTTGGCTTTTGGTTTTCAAGTTCCCCTTCTACCAGTGACTTCATCCGGTAGCACTTGCTTCCATATTCTTGTATGTAGAAGCCAAAGTATCCTGTGCGCCCTCGCTATATTTGACGCACTTGCATTGCCATACAAGCCTTCAACCTCTTCATTTGTTAATGACCAGACTCCTCCCATCTTGTTTCCGCCATATATTCCTCTCTAGACTGTTTTCCTCCGGATTTTCAGTGTTTTCTTTTCACCCTGATTCAGTTTCCACAATTCTCTTTCGTATGAAACTATAGGTTTTATCACCAATCAGTCGGCTAGATCTTTATCTTTGAATTGTTGCTTTGGTAGCACCTATACCCTATTATTCCATCTTTGTTATTTATAGAAAAATACGAATCTACTGCTGCAAACATAAACGGTGACTATGCCCGAATAATTGAGACCTGAATAATTGAAATAGTATACGCCACGGATAATCCGCCGCAAGGATAATCGGAACACGGATAAACGAGGTTACACCGTAGTTCGATAGGAAGAACTGCTGGTCGATTGGAATTTCCTCCTAGATCTCCAGATTTGACACTGTTGGACTTCTTCTTGTGATAAACTTTGTAAGATATTGTCTACAAAACCAGATCTGACGATGTAGAAGATTAGAATGAAAAATTACAGATCCTTGTAACAGATTTAAGGGACGTTTAATAAAATAAGAAAAGTTATGAATTGTGCTTAAATACATAATGGTCTATTTATGGTAATTTACGTTCCAATAATCAATCTATTCCTTCTATTTTTTTAAATTATTGTTTCTGTGTGTTAATGTTTCTCTTCGTGCAGATTCTAGCTGTAAGTTCACCTGAGTCTTAGATCAGAGTTTATTTATTATTTTATTTATGATACTAATGATATATTACGTACTTCTGTTTGATCTTGATATCTATTCTAATCCAATTTCTACAACATCTAATATACAATTACGATTTAATACTCTCATCATATACGGAAATTTGCTTTATATCATAAAATCATGGACTAAGTGCACCATCAACACTAACTGATTGGTCATTTTTGCGCGCCTAAATAGCTGTCCATCGGTTTTCTCTGTTCATGCATCGAGGTTTTTTACGATCTAGTGCCCACCTCCACCGGCGATGCAAAGCATTAGCTCGAGTGCACTAGCATTACGATCGCGTGTTCCAACTTCCGGTCCTTCGGACGCTTTCAAAACAGGAAACTATTATGCAGCCGACAGGTAAGCAGGTAGGAGACGACGAGTTCCGTGTAATAAAGAAGGCAAGTAAGCAAGTTGATACGCCTCGTGAATGAATCATATTAGGTTTAGATATACAGAGAACCACCACTAAATGCGACAATAGAAGTGACGTGTGATTATAATGTAACTATTATCACAGTAAAATGTGATATCTGCATATTGCAAGCAAAATTTTTATTTCAACCAAATGAAAAAAAAAAAAAAACTAACTATATTGAGCAAACTCACCATAGATAGCGTGTACAATTTCCTTCTCGCCATGCGGGGCCGGCGTCGTAGATCTGGAGGACTCGTTGGCGTCGTCTTCCGTGAAGGCATCGTTTACGGCGCCCTGTGGTCGATTCTCCAACGCCTGAAGTTTACGGGAACCGCGCAACGAACGGTTTAAGAATTCATTTTGGGCCGCTATCCTCTCCTCCTCCTCTTTGCGTTTCCGTAATTGTTCCTGAAAGGAGAAGGGGTAGGCCACTCGTTAATATTTGACGCTTCATTAAAAGCTGCGAAGTTAGTTTTTTCGCTGCCGAAATTTTCGCTTTCATCAAAAGTTGAATCGTTAAAACGCGAGATAATAATAAAGTATTTTTAATACTAGCTGTACATAACAACCGAAAAAAGGGAATGTTGATATTTCGAACAGTCGTTTGTCTTGATAATCCGTCATGTTTAAACACCGGTTTTAAGACCGTTTGATTATCTATTTATTTATTATTTTTATAATAATAGACGTTGCTTTGTGAATACTCAAATAAGCGCTTTACGAAAAATATGGTCCGTATAAACGTCCTTCTGTGCTTGCTATTCATTAAATCGACACTCAAAAGATGTTACCTTTGCGACATGAACATACCAACAAGAATGTTGAAAAACAAAATGTATAAATGAATTTTTGGCCTCAACTGTATACATAGCATCATCTGTCGGCCAATGCAACAGTAGGTTCACCACCCTTAATAAATCAGCCTGTACAGTATAAGGATTAAAAGTGTGATAATTTGACTACAATCATTGAAATAAATAATCGAATTTGCTTAAATAATTCGTTTAGATCTGTATTCCCTATTAAATATTTTTGTAAAAGCAGAAAACTAAAAAAGAGACATCTATTGGATAGTTGTGGAATGATACGTGTTGTTTGTAGTATAAACTTTAAGGAGTGCATCTGCAGAAAATCTAGATTCTCATGATGAGTTTACTATAATAGAAATTGAATGAGATGCTAATTTCATGTGCTAATTTGTAATTGAATTTTTTGTAATATAGGTACGGATAAATTTATAAAGGTAGGAGGAATGCATCAATTTTTATAATTAGAAAAAAAAAACGTTTTCCGGTACGATAAAACGCATCTCAACAGTTGGCAAGCCTGCTTACATATCTTATAGTGATCCCTTAATCAATGATGATATGTATGAGTTAGATGTGTAAATTTAATTATTGTGTTTCATTGTGAAATGATAAAATATCCTTCTTATTGGAAAACTCTTTACTTGTAACATAAAAAAACGACGCTACAAACTTTCCAATACGTGCAACTCTATTAAGCACACGATTTTGTAAATTTAAATATGCAAAGTACTCAAACAAAAACAAATTTTCGTAGAACACATTCGGTATGCGTGAGGTAACAATAACAGAGTTTTCAAGGTCTATAGTTGGTAGGTATATAAGCGTATTTGTAAAATTTAAATCACGCCTATTTTTAATACTAAGTAAAAAACTGTTAAATGCATGGTAAATACTACGGGGAAATACGAACTATAACAGAAGAAACACGGGATCTAACAATATAATAAATACGCACGTAATATTAACCTATTTTTTCTCTGTTAATTGCTTTCATTAGTAAGCTACAACCGTGCGTTGCGTCCCTTTCGTGAAACGTGCCATTTTTCTTTCGTGTATAACACGTTTCGTCATGAATGAAGATCAGGACTTTGACATGAATTTCGTGAATATGCCTAAAATATGTACCTAATATCATTAAAACCTGCAACATAATAATTACGTTTCCTAGCATATGGAGGCAGTATATATAATTAAGCTTTACGGGAAATATTTTACCAAAATAACACAAACTAAAGCCACTACATGCATACCTAGTACCAATAACTCCATACGATAATTTATTAAAGAAGAAAGCAAGTAATAATACTGCGAAATACTCTTATTATAATCCTCTACATAATTTTACATTTCAATGAGTTATTCTGTTCTAGTTTTTTTTTACAATGCATGTACGAACATATCCACGGTTTTAGAAAGTGAATCTCGTGATCAGGCACCCATTGTATCATAAATGTTGATTAACATTGTATAGGCGTATTAAATTTTTTCTTGCAGCTGGAAGATTATATAAGTTAAGTTTTAAGTCAAATAATCGTACAAATAGTTTTAATACAAGGACGTACGAATCCACTTTTAGTTGCATTTAACACCATGACGATAAATGGAATGGTAAATGTAGTTAAAGTTGGATTTTTTTATTACTACTAATACTGCCTTGACCAGATACTTCAGGTGAATCATCTGATTAAGAGGATCTGGATAGAAGAGTTATTGACAAAATCCTATTGCGTTATAGCACGCCAATATTAATTATTCATTAATAGCATCATTTTCTGTGTGGTTTCTTTTCTCATGTAATATATAATGATACATACTAACTAATAAATAACCAATTTCCCTAACAGTAAAATTTAAGGAATATGTCGTCAAACATTTTTGAACGATTGTGTAAAAACTAAGGATACATTAACACGTTATTACCATACGCAAAGACACTAAATATCAAATTGCAAACCTATGTATCTCAATACAGAAATCTTTGTACGTACATATATTATTAATTCAGATGAACACAGATTAGCAAGCAAAGATATTGGGATTATATGTCAAATTAAAACGAAGCTCTCTACCTTATCGACAATTCCATAGCACATTTTTTAAATAAACTACTCATTCAAAAGTTGCAAGTGATATACAGTACTTTTTCTCCAGCCTGTAAATCGTTTACGATGTTATTCAACTCATAAATCTTCGGCAATGGTGTGTTTGATGCAATTTTTTCATTCTTCGGTAGTTACGAATTGGAGTCCTACAATTAATAATTCTTTTACCTTTGTAATTTTAAAGATTTTGATATTTGCCTGCTACATATTGCTTCACTTGAGCTCATATCAGTTCTATCAGATTTAAATGTAATGATATAGTAGTTTTTAGCGAGTGCCGAAAGTTTAACTTTTAAGTGTATGTTATTGCAGACAATTTCTTTCGAAAAAATGCCAATTAATCAAAGCATTGGTTTTCCATGGAGTCCTTAGATTTTTTTCTGCCTTGACAGAGTGGTATGTTGCATTATCCATTACAATAACGCAATTTGGTTCTGTCAACTACTGCCTACTATTAATTTCGTCGTGGTAATTTGAAGCTTCTTTGAGTTCAAAATAGAGCCACTTATTGTCAACAAAACCATCGTCACTTCCCATATGTGGTATTTTTAAGTCTACTTCCTTTACCAGATGTATTTTTTAGCCCATGCAGTTGTGTTATGTGCACTTGTCTTTCTCTGAAAATTGTTTTATCAATCTATAGATTTTGTTTGGCTTGGCCCTACATTAAACATAATTCAGAAAGAACCAAAAGGACTTAAAGCAGCAAAGAAATTTGCCAACTTACATCACAAAAACTTAGCAATCAATAATATTTCATTTTAACACAAATACCGTATGCACGTAGTAGCTAATAGAAACCATTCAAAAACTTCGATTTTTGCAAATTTCCTGTTTAATTTTTACTTTTAATCAAGGGAATATTTTTGCGCATAATTTTTTTCATATTAACATCTGGGGGAGGTTTGTCAATAAGTAGCCATAAATTCTGTGTATCAATACCATTGCAAACTAGTGTACAAAAATACCGGTGCGGCCAAATATTATGGACCACATATATGGTAACTCCAGTTGATTTCATGCTGTTGGGGTTAATTTTAATGCAAACTATAACGAAATTTGTATGGATCTTTCAGATGTAAATTTCTTCCGTCATGATAAAAAAAACACTACAGTTGCAATAAAAGCCACAAAGTGGTACAACAACAAATTAAGATTCATTAAACAATATTACTATTTGTAGATTTTATTTTTCACTAATTCATGTATTATACCCAAAATATAAAATGCCTATAATATCTGGCCATAGCTGTATATTGTTGTATCACCCACACGGACAAATAAATATTGAATTTCATTGTGCCTGAATATATCTGTGCATATCGTATGTTCGAAAGTACGAATACATTTATGCCAGCCAGTGTTTTAGTCGCCGTTAAAAGGATATCCTGTGTCAGATACATACTAAAAGTACTTAGGAACTACCTATTTACGTAGTATATGCTGGATCCCAACAACGTGGATTTATGTTTATAGAAAATCAGTTAAGTGTAACGACCTTTTGTTTGAAAAAAAAAATGCAATTTTATAAATAGCAGAATAGTCGTTTTGATAAACATAAATTCGTAGTTTTAAACGCATCATACCACATGTTGGGAATTATTACCTGGGCTTTGACTACAGTTAAAATATTTATGTATAACTGTAATATTGAAATGGGTTTCAAAGTAATTGGTGTCGCAATTATTTAAATTGCATGGGCACTTAAATTATTAAAATAACGGCCAAATTAATTCTCAAATTACATATAAATCTTGGATGTTGAAACGTGCGGATTAGGATTTGGGATTAAGGCTTTTATAACTCTGATAAATTGCTCCGTTATAACTTACAATACAAATTAACGCAGAAGGTAATACTTTAATTAACAATATAAACTCCTGGACAAAATTAAAGGCATGTCTTGAAAAAAGTGACAAAATTCGCCAAAAACTTTTATTATTGAAATTATAACGAATTGTAACAAAAACCAATTCAATAACATTTTCAACGTGATACAATGTTGATTTAACAAAAATGTTGCAGTAATATCTAAAATTGAAGGCTTAGTGAACATTTAGAAATTATAAAAATTAAATTGAACTGTAATTTTGCTGCTTCCATTCGTCTAGGCATACTACTAATTAAGTTGCAGGTGGTGACTTGATGAATATTCTCCCATTAAGCAACCACAGCTTCTTCAAGTTCCCTAAGAGTTGTAGGAGGAGATTTGTGGCGTTTAACTACCCGTTTCAGCGCATCCCACAGATGCTCTAAGAGATTCATGTCCCGGCTTTTAGGTGGTTACTCCATAACATGAATATTTACGTCACGAAGGTAGTCCATTACTTCTAGAGCAACGTGTGGTCAAATGTTATCTAGCATAAAGAGGAAGTTGTCACCGATAAACGGAGGAAATCGCACATGTTCTTCTACAATATTCCCGATATAAAAATTTGCATTCATTGATCTCCTGTGAATAGGTGCCAACTGTGTGCAAGCGTCAAAACAAATTGCTCCCCAAAACATTACTGACCAAATGGAACTCTTTAGGGGATATTGCAGTCAGCAAACCTCTCATGTGGTCTTCTCCAAAAACGCTCACGTTCATCTGGTGACTTCAGGCTAACTCGTGTTTAATCCGAAAACCAAACTTGTTTCCAGTCGTTCATAGTCCAGCTTGCACGAGCTCTAACTGAACGTAATCTTGCAACTCTGTGTTCCATAGTGAGCAGTGGTGTAATTGCTGGACTTCTACTCTTTAATCCTGGTTTATTAAGCCTTCTCCTGAGTTTTCTTTCAGAAATCTCTGCGTTTCGGACCTCTGCTAAAGGTCTGCTTAATAACTCGGAACTGCTCGATCGTCTCGTCCTTAAAGCAAGTGTTCTAAGAAATCGATCATCTCTTTCATTTGTAGTTCTTTTACGACTTTGTACTATTACTCAAACAGACCAATATTTGTTTCCTAACAGCTTCTTACGAAATCAACACCATCTATTTGCAAACTTGCAACCTCACAAACGTCAAATAATTGCAATTTTTTATCAAAAATAACAGATGAGATTCTAAGCTACCTAGATACTATATTTCACGAATTAATACCGTGAAAATTGCAAATAATAGCAAAAGTATAAAGTTATGCGTTATTTTTGTCCAGGAGTTTGTTTTGAAAAATCTTTCTTTACAGCTATATGATCCTATTGTATAGTAAATTTAATTTTCATTTTCATTATTTTTTACTGTTAATTTTTGTAAAATGTGAGAACAACCAATTTTTAGTAACATTCCAAAAAAATATTGTTTTTAAAACTATGTATAAGTATTCTTCTTAATTTCAGACGAACCTCAATACATTTTACTTATATGCAATATGCCATTTTAATATCTTATGAATGTTTACATTCTGATGTTTCAACTAAATTTAAATTACGAAAACAAAAAAAACTTGGTAAGTCTTGTAATCTTGAATGTAATAAGTTTTTTTTTAATTTAAAGTTGAATAATAATAAAGATGAATTTTATTTGGGTTTTTCTAGGTTGACAAAAAATAACCAAATCTAATCTCTAGCATTTTGTGTTTATTAAAAAAAGACGATGTTTCGTCATTGTTTAACGACATCTTCTTGGCTGTTATAGTTACAAATTAAAACTGAATGTATCTTGGAAGTGCATCATAATGTAGCAAATTAAAAGTATACTTGATACGTCAAAATACAAAAATTTAAAATGACATATAACATTTATAATAAATACGAAGGACACTTTAACATTATTCAGAAACAAACAAACGATGAATGCAAATTCATTTTACAAAGTATAATTTCAATTTATAAATTATGATGCAGTTCCAAGACACATTAAGTTTTAATTCGTAACTTATAACAGTCGAGAAGATGTCGCTAAATAACGCATCTTTTTAATAAACATCAAATGCTCAATTAGATTTGATTATTTTTTGTCGACCTATAAAAAGCCACATGAAATTTATCTTTATTACTCAATTTTGTGCATTAATTAAAATTTATTGATATACCTACAATTAATATTAAAAAAATAGTAGAGTTTCCAGTGTTATTTTTGTACTAAAATAACCTTCAAACATAGTTTTTTTCAAAAGAACAAATTTAGTAGAATGTCATTTTCAGGATAAAAAAAAAATATACTTTCGGATCATTTTACGCCCTATTTCTAAAAATTACAAAAATGGGAAAGATTTTATTATTGCCAAATTAATCCAGTATTTATTTTAATTGAATTGATTGCCCAAAGCTATACATTCGAACAAATATAAAAGTAATACGATTAAATGCTTTACAAGCCCATGACAGATTGGCAAGATTACCTGCGCTGAGTAATAAATGTTGTTGTTGTTGTTGGTAGGGGTGGAATTATTTTGATACGCTGTTACTGTCGAAACCATTTTATCTGTGCAATAGTTATTGATAATTCTCATTTTCCATGCGAAAAACTACTTCCACACTATTTTGTAGTCCTGGTGCTGTCACTGTATAACAATACTAATTGTTCGAACATTTCCAGCGCACGTTTTGTTGTCACCTAAACCACTAGCACCTAAATATTATTTTTCATACACACTTTTATGGATTTAATCCACCGCTTTGTAGCTATTCACTCACAAATCACAAACACGTTTTATACCAACACTGACAACTAACGCATTGTACTTGCTATCTATCTATACTGAATAGTAGGAACATACATGCATTCATTACACATCGTATTGTCTTGCCAAAACAGGAACACTTTAAACAGATATCCCGCAAAATTCACTAGCTACGGAATATGAATAAACGACGACATACAGAAACAGAGTGACACGACTGAAGACTAAAAGGAGACAACGCCATGCAGACGTTGCTAATTGAAACGGAAAAGGTATGACTACTCCCACCTGTCCAATCGCATGTATGTATACATAACGAAATTAGTATCTATAGACCCCGCGAAAACATACATACAAGCGGGCTGGCACCTTTTTGTATTAAACTCGATACGAAAAACGTTCTTGTTAATCTGATATAGGCGTCGAGTTAATTTGCGGTGAAACCGTGTAAAATTATAATATTTTCTTTTGCGATCATTTATGGTAATTGCTCGAATTAAGGCGGTATATAATAAATATGAGCACAGTAGCATGAAATAAATTAGCACGCGATTATAATTAATTTATTGGTTTGTAGATTGTGTGGCTTTCATATTTTCTTTTCTCATTTAATAGTATAATTCTTCACCGTGCTTAATTCATATTAATTAATATCAAAATTGAATGTTCCTTAGTTTATTACGTAGAAAAAACTGTAAAATAAAAGCTCTGATATTTCAAGGTCTCTGGTCATCAACTGCATGTGATGATTTTCGCAATGTGCAAAATTTTTTCAGAAACATGAACAAAATTGCTTCCTAAAAACCGCTGCTGTAAAAATGTGAGACCATAAAATATTTACGCCTCAATTTATCTTTAAATAAAACTGGTTCAACTGAAAGATCGTACAATATGTAGAATTTTATCTTATGTATAGGCTAGAATAGAATCTTGCCATTGCCTAATATGGAATGATACATTTCTTTGGTTATATAGAAGCCTTAGATCAAGGATTCCCCATCTTTTCATAATGGCTTATATTTAGTTCACAAACCAGCGACTACACCAAATAAGTGGCGACATCCAATCTATCAACAGCAAAACTTTACAGCTCTGCAGTTAGTTTTCATTTTAGACAATTCTTTTCAACATGGTGAAAATCCAACAAACATTAAAGGAAAACTTATTGAAATATCTAGTGATGGAAAATTAAAATTAAAAAAAATATTTTTATTCACTCCAGAAGCTTTGAAGCTACTTTTAAATCGCATATCCTCTCGCATATAATCGGCTGTAGTTAGTACCGTCGTGTAGACCTCGTTCTTTATGTAGCCCCAGAGGAAGAAGTCAATGGGAGTGAGGTCTAGTGATCTTGGTGGCCACCTTGCTTGACCCCCACGACCAATCCATGAATACGACTATTATATGCAGCAGCTCCATCATGTTGGAAAACTATCTGTAGTCGAACGGCCAGAGGGACATTTGCAAAGAGTTCAACCAAGTCGTCACGAACGAACAATGAATAATTGTCACCGTTCAGGTTCCCGTCGTAGAAGTAAGGTGTTCTCCGAGAATGCCATCTCAAACATTGAGTGACCATCTTTGCTGATGGTTTCCAATTCTCATGAAGTGCGGGTTTTTATCCACGTAATAATAAAAGTTGTAGCGATTGACTATCCCATTTTTATGGAATGTCGATTCATCGGAAAATGGCACGCGCATAAAATAGGTTTCATCTTGGTCGATTTTGTTGATAGCCCACATAGAGATATTCTGTCTGGCTTGAAAATCTTGAGGTTGTTATTCCTGGTGCAGTTGAATCTTGACATAATGAACCTTGTACTTCTGAAATATCAGTATCCCTACTGATATGAGGATTTTCAACAGTCACCTCCAGAACTTGCAATTCATTATTTTCGATCAAAACTGGCTTAGTTCTAACTCTCTTTGCTGGAACAGTCCAAGTAGTTGAAAATCTATCCAACACTCTATACCGCTATGCTATACCGTGTATAGTCAGTCTGGAATTGGGGTAAGCGTGTAGTTTTAATTTTTTAGTAATTACACAGAAAATATCTGACGCATCTATCAGCTACCAACACTACCCTTCAATAGAGGTTAGTAAATCAAAATTTTTACCAAAAGTAGTCATGTTTATATCCCTAACTTCTTTACATTCAAAGGCGTTATATTTTTGTTTTCCCAAAGAAAAGTGAAAATAAATAAACCTCTTAACGAGATAATTTTGTTTTATTTTCAAATTTCCAATTTCTAATTAGAAAGGGACCCACCAAACGAAAAAAGAAACAATTTTGTTTGAAACCATTTGGGATTACGCAAAAGAATATTACGTAAAAAAAATATTTTTTTCCAAAGGATTCAATTAAATTTCAGAGATCAAAACTGAAAATTGCTACGAACAGAATGCTGAAAACTGAAAGCTAAACGGAATTACGTAATCGAGAAACTTCAAAAGGAAATACAAGACCTGCAATGGGTAAATTAATCAAGACGCAGACGAAAGCGCTTTTGACTTTTACCCGAGTTATTGTGTTGTAATTATTACCTGGGTTTGCTTTTTTTTATTGGTTTATTCCATTTGCATTTTACTATGGGCCTAGTTATTTAAAATTTACAAACGAAAATTATACAAATGTAGGCGGGTGAACATAGTAGAGGGTTGCTGTTTATTCTTTAATTAAAACTGTTGAATCGCCACTAACAATGGGTATTTTAAATGTCTACTATAATAAGTACATTTTTGTTAAATATTGAAAGGATATGAAGACATATATGTACCTATATTTCCTTTTTTATACATGTATTAAAAAAATGTTGAGAAAAAAATTGTTCTGTTTTCTTTCCATATGAGGTATTGCATAACCGACTGCGTGTTTGCACAATGTAATAAATAACACAATAACCAACATAATGGTTGTATGTAGTATGTATCGGTAAATTAGCTTATCATAACAAAACTATAACGTTATTATTGCTACAATGCGGTAATCTACGTTCAGCATATTTGCAAAGTAAGCAATTTTATTATCTAAGTTAGTGACTTGAATAGGGTAATGTATACATTGTAAATAGGTAAGTATATTTATCGAATGTATTTTGTAAGTACTAATAAAATACAATTTAGATAGAGGTGTTGCTGGCAAAAAAAAAGTATGGAGTCAAGCTTTTCATGTATGTATAAACGCATGGAGAGTTGCGCCCGTATACAGCGTATTATATTAGTGCTGTGGAAATCACAAGATATTGGAAACCGATTAACCGAATTTTTCTCAAACCGATTTCAAAAATGGTTTTAAAATCTGTTATAGTTTCTTTTTTTTTTTGTTTTAAGGCTATTAATCGCTGACAAATTTCTATTCGTAGCACCCATAACGTACTATAGTGAGCAAGCGGATGTGACCACCACGTGACCACAAACGTCAGAGAAAAAGTGTATTTTTATGTTTTACTATGTATTGTCCTGCTGATTGTTTACGTTCTGTCATCTGAAAATATTTACCAAAGTATTTTTGTTTTAAATGTGATCTAAAAAGCAATTAATTCTTGAAAGTAAAAAGAAATATAGGGCACGTCTCTTGTTTTAAGGTTAGATTGTAAACACATTCACAAATCAGTAATGTGACATATCTTGTACTACCAACTTAACAATGTTACCACCTTAAAATTTGAGGTCACGTGATGTTCACATCCGGTTGCTCACTCCGTATTGAGAGTGAACGATACGAGGGTGGTTCGATATATTTTTAGAAAAGAAGGGAAGAATGTGTATTGTCGAGATAATATTGTGGCAGTAATTAATACAATTATGTAACCTCGTCGCAGAATTTTGTTAATTTTTATAAGATGTTTTCACAAATGATACTTCAAAGTTGTGGTTAAACTATTGTTGTTTAGTCTTACACAAATATTCTTTCTAACATTGTTTGTATCGAAACGTGTAGAACAAGATTGTGGCAATCTTTGACACAAAACTTTCTGTTACATTACATTTTTGTTTCTAAATAAGTGGTTTAATTCAAATACACCAATGGCAAATTAGAACCGTAAAATCTAACAATGTGATATACGTCATTACTGTTACTGCATTCGGGTACGGCGCTATCAAAATTTTAATGGACAGTCGGTTTAGTTTTAGTCAGTTGAGTTTGTTGATGTGGCATACAGTTGAAGATTTGGCAATCGCGAGCCGTGTATAAATCGATGGATTTATTTTTCAGGGAGAAACATACGATGGTAAGTTTGATTTTACGCAAACGTTGCTGCGTCGATCAAGAAACTCTTGTAGAAGGCGCTAAAAGAAGGTGCTTTATGGTCAACCACAATTTCTTTGAAAGCACTCCATTAAAAAAAAGCGTTTTGCCCTTTGTTTGTTTAATTTGATGTATTAGAATAGGAAAAAAAACCACGTAACAAGTCGTACAATTCACTCTTATAAGATATTTAAAAAAATTGTGATTTTCAACGTTCTTTTAGAAAACTTTTTTTTGATATGTTATCATCTAACCTCACTTTATGTCGATTCATGGCATACTTTTTAAATTTACCGCCATACTAGTGGTCACGTCATATGTGTCAAAATAAATTTTGCGGTTGTTAGAAAAGAGATATAGTAAAAAAAAACTTTGTTTATTTTGAATTGAATTTTGAACAACAATGATAAAAATAATTGTTTTATAAAATAACGATTATTTTCACTACGTTTATAGTAGTTTGGCCCTGACTCATTTAGTGTAGGTAGGTATGTATAACAAATTCCAGATTTATGCTAATTTCTTTCTATGCATATGTTTTGCTTATACCCATTACAATGTCGGTCGTATTATTAATTGAACTTTGAAAATATATGCAAATAGGTGAAGCTATTTTCGACGACATTCTTTAACCTTTTTCACTGAAAATTATCATTTATGTATATACATGCGCGTCTCTCTTGGTTATAGCTAAAAAAGGTAATATAACATTTATAGATGCGATTGCTTTGTAATATAAATCCAATTAACATTAAAAGAGCAATGCACATAATAGGAAATTCGAAATAACTCATATCTGATGACTAATTATTATTGCGATTTGCTGGATTATATTATAACTATTGTTCAGGTAAATAATTGTTAACAAATTTGTGTATTTCACAACTAATATTTTTAACGTGAATATGCATATAAATGAAGTTCTAAGAACTCGATATCTATTTGTGGTATAGATCGTTCATATTGACTTGCCAGCACAGAGCTTATGAGATTTGTAGAGGTATAGTAGGCAAACATCACTCATACCACCAACTTGAACCTGAACGCTCTATAGCTATTGTAAATATTTTATACCTAAAGCTGATAGCATCTACCAACATAACTTTTATGAATGTACCTGGCATGCTGGTAAAAAAAGTACATATATATATAACTTCAACATATCTACGATCTACGAGTACCTATGTGCTTATGTACTACTACAAGTCTTGCAACAGCGCGTCCATTACATCATGGAAATACATTTTATTATACACGTATACATGTTTTGCTTTTTGTTTTTTATTATTAGTGTAGTTTGTTTATACGTAAATGCTTGTAACGTAGATGAAACACTAACAAAAATACTTTATAGTTAAGAATGCTTGTTGAATATAATACTATAAACATAATAGGAGCTGCTAGTAAAGCAAATTTTATTAAATTTTATGCTGACATACCATTATATGAAGTCATAAAGTATGTCAATATTATGTAGTTTTGTAAGATTTCTTTAAAAAATACATCTAAAGTGCCTACATACTCTTGAATGTGCAATGTATACAAGTGCTAGATTACAGTTAGATACTTTTATTAGATTCTTTGATTCAATATACAAAAAGTAAACTTGTATAAAATCAAAAGAGATACATTACACAAGGTGCATATATTTTATTTTTATATCTTTAAGTATAATATATATGTCCACGTATTACACTGATTAAAGTTAATTCGCGTTAACTAGTAATTGCATAAATTGCATACTTAGGCTTATTTTGACAAAAGTTGCATATATTTTGCATATTTATGTTTTTTTCTTATCCTCTCTCTCAGTAAAAATTCCTAATGCAGATCGACAGCCGACAAGGTCGAAGGTCGGAACTCCTCATTTAGGGTGGGGAACCTGGGGTCCTATACCCTTTCATCTCTGATAAAGCGGCACGATCAAGCCCCGCGGGGTGTGAAAAAAAAAATTTGTAATTAAATGACACTGATCGGGGGGCGTAGATGATCGTTTAAGTTCGAAAAATTGAAATTTATGAATAATTTCGTCTCATTTGTAGCCGACAATTCCCAGAACGAAATAGTAAGTTATTAATTTTACTAAAAGATTCACAATTTTTTAACTTTTGATATAAAACGGCAATTGTTGTTGTAGGTGTCTTCTGAGAGGACATGTCTGGTGCATCAACACGCTAAAACCATTCACAAAACTTACTTTTACAGAATTTTGAAAAATATTTAATTATAAATTGTTTTAGAAATATGTTGTAAAAAATGTTTGTGCAATAAAGTTGATGTTTAAATTTCTGCTTTTATTTATTTTAGGTAAAATTTGTGTATATTTTCACAATTTCCTTGCATAAGTATATGGCCCAAATTTATGCATATTTCCTGAAAAATCCTTGCATATATTTCAGTTTTTCTTGGCATAAAATCCGGACTTCATTTATAACAATCAACAGATATTTGAAATGGCTTTTATATATATATATATTCAAATTTAGAGTCGTTATAAAACAAAATTTTTTTGATCAAAACAAAATTTTCTTCTCAAAAATTCACTTTGAATTAGAAAAAATAAAGATTTTTACTAATTTAAAAGTATTGAAAGTCATCTTAGTATACTAATTATTTAGAGTTGTCTAATTTTCTAATACATGACTCTTTTTAGTCAAACATTATGGACCCTAAGAATTTGTATATGCTGTAATATAAATAGTACCTTCTATTCAAAAAAATAATAATAATAGCTTTGTCTCTTAAGTACAAAATGCTAAGGTAGAGATCACTTTTTTTTATTCAACAATTGTCCAGAGTTTTTCGAAATGAAATATTGATGAGTTACTAACTTTCTAGCCAGACTGTAAAATAATATTAATAATTACCAAGAAAAAAGCAATGTACGCAATTGTGGAAATACTAAAGATGAATATGTACATATAAAAGAATTTAAATTACTCTGCCTCTATTTACTTAAATGGTGGTATTGTAACGTTGCAATATTGGAAATCGAGTATAAAAATAAAACAAACAATTTGCCTTGCGGTTATATATTGACATTTGCAATTACCACAACAATTTATGCGAAAAATATTTATACAGAAATTAAAATATGTTACGTCTGCAAGTATAGATATCTCAGATTGAAGGAACACAACAGCAACAACAGAATTAAAATTACTGTTACTAATTAACGTTTAACCTTGGACATTATTGTATATATTTAAAAAAAAAAAAACTTTTTGCTGATGGAGTGCAACATAATGTCTTAAAGCCGTGTTTTAAGAGAGATCTTGAAGGTAGAATACATACATTATATTAGCAATAATAGTTTTACATTTGGAAGAGGATCTAAATTTTTGTTTATAAATATTAAAATTTGCCCAAATTCAATGAAAACACGACAAGCATTGTTTTAATTTATTTTTCTTTTCTGAGTAGCCTAAAGGTTTGTGTTATTTTATATTGTCTTGTTAATTAAAAAAGCATGTGTTATCAATCATCAACTACTCATTGAGTAGAACTAATTCCTTCTTTTGTAATATCAATGTGCGTCAATGTGCACATCTAGTACACTATTATTTATTTATTTTTATTAAATTTTTATTATATTTATATATATGTATATATTGACGATACATTGTTCTTTACAAATGGCAATAAATTGAATTTGAATATGATGATGAAACAATGAACCAAAATACTAGTGTTAAGACAATTTCCATTAGTGTATTAGTATAACTATCGATAGTCGACTATCGAGAGTTATCGATAGTTATCGATAGTCAACTATCGATAGTCGACTATCGATAACTATCGATAGTTGGTCCGACTATCGATAGTACTATCGATAGTCGACTATCGATAACTATCGATAGTTGGTCCGACTATCGATAGTACTATCGATAGTTGAAAATATCGATAGTGCCAACCACTAGGTATATTACATAGCTCATATTAATATAAGCCAACTACTATGAGATTATGTAACCATCAATACACGTCTAACGCGTAGCTGGTAACGCTTTTCCCATTAATTACAATATCACGCCTGTATTTGTGCACGCCGATTGCAGAGGAGTTTAAACGGTCATCTATACAACCAACACATTTCGCGAGTGTTCAGTGTTCAATACATCTCAACGCTATCTCACTTTAACATATCCACCGTATTCCCTTCAAACCGAACGATTGGTAGGTATCTCTATTGCCCTAATGGCGGTAGTGTAATTAAAATTTGATTGTATCATTAAGCGAGACGAAGCTGTGATTCCTCAATTACAATAATTATTGTTAAAGTGTCTGGAAAGTTGCAAACAACAGGTGGAAATGAATATCAAGTGGTTTAACGTTTCCGGGGCTATTTTAGAAACGATTAATTTCGCATTATTGCTTTTTAATTGGGAAGACTTTCAGGAGCGTTATTTTTGAGATTATTAACTTAATTATAGAGGAATTATGGACCAGTCTTGAGGTAAGTAATTGGCGGAAAAAATCTTTTTGGAAACAATTCTGGATTTTATATCAGATAATTTTAATAAATATCAACCAACATTTTTATTTTCAATAATAAACATCAGTTTGCTTAAGAAATATAATTGTTGAAATAAGTCCATTCTATAAATGGCACTAATCAAATATCATTGAAGAAATGCAATTTTTTTGCACTTAAACTTTGAAAGATTTTTACTGTAATATTCTAACACCGATATTAACTAAAACAAGTTTGTTAGAAATTCTTACACTTCTTATCTTTGTTTGGAGTAGCATGGTGGTATAAGATAAGTCAATCACCTGAATTAATGAAAAGCTAAATGCAAGTTGCAAGTATAAATGTATACAAAGTGTAGTAAGGGACCTTACACATAACTATCAGGAAAGCCACAATCGACATTTAACCCAACTTAGAGTAAAACTCCGTTAAGGAATAGAAACAGTTATCAACAAGAAATCAACAAGAAATTTTCTTAATTTATATTTGAAGGGTTCTATATTTAAAATTTGAAGAAAAGGGGAATCATATCATATAATTTGATGCCAGTATACATTGGATTATTTTCAAAGAGAGTTAATCGATGCGTTGGAATGGCGAAACTGTCTGCACTCCTAGTAAAATATTCGTGAAAATCCTTGTTGCGTGCGACAGGAGTGACGCTTTGGCATTCCCATTATAATACCCACAGTTTTTTTCTGAAGTCGAAAAGCTCTCGTGGTATGAGACGCTCCTTCCCAAAACATAAGACCGTAATCTGATGCGTGACTCGAAACAAGCATAATAATAATTTTTTATTATCTCGACACTGGCGACCTCGGACAATCTGTATAATACAAAGCAAGCTTGTGAAAGTTTCTTGCCTAACTCATTTATGTCATGTTGCCAACCAAGATGCGCTTCAATGCGTAGTTCCAGAAAATTCACGGATTGAACTTGTTGGATAGACTTTCCACTGACCCTAAGCAATTGACTGCTGTTTATATCTGACAATTTTGCTGCGAAATTCATAAATACTGTTTTGTTGACATTTAATTTTAAGTGGTTGGTGGGAAAAAAACAGTTTAGAAAAATATCTATTTTGTTCTGCATACTTGCTTGAAGTTCAACAGCGTTTGAGCCAGCTTGCAGAAAGCAGTTGTCGCCGGCGTACGTAGTAAAAGTATGGGGTATTTATTTATAAGATATTTACTTACAGTACAATATCTTCTTCATGAGAATAGGAAAATATTTTAAGCCGTACATTTTACGATATTTCATGATAAATATCTATATAAGCGATTTAATAATGTCATGTAGTATACGCATGGCCTCTATCAGCCAGAAAGCGGAGACAATAACAATTGAAACGGCACATCGCACAATCGAGTGGCGGCGGAACAAAACATCCCCCGTCTAAATATACCTACAGTCCTCTCTCAGCGACCGCATAGAATTTCAGAATGTTGGAAGAGGTATCTCAGCCGGCTCCTAATAATAGCGGACGATAACACGGTCTGAATGGGATCCGACTACGCTGCGCTGATGATTACCGACCAGTCGTGACGTATACACACATATAGAAACTCCCACCAGCTCACCTGATATTTCCTGATGCTATCAAGCTGTTCTCTCGTCGGGGGTTCTACGGTGGGCACCGTAGACGTGGCGACCGGGGTTGGGGCGGTGATGTTATTGTTGTTGTTCGTTATCCGGGCAGGTAGTTGGGGAGCAGGTGCTCTGTTCACCAGTCTTCCGTCCTTCTCTATTTTTAGGTGGTCCCTGGGCGGTGGGATCGGTTTCGCGGTGGAGTTTAGCGTTACAGATGGCGCTGGCGACGTGAGGTTGCCGTTCAGACCGCTCTGCGAATCAAAGGCGATGATAAGTTGAGGAGAAAGAATGAATGTAGTGAGTAAAATGAAAGTGTAGGCGGATAATGTCCAAGTGTAAGTCGTGAATTATCGTTTTCATTGAAATTGCATAGTTTCAACATCGAAATTTATATTCAGGTTTTGCAATGGTATATTAAGTGAGTCTATTTAAATGTGAATGTGTATAAATCAGCATGATTGAATGAATCAAATGCAAAAACCGAACTTATTCATTTATCATGCCTTTATACGGCTTGGTAAATGAGCATCTTCGCAATCAATATTCAAAAAGCTCTTCACCCAAGTACTCTTCCGTGAAGTGCCTTCCTTTGTCCGTTTTCCCTTGCATTAATGAGGTTTTTTTTTTTTTTTTTTAATTTTGATCATTACTTAATAAGAATAAATGTTCTAATAATATTATTGATGAAGTTGAATAACAAAATTATCTATTACACTTAATTATAATGGAATTATTTTTTTAATACAGTAGAATTAAAAATGCTTCAAATTTATTTTTGTGAATACAGAGGGTACATATATGTAATAATACTACTATATTGCTGACACATCCTAAAAAATTCCGAAATCAAAGGGGGATGGATATATATCGGAAACTCCTACTTGTTCTCGACGTAACGCGCGTAATTTTAACGTAATAAACATGAAAATCAGTTGACGTTGACAGTTAAAATTTGTGTTATTTGATTATTTATTTATACATTCTTGATTTACTCCTTACACCGAAACCATATTTATCGAAATGGATAGAGAACAATTATTATTTGGTGCTGCATCATTGCTTCAGTAAGTGCTTGTGGAAGGTTCTATAATAACAACATATTCATTCGCTAGATGCAGATAAAAAATATTTAGAGTACAGATGAAAAATATGCATGTGTTATTATTTTAGATAAAATTGGAGCTGCAAAATATTGGCAATACATACACACGGCGGAATGAGAAAAATTTTCCCTAAGCAAGGTTTCCAGCATGCATGACGAAAGAGTATTCACGAGGTCTGATATATATGCAAAGGTTACATCTGAAAATAGTTTTGAAATCTTTGTTAAAAGGGGATTTTGCCTATCTAACATTATCTTGGTTAATTACACCGTTTAGCGGCAATGGACACCTTATTGAACAGCAGATATTATTCAATTATTCAGGCTTTCTCAAGTTAGAATTTTAATCGAACATACATACATTTGGCATGTTGGCAATGGTTTTTATCGACTAATATATTTTCAAAATTCAACTTTTTGAGCAACCTGGCTAAAATGAAGATTTTGAAGCAGCCATAGAGTTAAATCACAGAGATCAAGTTTATGCGTGTATGTCTCCTCAATAAATGTAAACAAATTTCAATAAACATTTTTTTTGTATTTCTAGAAATATTTTTTTTTTAATAATAAAGTTGTAACTTTATTCCTAGTGAAAACATGAACAATAATGAAAAAATTAAAGAGAAGATAGTATATTGAACAAAAAATAATCTCTAATATACAATAGCAACAGGTTCATTACAACAATACTGAAAACAAGGTCAGTAAAACAAAAAAAAATCACATAAAAATAAACTTAAATTTAGAATATTCTCAGATTTCCTGGTTTTATTTATGTATCAGGTTCACAATTTATGTATATTGTAACTGGTAAGAAATTGGCCCATAGTAGTATTCTTGAAAAAATGTTGAGAACTATTCTATTGAAAAAAATTGTAGGTATTCCAATAAAAAAAAACAAAACTTACTTAAACGCCACATTGTATATACAAGTCAATAGGGGAAAATCTGTCTGCATGTTTACAATATCCCATATGTATTCATGTCTTTATGCATTCATGACGAAGCTAGCGCGCCTAGTATTGTATTCATAAATATAATTTCTTTTGGTATGTATAATTACTTCAGTGCCCACGTATCCATTCAAACCTTTTTGTTCCATCTGCCTTTTACGAGATGTTGGGATAATGTAAAATACTAGGTGTGTCATCCACACAAAATCTATTATGTTTTACTATGTTCCTTTAAAATTTCTATTTTCATCCTTAGAAGAACTAATCTTCAATCTATCGAGGACGATAAAAAGCCATACATATTTTGTATAGAGCCACAATAAGAAAATAAGGTTTCTCTAAAGATTTATTTGGAAGCACGTCTTATTTATAAGAGAATGATGCTTTCATCAAAATATTACCCTCTGGAAATTACTATTGAGGTATAGAATGTGCTCCTAACATCCAATTTCCTATCTAGAGATCCTAGAATTGTACGAGCTTCATAAGATAACAATTCTTGGTAATTCCCCATAACAATAATAGAATAAATTTAAGTATGTATGTGGTTCCACTGAAGTCTAAATGTCTTATTTCAGAATATTAGGGTGAAAATTCCAACACTCGCCTAACGACTGTTATTAGATTCATCTAAAAATATTTTCAAAGTAATATTTATTCTGATGAGGTGTAAATTAATCAGGTCCGGTGGTTTTGTCAGTTCTTTTTTTTGTGATTTCTCGATGTTGGTTTAAAATGCGAGGTGATATAAATAAATTGCCGTAAAAGCCTCACCTGTAAGATGGGTTTTGGTGGTGGATACCTAGGCGGCGTCTTATTCCTGGCTATGAAGGTGTCCGGTACATCCACAGCCATCTCGCGATGAGGTCCATTATCTCCGGCCAACATCATAACCATATTGTAGTCCAGGTTGTCGTCTAGATCGTCCGGTGGCTTTTTCACCGGCTCTAGATCGCCGTCCAGCACCACGATGCTGCTCCCGGACCGACGTCGTGGCCTGAAATTTAATAAAAGCCCTTCATTGCACGAATATCAATGTCAAGAAGAAAATCGATACCACAATGCATTATAGTTGCTATTACCTAACAAGAAAACTGGTATTACAACTTTGCGTAGCTGTTGTAAGTTTTGTACGTGGTATACCTGTATGTAATATTAAATTTATTAAAAAATGTTTTCATTATTTTCTCAAAAATCGTTGCGTCATTATGTCAACCATCTATATGATCTCCTTTTTAAGGAGACCTTTTCGGAAATGTAACCTGTTTCTTTAGCAGAAGATTTTTTTTTATTAATTTAAAAAACACTTTTAACAATTTTATTATTCTCAAATGCCTACCAACAGATTCTATTTTCTTTGCGAAAATCTCAGGACTTAACTTTAGAAGCATGGTTAAATCCGTAAAAATTATGCAATCAATCGCTGTTGCCATACATGTGTTTGCTTTTCAAAAACGCTCATCAGTGCTACTGTTCGTCATCTGGATGAATATATGCACGAGAGTTTTTAAGATGTAAAAACTCATTATTATGAGTTTTTAAGATGTAAAAACTCATTATTATTAAGGTAAATCGCCCAAAAATCCGAACAACCCTCCGCTGCAGACCAAAGACCCTGCGCCATGACGATCCGTGCTCCCACAATAATATCCCATACGGCATTCCCGAATGAAACAGGGAGAAGTAAGCAGACCGTATAACATTCCTGGATACCGCACAAGATAAGCTTGTTCAAAAAAAGATAATATTTAAGAGTTTACTTGTTGTATAATCTACATGTGGTTCCCATCCTAACTTGGGATCGAGCAAGAAACCCAAATATTCAACAGATTCTGGTTTATTAATATTTGAAATATCCCTCAATGAAAACGCCATTGTTGTTGTCTTATTCTCATTTAGGGACAATCGATTATTTGAGGTGGCTCGTTTTAATGCAAATGCCCTGTATATGTGAAGTAATGTGTGGTCAAACGGGCAAAAAAATATCATTAGGGAAAGCTAAAGTCTACTAGATCTTTGATAAAGAAAAATTGTCGGTATGATATGAGTCTTAAAAGCCCAAAGAAGCTTACGAGAAACCATAAAAGAACAACATACCTTCTCCCGAAAACACCGTCCAATTTCATTCCGAAATTAATTTAAAGTTTCAGCGCCAAGTGGCACGAAATTACTTCCATTCAAACACCAATAACAGACGAGAGCTCGCCATGAAATCACCCGACTAAAACTAAGACTATACGCGGTCTCTCGGTCGCCACCGTTAACGACCATTAAGCGAATGCCAGAAACGTATTAGTGTATTAGGAACCGAGGAAGGCATTGCTTAATTTCAAATAACATTAACGATAGTGATTCATGCGATCGTACCGAGAGAAAGACGGCGTCAACCAAGCGATTATCGAATACCTATACCGAACGTTGCACGTTCCGTAGTTTCACGTGCGGGCAGCAGCAAACGTTCGTTTTAAAGGCAAAAGGCCAAGCTGTGAGTAGATGGACATTCCAGCGAGTTTCACGGTAATAATAAGCGCTTACTAATAACAAAGGCGCGGGTAGCGGCCGGCGACTCGCTGAGCCCTAGGTAGAAGAACGTAAACCGATTACGCTACTTTGATACTCGTTATGAAACTCTCGTTCCGTGCCCGTGGGATTATTGCGAACGGGAGAGACTTTTATGTTGTTCAGATTGAATGCAATTAACATTAGGCGCTAAGGTGAGCTTGTAATAATGATGTTTTGTTGGCGACGTGCTTCTACTAACACGGAAATGTACGACGAACACGCCTACAACATGGACTTTATTCGCGAACCTTCACATATCTGCATTAGTTCTTGCAAACCTTCGAGATATAGAAATTGGTTTGTAGTTGGATACTGTCTCCGCTTGACCTAATTTCTGTATAGGGATGATCAACCCTCTTTGGAAGTCACATGGCAAAATGCCAAGCATGAGGATATGCTGTTGGCCATTTTACCCAAGTTTGTTTATTATACAATGCAACTCCTCATACTGCGTCGATTGTCGTAAACAGCTTTTAAAGCTCTGTGAGGACAACCAGGCATATGTTATTGGTAGGATTGTATCTGGAGATGAAACATTTTATGATTCAGAATCAAAGGAAGAGTGCTTACTAGACTCTTCCTTTGATTCTGGATCATAAAAATGAACCCATGCTTCATCTCCAGGTACATACAATCTTACCAATAACATCTGCCTGGTTGTCCTCACAGATGTCCTCGGGGAATCTAACGCGCACTGATCTTCGACATTGCATGTGGTGTTCAGGAAGAAATCTGAAGGCAGTTGTTTCGGGATAATTGAACATTTTTGCGATCTGCTTCAGTTTTAGTCAACCATTTTCCATAATTTTAATACAATTTCGTGTGTCGTTACCTCAGTTGGTCTTCCATGATGTCCGTCATCTTCTAAGAATGTTTGGCCTTGTTTAAATAACATAGTTTTACCAGGACAGAAAGAATCACTGTATCTCGCATTTCATTTAAAATAATATCTACGTTTTTCCTTTGCTTCGTAAGAAATTTAATGAACACACAAAACTCGATATTCGACATTTTTCAAAAAATTTGATATTTTTACTTAACCCTCTTCAGTTCATGGTTCAATTACTACGTAGACGGTCAAGTGGGGTGCAAATGTACCCCATGAGAAAAAGCCAAAATAACGCCTAATTTGTGTATAAATTGTCCGATTTCTAAAATATTGGTTAATTTGAAACATAATTATTAAAGGCAAAATTAAAAAACAGAATTTTATTATTTGCAAAAAAATTTAAAATAACTATTACAAGTTTTATTCTACACTTTTGCACTCTATCATTGCTCCACAACATGTCAGTAGTTTGTTTATTACTTTTCAAAGCCCCTAGTGTGAGTAAAAGTCCTATATAAGCTAATATTTCTGTAGAGTTTGTGTGAATAAATTTTTTTTGTTTATTAGGATTAGCCAAGTTCCATCTTTCGTAAAAATCAACCGCTTTGCTAGTTGTCTCTCTCACAATAATATCTATTATTTCCGGAGTCATCAGCAACAAAAATACATCTTTCTTACTGACCAATTCTGAACTGTAAGGCGTAAGACCAGGGGCAGTCCGAAGAATATTCGGTTGAGATCTTCTAATTCTTGCATTTATTGGAACATTAGACCACTCTAAACCATCTCTTGATACATACATAGGTCCACTCACAACTTCTTCCTCACCAGAAATTCCAGGGTCATTTTCTTAAATATCCTCTAGGTCAATTGCATCGTCAGCTTGGTCAGCAATTGATAGGTGATCATCATCATCTTCGTCGCTATCAGTTTGTAGTGCTTCCTCAAATTCCGCGTCGTAAGTGTCCAGTAATATTTCCATTTCTTCTTTGGTGAGATTATGAGGTTCGCGTATATTTAGCGAGTCACTAATTTTTTTTTATAGATACTACATGCACAAAAATGTCTTCTCGCTAAGCAAGAAACAACCACCACAATTCGTTCAGTTGTAAGTCGGCTGTTGCGATGTAAAAACTAATTCCTCTAAGGTAAAACTGTAAATATTCGGAAACGTTCGTAGTTGCAAAGTAAATGAGTAATTCCCCTAAGATAAAGCTATAATTTTTGTATGTCTGTAAACCCCTTACTCATGTAAACATAACGTGCATATCAATTCTTACAAAACCTGTTACATTACGAAATCAGTACTGCCAACAATAATTATTGAATAAATATAATATTCTCTAATATGAAAAAAGTCTAAACAACGCTTTTGCTGAAAAACAGTTTAAAAAAGAATTTGAGGAAGCTACTGAAAAGTTCAAGCTGCAAAAAAAATTTTTTCAATAATTTCTGTACAAAAAACACAGTCTGGATACCGTTATGAAATTTGATGTTTCTACCAAAAATGATTCAAAATTAATAGTAAATGATGAATTGCTTGATTTTTCACCACGAACTTATATATTATATTCAGAGAATTTAAAAAAAAAACATCTCTCACACAATGATGTAAAAAATGTGACCTACAGAAATCCTTTAAAAATCTTTTTACCAAACTTATGATTTGTAGAACAGGACATAAAAATGTATTCAGTAAAAATTATAAATATATTTAGAGACAAAGAAAAAACCAGGTATTCTCAAGGGTAGTTGAGAAACTGAAGTTACGAATTACTTATTTCAGAGAATAAGAAGGCTTAAAAAGCTTCAGGAACATAATCCTTTCATCATCAAATAAGGAGAACACATGGACAAGAAGTCACGAAGAACAAGATGAAGTTTTCTCTGAACGTATAAAAAACGTAAGCGTAATTACACCCACGTTGAATAAGCAAGTTTGCAAGGTCTGCCACCGTGGCGTCATGCCTTTTGCATTAATTCTATCTTTGTACTTCCGCCTTCTTATAGCAGATAATTAAAATTAAAAGATTATAAAGTCAGTACTACCTTCTTCCGAGGATAAAACGGTATAAAACTTTAATCGTATATTCAGGTTATATCTTATACCGCATGCATTAGTTTAATTAACATATGAAATCAGCATAACTAACTATTCTTTCATATCACTAACGAACAACCGCATAAATATTAATTAAATGTATAATAATCGTGATAATGCTCCGGTTAATTTCAATTTTAAATACGTTTAAATATTCCTTAGGAATTCAGGAAATAGACTTATATAAGCAAACTCAACATGGATGCGTCAAATGAAAAATGCCGATCTTCAATTTTGTATCAAACAGGTCCAAGACCATAAAAAATACTGAAAAGAAAAAGACTTGCTGCTTTTTATAATATTAATTCTTTCATTCCATACAAAGAGTGAATACCCAATGTAATTTTTTTGCAGTTTCTTTAAAATTGAGTCACTAATGACGCTGTACATCTGCTTGTTTGGCCTCGTTATATGCGATTTGGCAACAATTCGTGGTATACACCAAGCAACCTTAGTAGGTAAATGCAGACAAGCTATTATAAACTTACACGTGTACAACATGCACCATATAGACGCAAACTACGTATGTTTAGCAATTAATTTAAGTGCGAGGCAATATAACTTCTATTATATAGATGTGCGAATTAATTACGCACTAACATGCAATCCGGTTCCAACATGACACGCGATACACAAGCTGGTTTCTCTCTATTAGGTGTGAAAATCCAGGAAAATTCATATGTAAGGTGCTGGACGAGCAGATAAATATGGGACGTATATTCGAGAGACGAATACAAAGTTGCATATATGTGTAAATGACAGTTTTACAAATTGACATCTTTAACGACAAGAAGTGGTAAATAAAGAATAAATAAAGAAATCGGTAGATGCCAACTACAAAAGGTAAAATCTTTTTGTGATCATATAGTTTCCGCACAACCTCTTTTCCAAGCAAAATATATTACGTTAGTTCCCAAAAGAGATCGTTAGTACGGAAGAATAACCACGCACCCTCTAATGTGGATACCATTCATATGCATTCGCGTTGCATGAGAAATGCAAGGATGCAAAGTGTTCGGTTGAGCTTAAATTTTCTTTGGATAGGTACCTCAGTAAAAACGTTTTACCATAGGAAACATCGTTTTATAATGGAAGAAAGCATTTTTAAATTATGTAACATAGTTTTGTGTTCAGCTTTAGCAAGACTTATTCTTTGTATGCATTGCGTTGCAAAATATTTCGTTCTAAAAGCTTTTATATTATACAAGGTAAGCATTTGGAACTAATTAATATTAATAATAAAGCTTTCACTAGTTACCTTATTATTTTTTTTCAATTGTATTTTTGGAGGTACCAATTAAATTTTCTAAAGGAGTTTGAAGTTTTAATCACGCTAGACTTTCAATTTAAATTCTTCTGAACTTGTTCTTTGCAAGAGGTACTTATAGATTGGTAGATTATGCTGTTGCGATATAACTTTCCTTTTAGAGATTTCGTTTATCCAAGTTGGAATTGTATGTATTTTTCCAGGGTTTACAACTTAAATTGTGGCAGATGCACTACGCTTACTTTTTGTCTTTCATATTGCGCTTTGGGTTAGTGTTACACAGCAGTTAACCACTTTTGTATTTTCAACCGACAACTACTATTTGAGCAGTTGCAACTACAAAATCTAGTTTATAGTTGTAGTTGGTAACTCGTGACAACCAAGGTAACTAACTGTAGTTCACATTCGCAACTCCAATTCGTAATTTAAATAATTGTGAAAATAACTATCAACTTTTATTTGTAACTACATTCCATCGAACTGGCTCATTAGAATTTTTCGAAGTTTCAGTTGGAATCTGATTTTGAAACTTGTAAGTAGTAATGGCCGACTATGACCTATTTAAAGAAAATAAGTTCACCTTTATAGCATATAGATGACATTGAAATTACATCTACTAAATTTAAAAAATTGAGTGTGCACATTGGGTAAAAAAGAAAGAAGGAAAAACAAAGCAAAGCTTACTTTCTTCATTCAATCATTTCTGCTTTATTCTATCCCAATTATTATCAAATACACAAACGTGGATTTTCGATTTTTGATTACGGAGGGTTTGCTTGTCATGTGCACAAGAAGAGTGCTATAATAAACTGCTTTTTGATAGTTAGCTATACTGCTATTTCCAATATTAATTATGTCTTGATTTGGTTCCTTCATCTAAAATACCTACATTTTTATCATTCGAATTTGAAACGCTATGAATTCTAACAAGTGTATATTCACTAACAGAACATATGCTTCTGTACCTTTCTTTTTTATTTATCAGTGTGATGCGAAGCAGGAACTTGTACCACAGAGGCCAATACAATCATTGATATCATTTAGATTCGAAACAGAGAGTTGCTTGTGAGAGAAACATTCCTGTATCTCACATATAAATTATAATTTCTCGATTAGTTGAACGTTGCAACGCCACTGAAAAGTTTCAGAATGCCTAAATGTTATAAAGCCAAGGATTACGCTCATCCAGGACCACTAATATGGCAGGAAAAGTCGCACTCAATACCTGTAGAATACTGAATCAGGCGAACGATATTTGAATACCATGAGAATTGCTATTTCAGCAGCGTACATAAGTCGGGAAGCTTTCTATTGCTCAAGATATAAGAAAAAAGAAGTTAAACACATTGCAATAAACAAAAATAGATTTCAGTGGTATAATGTCAATCCTGGCAGGAAGAATGGAAGTCCGTATTACCGTGAAATCCAATTAATTAGACCGATTTATTATTAGTAACCACAAGTCGCCTCCCTGTCAATAAAATCCATGCATTTCAAAGCCGTGCGATTAAGAATTCATTTTACTAGACATACAAACTTCTTATTTTAAATAGGCATAAGCGTATCATTATATTCAACAATGTCATTTCAGGTTTTTACGCCGCTATTAGAGCCAAGATTTCAGAATAGTGCAAACTTGAGGAATTCAAAATATAAATATACTGCAGAGGTTCCTAACTTTAGCTGAAAACCACATATTTGGATTAAAGTTCAGACAATATTGAATCTTTGGTGACCAGTTTGTATTAATGTTCGCTATGCATAAATCAAATAGATATTGTGTTTGTTTTGCAATTTGGCCAACATTTTTACGTTTGCACTCTTTAATAATTCAATAAAATGAAATACCTGTTTCACAAAGTATTAGACATTAAGATACTATACTGATATGGATGCAAGTATGGTCATAGCTGTCACAGCTCCTAGTTATAAATAAGCAAGTATCTAATACTGATTTTTTCGTTCAGGGCATTTTGTATACCAAGTTTGAAAATAATGCATAAATTTTCGTTGTTCTTGACCGATTTTATAAGTTTTATTCGTGTTAATATAAGATTTGGTGGGCCTGCGAGTTACTTACTGTTTTATAAAAAAAATGCATGCATTAACATTAAATATAATCTCCTAAATAATTAGGTATCATAGTATGCCGTAAAGTGCTTACTGATTGTGGCATTAATGCAAATACTCTATAATACTTTTTTACTCTATTAAGGCAGTTTACAAACATTCATTGTAATTAATACAAGTAACCATGGTTGAACTACATAAGTGATCTACCTCCATTTCTTCAAGAAATAGCAGATTTAATCAGAACGGCTATTCAAGAAATAACGTCTGAAGCTAGTCAAAACTGTGTAAGTTCGTTTGTCGACAAGTTAAATTATCACTTTGAACATCTAGTATAAATAAGTACCTATACAATTTCTAATACCGTGGTTAATTTTAGAATATTAATGATTTGGTATTGAATAATTGTTGACTATTCAATCTCATAAAGCAGCAAGTTGCAGGCCCACCAAAACTTCACAATCATATCTACCAAAAAAAAAAAATATAAATACAGGATGATGCGTTGATTATAAAAAATCTGGCAATCCATTAGATAAGCAAGAATATATACAAAAACTTTTATTAAAGAAGTTATCTAATACAGTTCATAATTAAGATATAAAACAGATGTTCCATCCATTTAGCCCAAGCTTGTATAGAGTGTTTCAAAAAAAGGTAAAAGCAAACAATTTCCTGGTTATTTGAAATGAGAGATAAAATCATAATTGTTTTAAGAGACACCTAAAATAAATTTCAATATTTGTGTTTATGCAACATTTCTGTCGGCTCCCACAAAGGATGGATTAATAACGGCGCGTAGATACGTTCGATTTGTAAGCACCGCTAAAGGATGGATTATCGACGGCATGCATGTGCATTCGCTTTGTCGAGTCGCTTATCAAAGAGCTGCGACTGCGCTTCTCCCACTTCCGTTGGGCTTTTTTTTTTATATACATATGTGAAAAATTTTATAAACACGCAGTAGGTAGTAGTTGTAGTAAGAGAGTTTAGTCTTTGTTAAATTCACTAGAGCATAGTACAGTTTTAAATGTAGAAATAAGTGTACAAGTGTTTACTTTGTTTCCTTTGTTCTGTTGAATAAGTCCACATGCAATGTAGTAAAACGACAATTTTTACTATTTGCACTCTAATATAGAGTAAGGCAAATTAAAGAACTTCAAGTAAATTACATAACATCTTACGCATGCTGTCAACAACATAAATATTTTCAATAATTATAATACCGGTTTTAGTTGTTTAAATTAACTTCGTGCGCAATTATTTTAAGTTGTAATAAACTAATTTATTGATAAATTAATAATTACTTCCTGGAATATATAAAATATTGTTAAAGGTATTACGTGGTTGGTACATACAATGTGGTAACCACTTATAGAATATAATTATTTTTCATGTTATCGTAGAGTTTTGTGAAAAATGCTGGAACACGTCAATCTTTAATTTTAAAGGTACGCCTTCTGCATCAAATATGAAATATACAGGGGAACTCATGTAAGTGCAGCACAATGTAGATGATCTGTTTTAAATTGAACATCCTATATATTTTTTTCCAAATACTGCACTTACATGAATCAGCCTGTATATCGCAAATTTCATTCAGAAAGGGTACCTTTAAAATTAAAAATTGGCATGTTCGAACATATTTTTCATAAAACTCTACGATAACATGAAACATAATTTTATTCCATAAGTAGTTACCATACTGTATAAAAAAAAAAAACGAAGTCTGGGAAAAAACTTTTGTTCGTAAATCTTAAGAAATCGTGGGAGAATACAACTACTTAGAGTCTGAATGGGAATCTGGAGCACTCTAGCCACTCGACAAATCATAATACAGATGTATTTTTCTTATTCCAACAGATATATAGGTTATAAAAAAACAGTTGTATCGCAATCATAAAAGAATTTTAAAGAATGACGCATCTTCTCCGAAGTATTACATGCATAAAATATATAATTCGCTTAATAATTCCTAAGAGTTTTTACGAAACACGTTAATAAATTATCTACAGTTCACGACATCCTCGATCTTCGTCCTTGGGGGAACCGCTCGTTTTTCGGTTGCCTCCGCGTCCTCCTATCTCGCCTGCTATATTATCGATCATAGCATCACATCCACATCCATCCTCCGCTTATTTCCAGCTTTCGGAGCTATCGCTTTTTTTTTTGTAACTGCTTCCGAGAATGGGCCGTACCCGTTCCCCAGCTGCCCGAGCGAAGTGGAGACCCCAACTACACGGTATATTAAATCATTTGCGATTTGGGAATTCCGAGAAAGTTTAATTGACTCGTATTCCCAACGCGTGCCTGATGCGGCACAGGCTCCTAATAAAATATCCGTGTTGGTTGAAAGGGCTGTATTAATATTTGTATTTCTACACTATTAATCTAATCAAGATATTTCGAAACTTTTCTAGCGCGGAGTTTTAGAGTTTCTCTTGCTGTTGGTAAAGATTTTCTTGCAAGTCAGTTTCTTTGCCATAATTAATTTAACTCGTAAAAAATAGCAACTACGAAAAAGGAAAGCATGCATTCTATATACAGTGTGCATGAAGCCGACCTGTGGACGAGCATATTGGTAATGGTGGTCGACTGTAAGAATTTATGGATATTTAATGGTTTCTACTCCGGCATATAATAATCCATTTTTAAATTGACTATTTTCCACCTAAAACGCAGTTTATTAAGATATGTGTCAGCCCCGTTGTACATTCATTGATTTTCGCTGTTACGGAAATAATCGTTCTTTTAGTGCAGGAAACAAGACGTACAAAAATCGGCAAGACAAAAATCGATGTGTATCAAACTAGAAATCTAAGCGTGTAAAATAAAGATACAACAAACTAATTCTTTTCTTGTCTTAACAAATGGGAACCATTAGCCGTTCTATCGCTTTGTAGTTTACCAATCATCAGCTCTCGTGCGTTCACTTGGTATGTAAATCTTTATCATTAAGGTATAACATCTTAAAAGGAGTTTCCAAATCTATTAGACTTCTTAAGCTGATTTTCCTTGCTGATATTTACTTTGAATAAAAATCCGTGATATTGATAGGTAAAATAAAGGCCCAGACAAAGTCATAAAAATACAAAGGATAGCTAGATAGATATTTTATTAATCCTGGGATCGTCACAATGATATAGAAAAAGTCATAACTAAGTATAGCAAATAAATCTATCTTCAATTTTATGAAATTTTCTTCTTACATCTCGCATTAATATTTCAACGGCTTCTAAATGAAATTCTCTTATCGTTTGGAATATCCTCTGTGGTAATTGTTGCTCATTTCGAGCTTCCCAACCATTGTTTTATACCTTTTTAGCTAATAAGGTCCAAAAAGTTTCAGTTGACCTTGTCTGTGGGACATTTGCAGGATTGTCGATTATAGGAACATATGGTACTCCTTGAGCTTCTAACCAGTCTAGGATTATTCTACCATAATGCGCCGATGCAAGGTTAGGCCAAAACATGTAATTATCATTAATGTGATGCACATTAATGAAATTCGTTAGTTTTGTCAGACAGTTGTGGATATATAATTCATCGTCCAATTCCAACAGAATGAACGAAAAATTTCATTAATTATCTATCAGGTGATGGAATACTGAAGCTACACTTTTTACTTTAGACCAAATAAATGCAAGAACAGAATATATTCATATCTTGTATCCAGTGTTCCGCTAGGTGGCCTTCCCGGTCCTTTATTCTACGTTACGTATCCATTCAACACGTCGAAGTACACAACAAGTGTCGTGTTTATACGCTAATTTTAATGTTAGCAGCCCTATTTGTTAATGTCTTTTTAAGGAATTGCTTTTTTACATAACATTCCATCAACACACAATCTCCATTTTAAAGTAGTAAAATACAAGTTCCTATTATGGGTGATTTATAGCAATTAATATAACTGTACACATCATTTGGGCTTCTAGACGTTAAACTTAGCTTCAAGTATTTACCTTTTGATTTTGTTTGTATTTCCTCGTTTGTACATATTATTTGGGCCACAAAAAATATTTAGTTATTAATTTGAAGATATGTTTGTGTGAATCTATAATTTTAATAAAGATTTATTTCTTTCATAGGTGTTTCGGTTAACAATACGGACGCAGACACATACGAAAAATAGTGTTGCGAAACCAAGACCAAAATATGCTATTGCCATAGCACTTACGATAAGGTATAAGGTAAACATCAAATGAATTCCTGGACAAACCAGAAAGAACAATTGTACTGATGTTTTACATAAGAAAGAATACATTTCACCCAATCATGTCAGAATTAATGAGATATTTAAGCTTGATCGTGAAAGTGCCAAATTGTCCATGTTTTACAGGTGATTTAGAAAGCATGTGATGCAGAAGAATCTGATGAGATGGTATGCCGGCTGGTGTGTGTAGGACGAGCACATTATCTACCACTATCCAAGCATCATTAGAATCACTCAGATAACCTTCACTGGAAGGGCTAAGAATCTCTACTTTCTTGAGAGTCTCAATTTATCTGGTGAACTTTAACATCTACTCCATTAGAGTTGCAATGAGGAAAATCGGAGAGTCGAAACCAAGAGGTATGGGAAGGGGCAGAGCAACCATAGGGGTTAAATGGAATGAGAAAAGTTTTAGCATAGAACAGGAAAAGACTGAAAAAAATCTACAATGAGAAATCACTCCATAGATGTATGAATTTGGAGTATTTGCCTACTTTTTGTCACATAAGTTGCACATCCATAATAAAAAAATATTCAAAATATCAACCTCAAAATTTTAGAAACACGTGTCAATTATTTCTTCCATTCAAACATTTATTTATTTTAAAGTAAAATCTCTCTACACATTATAGAGAATTAATTAAAAATTAACATAATTATGTTATACCTACATAAAAACTTTTTTTATGCATTGATGTTTGCAGGTCAACAAAACTGGTATGGGATGTTCCTTGATCTGCAGCTATCTGAGCTTATCTCAAATTGCCGTAAGAAGTTTTATACCTACAACAAAAGCGTCACCTCCATCAATATTTGGGTTAATTGGGAAAATAACGTTTCCAGCGTTCGGCGTTAACGGAATCTCGCATAATTTGCCTTTCTTCTCAATGTTCTCATCACGAACACATACGCAACAGCGAATTATTACATAAAGTGCTGTATTAAAGCGAACACTAGTTTAAATATATGCTTTGAAGTTATTTTTAGCAACGGGAATTAAAAATTTGTGACTCAGATTGTTACTTTTCTATTAATTAATTGACGTTATTACATTATATGAATATATAAATGCGGTAGTTTAGCAATTAAATAAAACGTTGGAAAGTAGTTATGACTTGCGTGACCGACTACCAGTCTTTTTTTTTGTTTGTTCGGCTGAGGTGTGTAGGTTAGTATATTTCTTTTATATACCATTTTAAATGGAACGGGATAGAACGTTTGCCTATCATACATTCCAATTCAGAACACAATAGCTCTGCTTATATAACTTTTATCACTTTCATACACATGCAGAAAATTATTGTAATATCACTAAACACAACCCAAGTCAACAAACAAATCTCTTAACGTGTATTATATACATACATACATAACCAAATAAGCCGCCTTGATTCAACAACGTTCCCTTCCGTGTTGAATGACCCGATATCTCTAACAGCTCCTGGATCGTCAACCTGATACTAATTTCAGATAAGCGTTACCCACAATGGCACGCATACCGTATAAAATCTTCTTGGGTATGAGACGCTAAAGTAAACAGTAATATCTTCCTTGTATAAATTTCACTATTAAAAGCGACGGATTACAATGCAAAATGCGCAGACGTGTCATGTCGTATAACAAGATGAAAATGGGGTTTGCAAATATGTCGCCACCCGGGGTGGGGTTAGGTTATTTTTTTATAGATATTTTTTTTTTCTATGGCACAGGGGAAATTGTATAACACGAATGAATTTTTCTTTTTTAATGGAATTATCTAAAAAAAAAAAAATAATAAATTTCAGGAAGACGCACCAGATGACACTATAAAATCGTATCGTGAAGGAGAGGAACTTAATTTTTTGCAGTATTAACACTACAAAAAATTAATTTCCTTTTCTTTCCCTACGGAAAGCTGCTAGAGAAGGCCGAATTGAAATTTTTTTAATGACGAAATAAATTTCGTACATTAATTTTCCTTAAACAAGTAATTTAACTTTTTAGGGGCATCGGGAAAAGAGAAGAATTAATTTTCTCTTTAATTGATCATTTTTCCTTTGTTATTCTAAGAGTGACATAAGTTAAATTTTAAAATATTTAAAAAATCAAAATATTGCGATCGGGAAAGGAGATTTCTACTTCTCAATTTCTTTAATGATTCTTTTTTTTTTGTTGTTCCGAAAAATGGCAGAGCAAAATTTTAACATACCTACTTAAAAAATTGTAATTCTTTAAATGTTTTTAAATAACATTTACCATCTTTTTTTTCTTATTCTGTGGTTCAATTGAAATGTTTTTAGCGGCATCGAGAAAGGTAGATTATTTTTTTCTAAATAATTATTTTTTGTTATTCGGAAAAGTGACAGAATAATAATAATAATAATTGAATCAGTAAAAAAAAAGAAAAAGAAACAAGAAAAAAAGAAACAATAGTAAAAAGTAATCTAAATACTAAGAAAGTGAACACAAGAAAATTTTAAACAAGAAAGGTGTTACAAAAGATATTTAAGTATTACTACATGAACTATCAGCTAGACTGTAAATATTCTTCTATGCTATAGTAACAGCTACATGTCAGCATTTCTTTCACGCGTCTTTTAAAAAGTTTCTGATTTTTATATTCTTTCGGCAATGTATTATACAGCTTTCGCTCCAAATGTTCTAAACCTCTACATGTCACAGAAAGATCAGCTTTTGGCACATGAAAATCACTCGCACGGCGGCTGTAATGCTCATGAACATTTTTGTTTTTTACATAGCTATGTTTGTTGTTATGAAAATAGCATAACGTTTCCAGGATATAAAGGCACGGCAAAGTCAAAATTTGCAAATCCACAAAAATGGGTTTACATGAGTCTGTTGTTCTTATGCCGCTAAGTATTCTTAAAATTTGTTTTTGGGCGACAAATACCTTTTTTGCTGCTGGTGAGGAGCCCCACAGAAGTATACCGTAATTTAAACGGGACTGTATTTCGGAATAATACAATCATATTAATGTTTCCCACGGCAAACAGCTTCGTAAACTCCTGAACAGGTAAGCTTTGCTGTGAAGTAGAGCTACTTATTACAGTAATCATCCCACAATAGATTGTCCTCAACTATTATTCCTAAGAATTTTGCCTGATGTTGTTTAATTATAAATTATATAAATTATATACCCCCTTTGATGGGTATGGTACAACAGAAAGTTTGTTTTTGCTTCATTAAGCCTTAATTTGTTCGCACAGAACCACTTATGCAGGCGATTTATTGCATTATTTGCAGTTATCTCTGTTTGCTCCAGACTATAATTTGTAATGACAAGTGTGGGGCCATCTGCATACATAAAGATCAAAATGTCTGACACAAACGTGCAAATATCATAGGTATAGAAATTAGAATTAAAATTTAGTGATCCGTAAAGAAGGAAGATTATTTTGTAATGATTATTGTTATTAAGAAAAATGTGGGAGAATTAAATTTTTAAATATTTAAAAAATTAAAGTATTTTATTTATTTTTTTTTAATAAATGGCATTACTTTTCTTTTTTGGAGACTCAATTAAAAAAATTTTGGAGACATCAGGATAGGACGGGGATTATTATTTATATAATTTTTTTTTTATGTGTTTAGTGCATTTTATTGGCCAGTGCCCAATATTAAATCGATAAATATAAGATTCAGATTGGATTAGGTACTCTGTTTTTCTTACAACTATCCCTACTGTTTTCAAGGTGATTTATGAAACCGTTTTAATTACATTCAAAGAACAACCACTAACATTTTTACTTCAGAACATCTGTCTATACTTCTGACGCATCAATCAAGTTTGAAGATACAACATTACGTCGATTCATATTACCGTCTCGTTCATTCACTTCCCCAAATCTCCAAGGCGATATCCATCGCATCTAGTGCGGAATCTTTAAAAAGATCCTCCCGCTATCCGAAACGCCCGAACCAATTACCGCTATGAAATGCTGGAAATGAGATTTTGCGGAATTAACTTACGACGAAGGCGGCTCCGTCGAGCTCCTACTTCATCTTTCTCGGGAAACTTTATACGTATGTAATGCAGAATACAGTTGCGAAGGTACGACGTACGAAGTGACACGGCAGTATAGACGCAGACATCCGACTCTAATTCCGCGCCAATTTAATTTTACCGGTGAGCAGCACAGCGTGTGCGCTTTCTTTTCCTGCATTAATGGTGGTTGTTCCCTGCGGAATTTGAACGTTATAAATTCTGTCTACATTCGGCGCGGGTAAATTCGTGAAAGTGCATAATTACTGTTACATATGTATATAATGTGTTTTACCGCGAAGTATCCTGTACGAATGGTTTTATGTAGGGGTTTTTCAATTTATTTTTAACACTATTGCAGTTACGAAAACATATTTCAAATAAATGTTGTAAAATTGCATATATCAGTTTAACCGTTTTAATAAAATATTATGTTGGTTGTTTACCCAGTTATGGTCATTTAATTAGCCTGTAGGAAAAACAGTTAGGCTGATAAATATCGTTCATCCTCGATTAATGATAAGGGCAGTTTCGCCCAAGCCTACTTTTAAAAAATAATAAAAATAATAATAATAATAGTGATAAGTTCATTTATCCTGAAGATCTTATAAGATATAGGACAAGTCAAACATAATATTACATGCAACTTAATACAAATAGTGAAAACAAACAAAAAACGTTGATATTAATAACAAAAACAAAAATATCTGCTAACTCTAGTAACAAAACCGAAAATATTCTTTTATAATTCGCTAAAGCTAATACAAAATAAATATAATAAGCAAATGAAAGAGAGGGGAAGAAAGTAATGGGCTTATAATCTCTCATTATGATATTCATCTGTAGAATAGTACACTTATGGGCTAATAAGGATTTTAACTTATTCTTGAAAATACTGATAGTGGGAGACCTTTTAATGTTTTCAGGGAGATGATTGTAAAAAAGGGTTCCTTTATATGTCGGGTTTGATTCATAAAGAGATAAACGATGTTTTGGCACTTGAATGTTATGATTGAAGTCGTCGATGTGCTCTCTTACATACATTTACATTTTACATTTAAGTATATATAGTGAGGGTATCGTTAACAAGTTGTTATTTTTGAAGGTGCTTTTACAAGAGTCTCTGTAGCCTAGGCCAAAAATATTTCTAATAGCTCGTTTCTGTAGTAAGAAAATTCTATTTGCTTGCGATGCGTCCCTCAGCAGATTTTGCCATATGTTGCAAGACTTAAAAAATTACTGAAATAGAATATTTTACATACATTGTGTTCTTAATCTTTTTAAGGCATAACAGCAGCCAGCTATCTTGCCAGCAATTCTATTAACGTGAATGTCCCAAGATAGTGAATAGTCTATAGTAATACCAAGCAGATCGGCGGTTGGTACCTGTTCCAGAGGTTTACCTTGCAAGCGCACTAAAATGCTTTCCGAATAGTTAGATGCAATGTGATGAAAATGCATAATTTTACTCTTATCGGTATTTACAGATAGTCCATTTAGTAGACACCAATCACGTATTTGTCGAATATCTGTTGTGCTATTAACACTTAATGCTTCTGTAGTAGAATTACTATTTATTAAACTAATGTCATCGACATATAGAATACACTTGCTGTTGAGATGTAAATGTACAAGATCATTAGTGTAGATAATAAATAATAGTGGTCCCAGGATAGATCCTTGTGGTAACCCACTCTGAATATGTGTTCTCTCTGACTGTGTAGACTTTATCCTAACAAGTTGCTCTCTACCCGTGACGTATGGCATTAGCCAATCTTTTGCATTCCCTCTAATACCAACGCATTCTAATTTTTTCTCTAGCATGTCATAGTTTACAGGATCGAAAGCTTTAGTTAGGTCACTCAATACGCTTAGAACAACAGCACCCTTATCAATTCTACAATACGCTTCATGCAAGAACTTAACTAAAGCCGTTATTGTGGAATGCTCACATCTAAACCCATGTTGTGGAGCATTGAGTAATAGATATTTGTTTAAAAATGCCACGATCCTTTTACTCATAGCCTTCTCCATAATCTTAGATGTTGCAGATTGTAGAGCGATTGGTTTTTGATATTCGTACCATCACCTTTTTTATGGACCGGTGTTACAATATTTACCTTTAAGCAATTCGGGAAGGTACCAGACAAAAACGACTGATTGACAATATGACATAATGGAGATACAATGTATAGGCTACTATGCTTTAATATGTTAGCAGGGATAATATCATGAAAGCCGCTTGAAATAGAAAATTCTAGACTATTAAGCAACTATAAGAGATAAGGAGAGAAAACCTTAATATAATCTTAAAGACCGTTAAAACTAGAATCTAAATAAGATAATAAATGCAGGGCGTTCCATTTAAAATAAGAAAGTTATTTGCCTTTAATAAAAGTGAAAATAAAAAGTAGGTTTTTATTCGCACTGTATAATTTTTAACCACCATTTTAATTTTATTGTCAAGTTCAGGGCTTTCAGGCACACCTCTTAAATGTTGGTGTAATTTTGAAGAAATGTAATTATCTCAAAAAAGAATTTAGTTAGGTATAGGAAACGCAACAGTAGCTTGCCTTGATTCAGTCCGTACTATTAAAATATGACATAATATATAGGATGTTCCAATTAAATTGTCATAACATTAGGGTGTAATGTCTTTTTGAGTCCCGTGCTCCTTATAAATCTATATAGGCTGTCTCACGAGAAACTGCATCGAACGGATATATGAAAGAGTATACATTGGAAAATTCTGAAAATTTCACCATATACTAAAGCCGACGTGCGCTATAGACCTAAAATATTTTTAATAATCTGAGGTATCCGGTTATACCGGAAGTGACTGTCAACTTTGTTATTTTAAATGAAACAGCGTATATATTATTACAATTTTAATTCCTCGTTCAATTTTAAAGCAAGTTTGATAAAGCAACTGTGTTGTTATTTTGAACCATTTTTGAAATATTTGATTTTTTTTTTAGTTTTGGCAGATTGACGATTGCATCTGAACTTCTGTTACTCTAAAAATATTTAACTTGGAAAATATAAATTTTGCAGAGCTGTTGACCGGGGGATAAGCTGGCATTCGAAATCGAATGAATTTTTCGAAACCATTATACAGCGTGTCCGAAAATTACGGTTAAACTTTTGAATTGAAAAACTGTCAAAACTCATTTTTTAAATACACCTATTTTTTTCTTTTTTCTATTCTATGCCGGCACGTTTAAATTATACGTAGGAAGATTATTTAATGTGTTTCTTGTGTATGTATGTATAACATTTATCCAAAAATAAAAAATATACAGGCCCGTTGAAAAAGTGTTATTATTTCCACTCAAAACTATTTTTGTGTCGTAAACATCAGAGAATTCCTTAAAAACAAAAACCTGTATCTTGTGGACAGTAAAAAAGAATGACAGCGCAGAATTTATTCTGTTGAATAAAAAAAAAATGCCATTGCAATTAACAAAACAAAAAAAACAAAAACAAATGATAACGTAATAGCTAGAAAACAAGAAACAAAAAAACAATTTTTTTCGTCAAGTAATGTATTCCAAAATAAATAAAATTGAGGCATTTTAGGTTTTTCTTTTTTAATCACCTGCCCGTTAATTCATCGACATCCTGCGTAGATAATTAAATAGATCTGTTGTTAACGACTTATAGGTAACAAAAATCATTTAAATTTATCCGTAAAACTGTGTCAAGCTGTTCATCAGCTGTTAATCATAAGCTATATCGACCTATACAATATGAATATGAATTATTATCAGATATAAGTAATAAAAATTTGAAATCACTGCTGAGTAAAAAAGAAAACTAAAAAATATTTACTTATGTCAGTAACCAGTAGTTTTCTATTTATAGAGTTTACTTTATATAGTTAAGTAATGTTCCATCGTTATTTATAGCCGTTTGCTTATAGTAAGTACTCGTATATCTAGAACGACATTTACAGCTGTTTGCATACCTATCTATCTAAACACATAAGAAAGTATACATTAACTTTTTCTCGATGGACATCTGGTTCTTGCTAACAATACAAGAGACTGAATTGATTTTATCGGAAATGAAGCTTTCTCTTTGTTCTAATTAACCTACAGAAAGCAGCGACAAAATTACCCAACGAGATTCTTGAAATTACTTCTTCATTAGCAATATAATCATGAGGAATCAATTTGAAATATGTGATTGGTTATATAGATAAATATAATCATACAATAATCATGTATTTATATAGAGCTCGGGTTAATATAACATTCTGTATATAACAATGGAAGAGAGACATTCTAAAACTGTTAAAACAGACATAAAATATATTCTTAGTCGAAATCTCGAGTAAATTGTATATATATGTAGGTAGGTTGGATATAAATAAGAACATAATAAGTATAACTTTACCACTTTAGTGAAATCATTTATTCCTGGAAGCAATTTACCGATCCCAATTACGGACAATATAACGTTTCTTAAGTAACTAAAATGGAAAATAAATATGTATATTTAAAAATATCGCTCGTCGGTGATAAAAACATTTATTTTTATTGCGTGAACGAATTATAGGTACAAACGATGTTTTTTATCGCTGGTTTCGAGAAAAATTTCTTTGATTTCTGACTATTTTAATTTAACAACAAGCAACAGAGTTAATTGTTCTTACATATAAGAGTATTAAATTTAATTTGAATTTTTTAAATTCTCCGATACAGATAATTCGTAGCGTCATCTTGATGAAAATAAAAATTGTATTTGTTCATATTGTCCAATATTGGACAAATAAATTTAGTTAACATCCTACGGAAGACATCCGCATTCACTTTAATCGGTCATTGTTGGAGTGACATTTATTAAATCGTATATTTTTTACTGACAAATATAGAATATTCAAGGCTTATTATTCAGGAATTTAAAAATGCTGCAAAATTCAAAATGGGACTTCTTAAGAACCCTTCACATACAGAGTGTTTAACCGACGGTCTTGATTGATTGGAGGAATGATTAAACGTCTTAAAATGAGGTCGTTAACCTAAAAATATCTAACAAAAGTTGCATAAGAAGAGAGATAATTAATGTTAAAAGAAAATTGTAGTCTCTATTTTTAAATGGTGATTAACCACCATAAAAAAAAATTTTTAACACTAAAACGATTGGTCAACAACTTGTGCAAAGTAGTAAACGATATGTAATAATAAACGATTAGTGCATTTTTTACTAAGTAGGTTGATATCTGTAACTTTTCTCATCTGTTAAGCTGTTTCATTAGTTGTCACTGCATTGCTGGTTTGACGTAAATTTTTCGGAATAAATCCTAATAAGGAAAGTAAAAATGGTCTATCGCACCAACGGTGAAGTACGCCAAAATTCTGCTGATGCAAGTCAATTGTACGCTGAGCGGTTCCATTTACAAAAACTACAGGCTTTACAACTTGCAGATCATCCTTTACGCCTACAATTTTGTCAATGGTTTCTATAAAAACATGCAGAAATTCCAAACTTTTCTTACATTGTATTGGCGACTGATGGGGCAAAATTTACAGGTAACGGCATAAATAACTGTCGTAATACTCATATTTGGGCTGTGGAAAATCCACATGCTATTCGTCCTAATCATTTCCAGCACAGATCTTCCACAAACGTTTGCGCCGGACTGCTCAAGGGATTTATTGGTCCATTTGTGTGGCCAAATCGATTAAATGTATATGATTACCTCTTGTTTTTGCAAAATCATTTGATACAACTATTTGAAGATGTCCCTTTGAATGTACGTTGACAAATGTGGTTTCTTCAAGATGGCGAACCGCCGCATTTTAATCGTTTAGTTCGCCAACATTTAATATAATGTGTTTGAAAATAAGTGGATAAAAACAAAAAAAACTGAACATTAATATCTTTTAACTCTTATGATGCAAGTTTTATTAAGAGATTTTTACGTGTAAGTATCTTATTTTAAAATGTTTAATCATCCCTTGAAAAAAAATCACAAGATCAATATTGGAGCTACAAATTTTGTTAGAAATATTTCCTTTTGAAAATGTCTGCAGCTAAACTCATTGTAGCAGACAATAAAAATATAATAAATAGGAAGACTACCTATGCATTTTTGAAAAATACTTTTGTCTGGCTTTGCAATGCAAAGAATGATTAATATACAGAGTATTTCGTACAAAAATTAAAGGAATCAAATTAAATGTCACGGCAAATTAGTCCAAAAGCTCTTTAAACTATGTTAAAAAAATTGCAAGTTTTAAGATATAGATTTAACAAAGAATCCAAATAGTGGAAAGGTATAGAGTAAATCACTTAAATTAAACAAAAAGTAGTTATAACAATATTGCATTGATGAAAATATTTTAGAAATAACATTTACTTCGCAGATTAAACATTTACTTTGCAGATTAAAAATTTCAATTATTTTCTTGATATAGGTACTACTAGTAATAATAAGCAGATATTTTTCCCTGTATAAAAGGTAAATTTACAATCAATACAGACATAGTAAGGCCGTAGAATATTATTCGAATACCAGATCAATGGCCTACAATATTTGAAGGTCAAGGCTTATTTGAGATCGATTGATCCTGAATACCGGCATTTTTTTTCTAAATACAATTACTAAAAATGGTTTCTTTCATGATATTTTAATTTATTATATTACCCGTGTCATAAAGATAAGATGTATGTATAAGGTACTTTTATAAAAGTGTAATTTAAGAATGGCATGCAATTTAAACCGTTGTGATCTTATTGTTTATTTTATATGTTGTATGTATAATATAAGTAGTTAATCTCACCAGTAATGTTTTAGAATCCTCATCTCGGATTTCACTACACTATAATTGTATAATATCAAGTTATAACAATATAAACTGAGACGTCAATCCACAATAAAAATATCCACGCATTAACGTTAAAAATAATAATAATAGTTTCCTAAAGACTTGTTAAGAACACTAGTAAACACAGATTTTTCAGCAACTCCCGAACATTTTGCATGTTTTCAGTATTTGCACGTTTATAACCATAAGCTAGTGTCTAATATACACCAAACACACACAAAGCTAAAATTCTAGCGCACAAAACTTCTTCGCGCACTCGCCATCAAAAGCACAGAAGGATTTCTCTTCACGTTGAACTTACATTAGTGACCATGAATGCATGGCTGCCGTCTCTAAGGAACTGGCTGGCTATCGGTTGAATTTCCAAAGAGTGAACAACAAGTGGGTGTAAGCAGGTATACAAGTAAGAAATAAGTTTAGGTAGGATCGCGAGCGGTTGAGTGCTTCAAAAGGATAGGCCGTTAACGTACTCCGAGTCGAAACTTACCTCCGATGGACCTGAGGAGTAATCAAGGCATTCCTACCTGACTGTTAAACATCAGGGCCGCGTTTGTGTATAGAGGGTATGTATCTCGCACTACATACGACCGGTGCACTACTACAAAAACAGCCGGCAGAGTCGGTCTGCCGTATACACACAACTGAGTTGAACTGTGGCCGTGCGTTGTGTACGACTTTGAATTACCGTAAATGCGTTTCTTGTATAAACGCGAGATTCTTCTATACAGGAGACTGAGTGCAAGAACGATTTTGATGGAGGAATTCTTTTAGAATCTGAGATAATTCTTGCTAGTTCTATCAGATTTGTATATAGATTTAATGTTTGCCCAAATTTTATGCAAGGAGAACGAATAAGAAATAAAATATCTCTATGTATTTCCAAAAGAAAAATATGGTTAAAACGTAAATTTGATTGTTCTTTTGATGGAATTCACAGATTCACAGTAAAATGACATTCATCTCCAATGCTTTGTAAAATACGGAATATTATATCGAAGGAAATGCAAATGTCAAAATTTTAACAAATTTATAGTAAGTTTAGAGATCAGGAGACCTAGTGATAAACTATCTTTAAGATGTTAGAAGCAGCTAAAAACGAATTGTAAAAACACGAAAAAATGGCAAACGCTCTTCTTTCTTTCGAATGAATGAACTTTCATGTTGTACTGGTCAGCAAAGAATCCTTCGATGAGTGAGACACATATAAATAATATTCCCAAAAGGTGAACGTTTGGGCAGGTAATTATATAATTGATCCAATTTTTATTGATGAGAATTTGACAGCGCTAAAATATTTGGATCTCATTAGAAATGACATTGTCTGGCAAATTTAAATCCCAATGTGATAGATCCGACCTTAACAAGAGCACCATCGCCATTTTGCTGTATTTGTAAGAAACTCTTTAAATGAGAACTTTCCTAATTAATGGATAGGTCGAAGAGGTGCAATTGAGTGGCCAAATAGATCACTAGATCTTTCACCTTTGGATTTTTTCATGGGAGAATCTCAAAAATAAAGTGTATGCAACAAAGCTAGACAACATTGATGATCTCAAACAAAAAATGCAAACAGAAATAAGGAATATTTCAACTCAAGTTTTAGAAAATCTATTTCGAACATTTAATACGTTTAACTGTAACAATAATTTTAACTTTGTTGCCCCCATATTTTTCGACATATCAAAAGCATTTGACTGCGTTAACATTGATTTCATGCTAAGAAAGCTATATGCAGCGGGGGTAAAAAGCGTCACTATTGAATGAATAGAAACATACATGAGAAATAGAAATATAGTTGTTACATTCAGCCATGCTGTATCTGAAAGTCATATCATGGATTACGGTATGCCACAAGGCTCGGTCTTAGGTCCTTTTCTTTTTTCAAACTTTATTAATGATCTGCCTGATCATGTTCAAGAGTATGTAACCCTATATCCCGATGATACAGCGGTTATTGTTGAATCAAAGGATGAATATGATCTACAGCTAAAGGTTTGTAACACCATTGAGCAGTTTAGAAATTGGTGGTGGTTTCGGTAATATATAATAATGTCACACTAGAGGCAATATCTACTGCAAAGTATTTAGGAATTTTTATTAACAAGAACTTAAGTTGGAAAAACCAAAAGGATCACGTATGCAATAAAATAAGTAAAAATATGCAGATATTATTAAACCTTAGGAAAGTTATAGATAGGCACATCTCTTATCAATTTATTTTTCTCTTTTCCAGTTTATCCTAAGTTATGGCATTGTGTTGTGAGGAGCCGGGATTGACATAAATAGGATTTTTATATTGCAGACCTGTCCTATGTATATGATATCAGGTTCAATAAAAAACATTTATTATTTATTTATTTAATCACGCCACACTGTATAACAGGGTACAGGATTTAATGAAACAGATCTGTCAAATTAGATATTAAAAAAGATCTGGGAAGTCTTGATTTTGATAATCCGTTAATATTTGTTCCATTGGAAGATGTATAGCCGTGACATAATGAAAGTCACCGACCTGAAATGAAAATTCGGCAAATGCTTCTGCTATCGTCAGTATACATAGACCAAAAGCAGTAAGAAAGTCGGAATACTCCTACGCCAAGCATTCAGACTTCGTCATAAGTGTTGGTCTGTACTAACAATAGAATACTGGAATGCTTCAGAATTATTATTTCTATCGCCACATATGGCCTTATTACTTAATAGCGAATATTTAAAATGAACTAATTTGGCAAGCTATTATAAAAAAATCAACCCTTACAAAATTGAAATGGAATAATGATCATTAGAAATGTCCTGAGTAGCATATACTTACAAAAAAAAAAGGTAGCATTAAAAAAGTTTAGTTAGAAGTTCACAAAATCAAAAACCTTTATGATCAAGTAACTGATTCTGTATCTAAATCAAACTTTACTACCACTTAAATTTGCATAGGACAAAAACGTACTATTTTAAGAAACTAATGTTGAATTAATTCACTATACTGTTTTTGTTTGTTTTGTTTGGTTTTTCATATTTAGAGGCTTCATTTAATTTGTGTTACTTAGAACCGTGTCTTTTGTTAAAATATTTCGAATTTAAACCATGATGAGATAAACCGAATACCTTTCTATCTTTCTTGTGCCGGGGAAATAAGATAAGAAGAAATTCTTATTACCTCAACATTCGGAATTTCCATCTGGAACAAAGTTTATAATAGAAAATATATTTAAAGCGAATGAATGTTTCATTTTTATTTATTCAATATTATTTTATTATCGCACAATATTTGCATATGTAACTCCCAATTAACAACAGTAATTGTCGATCTTCTAATAGCGAAAAAAAATAATACCATTACATAACAGGCTATAGTGGATTCCTACGTTTAATAATCTGTATCGAACGTATGCGCAGAATTTTAATTAGGGGATATTTACAATGCAAAAGAACGCCGATGATCACGCATATGCCTTCGTTATTTTCATGTAACGAAGCGTAATTCTTTTATACTTACACCGCTAGTAGTTTCTGTGCCGATTAAGAAGGTAATCATTAACTAAGGAACCATTATCTAATATAACTTCCTGCTATGAAGATTGCATTTTTAGTATATTTGCTTACATTGCACTGAAAAACCAACTTATTTGCAATAACAAAATATATTTTCTCAAGAAAAATTGAATTAACTCAACAAGATATTCTGTTATCTCAAATAAACTAAGGCTAATGTGATCAAATAATTTGGTTCAGGGAATCAAATATTTGTTTGCCTATATTTAACTCTGCCATTTAATGTCTTTAAACAAATTTTAGTAATGTCAAACAAATCGGTTTCTTAGTGTGGGAGTGCATTATCCTGATTAGCTAATTAAGTAGGAAACATCCTGGACATATAATAATTTTAAAAGGAACTTTTAAAATTCTTTTAATTTAGAAATTTGTTACTCTTTGTGACCATATACATCTTAACATTTTTTTTTATCCTGAAAAAGTTAATTTATAATGCATTAACCAAGCTATTAACTTGGAAGCAAATAGGTTCCGTTTTCCAACACAATTATACACTATGTCGCAGAATAACTATTCCTAATTTTCAGAAATGGTCGGCGACACCACTTAAATAAACATTTTTGATTAATAAACTAGTGTCCGGAAATTATTCAGTATCTAAATAAAAAAAAATTAACCATAGCAATCTTTGAAAAACAATAACCATTCTCGTAGTTGTCATTTTCGCCTGTCACAGATTAATATTTATTAGATAAATTAGTGTTTCCTTCAAAATGCAACATTTTACAAATATTGAATTAGCAGACATGCATCTTGCCTATGGAGCAGCTTACGGTAATGCTAACACAGCAAGGTGAATTTATGCGCAACGACATCCTCAGCGTCACATTCTCTGTCATAAATCATTTTCAAGATTGGATCAGAGTATTCGAGACGGTGGTGAATTTCAAGTAAAGAAAAGAGATCCGGGAACCTATCGTACTGACTTTGAGGACCAAGTTCCGCAACAATTTGAAAATAACCCAAAAACAAGTACTGGTGCCATTACCCAGGCAATGCATACAAGTCACACATCTGTATGAAAGGTATTGAAGGAATACCAGAAGCATCCATTCTACATTCAGAAAGTACAAACGTTCATTTCGGCTAATTATCAATTTGCCGAATGGTAGGTACTTGAATAAAATTAACAACGAATCTAGATTTCCCAGGAGTGTATTATGGACGGATGAGTCCTGTTTTACAAGAGATGGCTATTTTAATACATACAATAGTTATATCTGGTACGAAGAAAAGTTTTCTGTTAATATTTGGGCTGGGTTTGTTGAGCATTATAGGGGAACATATTTACCGCCTGCACCGCGCAGGCTATACAATTGACCATCTATAACCGCTATAGATGGTCAATTGTACAGCTTTTTCTGGATTATACTCTACCAGAATTGCTTGGAAATATTCCACTTAATACTCGAAGAAATATTGTTTTCCAGCCTGATGCTGCACCAACACACTTTGTATTAAATTGCCGACATTATCTAAATGCACAATATCCAAACAGATGGATCGTAAGAGGGTGACCGATTTCTTGGCCTGCACGTTCACCAGATACGACTCCTGTTGATTTCTGTATTTGGGGTCATATTAAATCATTGCTTTATGAGACACCTATTAATACAGAAGAAGAGTTAGCGGCTCAAATTATTCTAGCGTTTGATGATATTCGTGAACGTTCTCCGCTATTTTGCAGAATTTGCCATTCGATTGATTGCAAATCGTTACAAGTTGTGTATCGAAAACGGTGGTCATAAATTCGAACAATTTTTATAAAGATTAATGCAGTATTATTTCTAATAAAATCTTCCTCAACTTAACTCTTTCCTGTTTCCTGTTGTAATTGAGATTGTTATTAAGGATTTCTAGTTTATCTTCGTACCTACCGCAGGCCCTAGTTTATTAATAAAAATGTTTCTTTCAGTGTCCTCTATCATTTCCGAAAATTGGGATTAATTATTCAGTGACAACTTTTACATCGAATGCCTGAAGAATTTTATTATTATCATTATTGCCATCTCAGAATTAAAAACTATTATTTTTCTTGAGAAACAGAAAATTGAAGGTGAACACATTACGATATTTAATACATATTTGCTGATGTTTTAACCAGACCTTAGTATAGAGAATTTATACATTGCACGATACATTAAATATTTCACATTCGTCTACAGAACGCGGACTTATTTATGAATAATAAATAACAGAAAACTGCCATAAATCTTGCCCGTAAATACGCATACATACGTACTTCACCGATTCACACACCGTAAATCTATTGCAACGCTTCATTCCCCCATAAATAATTCTACTAATTAACAGTTGTACATTTCCGACATACAGTGTGGAAGTTAAAGCATCGAATACTAAAAAAAAAAACGAACTCGTTTGTTTTTTTTAACGCTGAAAGACGCCGGGTTTAGTTTTTTTTAAAATACACCTTCGCATATACGATTCCTCTTCCAATATTAATTTTTTCTTTTAGTTTTGACGTCATCACAAAAAAAAATTTAAATGACAATCTACATTTTTAGTGATGGCGCTTTTTCTGCCGTTTATGTACATGATCATAAACGGCAGAAAAAAAAATGTAATAAATCATGAGGTTGCATAACAAAAATTCTGAGAAAAATTAAGCTGAAGTGATTTTAAACTATGCTATCATGAAAACGTCTACTACACAATTTAAAAAATGGCGTGTCATAAAAGCGTTCTGTCAATCTGTTCAATGCTCTTGTCATAATTCTTTTTTTTTTTTATCTTAAAATGCCTATCATCAATTGATGTAAGTGACCACATTGGCCCCACATATACATACTTTTATTTACAGCCGTTCTGAATAAAATGACAGAGTTCATATAAGTCCATGCTCAGATTCTTGTATTTAACTTGCAGTAGTAATAGACGATATTTCTTAATGCGCATAAAGTGACCAAAGTATTCTAATTTTTTGTGTTAATAGAGAAGTTCTTTTTCCTTGCCAATACGGCGCATTATTAAGTCATTCGTTACGAGGTATGTCTATGAAATCCTTAGCATCCGTCGGTACCACCACAACTCAAATACCTCAATACATTTACTTCTTGCCTATGTTAACGTCCAAGTTCCTTCAGTTTGTGCATATCTTACAGTGTGAAATCATTAGAGGAAATACTTAATGCTTTTTCTTCTGCTAATCACTGTAATTAAACTAAGAGGAAATTTTAAATTAAAATTTTTTACCTCGTGTAAGATTTCAACCTCACATCTCTCGTTTACCGGACGAGAGCTCTGCCAATTGAACCAACGAGGTCGACAGACTCCTACGATTTGAATCACATCAAATACAGTTGCAAATTATGGTAATTTATGCACTTCTTACAGTGTGAAATCATTACAGGAAATAATGCTTTTTCTGATAAACACTGTAATTAAATTAAGAGGCAATTTTTATATTAAAAATGTTGACGTCCTGTCGACATCGCTGATTTAATTGGCAGAGCGCTCGTCCAGTAAACGAGAGGTGTCAGATTCAAATCCTACAAGAGGTAAAATTTTTAATAAAAAAATGCCTCATAATTTAACGACAGCGATTAGCCGAAAAACCATTATTTCCTTTAATAATTTTACACTGTAAGAAGTGCACAAACTGCATAATTGCCGTACTGCCCGCTTTCTAAAAACTGTATTTGATGTGATTCAAATCGTAAGAACCTGTCGACCTCATTGGCTCAATTGGCCGAGCGCAAGGTAAATTTTTTAATATAACAATTGTTTCTTAATTTAATTACAGTGATTAGTATTTCGTCCAAGTTTCTTCCCCATATAACATGCAGTACAGAGAAGACATAGAACTCGAATCATTATATGAATATTCAGTGATAGATTGGTTGAAATATTTTTCATCTTTCTAAATGCATCTCTTGCCATTTCTATGCGACGTTTAATTTCCTATGATTGATCCCGGTAGATTATGTTGACCTCGCCCTTTTTTGTATATATATTTTGTATATATAGCATTCTTCAATTGTTCATAAAATATTTCTATTTCATTCTCTGTGCTCTCTGCTTTCAGAGCATGTATCTGTATAATATTTCAAGTTTTACGGCTTTGAGCTAATATTCAACATTACTATTCGATCTTGTCATAGTCATAATTACTGTAGTTAATTGTGGAATTTGTGCCAGTATTACAAGGCAAAGGGGCTTATTTCGATGAAAAGGAAAACGCTATACGCAATATTTTAATCATAATGTTTTATATAATCCATTTTCCATCGATTTTCAACTGAGAATGTTCTACTTTATTTTTTTTATGTTTTATATTTTTATTCCTAAAAATAGACTTTCGTTTTCTTTTGTATTATCGCCGTTTTTATTTACGTTTCTAATAAGTTAATTTAGTTTCTTCTCACTTCAATGGCCGCTAGTGTGTAAGTCTATAGGTATTTATATAAGTATTTATGAATTTGTAGTGACGCATATCCGCTGTTCTGTGTTCTATTTATTTCCACTCATTACTACGTCTCACACCCTCGACAATACGCAGAAGTGGGATTTATGGGGTATAAAGAGATTAAAATTCCTTCTCGAATAGAAACGTGGCTGTGCTCTACTTCCTCTTGGAAGCGGTCGATTCTGCTTACCTGTGGACCATTGAAAACGCTAGGTTTTCTGGGAAGTTCTGCCTTACTTCCGCGTCTCGCGATATTGCGCAGCGCCATCGAAAGAGGAGAATCATAAAACCGCAATGTGAAAATTTTTTTTAGTAGGTATAATACTATTATTTAATAGTTGTAGTAATGCAAGCAACGCGTTTGTAATCTTAAATAAAAGAGTGAAAAAATGTTAAATTATTGTGGTTAACTGACTAGAAATAAATAATAGAAGTTCTGCTTGTGAATAGGCAGTGGGGACCCCTTGGAGTACTTTTGTAAAATATTAGCCATTTTTTTTATGATTTTTTAAAGTTCACAGTACCTAGTTGATAGTCTCGCTTAAGTAGACTCGAATACAAGATACGTTAGCAAGGTATTGAGTTGGTAAGGCGTAGTATACTTTAAGAAGATGGTTCAAATATAGGGAGCCGAGTTTCTTATTTAATGGGTGTTTTTTTTTAAGTCCGATGGTACTTACGAGAGGGTTAACTGTCAAACGAACTGTCATACTGCGCTCACTTTTTGATATTTATGATCAGTATACTCTGGCAACTCATCATGAATAGATTGACACTTGAACAACGCCAACCAAATTATCCAGATTTACTTTGAAAATCAGTCAAAAATTCGCACAACTTATAGACGATTTCGTGTTTTTTTTTTGGCGTACATTATCGTCCATCTCAGCAAGCCATCCGTCGAACTGTGGATAGATTTCATACCACATACTCTCTAAATGACGCAATAACACGAACACGGCGAAAGAATGTGCGTACTGAAGAGAATATCGCCGCTGTAAACGAAAGTGTGGAAGAAGATCCAAATTTATCGATTTGTCGTCGGTCGCGCTGGACTTGGGGCTCTGTCCGTCCACTACGTGGAAAATTTTGCGCGAAGATCTTGGCTTAAACTCGTTTAAAATCCAGCTGGTGCAGGTATTAAAACCACGAGACCATCGCATGCGTCGTTCCTTCGCCGATTGGGCTCTAGACCAGTTGGAAACTGATCCGATGTTTTATCGTAAAATTGTGTTCTGCAATGAAACTCATTTTTGGTTTAACGGGTTTGTTAATAAACAAAATTGCCGCATATGGAGTGAAATCAATCCACAACAGACCCTACAGACTCCATTACATCCAGAAAAATGCACCGTTTGGTGCAGTTTACACGCTGGTGGCATCATTGGACTTTATTTCTTCAAAAATCAAGCCGGGGCTCGCGTTACGGTCAATGGGGATCGTTACCGCACCATGACCAATGATTTTTTGTTTGAAAATATGAATGGCATTGATCCGGACGAGATGTGGTTTCAACAGGATGGTGCTACGTGCCATACGGCGACCGCAACCATCGACTTATTGAAAACAAAATTTGGCGATAAGGTGATTTCGAGAAATGGACCTGTTAATTGGCCTCCAAGATTGTGCGATGTAACACCTCTCGATTATTTCCTGCGGCCCACGTGAAGTCACTAGTTTATGCTGATAAACCAGCAACAATTGACGCCTTGGAGGCCAACATTGTTCGTGTTATTCGTGCAATACGGCCAGCAAAGCTCGAAAAAGTGGCCCAAAATTGGACGTCCAAAATGCGCTCCGTCAAAAACAGCCGTGGTGGCCATATACCCGAAATCATTTTCAAATGTTAATTATTATTACTTTTTAATCGTTTCAAATTAAAGCTGCCATTTTGCACAAATTTTAGTTTTACAATGGTTTTGCGAGAAATTGATTCATACCGGCAAAACACACCACGAACTCTGGCAACTGTCTCCCCGAGATTTTTACCGAGTCTATAATGAATTTTCACTATTACTATACCTTGTTGGAGCGCGTTTTCTTAAATTGTATACTTTACCAGCAAACGTTAAAGATTCGAGAGACGAAGACTTAGATACTATTTCGCGAAATTTATAATAGCACTTCCCTTTGCATGGGAATTAAGTACTTTCAATTTAGTTTAAACGGAAACTCCAGCGAAATAACTAAACGTCCAAGCATTATTGCGCTTCTCACAAAAGCCATATATCCTCCAAGCAAAACTTAATTTATTATCGCTTCGAAACGCACTTGGCCATAATAATGTGTTACAATTTCCAATTAAGACTTATTGTGTGTAAACGTAACGGAAATAGAATGTGTTTCTCGTTGAGAATTACAAATTATCGTTTTCGCCTTCTGAATGCTAAGAAGCGATTGGCGAGTTCACTTGAGCGCATCATTCTCATCCATGGAGTGCATGAGAAGTACAGAGATGTTAAATTAATGAAAACAGTACAGTCATGACACTAACCATGAAATTAACCCTCTATAGTGGGTGTTTTTTTGTCACCTCCTTTTAAAGTACTATTACTACTACACATTACTAGATACGTACAAAATCTGCTATAGAAGTGGGAAGCACTAATAGAGCAATATAAATTCACATGTTTCGCAATTTTATAAGCAATTTTCGGCTACCACATGATTACCACTTAGTAAAATCAATTTACTTGCATTTGTAGTGTGTATCCAGAATACCGATGACTCATATTGAATGACAGATTGTTTGACAGCTATTTTGACAACCGAACTCAGAAAAACTTCAGAATCTTGACAGAAGAGTACGGTAAAGTAATAGAAGTACGTACTTACGTTGGTACTTCCATTCAGTATGTACGGGGTGATCCAAATTGCTTGTCGAAATAGGGCATATTTCAATAACAAATAAGCAATAGAAGACCGCCAATTCATTTTGCAAGACTCCGTTCAATACATTTATAGAAGCAAGATATTTTATACGGCACGTTATGTATATAATATAATGCAGAAGCATAACAATTCCAATTCACAAACATGCTAATGACTTTTACGCTAATCCAACGAGATCTGATACCGCCGGATTTATGAAAGATCTCGTCACAAATACATGAGGGAGTGTTTCAGTTTGAATGTTGAAACGGGTACATACACATCAGACATTACAAAACCTATCTCTACTTCGGTTGTTAACAATAGGAATTACATTTCATCCAGTTTAGGTTGGTATACTAATTAAACTATAAATGTATAATTCTAGAAGCCTTAGGATATCTTATGAGAGATATGGAATATATTACGATGAACAGGGAACCAGGTCGATATTTTAAATAACAATTTGAGATTTCAAAACTGTTGTTTTGGAATATCCGTTTCTCTTTTATATGTATGCATACAGTAATAGAAAAAATCATGATTTATAAGCTTTTTAATGCGATATCCTTTTTTTAAAATTAAATTCGAAATTTATATCCTAAAAAAACATTGATGCTGGATTTTCAATAATGCATCCATTTTATTTTCCCTAATATCTAAGTTTGTTTTTATTTTTTTTTACCTCTCATAAAAGCACAGCTTTACGAGCGAAATAAAATCTCAAATAGCAAGTGGATATTATGCATTCCTCGGGTGTAATTGACAGGAAACATCCAGGTACAAGAGAGGAAAGGTATAAATCATGTATAAATCTTCTCGGAAATTTACGGTCCAGGTAACCGTCTATCGTCATTCGACCCTTGTTTGCTATTCCATGAACAGGTGGTTCTCCTAGAACCTGCACCTCGATTATATCTTTCTTAGATTTTTTTTGTGGTCCCATATATGTTGTACTATATAAGACATAAGTCTTGCATCAACTTTAACGACGAGTACAAATAAAGAGAGAAAGGTATAGACCAACTATGAACTGTGCGAGCGTTATATAATAAGCACGTGTGGTCCTGGACGGCGGCTTTTGATGATAAGAAAGTAGCATATAAAATGAAATAATGGAGGAAATGCCCAGGCAAAAAAGCCATTTAGAAATGTATACATAATATTTATTACTTTCAGTTTTCTGTGTGGTCCCAACATTTTCTCCTATAAAATGGGTTGCGTCTTAAATTTTTGCGTTTTGCTGTATTACAAATTTCATTTTCAGCATTTAACGTTTGCAGTTATTTTTTTACTGTCTTTTTTTGACAGGATTCTGGTCGTTCTTGTGTAAATCAGCTTTTTGCAATCATTTTGGGTCGCCGGCAAAGAGTTGTTATTTCAATTCATTGCACACCTTAACTATTTACTTTACGTGATGTTTTACACAGCAATTTTGCTTGGCATTTAGTCATCGAACCCACAGCAATACAGTAAACTGCTGAAATATGAACAATGGATTATTTTAAAGATAAAAGCAAAAAAAAAGTTTTGATTGTATGTTGTTGTGTGAAGTATAGTACGTTTTAAGTTTAATGGTAGATAATATTATTTAGGTTCACTGTTATTTTTTAATCTTTTTTTTGTAGTATTTCTTGTAACTATTAGTGGAATTTTGGTTTGGAATAATTAAAACTAATTTATATCGCAAGACGTTTCGAGTTTCATTACTCACACTAAACATCGTCAAATCGATCTAAATTATTTTTAATTATCCCATCAAGCCAACATTCCAGTATACTATTAATTAATTAGACAGTCGTGGCTACAAAATCGAAGTACCAAAGACTTCTATTATCCACGTTTCACCTTTTTCTTTAATAATTATAAAAAATAATATTCCCAATTTACTTCCCAAGATACCTATGTAAATGTTATAATTGTGGCAAGGTTCTTACTTAAACAGTTATAAAAAACGGATATATTAAATATTTAATAGATAACAGTGTATGTCTAAACTCATCTCTAGTATTTAGAAGACAATATCAATTACAAAACAAATTGTAGCACGAAATTAAGTATTAGGACCAATAAATGAATAAATTTGGCACGATATTTTTTATATTACTGGCACGTGCTTATTAAATTAGGCTCGCACAATTCATAGTTGGTCTATATATGTTCTTCTCTTCATTTGTATTCGTCGCTAAAGTTGATGCGTGACTTATGTCTTTTATTGTACAATATACATACATATACCTTTTCCGATTTGTCATCTCGTGAATTTTTACGAAAAAAGTATAAAAAATAACTTGTTATACCACAAATTTCTTAGGAAAAAAAGGAACAATAATAACTTTGTTTATCACCGCGTTAATAGCGTAGAATTGGTGTTTTTACAGCTCTATTTAAATGATTGTACATACGTTTAAAGATAGGCAATTAAATATACATAATATACAGCTTGGTACATTTGTAATTTTTTTTTTATTTTTAGTGTGCTCAACGAAAACAAAATGTTTTTAGTAGATAAATAGATAAAGAGTTTTCCATTAAGAAGTATCATTTTAAAAGGTAAAGTGGTCTTTATCTCAATTTTCAAGATGATTTAAAAGGATGAACCCCGTTTTCTTTACTTACTTATTTGCTCACTTTTTGAACATACCAGCAAAGAATGGTACTCAACAAGTTTTACACACACGTGTAAAACATTTCCACCCGGCATTTGAAAAAAAAAAACATTTCTTATACGAATGTTTATTACCATTTGCACCATAATAAAACTAACCTAGGCAACGAAACAATAAAATAAAGTCAGTATGACATTATCGTCTACAGGTGTTCTTCAACCGGTGGTCACCGAACCGGTGCAGGTCCGTGAAGATTTTCTGCCGGTCCGTCAAGATTTTCTGCCGATCCGTGAAAATCTTCTGCTTACAAACCATTGTCTCCAAGACTAAATCACCCACGTATCATGATAGAATAAAACAAGGTATTTCTATAAAAGTAACCAAATTGTTGCAACGACGGCCGTGAAAGCCTAAAGACTACTTTAACCAAATTGTGTCCAATGGACTCACACCATCAACATCTTCTTCTTCATGCAGAAGTGAAGTGGTTATCAAGAGGAAGAGTTCTTGCGCGCCTTTTCGAATGAAGGAAAGAGGTAACGCAGTTTTGACGTGACCGGAAATCTAATTTACTAGAATCTTTGTTAAATGAAGAATGGATGGCTAAGCTTGCATATATGGCGGACATCTTTAGCTTTCTTAATGAACTTAACACTTCACTCCAGGGATCTTGTACAAATATTTTTACTGTGAGAAATAACACGGATGCCTTCAAAACGAAGCTGAATCTTTGGAACAGTCGAGTACATAAGAAAGATATTGAAATGTTCCCAATTTTTAGCGATTTTTTAATTGTAGCTGATATCAACCAGAAAATAATATTCAAATTAATAAGTAAACATTTAGGGGCATTATCTGAAAACCTTAGTAACTATTTCCCTAAAAGTGAGGATCCTCGTATAGGAAACCCTTTGGATTCATAATTTATTAAGTGTTGCAGAGAATCCAACATCAAGTTTAAGCGAAATAGCTCGAGAAAATAACTTTATCCATCCAACTGTTTTAAAAATGTTCCCATTAACAACAACTTCATTCCTATAAGATGATTTTTCTACAGGAATTAACCGAAGACGATCCAGATAGGTTTTAATACAGTTCTGCGAAGAATTAACGAATAAACTGAACAGAAATGAGGTAACCCTTGATTCTATCCTTTTCCGGATGAATCAACCTTCATGTTGAACGGAGAAGTAAATCGTGAGAACTCTAGGTACTGGTCAGCAGAGAATCCTCATTGTTCCTCCTCTGTTCTGGCCAATTTATATCCATATTTTCTAATTTGAACATTAATCGCCCATATTACATTCTGGTAAGCCTTTCACCAGTGCGTTAATATCTCATTACATCACAGTGTGCGGTAATAACCATTTCAGCACTGCGTCGTCGTTTGTTTTAGCTTTATTGTAACATCCGTTTAGAAAAAATAATTTTTATTCCATAAGTGGTTACCATACACTCAATTGCCAAATTGCGTCCTGTTTATTGTAGTTTCACAAACCCGGTTTATCCTGGTATATCTCCTGTAATATTTTTTCTAAACTTCAAAACCTCCAGGAAAAATAGATCGACTCCATACCTTGGTCAAACATAGTATCTACCTATAAGTTTACGTGTAGATAACAATATATATTTAAATTCAACCTAGCAGCTATGTAAAGCTCCGCATTGTATAGAATCAATTTAGTATTCGAAAGAGGATCTTCTTAAAGCAAGCTTTATGTTAGCAATAAATCTACGCGCTCAGCAAATAAGAGAAATTGCCGGGGAAGTATTGGCGCCAACACATTTTATTACCTCCTCGTCACTACATAGATAGAGTAAAATGCATAAATGTTTATCGAATGAGCGAAATGTATCATTCTAACCTTTCGATTTAGACAATGTAGGAAAAAGGAATATAAAATACTAATTCTTGAAAATTTCAATTTAGTAAAAAAGAACATAAATATTTAACATCATTACATCTTTCAAAATTACTGATACTTAACCTGCAAACGTCATGACAACAATTACCTATATATGTTTTAAAAAGAACTGCCCAACAATAATCGTGTCCAGTTCGTATACAATCCAGAAAACTTCCATTCATTATATCATTACGTAAACTTTCGAACAGAAGAGAAGCGAATAATGACTATTATAATTATACAATTATGATGTGAAAAATACCGGGTGGCAACCTTAGATTTCAATCTAATTTCTAGAAACCAAGGCCGTTCATTCGAAGTTTGCATTTGAAATATTGCACGTGCTCGCTTATTTATGTCGCGGTAAGTACAGTACAATTACTTCCATTAATTAACAGTCATTGAATTAAAATTGGAAGTATTTACAAAGTAAATATGTTAAGGTGTGTTAGATTTAAATGTTTGTAGATCTGTATGGATATTTCGTAATCTAATGCAATAAGTGTGCCGCTCATTATTATGGCAAAATCTAAGTTATATTATAAGTAAATCGACATGAATTTTTTTGGTATACTCTGTTGTGTCTGTAAGCTACATAGGGGAATGGTGTTGTAAGTACGTATACAATCTCTAAAAATGTTCCCACACTGCCTTTGTATAATTCAATTAACATTCAAAGCGGATGCTATTTATATACGAGAAACAAAGAACAAGGTTATGTGGTTAAACTGATGTGTAAGGTAACCCCATAATATAATTACACCTTCTTTCATTACCAAAATCTTTATTAAACGCCAAACGGAAAAAATTAATGCAATTATCAACAGTTAGCAAGTATATATTTATCATTATATTAAAGAGATAACGTTCATCGTCAAGAAAATATAAATAAAAGAAATTACTTATTAATCATTAAATATTTAAAAAGAGATTCAGCCAATTTTCAAATGGCTGTTGTATTTGTTGTATTTTCATAAAGAAAAAATAAATATGTTCGCTTTATGGATTAACGTTACAAAATTCAAATATTTTGCCCTTTTTGAATCCCATCTTCGCTAAATGCTGTCCTTTTGAGGCACCTGTAGTTTGTTCCAAGCGTCTTGAAAACGTACAACTTCAATACAATAGGCAGCAGAGATCACTGTCGACCATACTTTTAAAGTATAAAATCCTTCCTGCACTCTTCATCCTGGAATCGAAACATATTAGTGATTTACTCAAAAGACCTATTCGTAACTAAGTTACAAGACGCTTGGAATTTGACCTTTACTTACCTGTACCCAGTTCAGAGTTAACTAAGAACTCAATCTTGTACGACGCAATCAAGCTCTATAACCTTCTCCCAATCCAACTCAAATCGATACCAACATATACGTCAAGTTTCGCAGTAAGGTAAAATCATACCTTCTTCAGCAACCTCTTAGCGATTTTCGCGGAGGGGGGTAACATTAAATTTGTTAATTACACTTTTTACTCTGCTTTGTCCACAAAATTAATTTATAATTTTTCATGACAATAAAGCATATTATCTATTTATTAAAAAAGTGTGTGAAATCGTACAACAAATAGAAGTAACATGTATGTGGGATGTGGGTCATGGACAAATTATTTTCGCTTCTGGAAATGACAAAATTGGCTTTTTCTAGTAAAATTTGGCCTAAATTTTGACGTTTCTTTTGAAGATTGTTGCCGAATATATATTTGCCGAACCGATGGAAACTATCGTAATTACCAGATCAAAATACGTGGAAAATTGTATGATTTAAATAATTTTGGAAGACTGCAAAATTTGACCAATTTCATTAACCCCTTTGATTTTTGACAGAAAATTTTATTTTTTCAAAGCGCGTGAAAGCGTACATCAAACGGAATCAGTAAATGTGTGAATCATAAAAAAAATTGTTTTCACTTCTGGAAATGACAAAATTGGCTTTCTCTGATTCTATTTATTTCTTTTATTTCAAATATCAGTGGTATAAAATATAAAATACAATATGATTGATTCGATGTGAGCATTCCAAGTCAGTTTTTTTATCAATTTTTGTCCAAGAATTTTACAAACAGGAGATAGTTATATTATCAAATTGCGTAAAAGACTGATTTTTATTTTCAAATAACACTACGTTTGATTTTTTCGATGTTCATAACCATTTTGTTTGCACAAAACCAATCCGATAAAAGCTCTATTGTTTGTAGACAAATCAAACAAATTTTTACCTATTATTATTATTACATTTGTATCGTCTGCAATGTCTGCATATAATGTAGTTTTTTCTAGTGTGTTTGCTGGCAAATCGTTTATAAAAATTACATAAAGAAGAGGTCCAAGTATCGAGCCCTGCGGGACACCGGCTGCCACTTCCAAGCAATCACCGTCATGTTGATTATAATTCCTGTTATTGTCTAAATGAATTAATTCTAGAACTATTTTCGACCTTTCAAGTATGATTTGTCTATATCCATAGCTTTACCACGAACACCGTAATACAATAATTTATTAATTATCAATGTGTGAATAAATCACAATTATTAATACATGCAACTACATTTGACTCATTAATGTTTTTCTACATACAATCAATCATAGATTGTGATAGGGAAAAAATTCTTTAACTATCGTAATATCCAGTTCGAAATATGTAGGAAATGGTATGGGTGAAATAATTTTGAAAGACTGCAAAATTTCATCAAATTTGTTAGGGATGCCCTTTGATTTTTGACAGAAAATTTCAATTTTCCAAAGTGGAAATGACAAAATTGTCCTTTTTGATAAAATTTGGCATAAATTTTGACAATGCTTTTGAAGATATCTGCCATCTCATTAACTATCGTAATTGCCAGCTCAGAATACGTAGGAAATAATATGTTTTAAACGATTTTGAAAGATTAAAAAATGTTATTAATTTTATACAATGTACCCTTTTGATTTTTGAAATACTAATTAATATATCCAAAACGGCTACAAATAGGCATACAAATCCTTAATACTTATCGACGCAGAATTCATTTTTGCATCATATTCTCAAGGTGGGCTTTTGTTATTAAATTTTTTGTCGCATGTATCTAGCTGTCATAGATCGCGGGAAAGACAGTCGACAGCTTGTATATAATGAGGGATAGGGCCGACCAGAGCTTGTTCCACGCAGAAGAACTGTAAAGTCCGAATATTATAAGGAATTACTGCAATTTTTGCGAAACGATGTACGGAGAAACAGACCAGAAAAATGAGCCAATAGCTTCTTTCTTCATCACGACAACGGGTCGTGCCACACTTCCCATCTGATCTGCGAGTTTTTGGCCGTAAAAAGGTTCCTGCATACTTACATTCGCCTTACTCTCCGGGATTAGGATCGTGTGACTTCTCAAATGCTCTTCCCAAAAATAGAAACTGTGATAAAAGGAAAACTTTTTGACACCTTTCTCAACTTTGAGAAGGCCACGACAAAACAGATGAAGGCCATTCCGACAGAAGCCTTCAAGAAATGCTTACAATTATGGAATCAAGGTTTGAGCATAAGTACATCGCCAGCCAAGCAGAGTACTTTGTACGTTGAACGTTGTCTGTAATAAAATTATTCACCATATTTATTGATCACACCTCATCTGGTCAATTTTGGCACCACTCGTTTAAGTACACGTTAGAGATTACTTTTATGTTTAATTTTTTCTCCGTAATGGTTTATGATAATATTAAATTCCTCTTCTATTTGTAATTTGTGGTTATTGAGGAATAATGGTTATTCGTTTGTCAGTGAGTAAAAACCTAGTGGTGAGGTGTCAAAACATAAGCTGCATTACCAACCACACATAAAAAGTTACCACATATATTTGTAAAAAATTAAACTTTGTGAGGCACTGCTTCTCGACAAAACAGTCCCATAAAATGCCCATTACGAATGCGACATAGAAAAAATATTTTCGAGTGTTATTCGTAACATTAAGAAGAGGAACTTACCGAATCTCCTGATCCAATCCTAGCTTATTATTATTGTTCTCGACAATAGCTGTTGTCTTTAACTTATTGTCGTCGGCACCAATGAGCATTTCAGTCCTGCCGTTCTGGAATGGCGACGACGCCCTTCTGTCACCTAGCTTTCTGACGTCTAACACCTGACCGGTGGTGTCGATCGTCTTGGCCCTCTGCAGCTCACCGGCGACCGACGGCGAGGGCACAGCGTGCGGCCCCGTGACGCGTACATCGTTCGGCACTCGGTTGTTAAGAAGTTCCTTGTCGCCGCTGAACTGTTGCGTTAAAATTAGATCGCCACCGTGTTCGTGTCCGTTGGTTTGGCTCGCGGGCAGTAGTTTAGAATTTGGCGCTTGCAGGAGCAACTGCTGTTGCTGCTGAATTTGGGGTTGCTGTTGGCCTGGCGGCGGTTGGACCACTTCCTTGGCCGACACTATTGTCGTGGTGCTAACGACGTTTCCCGATTTGCTTACGGTGGGATTGTTGTTTATACTTTCTGTGGCAGTCAAAGAAGTCACGTAGATCGGTGAATTGTTGATGAAACCGTTTAGTTCTTCGCTTGTCGTGGATTGCTGATTTAACTGGAAAGGAAAAATTTATAATTAAGCTTATTATATATGTATATAAGTGTTTGAAATCAACATCAGTGAGTGCGAGATGCAAATCTTTTAAGTGTCATAAATAATGTGAATAATAAATATCCCACGCGAAAAGGTGTAACTTACAAACAAATGACGAAAAAAAAATCAAAAAATTTGGAAAACATCTTCTTTTGAGTGCTAAAGGGTTTTCCATTAAGAAATTGAATCTTTGATATGCGTCATTTGAATTAAAAAAAAAATAATGGGAAGATGTACGCTTCAACAACGTATGAAAATAATGAAAATTCTCGCAAAGTCATTGTAAAGCTGATCTTAAAATTTGAGCAAAATGACCAAGTTACTGACGTAAAATTGTTAGTTTGAACTCGTACCGTCAGATCAGTCTAAAACTTTGCCGTTAAAAGTGTCGCAGAAAACCTATTTGTTTGTCCATGCCAAGACGTTCACAGCAATTAGGCATTTCACAGACCAACCTTTATCACATCTGCATAAAGATATTAGCCTACATGCTTATAAAGTGTATTGACACAGGAATTGAAGCTGAGTGATCATGGGCAACGCTGAATTCTCGTTTATTGGGTGCTGGAAATGCATACTTTTTGAAAAACATTATTTTTACCGACGAAACCCGTTGCCATCTCAATGGGTTCGTCAATAAACAGAACTGCCGCATCTGGGGTTCCGAAAATCCAAGAGGAATAGTCGAGAAACTTCTTTATCCCCAACGAGTTACTGTTAGGGTGTGGTACTGTGCCTATCGTAGAATGCTAACTGACTTTCTTTGGCCTATATTAGACAACTTTAGGGTTACTTCGAGGAAATGTTATTCACCAAATAGAACCACAGTTGTGCGAAAAAGTCATGCAGAACTTCCTCGAAAGAATGATCATTTGCAGATAGAGTCGAGTTGGATATCATTTTCTACAGGTCTACAAATAATCGCAGGGTTTGTACTTTGAATTTAAATAAATATTTTTGTACTACTTAAGAATAAATAAACGTTTCTTTTAATATTAAAATGGGACTTCTTATTAGAAAACCGTATAGCTGCGCCACTGCTAACTGGGCAATTCACTGAACACTTCCATTACACCAAAATGCATTGATCTAATGCGCTTACGAACGTAATCAAAGCTAACCATTTGCAGAAATCCAAACAGGATTAGAGCTAATGTAATTTATCGCAGCGATCTGCGCTTCACGCATCGTTGTGACGGTAGATCAATATCCCACAGCCTAGATTCAGTTTGCCGGGTGCAATTAATATAGTCGTACGGGAGTGCCCAACCTTAAAAGCACTCTGCGAGAAAATTCTTTCTCATTCCCTATATATAACAGCATAGAACTATTGGAGAAACTTTTCAAAAGGATAACAGAATTATTTTAAAATAATATTAGCGTCCACGTATCCGAAGAATAGTCCTCCAGATACCATTCGAAACGAATGCATTTCCCATAATCCTCATTCATCGGCTGTTCCCGCACATCCGAGCCCTGAGGCTGAAAGTCTGCCCTTTTGTCGGACGTAAATTGAATGTCTCTACGCCGATAGTTTTCCTTAACGCGTAACCCGACGCGATCCACTTAACTTCTAAAAAGGGACCACGGACGAAAACGAACGGTTTATCTTCTCGACGGAAAGTGGAGCGGTTCAAGTACTTGGCCATTATACGACACGGAAAAAAATATTTCCTCTATATTTCTGTAAATTATGATAACAGATGTATGGAGGCTATCCTCACATATCCATTTGAACGTAAAAGAGAGAGAGAGACATCTAAAACGTACCAGATAGAGAAAGAAATTTCACATTTCCCAGAAACCTAATGCGATGTAGGAAATGATATGGTTATCGAATCGAAAAAAGAAGCCATTAACCTATATCTATAGGTACATAAGGAAATACAATGGCATACATCAGCCCTCAAAAAAGAAACTTTATTAATATGAAACAGACCAATAGGTATATAGGTAATCAAAAAATGATTTTGAGAAAGAACTTGCAGGAATAAACTAATGTTATTATATCTTTGTTTTAACTACCTATAAAAGAATTTATGCTGATTGTTTTAGAGTTTTAAAATACATAGCTTTTAGAACAAATATTTAAGGTAAGAAATATATCGTTCGATACAACGACAAGGAAAATGTATTAGCGATCAAAATAAAATGATATATTATTTCCTGACAATACAGCATAATGACAGATTTAAAAGCATTTAAAAGATATGCATGTATATTCATGACTAATTTAAAAAACATAAAGAATTTCATGGAGATGCTCAAAAAAGTTTAATGAAAGATAAGAATCAGCTGAAAATATCACAAGTATGGTATACAGCCTGTTTGATTTTAGCTGTCACCTGAGATATCTCGGCTGTTGTTAGAGATACGACAAAATGTTAAAGAAGAAAAGTTGTTCTACATCAAATTCCCTACGATATGTGGTTAGAATAAAAAACAACTGAGCATCAAATGTGTTAGATATAGTACATACAAAGTTTTAAATGGAATGTACCCAATTTTATTACGTATTTTAAAATTCTAAAAAATTCTGTTAACAGACTGTATAGTGTAGTGGCTTGCACGGTTGGCTATCAGTCGTTAGGCCCAGGGTTCAAATCTCTGGTCAATTACGATAACCGGTTTTTTTTTTTCGGGGCGTAATGATAATTAGAAGAAGATTTGGGTCTGCGTGGCGAAAAGGTGAACAATAACGGGCCCAGCGTCGAGCCTTGGGGAATTCCGCAGTGTAAAAATGATTTGCAGCAGTTTTTTTTTACTATTTGCGAAAGTTATAATGTTAATAGCTGTATCTGACAAACATACATCTGAAAAATGTAATATTACATCACGTGTAATATCAAAACAACAATTATTGTAATCAGTTCTGCTGCTTCAGATGTTTTTACGTAAGTAAATACATACATAGCACGCAGCGCGTGAAGTCACCTAGAAAAAAGTTCTTCACTACCTACCAATTTTGCGTAAAAATTCTGCTTCTGCAAAAAAATAAACTTCATTATCATAAGATCAGATCTACAGGGTTGTAGTAAATTAAGAATATATAAAAATGCCTCAAGAAGAAATTGATCTTATTTATTACTTTGGACAAAATGTTTGTAAAAAAGTTGTTTTTAATCCAAAATTAAACTTTAAACACAAAATTTAAAATCTAAATTCTAATTTTCATTAAATTTTATTTTATTATTTTAGAATCAAAGGTAATTTCTAAATCCTTAAGAATTTTTAGGAATGATCAAGATGGGTTGATATTGTAATGTACTGAAGAACAACGGTATTGCTAGTGAAAGACATCGCTTTGCTTTTATCAGATTATTTAACCTAAATCCGCCTGCAACTGACCACCGTCACTTAGGGATTCAACTGTTCGATAAATTTTTGTATCATTCGCGTATAACAAAAATTTCGAAGAAAGTAAATTATTAAAAGAAATCATAGATGGCAAGGGTTGAAGAACAGGTCCTTGTGGGACTTCAGTAGTTCATCCTATGGGATATCTGTCAGATTTTACGCCACTATACCTTACATAATGATTTCTCCCCTAAGGTACGATTTTAAAAGCACCATAATATCATCATTAGATAAAGCGATAAATTTTTACAATAGCTGCAGTCTATCATACACATACGCTCTCAGTTCTGGTTTTGGATTTTTGTAAATAGATCAGAATAAAAACCTTAAAAAAATGTAAAGATTTAAAATTTTGTATCCAAGTTTATTTTTAGATTACAACCAACTTTCATCTGAAGCAATGAATAACTGTGCTTAATTTACTAACACCCTATGTATCTAACCTCAACTTTTGTTTCACAAATTAATAATAAGTTAATTTATTTGGAAAGCTGAATTGCCAAATAGTGTGCATTATTCTGTTAACACAGTGCGATGTTTCGGAATGCAATAGTATATTAAAACACAAGTGTCACAATGACGTTTGTTATACAGTATTTTTTCTAATTTGCACATTAATCGTCCATATTACATTCCGGTAAAAGTTACACCAGTGCGTTAAGAACTCTTTACTGCACTGCGTCGTCGTTTGTTTTAGCTTTATTGTAACATCAAATTAGCAAAAAGTCGTTTCTATGGCGAATATTATAGATATGGTCTTCGCCGTTCTTCTTGTACTCTAACCAGTGCTCGTGTTAATACTTTATTACAATTGACTTGCCCTTTTTAAAAGTAAACAATAAGGAAATGCTAACATTTTATGTTTAGAATTAAAAAAAAAAAACATATGTATGTCTGTATGTTCAAAAAGAATTTGGTATTAGAATACTTATTTATTTAACCTAATCGAAAATACTTTTGTATTTGAAAATCATTTGACTATATATAGTTTCTAATACAAAAATTTCTGTAATTAATTTAAATTATTTCCGTAAACTTATCAAGCATGATGAAAGCCAAACTTCTCAATCGCTATACAAACTGCATTCCAGCTTGTAGACGATCTTCCGTACACCATTTCATTATCGTATCTCAACTTCGACGACAGATAACAAGGTTTCGTGTCCCTTTCAAGAGTTGAAGTAAACCAGAATACCCGGGGTGGTACTACCCACCCCCGAAAATATGAATATACGCGCAGTAATACTAAATGGCCTCTTGAGAGCGGCTCGTATTTCAGGCGTTGTACTCGCTATCTGTGTGTGTTTACACAGTTCATTTGCGTTGGCCAGAGGTGACGTTTTATGAATAGGGCGCCAGACGCCATCCGCCCTTGATGCGCCTCGCACCCCGCACCCTCCTGATTCAAGGATGAAATTTTTAAAATTCCTTAAGTATTTACTCAGAGTTTTTCGACTTGTTTTTGTTGCTGATATGTTAAATGGGGAGAGGTAGATGGTATTTTATCTCGCAAAGTAAAAAATTTATTAAATTTCAATCCGTTTAGAATGAAATAAACTCTTTTTAATGTGTTCCGCTTTAAGAGTTGCTGACGTATTCGAATTTTGCGGCTTCCGAAGTGGTCCATTGAAATCTGTCGACGGTGGAACGAATAGAAAGCAGACGGAATGATTTATAGCGGCGAGATTTTGACATTTACAAAACTGTCAGGCGCCTCGTAGCGAATCGTTCCCTCGGTGAACTAAGAAACTAACATGAAGCCGTTTCGAACTAGTAAAAGCCTCCTTTGCATAGCGAACTCGACGCTATGCACTGCAAGACCAGTGGTTATACACTTCGGGTAGAACTTTGATTCAATAACCCATCGTGTAGTTGCTTCCATTGAAACAAGAAAATCCCATTAACCGAACATGTAGCCTAAGCATATGTATGTATATCGAATGACGCAGAATTCGCACGTTAAGTGCGAATGGATTTGCATTTGTACCTTTTTTATACCACTGTTTCTGCAGTAGCTGTGATAGAATATATTCAGCTATTCTATTATCTATAGTAATAACAACTTTTATCTCATTAAATTCATAAAAACATTTGCTAAAGTAAGGAACTATTTCTACAATATGTTAGTGAATAAGAACACATCGTAGGTTGACGGTAAGCACTAAGCTTGCGTTATTAAATTAACGCTAATTAATTAATTAAAGGTGATGTTAAGGAATCAGTCACTATTAGCCGCGTTTCACCTTACCAAAACTCATCAGTATGTTAATTTATTAGTGATTAATTAATTTCCTTTTTACTAGGAGTTGATGTTCTTTCAATATATATGATGATCGACTTAAAAAAATTATAACTGATATCTTAATAATGTAATTAGTTGATACGAAAACTAACTACACGAAAATCCTCAACAATAACAAATTACAATATTCGCACCTAGAAATTATACGTATCGTATACCCACAAAGAACATGATATCTTACCTGCTGCGAGAGCTTTGTCATGTCGACGGGGGTGACCCGTTTGAGGGCTGAGAGCCGCTCCAAGCGCTCCCTCGCTTGCTGTTCCACTGCGATAACGAAGGCATCTTGTACGTTGCTTGAACACAGATCTAGGTCCACCGCTGGAACAAACAAACCATATTATTATTATACGCACTATTATTATTAGCTATTATACAGTTATCAATCAATAATGCCCAGCAGCATTAACAAAGTTACGGTTTGTGAGGATAATTAGGGATGAAATGGTGGAGTCATGTGCGATATTCAGACGGTTGAGCTATTGAAGAAGACCCACGATAGCAAATTCCGAGTTAATCGTCAGGTGTAGTCTTTTGTTACAAAGAGCAATGACTCGAACATAAAACAGTGAAAATCAATAATATATATTATTGGAAACACTAAATTTTATATACAGGGTAAGATATTATTCCTGGTGCATTTATAAGAAGGTTCCTTTTATTCAAGGTAATAAAGTCTTTGATTACGCTACCTGTAACCTAGATAGTAATTTGATATTTTGGAGATTGTAATCTAATAAATATAATAAACGCTTTCAAATTTAACTGTAAAGTTAGTTGTGTGAATTCGCCACAGACAATCTATCCGAGCTAGATCTATAGCTGCATTATCGGCTTACATTGCGATCGACTCGTAGGTTGAGGGTGTGTGGCTTGTGTCATCTAGAGAGCGCACATCTAAATTCTTGATTCTTTAGTAGACAATCGCGGATAAAGCTTGAGATGTGACAGCGATGAAAGTGGCTTTGCACTCGAAGCAAATTTCGTTTGCAGCCTTTTTTGTGAACAGTCGCCTCATCAGACAATAACAGTTTGCAAAGAAAGTAAGAATTTTCTTGTAATCATATTATCGACCAAAACGTAAAATGTTTCTCGGAATCCTGTTCAGTAAGATAATGTAAAACGAACGATTTTTTTATGCTTTGACAACTTACATACACTAACTTTATTAACTTTTTCAAAATTTTGATTATTCTTGATCATTGTAAAAACCGTTAACATCCGTTACATCATTTGCATTTAAAAAAAAATCGAGAAACATCATTCTTCAGATTCTCTATCTCTTTCTAATTCAATACACAACTCTTAACAAGATTTTTGGACTCTTTGGATACGATTTTTCTCAAAATTAGCCAAACAAAGACCATAAACCGAAGAACAGTGACTAAAAATAGACAACGCCAATGAGTTACACAAAAGCAATTTCAACCTTTGGTGGAATAGGTCTTTATTGTTGAATAAAACCCTTAATTTGCAGTAAGATGTATATAAGTCGTCTACCAAAGATAGTCACAGAGCATTTAGATGAATTAAGTATCAGGAACTTTTGTTCGGAAATGTTGCAAAAAGCATTCAAATCATCATACATATTCGTATCGTGTCATCTTTATCATTGAATCAGAAGGAGTGATAAAGCAAAGAATCATCAGCATAAAAGTGATAGCGACATGTTTTTAATACAATTGGAATGTAGGATGTTTAAATAAAGAAAAGTATAGGATCGAGAATAGACCCTTGAGGAACACCTCCTAATAATCGTTGGGGCGCAGATACAACATTATTGATTTTTATACGTTGTGTTCTGTCAGATAAATAACTCTCAAACAATCGTATTGAATCGCCACTTAAGCCAACATAATGAAGTATTGCACACAAGACTTGATTATATTATTAATAGTATCGAATGCCTTGAAGAAATCTAAGGTCACTAAGATAGTAATGTTATTTTTATCAACTTCCTCAATAAATTCACACTGAAAAAACATATTTTATTTTTCGTTGGGTTAAAACAAGAGCTGGAAGTGTCTGTTCGATTATCTTAAATTAAGTTAAGAACGACAACATGCATAATTTAAGTATCTCTGTAAATATATAGGGGTTAACTTGAACGAAATCCTACCGAAAATAACGAAACTAATTAGCCTTTCCAAGATATTTTACGAACCCTGTAAACGCGCTGAGTATAACACGGATTAAACAAATGCTATCCTGTTGCATATGCAACCAATATTACCAGCAGTGTCGCCAACCGCTCCTTTAAATATTTATTTACATTATATTACGATATTACTTTGTCGAAAATACCTGCATAATATTTTTCAAGAGCCTTTAAAATTAACAATATCCTTCCTTCTTTATGAACATAAAAAAAATTCAGGCGATTTCAGGTTTAAAGTATTTTGTACTTACGTAAAAAGATTTAAAATAAAAAAGTGTATACGCCAAGGGATTACGTAAAGGATAACAGTGGACGGTGGCATAGACTTTAAGCGTATACCCTCTTTATACACAGTTTAGCGTTGAATAATCAATCATTCAGCTGTTAAGTTGTTTTTTTTAAGCTAAGCAACCTCCTTTTTATCCGGGAGATGTTGCGGTTTACACTTTTAATGTGGCGTTGATAAATAATGGGATTATAACAGTGACTAGCCACCAAGTTAGGTGTATGAGGATTTAAGCTGGCACAGGAGGTGAAAAAAGGGTGTTGTTTCTTTGTAAATAGCTTTAGTAGACATTTTTTATCGTATAAAGATAGGTACACAGAATATGGCAGACCTTGTGGATTATTGCAGTTATTTTTTCCGTTTATGAGTCAACTAAATTAAACAATTGAAACAATTTCCATCAGTCAACCACCATGAGCATCAGGGAGGTGCTATACTCATAATGTCTACCAATATACGATAAATAGAAGGCATTTTGCTGCAAGCTCCGAGTATGAATAACTAGGTACGGAGGCTGCCCGCCATCGAGATTCGTCTCGTCACCTAGTTAGCCTTGACTCGGAGTTCAAACGAGTTGTGCAGGTTGCATGTTATCAGGAGTTTGTTTATAAACTGCGTGTATAGTTTTACCGGTGTGGTTGGCTTTATAGAAGCCTTCAGCGAGGACGGTTGTCCTGTGCCGCTTTAGTTAAGTGTCATAGAGTCTAATTGCGCATAAGATATTGCAAATTTTTTAGTTTTGATTTTAATTGGTAAAAAAATTAAAAACTAATAAATCGATTCTTTATTAGTTATATGGAAACAATATTTTTCTAGCTATACACACACAAATGAATTCTGAAACTAAATAATATTTATTTATTTGTTATCACGTATTTCATTTAAAAAATCATAAATTTCTATTGCTGCCAAGTTTATTTACATTGGGAAAAGTGTCCCAGACCTTTCCAGCACCTTATTAAGGTAAAACGCTTTTAGAGCATTATCAGTATTAAATTTAGCATATAAAGGCGATCCATCGGTTGCAAAAGGTAACACTTTAACCATTTGTCGTTAACAGAACGTGAAAATGTCCGAAAATTTGTTTTTGGTTCATATTAAATGCGGTGTTAGTTCGATATCTGATGGGTGCAGAATACCAACATTGAGAGCAGAAATATGTTTCCCTCTGCATCAGTTGTACATGAAATTATCAGAACTTCTTTTCCTTATTCTAAGTCGGATCGAAATTAATTTTGAAGTAATTATTTCAAGAAGTATTTAAGTCGGGTATTTGCTGCCCTATATATTTTTTTCTACAAAGCTTTTAAAAGAGTAAAAAGTGTTATGTCGAAAGAAACCATAAATCCTGAGTAAACGAATTTCTAGATGTTTATATGACTGTCTATAAAATAAAATAACAAAATTAAAAAAAAATTGTTCATGGAACTAAAGCTTTCAGTGGACATAAACGATTAATGACACCACGGATTTTGGATATTCAAATTTGCAGTTTTCTTTAAATAATATAATTTCATTTATTTATTTATTTACTAAATAAACTCCTGGACAAAATTAACCCATCACTTAGTGACAAAATTCGACAAAAACTTTTATTATTTAAATTATAACGTCTGAATTATAACAAAAAACACTTTAACTAACATTTTCAACGTGATACAATTGTTAATTTAATAAAAATGTTACAGTAATATTCCAAACTGAAGGCTCAGTGAACATTTAGATATTTTAAACAGTTCTAAAATTAATTAATGATAGAATATCCATTCGTCTTGGCATACTACTAAGTTGCAGATGGTGACTAGAAGAATATTCTCCCATTCAGCAACCACAGCTTTTTCAAGTTCCCTAAGAGTTGTTGGCATGGTGATTAGCGAATTAGTAGGTATACAAAAATTATGGACTATTAGCGATTTTATGTTAGGTAAAAGATAAGATTATGTGCGATATTCACTCTACATATCGCGATGTAACGGAGATAGTTTTATAGGGACTATTAGCGATACCGTATTTTGTAAATGGTAAGATTGTGCGATATGAAACTGTATTATGTGAAACTTAACCTATAAAATTATGACATTGTTGAGATAGGTACTTGTAACTGAGGTAAATAAATTTTAACGGAACGGAAGCATATTATTGGGTATCTAGAGCATATTTTAAACAAAAAACAGTATAATTTAGACGAAATCAGTGGAAAATAAGCATTATTCTAGTGATTTTAGGTATATGAAAAATATGCGCTTTATCTGTATAGAAACCTGCATTTCCAAGAAGCTCCGGGTGACTAAATGTAAAATATTTCTCGTCGTCCATGATTATTGTTCGGCTATTGGCAGCTGTCCAACCAGGTTGTAAATGGACGACATTATAGAACTATGTGCTATAGCTAAACTAAAAGGTCAAATAAATTAACAAAACACCGATCAACAGCTATCGTCATGGCTGACTAAATCTATTAGTTTTACTATGCTACAGAGAGCATTAATATGTTCCCCAAAACTTATGTAACAGGTGCAAGATGGCCAAACCATATTCACGTGTTACCTTCAATTAAATATTTGCTGACGATCCAAGTATAGTGCGAACGTGTATTATCATCCATAAAAATCAAACTACATTATACAAAATAGTGTAAAAGGAATTACATGCTTTTCTCAATTTATGTATTTATGTATTTTCCGGCCACCATAAAACCCTCTCAAGCCCAAACCATAATAGAGGCTTCCCAATCAGTAGCTTATTATGTCTACAAAAAAGCAATAAGCAAATCTCTCTTCCTGACTTCCCCAAATCTTTTTCCATCTGGCGACCTCACGGAAAATTTGGATTCATTTGAGAATAATTTGCTTCAATCGGTGTGACTCCAACTTTCGTGATCTTGTGCCAAAGCTGTGGAGAAGAAACCTTTTCAAGAGGTCGAAGGGTCTCTTGAAAGTGGGCAAAAATACTTCTTTCGTTTGAACACTTCTTTTTTTATTTCTACTTATAAAAGTCATACTTTGAATATATTTCATTCACGTCTGTTCTAACGAAAAACGGATTCTCCAACATCGGGATCCGCTAATTTAAATTTTCCACAACGAACACACGACATTAGTAGTGAGTATCGCGAACTTTTCCAATTAATTAAAAGTCGGGCGCGTTTAATTAACTGTCAAACGCTGAGCAGCGTCGAATCAAAATCCTAGAGCACGGCGCATAGGGGGCTAGTTTTGGATCGATGGAATTCCGTTCGCGTTCCGGGCTGTCGCCGGCAATCGTGAAAATAGAAAGTTTAAACATTCCAGCGCCGGCCGCCATTAAGCGGACACAATAGATCACGAAAGATTGCTTGTGCTGCTCCGTTGGCTGGCTTGCTGGCTGGCCCGCGCGGAATGGATGGAGGAGAATGAAGCGCTTCCATGCTCCGAGTAGCGTTATTTAATAAAATCTGCTATGTGAGCATTTCACTGTGGAAGGGTATTTAATGAGGAGATGGTATTCGTACATAGCGAACATTTTAGGAAACTATGCAAGTTGCTTTCGTAAGTCAGTTTGGCGTCCCCATAAATTATATAGATGTGATTATAAGGAATTTATGTTTTCGATTCTTATTCGCATAAGAAATACGTATATATTCGTAAGAAATATTTATGAATAAAAACCGGATGGCAGTGATTTTTTCTTGCTAGCTTTGAAATTAATGAAATCTAAACCGAAATTCGAGTCATGAAAAGAAGCTTCCTCTGAATGCTAGTTTCATTTTGCGCGAAATTGCACGTTTTGGAATTATCACACAACAAACATATAAACATCTCACGATGCTAAAAAATTTACCAGAATTGTTTTTGCTCGACGTAAGCGCTGTTCGAAAAGTCAAATAATTCGTTTCTATTTGAGTAAACTTGCACCACCGCATAAGAAAACAAAAAAATTCCTAAAGTGGAAATAGTTGGTTACGTACCAAGGCTGGAAAGGAGGACTTTATCGAAATCGTTTGGTTGCTTGCCTCAGCTCAGGGATTGTGAGCCGTATATACATTTTTTGGAAAACGGGAAATAGCGGGTGATTTTTTTGTTGTTTGGTTTTTCAGTGTAAAAAAAAGATTCGTGACATGTGGCAATGCCAAAAATGCTCAGTAAGGTTTGCCATTTCGCCATTAATAGACTAACAAACGAACAACGCTTGCAAATCATTAAATCTTATTTTAAAAATTCGTGCTGTGTGAGCAATGTGTTTCGTAAATTACGTCCAGGTCGTCATAATCGATCCACCGAACAGGCTATTCAAGCTGTTGTGATCAAATTTCGCACCAGTTTCACTTTATTGGACATCAATCCACCAACCCGTACGCGAAGAGTGCGTACCGAGCAAAATATTGCTGCTGCATCGGCCAATGTCAATGAAGATGGCGATATGTCAATTCGTCGCCGTAGTCAACAATTGAATCTATCGAAAAATTGTCTTCAGCGACGAGGCTCATTTTTGGCTAATGGGTACGTCAACAAACAGAATTGCCGAATTTGGTGCGAAGAGCGGCCAGAGGCAGTTCAAGAGCTACCAATGCATCCTGAAAGATGCACTGTTTGTTGCGGTTTGTGGGCCCGGGGCATCACTGGACCGTACTTCTTGAAGAACTATGAAAATCGCAACGTTACAATCAATGGAGCAAGGTACCGTGTGCGATGATTAACGACTTTTTTTTGCCCAAAATGGAAGAATTCGACTTGGTTGACATGTGGTTTCAACAAGACGGTGCCACATGCCACACGGCACGCGATACCATAAACCTATTGAGAGGCGAGTTTGGTGAGCAATTAATCTCACGTTTTGGAGCAGTCCATTGGCCGCCAAGATCATGCGATTTGACCCCACTAGATTATTTTCTGTGGGGATACGTGAAGTCTCTCGTGTACAGGGACAAGTCAGCCACAATTCCAGTCCTGGAAGACAACATTACAGCTGCCATTGGTGAGATACCGACCGAAATGCTGGAAAATGTATGCCAAAATTGGAGCTTACGGATGGACCACCTACGGCGTAGCCGCGGGCAACATTGGCATGAAATAATCTTTAAAAAGTAAATGGCAGCCATTCATTTATCGGGCCAAATAAATATTTCAATCACTTTTGCAAATTTTCTGTTTTTTTTTTTCAATTTTCAAAACCCAAACGGTTAAGAAATCGCCCACAATACTTTACGGAAGCGAAATATACCTTACACCTACCGGTAAAAAAAGTGTTTGATTACATAATAAAATAAAAAAAACACCAAATTTGTGGGGCTTTAATCAATATGTACCGGGTTGCCAGTTTTTCTTTGCCCGTCAGTGTATATATGTTGTATTAACTGCTAACAAATTTAGTCATCAAGGTTGATCACCATTGTATATACTGTATACATATATAATTTCACACGGATGACGCTATAAAAAATACACAAATCAAGCGGTACGAATAGAGAACCGAATGACGCCTTTTACGACCTGGAAGCTCGCCAGTATCCGTTACGGATGATTTAAAACGAATGAGTTTAATAATTACCTTTACAATATCGATTTTTCCGGGAAATTTGCCTCCATCGCGTTGAAGGTGCAAACCGGGTTTACGTAATATCATTGCCGTTTGTGGGAATGTTATTCTCTAATTAGTTGTGGGACTGCGTCATTGTTTTTGGATGATTATGCATTTCCAATTGCCGCTGTTACATACAACGAATGAACGAGGCGATTAATTGAAGGAAACCACCGTTTTCAACCGTGTTTCTCTTGGTAATGTTCAATCGATATTATGTTTTTGCTAATACATCGTTACTCTAAAGAAAACTGGACGGCGAATATATAAATTATTATAAATACAAAATTAACGGAAATGTTAACACCTCTCCGTTACGGTATAATCGCTGTTCATGCGGGATTATTGTGGAAAGTCGTGGGGAAGGCGTGTTATATGTATCTAGTGGTATATTGGCAATAATGGCAGATGATAGTGTGCAAGTCGTGTATATGTGCTAGGCTGGTACAGTTAGATCTTTCTTGGGTCAGCGAACTTCTCACACGAATAACGAATTTTGTATTGTGATTCTGTTGCGATGTTTGAGAAAAGTAGGTTTAAGAATTTTCTATAGATACAGATACTGCAATCTCAATTATTTATTATGAAACATAATTCACAAACGCAATAGAATTAACACTTACACAAACATACTTTCAATAGAAACATAAATTTTATAAACAAATATTTGGATGTGCAAGGATGGGTTCATCATTGCATAAATGGTTTTAGAATACATATAGAAGAAGAAATTTTAAGTAAAATCGATTTTGAAATAATTTTCTTTAAAAGATATGTTGATGACTCTATAACAGCATTAGACGAAAGAAATACTCATTTTATTTGAAAATTTTAATTCTTACCATATCCTAGATTAAAATTAACAATTGAAATCCAAGAAAACAACAGCATTACCATTTTAAACCTCAAACTCATAAAAAAATAATAACAAAATTGTATACTAAACCTATATGGTCGAGACATTATTTAAAAACGAATAATCGAAAATTATCATTGTTCAAACTTTCGTGAGCGATAGTGTATAAATAAGAGTATACCTCAAACATCGTAAACACTTAACTGACGACTTTACCTTTTCCCTATACCGTTCGATCTTTTTATACGGAATATCTGTCACAGCTTCCAGTAGCAGTTTCTGCAATATAAACAGTTTTATACCCTGCAGATCCAATATGAGAAATATATAACGTTATCGAAATCGTAAAAACAGAAACAGCATTCATATTGATGACATCATCGGAAACAGGAAAGCAATTTTAAAAAGGAAAAAACTGTAGCTTTACTCACGGTTTGCGGAAAATCAAAATGGTTAACTAATAAAAAGTCTGTTTGTGTCATTTTCTATCGCGCAGCACTGGCTTTATAAGTAATCAAAAGTTTTGGTGATATTTTCATATCGCAAAGGTAAAGTTACAAGTGCTTATTGAAAAATAGGTGATGAGAATGGAATTTCCAATATTGATGTGTCCTAACGTACTGTATAGTGAAATTTCGACGTTTTAATAACTAGATGTGATATATTAAAACTCTTATTGCATTTGTTACTAATCATGCTATAAAAGATTTAATTTATTTATAACTTATGTTTGTTATTAAAAGCATTATATGATTAACTATAAAGGAAAATTGTTATTTTCATTTATTTATTATACAGGGTGAATCACAATATATGCGACAAACTTTAAGAGCTGATTCCTGAGGTTCTTTTGATCACTAAAGTTCATATGAGTATATGTCCAAAACGATTTGGTTTAAAAGTTATTGAGTGTTTAATAATAAATTATGAATTATGACTAACACGATATAATATCACAGTTGGTTCTTCAAAATCAATTGTGTTGAGAGGGTATTGTTTGTCATTTCAATATTTGCCAGTAGTTGTCAGAGTATTCATTCAGTTTATTGTCAGTTTCTGTTTTCTAAAATGAATTACACGAATGCTGAGATGGGTGATATGCATTTTGTTTACGGTCTTGCCAATGGAAATTCGCGTGCTGCTAGACGTCTTTATGAAGAACGATACCCGAACCGTATCATACCGCATCATTCAATATTTGCCCGTCTTCACCAACGTCTTAGTGAAATGGGAAGTTTTAAATGACAGACAACTGATAACGGGCACCCATTTACAGTGAGAACTCCACAAGTTGAAGAAATGGTACTAAATGAAATTGAGGAACATCCTACTACAAGCACCAGAAAAATTGTGTTTGCTTTAAACATTAGTCAGGTCACAGTTTGGAGAATATTGAAAGATCAACTGTTGTATCCATATCACACTCAACGGGTGCAGGCACTTTTGCTAGCAGATTCTCCGCAGAGAGTGGCTTTTTGTGAATGGATGCAACACAAAATCGCACAAATTCCTGACTATTTGGCTCAAATATTCTTCACCGACGAGGCTACTTTCTCTAGAAACGCGATTATTAATTTTCATAATAATCACATATGCGCTGAAGAAAATCCGCCAACATCAGTTCTCTGTCAATGTGTGGGTCGGAATTGTTGGAGACCACTTGATAGGTCTACATTTTTTACCGATCCGGTTAAATGACGAGGTATACCGCAATTTTCTTGAAGAGGAGCTACCACTACTGATGCAAGAAGTTCCCTTACAATTAAGATTACAAATGTATTTTATATACATAACGGTGCTCCAGCGCATTTTAGTTTAGTTGCTCGCGAGTTTTTGAACAATACGTATCCAAATCGGTGGATAGGACGGGGAGGTCCACAACCGTGGCCTCCTCGGTCTCCAGACTTAAATAGTTTGCACTTTTTTCTCGGGGTCACCTTAAATCTTTAGTTTATACAATTCCCATTGAAAATGTCGATGAACTGAGAAATCGTATTATCACAGCTTTTCAAAGAATTCGAAATATCCCTGGTATTTTCGAACGGAGTCGCCGGTCAATACAACGGAGGATAGAAGTTTGTATTGCAGTTGGGGGCGGTCATTGTCAACAGTTACTATTAGTTAATTTTGTTTTAGTAATTATTTTGTTAATTTATAATAAAAATATGAATTATGTTAACTTACTATTGTATAACTTTAGAAATAAGCAGTTTGGGACGTATGTTCTTATGAACTTTTATGATCAAAATAACCTCAGGAATCAGCTCCTAAAGTTTGTCGCATATATTGTGATTCACCCTGTATAAAGAATTTATTTAGAAAAATTCAATATAAAAAAAAGAAATTTATCGAATTGCCAAAGTTATCCAAGCCCAAATATCAACGAAGATGTAATCCTGGAGGAATAAGAGCCTGTATTTTAGTTGGCCGATGTTCAATTCGCATACTTAGTTAACTTTGTTGATCTCCAAGCAGCTATCACGACATATATGCTGAGGCAATCTACTTTTACGGCTCTACGCCCGTCGGATTTGCCCATCCGCCTTGCCACTGTGTTCTCTAGATAATTTCGTATTAACGATCGGACGAAAACTGTTCAAACTTTATAGTTTCTAGAGGTCTGCGTGTAAGCCAATGTTTTAAGTACACTACCGTCAAGTAACAAGTGTTTAAAAAATCAAAAATTACAAGATAAGTAGATAATACTGAAAAAAATATTTTTTTTTACTTTAAACGATAAAAACTGTTACAACGTAAGGAAAATTCTAGTTTTACATTTTATTTCTTAAATATATTTCTCATTGCATTGTTGACTGTTCGCACAATTCGTGTCATCCTTGCGATTAATTTTCTTAGTGTGTCAACGGAGATATTGTTCTAATTTTGTTGCAGAACATTCTATAGTTGTTCCTTTGAAGTAGGATCAATAATTCGTATCCTTTTGTCAAGCTCAATCAGAGATCAGCACTTTCCAGTGGCCATGTCAACACGTAATTACGAAGATTTTTCTAGAAACGATAAATAGCTTACTGCAGGTATTTGACATCTTTACTCCGAAAATCTATCAGCTTTAGTGTTTGAGATATGATGTATAAAAATACTTTTGTCGAAAAATACTTAAGTAGGATATTTAATCCTCAAAAGCAGCCAAAAATGATCTTTTTAATAATTTTCTTGAATGAGAAGCTTGAAGCAAGTCTTTTTTAATACACCATCAACAGCAATCTGTCATCATAAACACTTCCCAGAGACCCTTATATCGTTCCTCCATGGTACGAATTTCTTGGTGGAATCTTTCCTCTTATTAATCAGTAAAGTGGCTGAGATTTTCAGGAAATTGGTCCTAATGAGAGTTTAAATATTGAAAGCTGACGCTCATGTTGCATCCAAGATCTTTAAGACGTGATAGCATATATTGGACTAACAATAAGTCGTTGTAGTTTAGTGCTTCAGTATTACCGAGACAGTTTTTCATTACTGACACAAATGATTTCCATGAATTGGACTCGACTTCATGCATTGTTTTAACAAAGTTTTCCTCACTAACTAGCTGCCGTGGGTATAGTTGTCGTTCATCAAATACTCCAGCTTTTAATTTTTTCCATACTTAATCCAGGTAATTTCGGTGCAATATACTCCAAACAGTCGCTATTTTTATTAAGCGCCTTAATGATCTGCTTCATTATTCCAAGTTTTATATGTAATAGTGGCAAAAGAATGCGATCTCTATTAACTAGTGGAGAATGCATGATTTTCTGCTTACCAGGAAATTGTTCGTTTGAAAGCCACCCTTTCCTAGTCCAATGATGCTCTCTAAATCTGCTGCCCCAAAGACAAATAAAGCTTGGATATTTTGTAAATCCACTTTGTTGTCCTAGAAGTTTACCATTTTAAAATCCACACATATTCCTCGGTTATGTTCAAACTGTTCTTTGGACAGTACGACTTATCACAATAACATTCAAACACAAACTAAAATTATAGTCCAATGACGAAATGACCAAACGGGGTACGGATGAGGTCCTAAGAGAGAGGGAGGAGATGCTGTAAGATCTTTACCTGCATAGTCCCATCGATAAGACGTCGTCTAAAAAACAGAATAAGATAATCCAGTGCAAATGCGGTTTTGTCTTGCGAATCATAAAATATCTAATTAAAAAAGTTTTTTTTTTCAAGCCAACAACATATAGAAAAGATTTTATCAATCGTAGCGTAGAATGAAAATCCACTCATAACAACGAAATCTTTTAACGTGACTCATCCTTTTGGTAGTAGGTAGTTTAAAACCGATACATGCATACATAAAGACTTAAACCATGCATAAACTATAGATGCTCACGTACATATTTCGTTATGCCGCCTGACTGTTAATTGCTAAGCAGAATGGAACGCAGAAATCGATTGTTTAAAGCTTAGATATACCATGCATATACACACGAGAATACATACATGGTACCTACGATACACATACTATAGAAATCGTTTATGTATTTCCTTAGTACTTATTAGATAAAACAAAAGTTTCTTTCGACTATAAGAACAATAATTAACCGTTAAAGTATATGGCGTAGAATGCACGTTACTGTAAGAACTTTTTTCTAATTGGATGTTGTAATAAAGCTAAAACAAAAGACGACGCAGTGCTGATATGGCTATTACAGCATACTGTGCTGTAATAAGATATTAACTTGGTGGGGGGGGACTCTTGCCGGAACGTAATATAGGCGATTAATGTGCAAATTAGAAAAAATACTGTAAAAAACGTGTGCCACAATGACATGTAATGCTCGTACTTTGACTTACTTAAACGTCATTGTGACACTTTTGTTTTAAAATACTATTTTAACCTGATGGTATGGAAATGCGTTAATTCTAACAATTTTTATAATGTTAAAAATAAAAAATTATATATATACATATATGGCAGCACTGTAGGCCTATTGGCCCTTGGCTCTGAGGTCTTTCACTTGTTCTTTCCACTTTTCCCTAAGCTTTGACTCATTCTGCCACTCTCACACTCCTTCCGTCCTCAAATCTTTTGTGATCTCATCCAGCCATTTCCTCAACGGTCTTTCTCTTCTCCTTCTTCCTCCATTACCACTCTTTAACACACGTTTGACCCATCTGTCTTCCCCTATCCTACGTATATGCCCCAGCCATCTCGCTCTCTGCGTCCTATCTACTTGAGTAATACTTGGCATCCTATACAATTCTGTTATTTCTCTATTTCGCCCTGTTTGACTCCCCCGTATATCCTTCTGAGAATTCTACGCTCCCATATCTCTAATTTATCCTGTTCCTTTTTTATTCATTGTCCAAAGTTTCACAGGCGTATGTCCCTGTAGGTGTTATTATTGGTTGATATACCCTTATTTTTGCTGTTCTGGATATATCTTTCGATTTTACCACTTTTGTTGCTGGTTTGCTGCCTTGCTTCCCTTTGCTATTCTTTTATCTATTTCTTTTTCTTCACCTCCTGTATTAATTAATGTCACTCCTAAGTATTCAATTTGCTCCACCTTTTCTATTTTATATGTTCTATTATCACTGCATTTTACTATCATATCAGCTATGTCCATGTCTTTCATTGCCATGTATTTTGTCTTTTGCTCGTTGATTACCTGGCCATATGCCTTTGCTTTTCCTTCCAATAGCTTGAACACATGTTGCAGCTCTTTTCTACATCTTGCCATAAGTACTATATTGTCGGCATATGCGAGACACCGGTGTCTATAGCTGTATATTAAACCCTTGGTTTTTATCCCGCTTTCTCAGGATGATTTCTTGAACTAGGTTGAACCAATAACTCAGCCGCAACGCAAATTTCCATAGTTAGATCTAATATTCACATTTTTTGTCGAGATGTGGGAATATGGTAGAAATGTAACTGCAGGGGGTCCACCGGAACCAGCAAAACTTTCAAAGTGGTCTATGAGAAAAAAAGTTGGGGTAAACGGTAAGAATTTCTTTGGGCCCACAGGTGTTCATTATGGCGATTTGTAAAACGTGTTTCGTCGGTCCAAAAGATCTGCATGGGAAAATTTTCATGGCACATATTTTATGAACCAAGCACAAAAATTTAATCGTCTTGTCATCGTCTCCAAGGTGCAGAGTTTGACCAACTAATTTTTTATAAGGATGGTACTTATGCTTTGATAAAATTCTCCCTAGTGTAAGTTGTGAGATATAGTAGCGTCTTGTGCAATTTGCCGTGTTGATATTGATGGATTCTAATTACCAGCAGCAAAAACATTTATTTGCGTGTTTTCATAAATATTACCCTTATTTCTGGGTTCCATAAAACTTCAAAACTCTTTTAAATTACTGTAGAAATTCGTGAAAGTGTCTAACGATGGTTGAGGGCGATCAAAATACAATAAAAAAAAAACGTTCAGCGGTTTGTTGACTATTTTTATTACAAATAATGTGACATTCGATCATAAAAACTTTTTCTCGAGATTTGTAATTACCATAACTAACTTTGTAAAGCAACTAAATCACTGACACAGCCAACTATAATAACCCTAATGAACGATCTGTCAAGATGAAGTAAACATAATGCATAATCAATTGTTATATCGGGTTTTCCATGGCAAGACATGATCTTTGTTAAACATAATAATAGTTAGTGTATTGTGCTGTTATTTATTAAAATAAGTGGTACGACCTTTACATCATTGCAAGCAGAAAAAAATGCACTATTACAATTTGTCATAGCCCACTATGGTTTCCATTTAAAAAAATATACTTTGTTTCCTAATTCAAAAATGCTAAGCAAAATTAAAAATTCAAGAAAATATCATTATTTGACATTTCTTTTTTAGAGAATTTACTAAAAACAATATTCAAAATTGTCTTTACGAATAAAAAGAGTTAGCACTGAAAAGGTTTTGGATTGGGCTCATAAAGATGCATTTTTCTCCATTTAACTCAATGCGTATCTCTTATGGTTTTTCCGATCCCAATACAAATAATGAAAAAAAAAAACTTGGGCTGTATATACTGCATACAGATAGAAATGATCAAATTTCTCGGGCAGAATTCTTTAGAAAATATCCTTCATCGTTAAAAGTTTTAAAGTTCCACCGAGTTTTAAAACAGTTAACAGTACCGAGTTAACTCAACTCTTTTAATCCGCTCGATCTAATTTGATTTCGCAATTTAATGCAAAAGTTCTGCGGTAACATTATACTTCGAATAATCAATGAACCTTTGCAAATATGACTTTAATTATTGAAGAAGAATTGTCACATAATGTAATCCAGAAAAGATTAAAATATAAATCAAAATTTAAGATTTTAATTTGAATTAATGCCACTTGTCAAATTTAACCCTGCGAACGCAATCAACAAATTATAATAGGTGCCAAGATTTCCGATTAATTAATATACAAAGAACATTATTTATACATATATAGTTCTTCCGTAAATTTTCACATAGGTATCTGCAGATTATCAAATAAAAATTAGTTGGAAAATAATTCATTTTCAAAAATAAATCAATGTGCATCAAATGTAAAAAAATAGTTTTATTATTTAAAGAATGCATTGACTATATTTGTTACTACAATTCTTGACATATTCCAGTAAACACACATATTTAAACAATTAACTATGGAAAGTTAACATTCTTGTTAAATAACTGGAACTAATACTTGGACGATAACATAAATGTAGATATGTTGTAGTGATGTGTTAATGTTGAAATAAATGTATGTAAAACACGCTTTTCAAAGCTACAAAGTTTCGTATCAACGTCTTTTACATTAAATACATATTTTAGAAATACTTATTCTACGAATACAAAGAATCTAGTATACCGTTAAACACTTTTTTTAAGCACACGTTCTCATGTTTAAAAGCTTAATTAAGATTTAAACGTGACTAACAAATCTCTAGGAAATTATTCAGAGGCCGGTAACTAGAAGCGTACACTCATAATTTGGAATATTATTTCTAGATATGAAATTATTTATGGTGTGTCACAACCATAAAAACATTTAAGTTTAGTGAAAATAAAATTTGTTGTGCAACTTCAATATTTTATGTTTTCACATAGTCAACTGTCATAATTTGTTTGTCCGATGATTGATGGACCCATCCGAAAGATTCATTAACTTTTATTAAGTTGCATTATTCCAGATGGACATAGACCGTGTTTTAATTTCAAACACTTGCCTATAATTTTCTTTTTTACGTTAAACAGTAAAATAAGAATATTTTAAATTCATCCAACAGTATTTGATTCATTGAAATTCCAATAGCTCCAAGGTAAAAACCTTGAAAATACTGAATATGGTGTGCGATTTCATGCCTAAAGTCAACAAACTGAACCACCCATCTATTAACCAATCCATACATGAAGGTATATTTAATTGGTACTTAAAAAGATATCGATTAATAATTTTTTCATTGAATCGTGTCGGAATGCGTTGTTTATTCATATAGCTGCCATTTACATAAATACATATGTATAAGTATGACGAAAGATAAAGTACCTAACAATGTTATTCATTCCAATGTTATATAGAGCGAGCAATACACATAACTATTATTGAGAAGTGTGCCTTGAAAAGTTTAACTACAATCATAATAACAATGAGAAATTATTAACTAATAATAAGACAAAAAGAAAAACGGATTTTCATATTCGAGAAATACTACTACTATAGGGAAATAAATACATCTTTAAATTTCTACAACATAAATATGGAAATGTCCTTTATTATTAAAATATGGTAATTTTTTTTTTTTTGTGTAAGAAACCCAATAAATATTTTGACACAGGTCACGTGACCACTAGTAAGCAATAAATTTAAAAAAATGTGCAATGAATGAAAAATTTTAAATTGCAATTTTTCCAAATATTTTTCTAAATACCTACATTACATATTTTTACTTCTTTTTTTTTTCGATTTTAGTCGCTCAACTAAAGTAAAATCTATAAATTTTGTCGATACTCAAACAAATTTGTCAAAATTAACATAGGTAGCTTATAAAATTAAAAAGTGGTTGCTGTTACACGGAATTGTATCCAAAAGGAATAAATAAATTTTACAGATACATATTTTTAATTTAAACGGTTTAGTAAGCATTACTTTTACTGAAAATTAAATATTTGTTGTTGTTTGTTCGTTTTCTCTAATTCAAGTGGAAACAGTTATCCAATACTTATAACAGCATTGGGCATTCCATAATCCTCACAATATTGCAGTTATTTTCGAGACCTAGAGCTTAGGTGTGAAACGCGATTCATACGCAGTTACGGCTGGGGTGCCTCATGGGTCAATTTTAGGGCCTGATCTATAGGATGTGGCGTATGATGTATGTCGTAAAGAAATGCAAATAATTTTCAGTAAAAGTAAAGTTTACCAACAATAAACAGTTTAAATTAAAAATATCTGCAAAATTTATTTATTCCTTTTGAGTACAATCACAAACAATAAAAACTGTCATACTGGAAACCTAGGTACTTTTTAGTCTTAACTATGTTAATTTTGCAAGAATTGACAAAATTGTTTGAGTATCAACCAAATCTCTAAATGTGGTTAATGCTTAAAAAATATTTGAAAAAATGTGATTTTGAAATATGTATGTTTATGAGACATTGCACATTTCTTAAACTTACCGCCATAGTAGTGGTCATGTGACGGCTGTCAAAATAAATTTTGGGGTTCTTTAACGCACTGAAGCTATCCCCCCCAACAAAAATGTACCAAACTTTAATCCGAAAAACTCTCATATGTTGCAACATTCCAAAAACTCTGGAAACACTAATTGGAGCACGGTCTGGATCAGTGTCATTAAATAAGTGGCAAACTTCTTTAAATCAACGTGTTCTATCTCCAAAACGAATCATTATAAGTATTTCCATAGGTTCTTTTTCTGTTAAACCCATTGTTCATAATTTTCAAATAAGCTCAATTGTATTTTAATGTATTTGAGAGAACGTGACAAATAACTAAAACGTTTAAAACACTAGCGCACTTGTTCTAACTGTGCTATTACAGCTAATACAAGAAAAAAACACATCTTATACATATTAGGTAGGTATTAGATTTTCGATAAGGATCAGTCACTTTTTTTTTCACTTTTCGGAATAATATTTTGGCAGTTTTTTCAAAAACTTTCTTATGTGAGGCATAAGTATTTTTTTAAGCGTCATTTAAAGAATGACAACGTCTATCCAAAAATGAAGCAAAAATGCTATATTCCCATTTGAAAGAAAAATACATGACGTCATCACTTTTTCAAGGTCAAACGACACTACTGTTATTACAAGATAGCTTTTTTAAAACATTGACGTTTTATAATTTTTCTAAAAAAAAAAAACAGCGCTAATCACGTTGTTATTGAGTGTTTCCAGACTTTTCGTACGCACTGTATATAGAAAGTATGATAAGAATTTATGAAACGTAATTAGTATTAACATAATAATAATATGCCAAGGAACAAATGGAACGAATATGATTAATTATTTGTTGTGTATAGATAAGGCAGAATTTCTTTCTCCATAAACCATAAACAATATATAATTATGAACGCTGGATCATGATTTATTAAAATATTTCTTGAATGTCGTTACCTTTAATGGCTTGTAAATAAACTTGCTCAAAGAATCGATAGTTTTGAATGGAATCAAATCAATACTTTTGGAAAATAACAGGAAATCCTGTTCTTATTTACTACGTATCAGAGAAAAGCCCAGACCAGTTAGATATATCCCGTAGAATTGACTATTTTGAAGAGAGATAATGTAGGTCTTTTTTATAGTGAATGTGGTTTTGGAGTAGTTTGATGCAGTTAGAAAACTTTTATTTTGGCGACAAATAAATGATGTCATTTTAAACTGAGTTAGCTTTGGTTTGTTAAATTCACTGATCCAAAGAACCCAAGAAGCACGGGTTGGAATGATTAAAACTAACATAATCACCTTAAAGATTTTATATTTACAGCTCCACTCATCTAAATGGTTATTTACAATTATTCAACTCCTACCAAAATTCCTTCCTTATAGATACTACCAGCTCATATTGGAAATCACCATCTACACATTAATGACCGGAGTTGGGTGGCAAATGACTTCTGACCCACCACGTACTTCCTATACGTCGTACATACATATACACATCGTATAGGTATGCCAGTTCACGATAAAAGTGAAATCAACCTCGTGAGTGCGTAATCAAATCGTGCTGCTTGAAATGCGAAATGGGGATCTCGCATGTGTCGATAGCACACACAATGAAACGGAAACGATTTTACCGATCTCAAATCCAATCACATACGCGCACACAGAAGCACGCGGTGCGAAGTATAGAGAGATTGGATTGCACAGCAGTAGTAGGATTGAACGGAATTAGCCTTTGTCACTGGCAGCATAGGAACCGGCGAGACACCTAGCAGTGGTGACCTTTTTTCGACGAGTGTCGCTTGTTGGGCACCATACATATATATATATATACTACGTCCGTCATGTTTGGACATGTAACGGATATGTGCTGAACGTTCCCTTTGTACGATCCATGCTTCGATTCCGATAGAACCTAATTAGCAAACAATTCGATGGTGTTTAACGTACTACATATGTACATACACTGTTCGGGTATTGGATAATTTTATTTACTCAGTATTTAGTGCCACGAGGATGTAAAAACTGATTGAGTAATGAAGACGAAAATCAAAATTTTCATCAGTTTTGATCAATTTTTCAACCTTTTTTCGGTGACAGATATTTTAGCATTATTTTTGCATTCTTTCTTTATGTTATTTTGATAAAAATCAACAAGATCTTCTTTATATATACAGTGGTGGCTATCAGAATAGAGGTACTCTGTGGAAGCAACAATCCCCACGAAAAAAATTAAAATAAAAGTGAGGCAAAAGCAAACAAACTTAGGTACATTTATTCTACTTATCAACAATACAAGAAAAGAAAAATTGTTAAATAAAACAGTGCTTTTCAATAAAAAAATGTCACATGAACATAGAAATAGAGCCACAACAAAAATTTCATACAATTAACTTTGTAGTCTAAGGATTTCAAAATTTAGTGGCTTGGCCCTTATTAGAAATCACAGCTTCACACTGTCTTGGCCTGGACTCTATAAGCTATTTAGCATCTTGCTGTGAAATGGACCATTCTTTTTCTACTATCTCCCATCATTCAGCCTTATTTTTTATTTTATATCTCCCAAGCGCGCTTTTTAAATCCTTTTAAATCCTTCTATGGGTTTTCTATTGGATTTAGGTCGGGAGATTGCGAGGGCCATGGCAATATATTAATTTTCTCATCCCCAAAAAACTTTTTCGCTTTACGCGAAGTATGCTTTGAATCATTATCTTGTTGATATGTCTACTTCAACGGCATATTTTTCTCCGCGTATAGCAGCACAACATTCTGGAAGTATATTGACACACTTATTTTGGTTCATATTCTGTTTTATCCAATACATTGGACCGATTCCAAACCATGAAAAAGCACCCCATAGCTTAATATTGCCACCGCAGTGCTTAACAGTCTCTTTTGTATATTTTAGCAGCAATTCTGTTCTTGGTGGTCGTCGAACATACAGTTTGCTTCCGAAGTCCATGATATTTATTTTAATGTCATTGCTCCATAATATATATTTCTCCATTTGCGCACATTTTGTGGGCCACTCCAATTTAGATGTTCCTTCGCAAAACGGAATCAGCTTTTTATATTTCCATTGCTCAGTAACGGCACTTTCCTGGTAACTCTTCCATTTAGGTTGTTTTCCTGCAGCGAATCGTAGATGCACTAATATTTAACTCTAGTTCGGTTTTAATTTCTCTAGATCATATGTGGGCAACCCCCGACCCTCGGACCGGATCTGGCCCTCCACCAGTTTCAATCCGGCCCGCGAGAGATTCAGAAAATTGAAATAACGATATCAATTCAAATCAAAATGTTGCTTCTTTATTCACTACTACCTACTTATTTCTTGCCTACGGTCCGCGACCCGAATAAGTCCCGAAATTACGGCCTCAGCTAAGCAAAGGTTGCCCATACCTGCTCTAGATGATTTAAATAGATCTGCTCAAGCAAAATAGACGATTCTTCTATCCGTTTGTGGTGTAGTTTTCTTTTTGATCCGCGATTTTCTTAGCAATTCTTTATTTTTATTGCTTTTCTACCATTTTCTTCGAACAGCCTACAATACGTGCCATTTTGCGTTGCGCCATTCGCTGATTATGGAGTGTTAAAATCTGTGTCTTTTCAATCGACGTGCAATGTCGTGCTCGCCCCATTTTACGCAAATCTATATAAATATAAGTAGCTATTTTGTAATTATTAATCAAATACAACCTTACTTGATACAATTACAGCAACAAAACATGCAGTAACCTTATTCTGATTTCATGAGATCTGCATTTAGTAGGCAGCTTTATTATTACGACCAGAGACAAAATATCATACTTAACTAGGAAGCGAATTCTCCTAATACATCTAAGCTATTTAGTGGTGCTTTCGGTTACTTCCAGTTGCAGACACGTTTATTAACTTAAAAAATAGGTGGCGGTGTTATCACTGTGTCCTGCACTATTATTAATTGTGAATGTTTGTGATAAAACAGACTCGGCTCTATTCCTATGGCCACCACGGTATACGAAAATTCATCATTAGGTTTATGTTCCCATTAATTAATAGTTTCGAAATACACAACATGAAATATCCATGAAACCTATATGCTAGATATTTCCTGAATCCACAATCCACCGTTTATAGTAACTTTGATTACATTGATGTATGTATCGACTGAAGAACGATGTCATCTTCTGTTCTTCAGATATGTATGTAATTTTATAGTTATGATGATATCATAAAATATATTCTCTAATTTGATTTCCAATCTTAAATTGAGATAAATTAGTTGGTGAGACATGCATATCCAATACTATGAGGTATAGTAACCATTTATAACTGGCCCAAACTGGCTTATATAGAGAAAAGTGTGTATTCCTACGTTGTACAATGTAACACGGATTGTGAGTAATTGTGTGTTCCAAACGTCCTTAATACTACATATCTTTACTACTAGTAATTTATTCTGTTGCGGTATTAGGGTCAGGATGGTGTCGCAAAACAAACAAGCAATTATGCATGAGGAGATAAGGCGAAGTAGGCGTTTTAAGAAGTTACCTACACGCTAAAAAATATTTGCAATGCCTACGGAAAATTCCAGTAATGTATAGGGTAAATTTACCAAAAATTAGAAAATATACCTAATTTTTGGCAATTTTACCTTATACGTTACTGGAATTTTCCGTAGAAATTGCGTATATTTTTTAGTGTCTGCTTAAGACTTTAACTCTTATACTTTTACACTATTTAAAGATCTATTTGGTGCAAGCGTTCTCGACTTGGACCAGTGAAAGATTTTCTTTTGGATGCCGCACGCCTGGGTCTTTCCCTGTCTTTTTTTCTACCTTCTTACGTTAGATTCGTCGATGTCATATTTTCTTGCAGCAGTTCTGTTACCAAATTCATCCGTGTATTTAATAACTTAATTTTTTAATGGCAATTTCATAGTAAACTCGTCGTTTCCTGCTTTTTTTTGAGGTTTTGTTTCAACAGCATGAACTGTATCTATCCATCTGAAACGCAATGTTGGGCTTGTGAATCGATATATTTTAAGAACAATAAGCATCCGTCTCAAGTTTTATCTTTTATCCACGTTTATTGCCTACTAACATTATTTTATCTAAGGAGCAACAGGGAGCACTACACTTCTATTAAGGTTAGGATTCAAGCCGAGATAACTTTACTCAAAACTGTCGAATGTAAGCCGCAGGTCATGAAACCAAGTCGCAGTAGGTTTTTAGGGTTCAGTTTCAGTAAAATGGGCGCGGCGTATTTTCGGGCCAATACGGTATTTATGCGATTTTCTGAAAAAATTCAATTTATATTTTGAACTACCCTATTATCGTGATTTAATACTTTATTTATCAATTTAATTAAGAAATTATTACGTTTTAATTTATTCTTTAAATTCTTAAATTTTCAAGACTTCTTTTAAACCTAACATCAGACAAAGTTATATAAATGAATGGTATTCTATTAAAATGTGTACTTTTAGTATTTGCACCTTTCTCATGGTCATATTTTAATTATTCTGTTGGTAAAAATCTCAAACGTTTAGATTTTTACTAACAGAAGCTTTACCTTTGCTATATTTGTAATTGCACATTCATATAAATTTTTGTAGTTTGATATCTAAAGACAAAACCTCGAAAAGTCGCATTATTAATAAATTATTTAGACAGAAGAAAAATAAACTTTAGCAACCTGTATATGGAAAGCAAGTTAGGACACCTTAATTTTTTTTCAGTTGTCTTAACCATTGTATTTTTATTTGGTTTTGTTTTTTTTTTATCACATTTACAAAACTTCTTACTTCTTTTGGACATATTGCAACTCTAAGTTCCAAACAAACACCTATTCTCCCAAACAAGAGATGCGATATTGTTTTGTTTTTTTTTTATAGCGGGTTATCTAAATAAACCTATAACAAATTCTGAATGAATTAGATAAAAACGTGGCAGATACTTCATGCCAGTCATTAATCTCACACGACTATTAATTCTTCCCTTAAAAATAATTAACCAAGGTGAACTCGCCCATGCTGCTTCAGCGATATCTCATAATTACCCGCCCTGTACATCATCCACGCGTTTCTTTTTAATAACACTTTATCATAATCTCCCGAGAATTATAAAAATAATTTTTAATGCAACCAATCTCCCCGTCTACGTAATCATAATTAAAAACTGCCACCGCCTGCGAAAAACTGAGCAGATTAATCAAAATATTATATCAACTAAAACCTAATATTCCCAAAGCCCTCGGCCGAATCCGCCCGGCTAAATAGGGCCGTTCCTCACAGGGAAACCATTTAAGGAGTAATTACAGGGGCACATCAGGAGGGACTCCTAACATCGTAACCTCATAATGAAATTTACGAGACGGAAAATTGTTTTACCGCCAGCGCGCTGGGCAATTTTTTCCGCTGTCCGCTTTGGGGAATGCGAAAGTGCATGCACTCTGGAAATCTGCTTAAGATTCCAATACTCGCCTCTCTTGATCCAATTATCGAGCCAAAGCGCCCGTAATTACGTTAAAGCACCTCAAATAGGGCGGGCCCCAGTTGGCAAGTTTTCTGCGAGAACCCTTCTGCGGTAAGGGTATAAGTGGAGTCGATTGTTTGGATTTTACTGACTCTTTTATATTTATCGAAAGTTACAGTCGACTAGTGACAAAGCAAAGAGCGTTTAACCGTGTTTATTAAAGGCACTCTCTCTATGGAAATGAACAACCCTTTTTCATAGTTTCATCCCAAAATCCTTGATAGCATACTACTGTAACTTGTTTTGTTACAGTTTTGTACGTACACTGCAGTACAGTTTTGTTACGAACACATCTAGCTCCAGGTATGGTTTTTAAACTGGAAATAGGCGGAAAAAATCACAATTTGCACCTATCTCAAAAAATATTTCTTAAAAAAAATTAACCATAACTTTCGAATTCAGCGGCAGAACATCCATAACAAAGGTCATCTCTCATCAAATGTATACCTATATTTTTAATCTAAACTAGTGTTATTTATTTCGTATACGACCAATACAATTCAAACAATGATTATAACCAATGTTATGCAATTGATTAGAATCCTGTCTATACACTGACAATGTACTGGTGCGAGCGAATGTTTTGAAATGCGTATAGTATCTGTTTGGAATTATTATGTGAGTCTATGTATATGGGCAGAGCGATAAGCCCACATACCTATCTGAATCATTGCAATACAACATTGAGTAACGCCTACTATCAAATTTATATGTTCTGATTTTGCCATCAGAAACGAGTGTATTTTATCACTCATTGTAGAAATTTAATACTCATATGTATCTGCTTTTATACTTCTATCTAATTTAAATACTGCATTTTCTGTACACGTGTTTAGCCAAACATAACAATACTGATAAAGATTCGTATTCAGACCTGGATATAGTTGCGCTACAGCTTTTCCCAAAATTATAGATGACATTGTTTCAGCCACTAGGTAATATTACAGTTTTGGTGGTGTTGAACTTCTCCAGGGCCTTTGATAAAATCAATCATCCTCTACTATTATCTATATTGCATGATACTAGTTTAGGTACTTGTGCTTCTTACAAAACTTCTTTCAAGGCATTTCGATCGCAGAAATCAGCAAGTGCATGCTAATAAAGGTGTTTCAGATTTTGTAATCTTGAAATCAAGCGTTCCACAGGGTTCTGTTTTGGGTCACCTGTTGTATGCAATTTATACTTGGCATTTTCATTTTGTTCTCATCATTTCTATGCTGACGATACTCAGCTTTATGCATCTTTCTTCCTTCTGCGATCAGCGGAGCTGTTAATGCAATTAACAGGGATTTAGGTACAGCAGGTTTCGGATGTTTCGCGATGCCATTGTTTGAGTCTTAAAGGATAAGTGTTGCTTTATAGTGTTTGGTAGTTCATTAAATAGTATGCGTAGTAATGATTTCGTTAAGCGAGGAATTTGGGTCTAATTTTTGCAGAGGGATGTGGTTTAGAGATAACACTACTACAATTTGAAACTGATTTATTCAGGATTCAGATTCTCACAGGCATATTTTAAACACTTTCAATAAAAGTCTGTTATGTAACGCTCTAGTGTTGTCACATTTTAACTATTGTGATTCGGTATATGGGGCGTGCTTGGATTCTATTAGCAAGCATACGACACAGTTAGTACAGAACTCGTGCCTGAGGTTTAAACACAAAATTACAAAATTTCTTGTAGTTGAACAAGATAAATTAATTCAGAAATTATCGCTTGCCTAATTGTACGAGAAAAACAAATTTTTCAAAAAGAGTCCTACTGTGGAAAAAAAAAACATGAATTATAATTTGAGAAATTAATACCTACATATAAATAAAATTTAGTCCAACAATCATTGTTTTGCCGTTATTGTTCGCTATGTTTTCTTGTTTCTTGCTTCGCTTTCATGTATTTTTCCGCACTGCAAACAATATTGACACACATAACGTAGTAAACACGTTTAGAATATTAAATTTGCTAACTTTGCTAAATACGCTTCGATCATAGGTCACAAAATTAGGTGTCCCAATGAAGTTAATAAATTGACACCATTTCTGTTGCTAGATTTCTTTCCTCTATAAATATAACCGGTGTTCATTTAAAAACGTCACCAAGTTACCTGCGATTTTTTGATAAAATAAGAGGGGAAAACAGAAGTCGTAACTTGATCTTTGTAACTGTACACTTGACAATTGTCGGTTTTGACCTTTGTTGTGACATTTTGACATTTTAAGTGTGTTTATTTCCTTAATTCTTTCATCTTATCGCCTTTTTAACCCATTTCGTAGAAATCAGTTGTTTTCATAGATAAACTAGCGATTGTTGTTGGTGTAACCTCAACGTGCAACGTGAATAAAAAACATTCTTAGTTCAAAGTTACTATCGTAATGGCACCCGTATTGGCGGATAGTGGGTTTATTCTATTCAAAACTGATTAGAACAATTTCAAGCACACTTTCCAAATATTGCTGTTGACTCACGCAGTTTAAAAAAACCTTTAAAATAGAGCCATAAAAGTCTGTTTTAAAAGTAAAACATTGCACATGTCAACATGCATTGTATTCAAAACGTCATAATGGATTAAAAAATCAAATGTTGCTATTATTCTCTTCTAAGCTACTACTAAAATAATAATAAAACTTTATAACTTAATATGAATTTACTTTATTATAGATGACAACAATATTAACCTATTGCAAATATTTTGTAAAAAATTTTGTCGATTTTCTCTTAAAAAATTGTATTTGAATATGTTGAATTTTGTTGGTATCTTTAAGAAGTGAGAATGGTAGTTGATGCTTACCAAAAATAACTTCTTTTTTCCTTAATTTATAACTAAGACATGCATTTTGAGTACATTCTTAGCACAAAATAATATGCTCGTAAAAACAGACAACAAAAAGCGTTTTCCAATTGTGTTACAGTAAAATCTAGTAAGAGAAGTGAAATAACATGCGAATTGTAATCGTAATGTATTTACACTATATTCACAGATTGATAATTATTTCATTTGATATGAACAACATGCCTTTCATTGCAATTTTCTTTAATAAGAATTTAAGATCTCGATATCACAAAATCATTCAAAAGTATGCAGCATTATATTTATGCAAAAAAAATTACAACGCTTTTAACTTTCAAGGATACAAAAACTTTCACGTGAATAACTTTCCTGCTTTTTTTTTAATTTGTGGACTACAAACATGACATAGAACGATATACATATTTAAAACCCATTATTTAACCGGCTATTTATGTAATAGTAATAACGTTATAAAATCGCATAGCAGTAAAGAAGTGGTTCCCGTTGAAGAACAAAAATCATTCAAAACCAGTTTTCGAAATTCACTCCGCACAGACAACGTATAAAGTACTAACAATAAGAAGTAACTGTAATATGATATTACACTCTGCGTATAACGCACATAACCTAACAAAAACTTAAAAAATATAAGGCACAAAATGGGAAATTCTAATGTGAAAAGCGCTTACCATATATTTGATTCAAGTAAACGGGATCCAAGAAAATCCAATAACCTATCCGCTTCACGTGTAGACGTATCCGAACGTGAGTGAATCCAATTAGAAAACCGCAAAAGACACCCCGGATTATCCGTCAGGGGTTATTGTACGTTCACAAACACTCATCTCACTGTAAACTTCATGGGAATTTCGCACAAACACTGGAGAATGTTTTGAAAATCGAACATATGCACTAATACTCAGTTGTAACCCCCCTCTTTGATTGAGGCGATGTGTAGGGAAAAGGATCGGCTATATTCCTGACGTTAGTTTCGAACTTTACGGACTTTTACACAAACGAACCTGTAGGAATCGTAGAGGACGAACCGAAATAGGACCGTACACGCACTGTGGACACAAACGCGACGTTCTGCGGAGTATTTTTTTTTAGCTAGGCGCTATACTAACATGTTTCGCGTCGTTAACAGTCCGGTTACGACGAACAGGTAACCTCTCTCTACTACTACCTGTTCGTGACGTAACGCGATTGTTCACGATTTCAAACGAAATGTCCGATTTTAATTGGGACTTATTATTGTTCGTCGTATGTGAGAGCGTTTCAGTAGGTACTTTCGTTATGTAATATATATTACGCTAAAAATCCCATACCGACTCGCCCGTAAATAGTCAAAAATAGAAACGTCAAATGACAGAGACAGAACGGAAACGGATATTTATGGAGATTTGACAGATTTTGACGGAAGTTATCGAAACGTTGCAAATCGGCTTCGCATTTTTAAAGTGGATTGCTAACAATACAACCACGTTTAAATACAAATAAATCTTTAACAAATCTATTTAATTCTGCATTTCACACAAGAGACAAATATATAATTTTCTTCGCTGAGCTGTAAACTACATATGTATGTTCGCGATAGCGCACCATTTCTGCGGCAAAACGCTCATTTGCATTAACGGTTAGTTAATTGAGAAGCACTTACCCAATCTGGCACCGCTCCTCCTCTTCACTCGCAGACATATCGTCCTGGATCTTATGCACTGTAATTAAGCGAAACGTTAGAAGGCATCGCGCAAACATTTGCCCGAGCTGATGGAATTGAAAATAGAGCAAATAGAAATTCGATTTTTACCTGATGTATGTGACTGATGACTTCTGTGTGCGTAGCGTCCTCTAGGGTTTTTCCGTTAACTTCCAGGATCTCATCGCCTACTTCTAAATTGTCCTTATCGGCAGGTGAACCTCCAAAAGGAAAAAAGGAACCGATAAAAATTTATTAGAAACCTTTGTCGTAAAATTATATATTGTATTAAATTAAACGATATTTAGATTTAGCGCAATTATTTTTAGTAACTTTAACGTTCAAGCATTTGTACATTGGTGGTAAAAACATGTACATATTGATAATGTGGTGGACATATTATGATAACACTAATAGCATTTTCAACTTACTGCACTTTTATGCACTGATTGTATTTCCATCTTATTTTAATACATAATATTAGTAAGGGAGATAGATATACTCCACGCGTAAAGTGCAATAAGTCGAAAACGCTATAAGTATCCACAAGTTACCAGTGAATTCCTGCCCTGTTTCTCACACATAAGAAATATCTGGCAGAAAAATTTCACAATTATCCTCTAATATGTATATAGTTTAGTTAAAAATTTAGTTAATAGTCTCCTAAATCACTATTGAATCTGAATGTTTAAGCCTTTATTTCCGTTGAATTAGAAAACATTATCTCAACGAAGATAATTCCGAATATCAAAATCTAGTGAATGTGTGGCAACTTATCTTGAATATTTTGACAAGTGACAAAAATTATTTTCAGCAATATTATTAAGGTGCAAGTGTTTAGTGTGTTTTTACAAAAAGTAAGTAATACCACAGTAATACCAATTTATGTAAATTATTTTACAAGCAGCTTCTGCTTCGTGTCCCGTCCGTCATAAAATAAATAATAAAATCAGTCAGGTATAAATTAGATTTAAAAATTATTAGATATATTTCATAATTAATTATTCATTAACTTTTAGTAAATTTATTTTTCTAAAAATTGAAACTACACGCCTATCTTAACTCAAGTTTTTTCTATGTAGACAAAGATGTATCTGCAGAAAAAAGAGAAATTTAAGAACCAAAATCATCTTCCATTAACATCTGATTGGATAATAATATCAGAAAAGAGAATAGAGGGCGTGCTATACCAGAAGAAGAAAAAAATAGCATCACACAGTTTTTCTCAAGAGACGATATTAGCAGACAATCTCCAAGGAGGAGAGATACAAAAAGTGTAAACATGGAAGCGTGAAGTTCTTTAAACAAGGCACTTGATAATCACTATAAAAGAAGCATCTTCTGTATACAAAGAAGGACAAACGCAACTCAATAATGGGCTTAGCTATTTGAAGTAGATCGATCTTACAATAGATTTTGACAGTATTCTAAAAAAAAGCATGTTAATTTTAAATACTTTATTCTTGGTTTACAAAACACAATCGCGCTCAAAATTATCGTTCCTACGTTATTGTAATCTATTGTGCGCGCTTCTACGTCCTATAATGATTGATTATCACAGGATCCCACCAATAAATTAGGCTCATACCACGGCACCATCAAATTGTATTGTAGTTTGTGTTCTAAATCGTCCTTCCCATTATAGGAAATTATAATTGACGACGTTGCGTAATTATTGTCGATAGTGCGGCTAAAATTTCAACGTCCATAATCGAGCTGCTGGTCCGTCGTAATCAACAGACCCGCAGTAGCGTGAGAATTGTCGGAAGCGTAATCCGAAAATGGTCGCAAAACATCGCGTTTAGTAGCCGGGGTTGGTAGTGTAACGAGGTCACGCTCATTCGCATATCATCATCTAGGTAAAACGTGTGGATGTGATAATTTGTGGTTAGGATGTTTTCAAGTTGTGTCTGCATTTACATCTTTAGATATTTAGTAGATATAAAAAAGTTAGAGTTTCAACAAACGCAAATGCGGAAAATTGTATTTGCACGTGAGGATGATCGTTAACTACCTACTATAAAACGTTTAAGGTGGATTCGTCAAAACTATTTTCTACTTTTAACTGTGATTTAAACCTGAAAATGGTTTTGCCATGTCGAAATATTTTACTTTTGATAATTGGAACTAAAACTATGGTTTCCGGGACAAATATTGTTCTGAGACGGGCCATAAGTGACCTGAGTATCAAACAGATCTGTAGTAAAGACTTGAGCCTAATTAGCTCCAAAGAGTAATGTACTTCTGACGATGACTTTGATGATAAATTTGAGGATGATAAAAGAAAACCATTTTTTCGCCAATAGAATGTGGCGTCACCAGTAAAAGACATTGGACAATCCTTTAGAATAACCTGTGAAAGGTTCTATTGAGCTATACATCTTTGGAAAGACATTAATTAATCTGATTACATGAAAACTAGTTTTGAGGTTATCTGATAGGATGCCAAATTCTTTAAAGCGGCCTGACTATCCGATAACGTATGAATGAGCTGACCGTTTGGTTGTTCCTCCAATGCCCTTCGGGCACATGTCTATTACTAGTATTTCCGTTTGGTACACGGTGGTATATTGCCCTAACGCCATAAGTATATTCCATATGATTGAGACTTTCGCAATATATACCACTTCCATCTGCGTACCAGATTTGGTTCAGAATCCCCGGTTTCTGTTTTGTTCTCCACTCATCCCAATCAAGGGTAAAGTAACAGCAGATAGTCCAGGGTATATTTTTTTATCAAGCTGTTAGTATACAAGATCAAGTGGCTTAGTCCATTCTTCAATTACCAATTGAATCATGACTGTGCTAACTGAAGATTTGTCTACAATATTCTCTTTCAGGGCCATACTTATCCACCGTGTGATTCTGATATCCATTTCATGAAAAACAACACTTCAACCAAATTTCTGTACCACAATATACTGACATCCGGTAATTGCGAAATTGAAGAAATAGGAAATATGTACTTAATATCTTATTTTTATTATAATTATTACTTTCATTAGTTTTTCTCCAAACATTTATTATTATGTTTACGTTATCTGGATTTTATTGCAAAACTGATCTCTATATTACAAATTCTTCAAAATAAAAAAAAAAAATACCAAGTATTTTGGCATAAGCGATGGTAAAAAGAAGACAGACTGAGTGAAGACCAAAGTTTCCAATATTTGATAATAAAACAAATGTATTCTTTTAAAATAAATTTTTCCTTGGACTGATAAAGACAAAAATGCAAAGAAGGTTTCCTACTAGACTATTTGCGGTTGTGTTCTTTAAAATTTCGAAAACGAATACAAAACCGAGACAAAACACTTGACTACATCAAGCCAACTACATTTTGTTCTAGATTTGCTCTTGTTTTCAATTTGTTTAAAATTTGTTGATAGTGTTCAATATTTTTATTTAACAAATTAGGGAATGTAGGTTTACATTGGGCAAACGACACCAAAAACAAAACAGATACAATCGGCAAAACTAAAGTTTGTAAAGATTGGGATTTTTGTTTTCGATAAAAATTTATCTCTTGTCTTTATTTTTTCTATTTATTTTGTGAGAGCCTTAAAAATCTACTTTCAAAATGGGTTTAAAATAATTCGATGTATGTAAAGCGTCTATCTCTAAATCGCAATTGTGTTGGAGATTTACTAATAAATAATCAATGATTTTAAATACTTACCATATAATTTAATTTTTTTATCTTTGGTTTCGACCAAGATTATCACATAACCGCCTAAATCAACCATGATTCGGTGAAGACGAGGCGCCCTCCGGTCTGAAACAAGAAAGATACAAGTTAGGAGGAGATTACGCACCGACAGAATCCACTCCGCGAATTAATATTAATACAAATTGAAGAGCCCCAAAGCCGCCCGCCCGCCCACCGACAAAGAGACGCAGTATTCCTCTCGAAATTCCTTTGCCAAAGTTCGCCAGTCGCGTGCGCTGCCTAACATCAATTCATCCTCCATTAAAATTTTAATTGACCGCCTCGGAACGTCGTTTTTTAAATATCTAATTTGAAGGGAAGGAACTCTCTTTCTCTCTCTCTTCCGAATGAAAGAGACAGAAGTTGGAAGGTGCTTACTCAGTTATTTAATTCGAAATGTGCGCATAAGAAATCTTTGTGCTTTTGCGTCAAGTGTAAAAAGTTCAAAGCATATTTTTGCTAATGAGATTGGAATTAAAATGTTTTATTCAATTTGGGTCTTTTGAAGTCTTAATAATACGATAATTTGCTTTTTCTCTATTCAATTCTGTTGTTTATATCTATAAAAAGCAGAACCACTTCATACTACATACAGGGCGCGCCTAAATTATAGAACAAATTCCTTAAAACTGAAACAATTCATTTTTCGAAAAAACACTCGCACAACCGGATTTTGATTTATTAATGATCGTTTGCACCGACACGTTAAGTTTGGTTTGACTTTAAGTGGTACATAGAATTTGACATTCGCTGTATGTTTTAAATAAAAAATATCACATTCAAAGCGTTAGTTAAAGTTAAACCAAGATCTTTTCCTAAGTGATAAGATACTTTAAAAGAAAAACCTATCCGACGAAAAATTCATTGTTTCAGTTTTAAAAAATGTGTTACATAATTTAGGCACGTACTGTATAATCTATTGCATGACCCTTTTCTAAGTATTGCTCACCTAAATCATCGTACAAAGCAGAGTAGGCAATTCCAATATAGGGAATGGCATCTTTAATATCCAATTTCCACCAAAGTTATCCAATTATTTACCGGTTAATGGCATGTTTCGACCAGCTTAAAGGATAAAGACGGCCATACGATTCATGTGAACTACCACATACATAAATACCGATTTCTCACTTATGAGACTGTTTTCGCGAAGTAAGAACAGCTAACTCTATTTATGACTTATATTTTTACGTGTTTTTGACCGCTAGTATAGGTTATGGCAAAATGCACATTGATATTGACTTTTTACAAGACGCAGAACTTGCTTGCTCAAACGCTGAGGTTAGTGTTCGAGGAATTATATCTAAACATAGTTTCAAGTTATTCCTGTAGACATGTTGACAGGGTTTTTCCATATTACATGTACCTATGTGTATAAATATACTTCTTTTTTCTAAAGTTCAAGGTGCAACTTCGTACACGTAACCTGTCCATTAAAAGTTTTTGAATTTGCAATGATATCTCGATTTTGAAATTTCGGCGATAAGCATACTTGGCTACGATCTAATTAGAAAAAGTGACATTATCAATGTGGCAGTACAAACTACATTTTCTGAAAATCACTAATTCTGAAAGAAGTGATTGAGATAGGTATAAGAACACTTTTAGCTTTTCGATAGAGAATTCAATTCTACATCGCATGGCGTAAAAATATACAGGGCCTTCCATTTGAAAAAAATAGGTTTTAGTACTACACGGAGAGAAATTTGTATTAGAAATCAGTATAAATATACGGAAATTTAGTATAATTTATTGCTATAAGTATTTGGGACGGAAACATAGTATACTAAAATTTAAAATAAATTTATTCCTGGAATCTAAGTATAAATTTTATTGTAATTTAATAGATTTTGTACTGAGGTTTAGTACGTCATGTGTAGTAGAAATAGCAAACTCGCGTAATTGAATATGAGATTAAATTTTTACTTAATTAGAAATAATGCGATTGCAAGATCAAAAACAAAGGATTACTAGGACAGAAAACCGATTATTTAAAACAATTACGCACGTACGTTAAATTAAGTATATTTTGAACTTATTTCCACTACTAATGATTCTTGGATTAGGTATAAAAAAGTGTTGTCCTGGAATTATTTTGTTATAAATCTACAAGATTTTTTCATTGAATTTGGTGGGATTTATTGGATATTGCGGAAATATACTAGCGTTTAATATTAGTAGATTTATTTAAGAACATAAATATACACTCCAGTTAAATGTTGGAGATATATCACATGTAACAATATTACATTCGCGACATATCAGTAGAGGTTGGCAAGTATTAGTAACTCTCCCATTTCATTCATTCCACTTCACAGTACAAAATAGTATATAAATATACTAGTATAATATTTGACAGTACCTGCACCACTAACCCATAGAGAAGCACTAACCTCAACACAAACTTTCATTAACTTTACCACTAATTCCAACCCTTCCTTCAGCATTAACATAGTGTCACGTTGCATCTCACTCTTTTCAGTATATAATCGAGAAATAGTTCTCTTTCAAATGACATGCGCGTCAGGATTGAAAATATTAGACTATTTTCTTTGAAATTAAGTACAAGTATTTTTAAAAATTTACATTATGTTTTATTTACACCAACTATAATTTTTATGTTGAATCGTATATTTAAAAGTAATAAATGTTTATGTTATAATTGAGAATATTTTGTTCTTAGGTTTTACGAACAAAATTGTTTCTGAATATAGAAAATGGAGTTCGTAAATTTAATAGAATTTATATTAGATATAAGTATAAATTTTTAAGTATAATATAGTTTTACTAAGACCGTTCTCTCAGTGTAAGAAGTTAGGCCAAATCAACCCTAGGTTGTGAGATGTGTATGATTGTGTTTACTTTTCATGCCGTGGTTAAATAGTAAAGTACCTGCGCCCTCCACAATTCACATAAAAACTGTATACCTTTTACCGTATAGCTGTCATACGCATCATATGTTTTTTTTTATTTTTTCACAAAAATCAAAATAACTCCAAAACAGTAACCGATAGCTAAGAAGATGTTTAATAAAATTGGCTTAGAAATCGATTTAAGTATTTAAAATAATATTTGAGAAATTATTTCGTTTTTGCGACGTTGACGATCAATGGGCACAAAAAGCAATAAAAGGGTTGGTACTCAAAGACGGCAAAATTGTGTCCTGCCCGGTATATAAAATACCCTCGAGCCGGCACTGCACACAGGGTAAAGAAGACAAAAGGTATCTATTACGCCATCAATAACACCATCCTAGAAAAAACAGATATAGATAAACAAGTGAAATTAAAATGATATAACGCAGTAGCAAGATTTCCCTCCATTAACACATGCAAATGAAACCTAATACCAAATGACAGTATGTATAATGTATAAGGAACTTACTGAAACAGGAGGGGATAGTGAAATTTATTGAAAGAAAACAATGAAACCATGCCGGTTCGAACATTTACTAAATAAAGAAGGCAACGCACTGGCAAGAAAGATAATTAGAAGAAGTTAGAATAACAGGAAAATTGGAGAAAAAAAAGGGGACGACCCAGAAGAAAAGTCCCTTGCAACAGTAAATTTTTAGTTTTCGCCCAAGAAAAATCCACAAAATTGTTTGGGCATTAACCATATTCAGGGATTTTACTTCAGTTGAGGTATTAAAATTCAAAAACTCGACAAATACAATCTATTTAAAAGATATATTTGAAAAGATCTTATTTTAATTTTTTTTTTCTTTTAATATGTTTACAAAAATTTGCATGCAGCCTCAAAATTGACTTCCGAACAACTTTTTCAAATAACATTTTTGGATATCATGTCATATAACCTCAGTTTTCGGCGACTTATATAATACTTTTTAACTTTGCCGCCATACTAGTGTTCACGTGACACATACTAAAATAAATTCTACGGTAATCCCTCCAAAAAAAAAATACCATAATGATAAAAAAAATTCTCATGTTACAACATTTATACAGTTTACATTTTACACGTTTGTGATATTTTTGACATGATTTTTGCCAAATAAAATATTATATATATCTATGAACAAATAAATTAATTATTTGCAACTAATTTTCATTACACGTAATAATTACAAGACGATAAGTTAATACGTGATAGTAATTTGTATTAAATTCATATAATACTGAGTATTAATTTTTCTAATACCACGTATTATGCAATATTTTGTCTGTGTACACTATTACAAGCTTGGTCTGATCATGAGAGACTATTGTTTTTCTACAAAATTAATGCTTATAATTTATGTGATTATGGAACCACCTCATTGAAGTGCATAATGACTGGTAGGTGCGCCACTCATCATTATGCTATTGAAGCACGCTACTGAATTCAACGTCATGCGAACCATGCAATGTAAATATTGGCATCATCGTAGAAGACGGTAGTTTTTTTTCACAATCATTTAAAATCACCCTGTATATTAATAAGGAGAACAGATATTTTTTTAGTAATCCAAACGATATTTTTTTTCTCATTTCTACTCTTATTTAGATCTGGTTTAATAATATAGGTCAACCGAAAATGAAATACGGTACACCCAATATTACCTATTTGGGAAATAATTCTACTCTTTTTTAGTGTAATTCAGGAATAAATAAAATAAGAATCTATAATTACAAATAAATGCTGTTAAAGAATACAAACTATAGTTTTACAATAACAACATGAAATTCTCGATTTAGTTGAGTTCCTCAAATTTTCTTATTTTATTTAAATATAATAAAATGGCAAGAAAATTATAAATATAATTCATATGATAAATACTTCTGTATATATTTCAATATAATATTTATATTACTTCCTGTAATATGCAACACTAATACCATTTTATTTTTATTTTATAAATTAACACCTAAACCAACTTAATTAAACTTATCAAATCTTTGCTTCTATATAAAATAGAAAAAACCAATAAACTTACGTACTTTCTTATGGCTGTATCTGCAGGTTGATTCAATCTCTTCTTATCACAAAGTTTTTACGATTTGCTTTAATTTTTATTTAGATTAGATACGTTAAAATTGTGCGTATATCATTTTTTTTTTATTTCTTGACGATAGTGTTTTCGGGATTTTATTTTTATTTCCTAAATAACTTTTTAACGGATTAAAAACGAAATGATTTCACTACTTTTTTTTCCTTTTAGAATATAACCGACGCCTTCAAGTTTTTTATATATATTTTGTTTTGTTTAGCTTTACGAACCGACAATCTTTCGAATTTAGACAAGCGGGATTTGGTATTTTCTCAGGTACTAAAGACAACGTGTCGTTCATCAGTCGCGATCAGTTCCTCTCCTAGGAGCGACGCAAAGTCTTCGCCACGGTGATGCACCGATTTCCAATTGAATTTCCACCATTTCATTCGCTTCTTCTGTCCCATCTTGCTGTCTTCGCACGATGAGGGAGCGGATTTCCCGTCACTGGATGTAGCCATGGGGTCGAGGATGTGTGGACCACGTTTTTTTGAGTTTTTATCGTAACACCGAGGTTATCACTTATTTTATCCGGAACATGGTCGGTAATTTACGATTGAAACCGCGATTTGTGCGAATCCCATACTGCGTGTTCCTCTACAGCGCTCCTCTGACCCAACCGGAAGAGCAGCATCAGGACAACGGGTGTGGATGGAGTCCCCGCTTTGGAGGAACACTTCGAGATCAATAAGGACCTTACAGCTTCCAGCTGTGCTCTCTTCTATCGCACGTTGCTTCTCTCTCGCACATGAGTGTGCCGGAGTTACCACCCCGACGCACAGCGCTCGAATAGGGGATGCGCATTTATTTCCTCTAGAAAAAAGTCATCAAATTTTCAAAAAGAAACCTACTTTTATTAAAATAGAATCCATTTCCATTTAAATTTTTTAACCGAAATATGATTTAAAATACTAAAAGTGCATTTTTACTGTGTTTATATTGCTTGCTTAAATCAGATTTTAAAATGTTTAATCCACAAAAGCTTTTGCTAACTTAAGAATATTTTTTCTAATTGTTTATAATAATTAAATACATATATAGACCCTTCATTTAATCCCAAAAGCCACGTGATCACAGAGATAATCAGCCCCACTATTGGCTGCTCTGGATTACCAGTTAATAATAATTTGCTATCTCTATTTAATAAATAGCATATCTGATAAAAGAAATTTACTAATATTTTATTTTCATATTGTTCCTAATAATTGTCCCCTGACGTCATTGGACTGTATGAGTGTATACAGTGAAATAATAGATGGCGTTAGCCAATGGCGCAAAGCATGAGTAATTATAAACCTATTTGAAAATTAGAAGTTGCCGAATTACCATAGTTACTGTAATTGCTAGTACAGCAATAAAGAAATAGGCCATATGTACATATATAAAAAATAAAATTTCCACAACAAAAATTCTATGTTGTTGGTGTATATTGTTAGATTAATAAATGTTCTCTACAATTATAAAAGTTTTTAAAATAATAAACGCATACAAACCTAATTGATAAGAAACATAATCTGGTAAGATTTGCAATTAGTATCCAAACGTAAATAATAAAAACATCTTGTATTCCAGATTAAGAAAGGTTTTAAGCCAAAAAACCGAAACGCATCTGTAAAAATTTGACGTAATAAAACAGCATTTTTAACTCTTTTTTGCTTAATTTATCAACGACCGAAAATACCCAAAAATTGAACAATAGCTAATCAGAAGTTTTACGGTAAAAAAAAGACAAATATTAGTAATTTCATTACATACTTACTTATATGTTTATATAACTAGTTCCAAATATTACTTTTCTTCCACTTTATATATTTAATTCATGAATCCCACACCTTAGTATTATTATTATAGTTGTTGCTATTTGATAATTGTAACTATTTTATTAATTGTAAGTTTAAATAGGGCTTCTTTTTCGTTTTATGACTTGCGTAAACAGTTCTTGATGTGTACTAGCACCAATAAATAATGTTATTTAAGTAGCTTATGTGTATAATTACTTTCTTTCTTTTCATTGCAGCAATTTTATTTGAGATTGGTTCATGAATCCTACTAATAGGTAGCAGCAATGAATCAATCTCAAATAAAATTTCCCAAATAAAAATTAAATTTATTAGAAACATTTAAAATTTTTACATTTTGCCGCTTATGCATAAGATTACGTGAAAGCTACACTTGGCGGCTCTGTAACTCATCATCGCATTTTCTTATTGTAGTTGTCCATCTTACATCTGTATTATTATTACTTTATCTATGAAAGAAATAATTCTTTCGGTTCACAACAGATCATATAACTCATAACTAAACTTCTTAATATCTTTTATATCCCGCGGAATATTGTTTTCAGAAGTTTCTTATCGAAACGTGAATTGTTTTGATAGCAAACTCGTATCAAAACAACCTTCAGTAAGTAATTAAATGTTTCCTCAGAAAATTGAGTAGCCCAGTTTAAATTGCAGCAGCTATAACGTTATCATCAAATCTAATACTTATCTCATGATAAATAAAATAAAAAAAATTCATATGCTTGCAAAACATATTTGCATAATATGTTGTTAAAATAAAATTTAAACATAATTATTATTAGATCAAGTTCAAATGACATTTCTATTTTCAATATACATTAATTAGCTTTTTATTCTTTGAAATTTATTTGATTTTCACAAATGTAAATGTGTAATATTTTAAATATCAATAAAGAATAAACATTCGTAATACAAATCGGAAATTAATCTCATAAAACGAATCTAATTTGCCGAAAATTTCAACATATTTATTTTTCAACGATTAGTGCTGACCTCTATGATTTATATATATATCATTTGTATAATATCTGCAGCCTAAAACAATAATTTCTGCACAATTTTGGTTTGTATATTTGCAATTTATATAAATAAAGATTACTGCTGGCATCTATTAAGGAATAGTAAAACTATGTTTGTAAATAATACCAGAAAGGATATTAAATGTATAAATATGTTGCTCATTATGATCTGTATACTAACAAAATTACATAAGTTCATTTATAAAATTATTTTTAGCATTTTCTAACAATTATCACGCCACCCATTTACGATCGTTCAATATTTCATTTAATCAAACAGTCTGCAGGTGGCGCTTGTTGGCGCAGGGTTTGTTTATTTTTAAGCTTTCAACTTTCAACCCTTATTTGTCATAAAAATCGGTTTGCAGCTGATTGTCAGCGAGTGACGTACAGATGTAGTTTTACCCGTAATTATAAGGAACGTTAAAAAATGTCTTCGAGTAACCAAACAATCGTTTGCGAAGAAGTGTTCGACGAAATTAGTCACCCCTCGGTTGAAGGTAGATTTTTTTTAATATCGCATTAACTCATCCTGTCTTAAATTAATCTTATAAAATAAGTATCCTCTCTGTGATTTGCGTATTTGTTTTTACTTTTTTAAAGAAATTATCGAATATGCGGCTAAAATCGGTATTGATCCTGAGAATGAACCCCAACTCCTGCCATTAGCTGCTGAGGGTCTAATGAAAGCGCTACCATCAGGATGGAGACCATGGTAAATATTTTTGTTGTTTAAATTTTTAGCTTTCGTCGTTTATTTTATTTTTGTACTTAAACTGCAAAAATTAATAAATAGCTATATCTAGATGGAAATGCGGTTGACCTTAACTCGCTAATTGTGTCAATGCCCTCTGCTATCATGTACATTACTTAAAATAAACAATTAATTTGTTAGGTTTAACATTTGAGTTAATTATAAAAATTTCCCTCTAATAATTAATCCTAAAACACCCAAAAATTGTTTTAAACACGTACAAAGTAATTTTTTAATAGATGATTTACAACAAAACATCTGGTAATGTGCAAATTTCAAGTCTATTTTAAAGGCAATCGATATTACCAGATGTTTTCCATTCCATTATATTGTTTATCTTGCGTTCATCGCAACCGACAAATCGACTTCCATTGTACGATTGTACACACATCTTTCTGTGATAGTAGCGAATTTGTAAACGCGAATACAAAAGGAATCGAATCGGAACCCAGATGTGAAAGCATCGCTTTGCGATACGAATCATCAAAGCTTTTGAAATGCGATACAAAAGAGATTCAGGAGCGGTAAATTAAACTGGAAAATGTATACAATTGCGACCATTCATTTTCGTGTAAAATGAATATTGACATTGACTGTCAAATCTAATATAGGATTCTGCGTTATCAATTGAAATCCAAAACTGTTATAATTATAATACCTATGTATGTTTATCAAACGCAGAAATGACTCATTTTAGAGATACAGGTGGCTTTAATAGAGACACCGTCCCTTTGTTGAGACGTATAAGAGTCCTTTTGCTATATTTTTTGCTACATTAAATATAGTGGCCATAAATTGTTTTTTTTTTTCCATGGTGTTATTAAGGGCATTATTTTATATACTGGAGAGTAACTTGCGAAACTCAGATATTTCAATTTTATAAAAAAAATATTTTTTTAAACAAAAGTATGTGACAGCAACCGCAAGATGGCGCTATTCGAATTGCCATAACAGTAAGGGGCACCAAGATCATATAAAGGTTAACTTATTTTTTCTAAATGTAGCAATATTTTATTATTCCAAAATAAGTATTGAAAGGCAATTAACTTCGAATAAAAAAGTACTAACACTCACTTTACCCAACTTCTAAAGTTACTACTAGACACGATATTTTAAGGTCGAAGGTCGGAACTTCTCATCTAGGGTGGGGAACCTGGGGTCCTTATACCCTTTCATCTCTGATAGAGCGGCACGATCAAGCCGCGGGGTGTGTAAGAAAAGTTGGTAATTTAAATTGCTCTGATCGGGGACGATATTTTAAGGAAAACAAAAAATTGAAATAATAGGTTTGTTTTGGTTCGTTCTCTGGCGATAATAAAACCGTTTTTGACGTGCTCACTTGTATGTACAAATGTCATATTTTACATTTACAAACATTATTATTACATGAAAATAAAGAAAAAGGGCGGAATTATTAGTAAAAACAATAACGAAAATTAAAAGTAGGTAAATTGGAGTAATGTATAAACTTGTAGAAAAGTTTAAAATTAATGTTTGAAAGCAAATAAAATAAAATAAAACAGTAGATTTGATCGAGTTGACACAATTTACAACTTGAACGTCAATAGTCTTACAGAAGAATTCGTATATGAATGAGGAATTTATTTTTAAGGACTACTGATTTGGTGATATATGTATGTATACATTAATGAAAAGATCACTCGTCGCTAAGTCTAATTTGCTTAATATTTTTTTGAGAAAATGAATAAAAATACTAAGAAATCTATTTAAAAATGATATTTGAGGTTAAGTGCGATGTGATTTTGATGTTTCTAGCGATTAGTACCTATCAGTGATATAAGAATAAAAGTTACTTAAAGTAACCACTATAAAAAGGCGCTAAATTCAAACGAGCTAAATTTACTTGTAAGTTTTTTCTTCGCAACATGAGTTATGCTCAACATGCAAAAATGTTACTGCACGCAGTATAACAGCAAGTTCATCGAAGTTCACTTCATATTGTACACTGAATTAATGTTACATTTTCAATAAACGAAAACTAAGATTATAATAATAAATAATAAGCTTTTATATTATCTAAGTCGAAACTGATGATTAAATAAGACTAATTTCGGTTCTGAAATTGGACATCTTAGAAACATACTAAGGTGTATAATAAAACTAGAAACGACTCGTCAATATGTCAAAAAATTAATTAATCTTACCTTGAAATTTAATTTTTATACAACCATTACCTAATACCAGATATTTTTGCTAAAATTCACAGTTACGATGAAAAGCGTAAGTCATACTATTATTACAACAACGCAACTGGTAAGACACAATGGGAACATCCACTCGATGAGATATACAGAGGCATTGTAGTAAAAAAGAGAGCTGAGAGCCAATCCTTAAGTTTAGGCGAACCGACAGAAGATGCAACTTACACAAGAGATGACCTTCCAAGTTACGAAGAACCGCCGCATCTGTCTCACGCGCCAAAATCCTTTGAACACTTACCTTTGGGCGCCCGAAAAAAAGAGATAAAACTGTCCCCGCTTAAGGCGAAACCAAAGGTAGGTGATATGAAAACGAAACTACCAGATTCGCCCAAACGTGAGACCTTCTATCCTAAGCTTTTAAAACAGAAGTCTGAAGACCGGCTTGGAACTGGTAATATGCCTTTACGTAAGTTGAACATTCACAAATTCAACAGTTTCGATGACAAGAAAGAGGATACAATAAAAAATGAGTTCAAATTAGCAGGAGGTGGTGCTATGTTTTTGAAATCGAATACGAAAACTTCCTCTGACGCTTTGATATTGACTTCACCGTTGCCTCATAGCAAAGATTTTTTATCACCAGATACTCATATTCAACCCAGAGGGATTTTAAGAGAGCGCAGTTTGGAGAATTCCAGAAGTATGGAATTCCCAAAGAGTGACCGCTCAGATAAAGATGATGACGACAAGAAGAGTGTTAGGTTTAATTTTGATAATAATCCAGATATAACGTTCGATTTCTCTGATAAAAGTTTGAGTGACGAGGAATTGAAGGACATTAAAAACGAAGCTAACGAAATCATTAATATTAGCATAAGCAGCAAGCCGAAATCTCGGTTTATTGTATCGCCAGTAAAAGATATTTTCGACAAATATGCCGAGGAAGAAAAAAAATTCGTTGAAAATGACGATGAGGACAAGAAAAAGGAAACAATAAACAGTTTGAAATTAATCAAACCGAATCCAAAGGATTTCATCCAGCCCAAATTAAAATCATCAGAAGCCAATGATAATCTTTCCGATTCTGACGATTCCATACTTAGAAGTATAACAAAAGAAGAGAAGAAATTGGAAAATTTAAAGAAGGTGTCGCACAGCGATTTAACCTCGGAGGATAACGAAGAAGACGCCGGCTTATTAGAGATAATGGCGTCGAGACAAAAGGCTAAAATGGAGAAAGAGTTGAAAGATAAGATCGAGAGCGAATTAGAAGAATTAAGGAAGAATATATGGGAAGAGAAAAACGAAGAACTCCAGAAATACAAGCACCAAATAGAGATATCGCAAAAAGCGGAATTGGAAAGGATTTTATTGGCGGAGAAGCAAACCCATGAGGAAGTCATCAAACTCGAATTGGAGAAACTAAGAATTGAGATGGAAAATCGAACTGCCGGTGCGATAAATGAAGAAAAAGCGAAGCTTGAAGAACACTTGCAGAATAGGAGGACCGAATTGTCAGAGCATTATAAGAAACAGGAGGAAGGCATCGTTAAAACAGCAGAAAATAGTTTCTTAGAGAAGAAGAAAGAATTGGAAGTTGCTAATCAGAACAACTTGGATAAAATCGAGAGGGAATTGAACGAACTCCTAGATAAGCGTAAAGATGAGCTTATAGTTTCGCACAACGCAATTTTAGATCAAATTCGGCAGAAACATTTGGGGATCTTAGACGAAATGAAGAAGGATTACAAAGCGGAAGTATGGAGAAAGTAAAATATGTATATACAGTGTGGTAACCACTTAATGAATAAAATTATTTTTCATGTTATCATAGAGTTTTGTGAAAAATACTTGAACACCTCATTTTTGAATTTAAAAGGCCAATCTTTTAAATTCAAAATTTCTGAATGAAATTTGAAATATACAGGGTGCAGCACAAAGTAAATGATCTTTTTTACATTGAACAACCTGTATATCTTTTTAATTTTTGTCTTCCAGGATGTTCAATTTAAAAAAGATAATCTACTCCTTTGCTGCACTTACATGAATCACCCTGTATATTTCAAATTTCACTCAGAAGGCGTACCTTTAGAATTAAAAATTGACATGTTCGAGCATTTTTCATAAAACTCTACGATAATATGAAAAATTATTTTATTACATAAGTGGTTACCACACTGTATAAACAAATGACTAAAGAATAATGTTTTTCTAGGAGTCCATCATTCGCAAGGAGCATCAAAGTCAACTGGCAGAACTAAGGAAGAAGACTGCTGCCGATATCGAAGTGGAAAAGTCGAAGGATGCAGGGGAAGAACGGATGTACGAAAAGATTCGTTGCGAGAAGCGATTGCTAGAAGATAAGTACCGCTGTCTAAAGGAGAAGTACCTGAGACTGAAAACCGAAGTTAAATTGAAGGTGGAAAAGAGCAACAGGCGCAGAGAGCAGAGTATAACTACGACCACAGGCTCGGAAACTGAACGAAGCAATTCTATAAACAAGGAAAGGTATTAGTAGAAATTAATAATTTCTGGCTAATTATAAAAATAGGGCTCGTGCTTCTTTTGTGGTAAGAAACAGGGCTTATATATAATTTGTCATTGTGTATATTGTACATTGCGTTGGAAGGAGTTTTGCATGGGTTTTTATTGCGAACCCACGCGCTCTGTAAGATCCAGAAAGCGTATTGACTTAGATATCGAGTCGGAAGTTGTTTGATCAGTCCCACTGAAATATATTATTTTATTTCCATTTACCACATTTTTATCTACGCGTTTGATCTTCAAAGAAAAAAAAAGAACCTTTATAAATACGGTATATTTTTTCGTGTTGGCAAAACGCTTTTTAAAATATCTAGTAACACAAAATACCTAACTGTTAAATAGTATTTTATGTATTGGTGTTTCAATTTACTATGATTAAGTTTGTTTTTACGAAATGGTTCATCTGAAACATATTATTAACTTAATTAAAATGTCTGTAGTTTTAGCGTAATTAATAATACTTCAATAATAATAATAATAAATAACCAGTACTTACAGTATACAGACTGTCTCACGGGGAACTGCATAACTGCATCGACCGATATATGAAAGAAAATACATTGGAAAATTCTGAAAATTTCGCAGTATACTAAAACAGAGTGCGCTATTGAACTAAAAGATTTTTAATAAGCTGACGCATCCAGTTATACCGCAAGTGACTGTAAACTTTGTTATTTTAAATTAAACAGCCTATATATCATTACATTTTTGTAATTCCTCGTTCAATTTTAAAGTAAGTTTGATAAAACAACTATGTTGTTATTTGCAACCATTTTGAAATATTTGCATTTTTTTTTTTAATTTTTGACAGATGGACAATTGGATAGCTTCTGTAACTAAAAATATTTAACTTGGAAAATTGAAAATTTGCAGAGCTGTTGACCGTATAGAGTAGTTTGAAACTGAATGAATTTTTCGAAATCATTATACGCGTGTCCGAAAATCACGGATAAACTTTCGAATTGAAAAAGTGTCAAAACTTATTTCTTCAAGTACCAATTTTTCTCTGTTTCATCAAACTGCCTTTACAAAAATACAAAAAGTCATATTCATTATGCATCTAAAATGGATACTTTTTAAGAAAATTATTATAATTAATTAGAATAATACAGAATTTTAAAAAACTTCGGCTCGGTCAAAGCAAAAATTCAAAAGCACAAACCTATTGTTAATAATGCAAACATAGAAACTTATTTAGAATACTTCATAGTAAAACCATAAAACAGCATATTTAAATTACAAAAAAGATAATAAATAGTAAGAAACGTGTAATTTATAATATTTTAAACAATTCTAAATAGGATAGCTCATCTGATTTGCGATTTGTAAATTATTGACAAATAATTAGACAAACTATAAAAAACGGCAAAAATGGGGTTGTTGTTCGAGCGTTCTGCTTAGAAATATTATATATATAACGCAATTATTAATTTTGTTCTATACTTAATCACCACATTTTATAAACCTGATTGATGCTAGAAATCAGCATTTACACACTTATATTTTAAATTTCAACTAATTTAAAAGTACATTCCAACCCAACAGGTCACCAATGCATTCCCCATCAACGAATCGTAAAAACTCAGACAAACCTCCCACCCCCAAGCATCTAAGATCCGCACACAATGAAGCAGCACACAAATCAAAACCGGAACACAAAGTCACACGGCAATTAATCATACAAGATTTGGACACCTCGATGAGCGATCACAGTTACCAACACGACGACGAAAAGTATAAAAACGACGATTCATCGGACAGCAACACCAACCCGGGCCGCAGTAGAAAGAAGCTCTTTTCCCGTCTGAAGAGCTCGTCGACTTCACGCATAAACAGCAATGTCAAGTCGAGGAAATCCCAGCAGCGATCCTGCTCGCCCGTCGAGAACCTGCGCAGACAGCTGCAGAAATTGGAGGACTTGGAAGACCAATTTCCGCAGAACGCGCACAGCGACACCTATCACTTGCGATATCCGTTTACTGACGACCAGAAGTACGAGGGCAGTTCCGAGTTGGAGTTCTTCAGACACCGGATACATTTGGAGAGGGATTCGATCAAAAGGGCTAAGGAGAATTTGAGGTCGCAAAAGAATCTGTTCCAGCAACGACAGAAGGAGTTGAAATTGAAGCACGGATCGATGGCTAGGCATACTTTGCAACAGTTATGTCAGGTGAGCTTGTTGATAGATAAATTCTGGCTGTAGGTGTATATCCTTGAGCATGTAAATGTACCTATAGTAGATAATAATATGTGTAAATAGTTGGTTTAATAAATGTATTTAAAAAGGAGATTTTCTATTTTACTTTCATCTAACATCAAAATAAGAAGCCGTAAAACATTATATATTATACCTATATTATACACTACCGTTTAAAATTATTTACCTGATATTAATTTTTCTAAATTGTATTTGATTTATGTTTACTTTTTTGATTTCATTTATTCTCATGCAATATACGAGGTTGTTATAATTTCTGTTGAGCTAAAACATTATGCTTAAATACTAAAACGTTAAAATCTATTAATTTTATATATAGTAACAGCAAAAAAGCTTGTATCAAGTGACGAAAAATTTGTTTTTATTTACCGTTCATGCAAATATTTTTTGCTTGCTTCTAAACCAAATTACCAATTAATAAATATACATATTTTGCAATTCCGCTTAAAAAAGAAATCTTTGTGCAAATATTGAAGATTTTGTAGAAATGTTTGTTTTTGACGAATTAATCGAACATACATTTTTAAACCAATTAACCCTTAGTAAAGGATATACATAGATTCATATTCTGCTATTTTTAGTGTTTTCTTGTTAAAGAAAACGTTTTCAAATTTCACAAAAATATAATTTTTTTAAAAATAATTTAAAAACTAGTCAAACACTATATTTGCTTCTATTACTTTTTAAAATTATCAAATAACACTATTTTCACTAAAACGAAATTTCAAGCTTAAAGAAAAAATTGTATTGCCTTTCTTAAAAATTTCTTTTTGTTAATGACATTAATTTACCAAAAAAATTATGACTTACTGAAAAGCTTTTATCAAAGGAATGCTGTTTTTGCCGAACTTTTTTGAATTTGGCAATTATAAAAAGGCAAAAAATTGCGGAGTATATTTGTTAAGTGTTAAGTTGGTTTATAAACAAGTGCCAATTATTCCTACAGAAAGTAAAGAATTCCCATTTTTTGTAGTAACTGTAATAACCAGAAATTTATATAATTAAAAACTCATATTTTTTAATTTTTAGATTGACATCGACGATTCCTACTAGGTACTAAAACACACAGACACCTACATATTACAAGGATTGCACTTATTATAATATCATTATTCACCTTAAGGATATTACATAACATATCATCCCTATATTAAATATTTTATTCAAAATTTTTTACAGTAGGTAAGGATAATTATCACTAAATTTTTTTTTCCACCAAACAAGATCCCTCCAACATTGTTATGATATAATACAATAACCCCTCCCCCGCAAAATCCCCCAACAATTTCCATCCATCTTGATTCTCTGTCATTCCATTATAGGAGGAGAGAGAGCTTACCGACATGGAAGTATCACTGCATCGTACCAGAAGTCTTTTAGGGGAGAAAATAATCAGACTGCGGCATTTAGAGCAATCCCTGCAACGCGCCTCGCTAACTGACGACCCCAATAAAATGGAAGACGCTACGCTGAGTGATTTGTCTTCTCACAGCGCAAGTTCCGGTATAAGTTCAACGGAATTAGTCACTAATGACGGCATTAACGGTAAAGCGTTGACCAGAGGGGACCATTATCAGGAATCGTCGGAAATCATACAGAGTCTGGAGAATTTGAATTCGGAAATACGGGAAATATGGGAGGTACTTCACAAACAACAAGTTGGGAATATGACAGCTGGTACGTGGTTTAAAGCAATTTACCTTTAGAATTTTACCTTTCCTATTGTCATGTTTTTTAATTTTATTTATAAGTTTCTTTTATAATTTTCCCCAGTAGTATCTCCATTACCCTTAGTGTATCCAGATATGGGATGGCCTATTTTGGCAGGAACTGCGACAATGCCGGCTCCGCCTTCCATTCCCACCCTGGCGGACAGGTTGCATAACTACAGACAGCACGTGGCATTGGCGAATGCTCAAAGCACGGTGGTTACTCATGCCACTCAAGGTGCCACCACCACATTGGTTGAAAGGACACGAAATCTACGACACTGGCTGAGGCAGGCGGGAATCGATTCGACGAATGATGGTAATACAGCTCAAGCAACGTTGTAATTCTATTATTGTTAGGTTGATATCGTTAAAAAAAAAATGGAAAAGAAATGCCAAAGTTTTGTATAGTGTTAGAGAGAAGTGTTGATGAAATGTAGAATGTTTTTAATTGTTGCTGTTATTAAATGCACATATTATTGCATTACTAAGATCTTGATTGTGTTAAATTCGAACCGATAATGACAAAAGTTTAATCATGCTGGATTATAAAACAGATATCCATGAACATGTCATAAATTTGTGTCTGTAGTGTAGGCAATCCAACACACATCTGATTGTTTTTAGTCTATAACGTCATTTAGAATAGTGAGGGAGGTGGTGGATTGTCTAAATGTCTAATATTCTTTCCCTTGCACTTATATTCGCACAGCGTTTTCAATAATTGGGCCAACCTTCGTGACTTACAGAATTTGCAACGAATGTTGCAAGATGCTGGTAACTAAATCAATAAAAAGAATTTTTGTTTGGAAAAATTATATGCATATTTCAAACAAACAAGACCATAGAATTCTTTGTGAAACTTTATCAATAACTATAGATAAGGTAAATATAATAATGAACAATATCATTATATTAAACAATAAGTCAACAACAATATTTACTAATACAAAACAATAATAATCTGGTATTTTTACAGGTAGGTTCAACGTTGCTATAAAAACATTTTATATATGTAATATTTAAATAATTATATCGTGATCAACATATTTCTATATTATTTTTAATACAATTATAAATTCAAATTAATATTGAACACGACATTCTTTGCTTAAAAAATCCACTTAAAACATGAAATATCTAATACTTATATTTACCGTAATTTACAGAGAACTGTATACTTCGAGTGAAACCGCGAATACCTGTCTATGTTGCCTATACACATTTTTATGTATCTTCCCATTCGATTTTCTTGCTTTACGAATATAATCTGTAGGAGCTATTCGATTCTGAAAACGATTTTGAATTCGCTAAGAAGAAAGAACTCGATTCATCATAAAAATCGAATTCATATTCGCTTAGCGTTACCTAATTTTATTTGGATTCGAATTGCCTACCACTATTAATACTTAAGAACCTAAAAACGCCGGTCTGTAATTATTACATATTCGAATCTACGGATATTTTGTTTGTTTATGGTTACTAAATACTGTATTATTTATGCAACTAGGATTTCATTGGTCACTATATGTTGTATCGATCTAGAGATGTGCTCAGGTAGAAAACGTTATTACATACTTTTTCTACAGTGATTATATACACTTGTATCTATTTGTCTCTGGAGAAGGGGTTTAAGCCTAGTCGCTGTAAAAAAGTAGCTTCCCTTACCTGAGCACATCTCTAGCTGACTCTATTATTGAAGACACTGTACCCATATCTAGCATTCTATATGTAGCATCAAGGAAAGCAGATATTTAGCTTAAAAAGGAAAATACTTAAATGTAAGTATTATTTCCTCACCTATATAATATGTTCTAGTCAAAAGCAAATGAACAGTAAGATTCTCTTGGATGTGATATTTTTTCTATGATATGAAAATTTGTATGCATTTGTGCAATAATGACTAATTTACATCTATTTATATCTAAACGTTGTTGTATGACATCAACAAAAACATACTGCAGTTGAAAGTCTGCAATTTTTACTTTAGAATACTATCAGTGACGGTGATACTATGGTTGATAGCACTTAATACTGATATTTGATCGCCAATTAAGCTGACAAAGTTGCATTCTTGAATGAAATGAAATTTGATAATATTGATGCTAAGAATAGGTATCACAAGTATTTTTTAAATGAAGACTTGTCTTTGTTGGCTTCGTAAACAAGCAAACAAGAAAAAATAACTGTAAGATATTGTGCCACTGTAACTAAAAAAAAAATTAGCTCCTTTGTAAAAAGACGTGCATATTTGAAATGTTATAAATAAAACACGTCTGTTCTTATAAAAAAAAAAACCATTTTCGTACTGCTATGCTCAAAAGAGTTTTGTGAGCTTGTGATAAATGGAAGGTAGTTATAAAATACCCGAATCTGGGCAAATTTGCTTATATCTCATCTTTAGAACAGTAATAAGAGAAACCAATACTTATTAAATTAATAATAAACGCTATACTAATGTCTATTAATTGATTTGCCTTAGAAAGAAACTAAATACATATTGTACTTGTATAAGAGTGTTTTGAAAAGGCATTTTCCTAAATATTACGAGACCAAATATTTAATATGTTGGATATGAAATTTTGTACATACAATTTAATTGTTTCGGGTACTTTCTAAGACTACTCAAGGATCTGTAATTATTAAAAATAGTACTACTGCAATAGTCTGAAATTATTTTTGGTTTGCATAAAAAGGAGAAAGTTATAAACAAACTATTTTGTGCCAACTTGTATATACTATGCAATATTATACTGTAGAGAAAATATTTTTAGACTATCTCTTTGTAAAGTCTTATTTATGTATAAAACAAGAGATCTCATAAATTTTAAACTATTATGTAATGTGTATATTATATGAATTATGTTATTTACATTTTTCAATATTGTATTTACAATTTATGAATTTACTACTAGAAAAAATTATATTGCATGTTATATTTCTGTGATATAATTTTAAACTCGATAAATTAGTACACTGCACATCTCCTTACTTCCTAGTCATCCAGGCCCTATTGCATGAATTAATAAATACATATTTCAAATTCCCGTGCGGTTTTACGGTGCAAATATATTATTATAGATGAAATATTAATAAATATCATTGTAAAGGTATAAAACAAATAAATCATACAAATTAATGGAAATATTTTATTTAAAAACTTAATTCAAAGTCAATACAGCTGCTTTCAACTGTTTACGTTCTTTCGCTTTGATTTGTGCAGCGATTCTATCCAAATCACGTCTGCCTTGGTTCGTGATTTTACGTCCACCGTCTGGGGATTTCTCGATCAATCGCAAAGCTTCTAAACTCTGCAAAGCCTTCCGTGCTATACTTCCTGCTGATCTGCAGAAATGAGACGGGAGGGTGCCATTACGCTTGCGGGAACCGAAAATCTTGGTTACCGATCCAACACCAATTGGTGAACGGATGTAAATATGCCTAATTACTGCGGCACAACGGATATAATACCAATCGGGATCGTAAGGAGCGAGCTCCTTCGCACGAGAAGTTTTTACTAAATCTACCCATTCTGGTACTTTCAATTTACCAGATCTAAAACAAAATAACAATAATGATTTTGAGGTTATGTTTTATATTATTCTGGTTTCTACTTACTTCTTTAAGAATTGCGCGAAGGCAACCACAAATTTGTGTTGATCGACGTCTTTCAACGTTACTGAAGGCATTTTCCTGTAACAAAAAACGTTAATAAAACATTTAGTAAGGCAGCATGGCGTAAACTACTCATATTTAACACGTGATAATTCAAATAAGGGATTTCATCAATATTATTATAGTTTTTAAGGAACTTACAGACTAGAATTATTTACTTGTTATTGAAAATATGTTATAATTTCTCTAATTCTAGTTAAAAACGAAGAAGTAATCATACAAACCTGTCAGTTTATGTCCGTCAATAGCGGAAAAGGAAGCAAGGCATATCTCGGTGGGTAAAATAGAAATCTCGGGTTTTAAAATAAAGGTGGCAAATTAAAATTAATATAATTACATTTAGTATAGATTTCACTGTTACTTTTAAGTTTTAAAAAATGATTTTTTGTTTACTGAATAATAATTAGTAGTATATATAAAATGTTAAATATTTTTGTAGTTTAGATCACGCTGTGTTTCCATCTGTACAGAATATCTTGTAAACTAAAATATGAAGCGACCTGTAATAATACTTTTACTACATTTTAAATAAAAGCCGGTAAATTAAGATTGGGTTGGATTGAATGCAAAAATGTTCGAGATAATATGATATGATATAATAAATTTGTTTGTTCCTAAAATTAAAAGAGATATTTTGATCCAGTAGTTACTGCTAGTCTATAAATATAATGTAGGAGGGTTTCCCAGTGTTGCCATATTTTCATTTGCATAATTTTATTACTGAATTAGAATACATTAATTGGTGGAGTATAAATAAAAACTTATATAAAATTATTGAAAATAATTTATTTTAAAATTACGCAGATAAAGACAACCCATTATTATTTACATTTGTTTTTGTTTTCTTTTTAAACTTTTTTTTCTTTTTCTTTAATAACTTCTCTTCTTCCTCGTCAGGATCCAGCCCTTCCAATATCCATTTCTTACGTTTATTAATCATTTTCTTCTCATAGAAATCTTGTTCATCCAATCTGATGTGAGCTTCACTTTTCGAGACTGAAATTTGTGTAAAGATTTTCCCAACTTCCTTATCTATAAAAAAAAAAAAAAAAATACGGCTTCAATATTATTATTTAATATAACTAATTATAACTTAACATACCATCAATTTTAAATTCTGTTAGTTTTGTATTAATTTGCTGTTCAATTTGTTGAAGATTCGATATATCACTCGGTGATACTAATGAGATAGCTTGTCCACCTCTACCTGCCCTAGCTGTTCTGCCAACTCTATGAATGTATTCTTTGGGCACCTTAGGCAAAGTATGATTAATAACTAGTTGCACTGTGGGAATGTCTAACCCTCTGCTTGCCACGTCCGTTGCAATTAAAATCTTTATAGTGTTGGATTTAAATCTTGCTAAAGCTGCTAATCGCTGAGCTTGTTTAATCATAGCGTGCAAAGCAACATTTTCGAAACCAACGTCGTTTAGCATCATCGATAATACTTGACATTTCCTAATAAATTAATGAATACTATAAATGAAAACTTATTGAAATAATATTATAAAACTAATTTATTTGTTATCTATTATTTACAAGCACGGAATAAAAGCAGCATAAAGGAGATATTTAATTTGTAATTAAAAATGAATGTAATTTCATTGTATTAAAACGCAAGTTTTATAAAGCGTACTTTTCTCCCGCAAATCAAATTTGGAAAGATGAATTTTCCAAAGCTCGACTGCGAACTGCGAAACAAAATGCTTTTACAAAACGATTATTGAACAATTTCATTTGAAATTAACTTTTTTTTCGTTAGATTGAGATCTAGGGTGTTTTACTTAATGAATTTCTACCGCTGACAGTTGGGTTTAAATTTGACAGTTGAGTTGAAAATTCATACGTGAATTCGCAATTATGCTAACTTGTAAATGCTGCGCCCGGAAATATATGATTATGAGTGAATAAAACTATCATTATAAATATAAAGCCAACAGCCAAATTATCATGAAATAACTTTTGACAAGTGACAGTTGCAAAATAGTACCAACTCTAAAATTAAAAAGATGCTAAAAATTGTTATAAAGAGCTCCATTTTGGTACAAAGTGTTATTTTATTATTATAATTAACTTTCTAGATAAATTTTTATTCAATTAATATCCAACTTTGTTAGTTTATTGTGGCATACTTACCAACAAGTGTCGGTAAATATCATTATGTTCCCACTGCTGTCTTTAGACCTGTAAGTTCTTATTGTTTCAACTAAATATGCATCTCTAACATCTTGAGGACACAAAACATAATGCTGTTCCAGTTCTTCCACAGTTGCAGTGTCTGAAGGAGCTTCATGCAAGAACACCTCATTTCCGGTTGCCTCCTTAAGCTTTTCCAAAGTATCCGTTATAGTTGCAGAGAAAAATAAATTTTGTCTTTTCTTGGGTAACACTCCAAATATAGTTTTTATCTGTTCATCAAAATGACCACTTAACAATCGATCAGCTTCATCAAGTACCAAATACTTTATACGCGAGAGCGAAAATGTATCACAGCTTTCTATATGGTCGGCAAGTCGCCCTGGCGTACCGACAACGATGTGGGGCTTCTTGGCTAACTCCTGCCCCTGAGCAATCATATCCATACCGCCGACGATAACGGAACATCTCAAATTTATCGGCTTTCCGATCACAGAAAATTGATCACCGATTTGATAAGCCAGCTCTCGTGTAGGTGTTAAAATTAAGGCGAATATTCCATATGGATCTTCACATAGGTGTTGTAATATCGGTAGGGCAAAGGCTAAAGTTTTACCACTACCAGTCTTTGCGGCGCCTATACAATCTTTGCCTTGTAAAATCTGTGGAATGCAGTTTATTTGGATGGGTGTAGGGTGTTTTACACCTGGAAAGGTTAAATTAAATTAAGTTTATTTACAATATTTAAGGATTAAGTAATAATTACCTATAGTGGCGCATTGGCGAACAAGCCAGGAATTTAATTTTAATTCTGCTAAAGAACTCGCCATTTCTAACCTATAACGTCACAAATCGAAATTTGGTAATGTTGATATTATGTGGTTGGTATTAGGTATTATAAAGAGATTGTGGTTCTTGGGTTCTCTATAATAAGAAAAATTGGTTGAATGTTTTTAGTTGATAGGAATATTACACATTATATATCATTTAATACATAAATAATATATATATATAATTTATTAAATTAATTAATGCATTTTTAACTGTTTGGATTAAGTACTTATCTCTAATTCTAGTTGCCTTAGGCGTTCAACAGTTTGCCAGGATGTCAACTGACATTTAACATAACCATACAAAAATTACAATCTGGATCAAAACATTTTGAATCAGGTAAATAAACAAGAACAAAGTCCCATTTTGGTGAAGCAAATATTTTATTGGAATAATGGAAAAAGACGACGCATTTTTACACAATTTCTTTTCTTATACGTCACAAGGTTGTTATGATAAAGCCAAAGAATGTGTGGTTAGTAATAAAACACTTTTTATTATTTTTTTTAATACATTTCGCAAATAGGAGAGAGAAAAACAAATATATAAAGTCGTTGGACCATGGCAGCTATTGTTAACACAATTAATAAATGTTGCTTCAGCGGAGAAAAGCTATATGGAAATCGGTTTTCTGCAAAATAAAAATAAGAGTTTCTTGAGAAAAGATGTAAGTACCCAGCTTAAATAATATTCACTGTAAATTGGAATATATTTTAGAACTCTTTAAAAGCATCATATGAAACTATAAAAACTGAAGTGAAGAAAATAGAAGATATGACCAAAGTGCATATGCAAGATAGAAAAATTTACAATTATTGCCAAAATATTGTACAATATTTAACAGCCAGAACACATCTAATAGATTTGTAAGATTGGCTAAAGTGATTTTGGCTTATATAACATTGAAATGCTTACAGTTATGAAAAAGTATACCAATTAGGAGTGATGAAATCATTTAAATACAATGACCTAATAATAAGCATTGATAATATAACAGAAGAGAATCTCTATGCATTTACAGACATAAGCTTAACTCCTGTTAGGGATATGTTTTCATTTGAATGTGAAATATTGAAGAATCTTTTTAAGGCGATCTGCGAAATACAAAGGCTGCAATTTTTACCTAGTTTAGCGTTGATTCATGGTGCACATGCAACTTTAAACTCATGGAAAACAAAACTGCAAAATCGGGAGGTATGAATTAAGTTTTTTAAATTCTATCATTTTTGTTTTGAAAAAGAAATTTCAGACTTGGAAATTGGGATTTCTAAAAACCAGTCAGCTGCCGGCTTTATTTGAATGGTTGTTGAAATTAAAAGGAGCTATTTTGAGCAAATTCAGTCTGTATTTTCACTATACTTTAGCAGTACAAACGACATCTTCAGATATGCGACAATTATGCTCGAAACTGCTATATGATAATTATCAAAAGTATGTTTTCCTAATATTGTTGATCTTCTTAGCAATTGCAATTGTATTTTCTTTATCAATAAATGAAAAATTAATATAACTCATTTTATTAGGACTAGTTTCAAACTTACTCAGAACAGATTTATACCGCTTTCCACTATTTCTGGTGCTAAATTTGAAGTTTAAATTTTTTTTCCAGGATGATTGCGTTCCAGAAAAGAAATGACGCAGCCGTGCTTATAATATCAGATAATCAAGTTCATTGCGATACTATGGAGTATGATAGTTATCCCGTTATTATTTCTTATCCACAGAAAATTAACACTGATTTTGAGGTTATCTTAAAAATGATAACCGATACGTCTGAAGAATTAGCCATAGTCGACAGGATTATATACAAATATATTAATCAGGTTAGAGCGTTTAATTTCAATATTTACTGTTTTATACTTGGTAGTAATTACAATTTTATTTTTATTGAATTTTACAAAATTTGATTGTTGACACTTTCTGACGTGAATTGGTAACAATGCGCAAGACGATATTTTAGGTTTATTTTTTTAATTATATTATTGTATGAATAAATGATTATCCCATTTTATGTTTTTTCTCATTAAATCGTTTTTCTCTTCATTTTTTCAACAGGAGCAGACTTCGTATATCTACACAACAGTGGAACCAAACATATATTTAGTTATCATATTTGAAAATAAGAAGATTGAAAAAGATGTTCATATAATAAATTTTATAACAGAATTATGTACAAACTTAAGATGTACTAAGATATTTCTCAGTTTAAAAGCGCCAATAAAATAAAATCCACCTTTTTTTGAATTTAGTTATTTTTTATTATAAAATTGAACTTCCTGTTGAGATTCAAATAATCGCAGACGGTTTGGCGTAGGAATTCGTCGAACAGTTGAAAATCCAAGCCAAGCCGAAATAAAATTTTCGTCGTCAGTTCGTCAACGTGTGTTTTTCTATGTGCACTCAGTGTTATTAAATTAAACTATTTTTCGCGTTAATAAAATAATTAGGTAAAAATGTATCGTGTCACTAGTTTAAACTTACGTGTTATGAGAAATTCTCTTATAAGGCAATTTAGTGACGGCGCTAAGCCAGAACCGAAACCAGTATCGAGTATTTTTTCAAGCGAAACTACAAGTGAGTTTAAAAATTGCCCTGTGCAACTCCTGGATATATTTAATTTGTTTTTTTCTCAGCCCCACCGTCTCAAACAGATCCGAAAAGTAAGGACGCTCTCTCGAATGTCTACGTAAAAGTCGGTCAAGTCGAAACGATCCCTGAACCGAGAACCGCGGCCGCCTTCGATGAAGTTCCCGGTCCGATTTTCTTAAAACGACTCGCCAGATTTTGGACGTTCGTACCTGTTATCGGCACCCAAGTGACCGCCAGTACGATTCAGTACCTCTTAAGTGCTGGTAAACTATTCGGTAAATCCGATTGATATTTGCAAATTTAATAATAACCCTTTCGATATTATAGGCAGCCAGTTGAGTTGGAGTAATAATTTGTGGCTGTTCCGTTGGTTGTTGGACGAATATGGACCGGTGGTGCGTTTACACGGGCCTTTTGGAGGTGACGTTGTGATCGTGAGCAGACCTGAACATGCGAGCACTGTCTTCCAGAATGAAGGGCCTTATCCGATTCGATCGACCCTGGATTGTGTCGAGAAGTACCGGTTGCAACATCGCAAGTACAAAAATGCTGGACCGTTTGTAATGTAAGTAAAATGATGTAACTATATTTAATTCGTGTTTATTTTTAAATGTTTTTTTTTTTTTTGCTTTTTGCGTGTATTTTCAATATTAGGTATGTTTAAAAAGATAGCAATATGATGATTTTTATGCTTATTTTAATTCCTTCTTTATATAGTGTGGTAACTTCATATATATCACTTACAATCCTGCGGAAAAAGTTACATATTTTAAAATTTTTGTTTTTCAATTTGTTTTATTCATTTTAAAAATATATATTTTTACCCTTCATTAGTCGCGCATAGGCCCAGCGGACCTATGCCTGTCCATTTCTTATATGTCGCAAACAGACGCGCCTAATGGAGGGTTAATCGACTATTTGGAATAGTGTCTCTGTAAAACATGGTGGTGTTTTTCAAAAGTCTATAATATATGAAACGTACCATTACGCAAAATTCATGTTTTCTGAGAAATCTCGTACATTACTGAAAAATTTTGAGTCTGATGTCGGATTTTAAATTTTCTTTTCGTATAGCTAACGAGTATATTTTTTAACATTAATTCTAGGAAAAAGAGCTATTATATTCTCCCTAAAAAGTTTTGTGTTGTCCAAAACTTCAAATCCAACCATATGAATCCAACTTAAATCTTTAGTGTTCACTGATGGACATTTCTGTTACTAATAAGGAAATTCTTTCTTTCTTTCGTTTCAAATTATAGCCATTCAAGAAAATAAATTTAAAAGAAAAATAAATAATTTTAGGAATTATGCCCTATAATATACCAATATTCATTGCAATTTAAATATAGGAATGGCGTAATCAATATTTCAGAATTTTAAGCTATGTATTGCAGAATTAAACTCAAATAATTTGCTTTTTGCCATTGTAAAGTGTTAAAAGAGTAAAAAAAAGTAAATTTTATAAGATACTCATTAAATAATGCTTTTCTTTTATGAGATACTTTTGTAGTAGTACTTACTAACAAGCATCATTCTGATTATGTATGTATGAATAAATGAAACCATTCCATTGCATTCAGCAGCATTTTTTCGGATATTAAAACTGTAAAGGTAAGAAAAGTAGAAGTCCTAAGGCGCTGCCAAGTATTTTTTTTCCAATACCCAGAAAAATGAAAAAGTATAATAAAGAAGTAGAGAAAAAAGCGCTTTACTGTTCTCCCTAATAGGTTAAGATCTCACTCATCGCTGCTTTATTTTTTATCGTATGAAGCAGCAAGCATAAGTACCTAGAAAGAAATTTGCAGACACATATCTTCCTGTTTGCATTCAATATTACTTATAAATTTCACTTTCTTCGTAAGTTCCAAATCGTTTAGTTTAATTTCTACAATTTCTTATATATTTGCTCAGTGGTTAGTGACTTAATGCATTCAAATGAAAACCTGTGACCTGGTTTTCATTTGCATACTATGCACATATATGTTTAAAGACAATCATAGAAGCTGCATGATTATTTTTTGCTACAATGTGCATCCAGAAAAGGCTTTAGTTGTTGTACTGCATCGGAATTTTAATTGCATGGAATACTGCGACACTTTAGCTAAAAAGGAATAAGCGGAAACATTTTTTATTTTGTTGCTTGAAATCTTGTGTTTGTCAGCACTTTGATTGCATTACATATATCTGCAAAACTTTAGTAATGGATTCTGCATGCTCTTGTGCTGTGGACTGAAATTAGTTATAATACGTTCTTTAGCTTGTTTTTTTTTTACTTTTTGTTAACTGGTTGTACAGAGTGAGTCAGAATACTTCAAAATTTTAAGAAATTATAGAGGGCGTTAATAGAAAGGTTTATTCATAATGAACTCATATTCGGAAATATCTCCTTTCGGACGTACAAGCGCCATTTACTTGGGTTAACTCATACGACAGCTTTACGGAGAGGTGCACGGGTGGGGATGACGACCCATCTAATGACATCTGTCAATCAAACATGTAAAATTAGTTATGATACTCTTAGCCTTTAAAATATTAAACTTAGTTAACTCCGCCGTACCATTCTCCTGTTGTATGTTAATGTTTGTTTACAATTACTCGATAATGTAAAGTTGAAAGTGATGCAGTCCTTTTGACATTGTAGATATTATTACTGGCTTGTAATATTGTCAATAAATAGTATAGTATAGTATAGTATGTATCACTACACAAATGCAACAATCTTTTCTTTATGCAGCATCGCTCACATATTCAAATAACAATACGAAAGGATTATACCAGTTGCCTTTCATGAACAGATTAACATTTCGTGCTAGTTGATCAACTATAACGTATATACATACATGTATTTCAATACCATTTTTTAACTAAGCATCCAACGTCTTTTCATATTTTTAATTAATAGTGCAAAGTCATTCAGCATCAACCACATATTATTTAAATGTTGCGGAAGCTTCGATTGGCGTTCCGCAGGGCTCCGTCTTGGGCCAAGCCTTTTTATTGTAGCCGTAAATCATCTGAGCTGCGTCATCAGTAGTCCTTCGATGGCCCACGTATCTGTAGCTTCTAACGGGTGTGAGAAGGCAAATATAAACCTTGCATCTGGGGTATCTAACGATAATTTCATATCGTCGTATTTCCTCAGAACCCAACCCTGGAGACATCTTCGTTGTTATATAACATATTTTCAATTCTTTCTTAACCAAGTGCTTCCGAATTTGAGTTTATTATGAAAAGAATATTTCCATTTACGTCCTCTATACCTAAAATGTTTAAATATTACCCTGATTCACCACAGTAACTAATAAATCTTGATATTTATATGCTTAAATGAACGCAATTCATAATTCAGGTATGGACCAGAGTGGGAAAAGCTAAGAAAATCCATCGAACAACCTTTAATGATGGCTCTAGTTCAACAGTACGATAAAATCGACCACACCAGCTGTGAGCTGATTGATCGTATCTTATCGATTCGGAACAAACAGCAAGAAGTCCAGAAGAATTTCATTAACGAAATACAGAAGTGGAGTTTGGAGTGTTTGTGTTCCGTCATGTTTAATCGCCACATTGGATTTTTGGATCCGCGCGGTTTAAGTTCCACTTCCGAACCGGCTATAATACTCGAGAGTCTAAGTTCCGCTACCAATTCCATTAAAAGATGCGAATCAGGTAAGTAATAAGCACTTTTGGCGGGAGTATTTTGAGCATCGACGCATTTTCAAGGTTTGCACTTGTGGAAATTCTTTGAAACCCCATCGTGGAGATCACTCGTACGGCATTGCGATACAATCGACAACATCTTAACGAAATACATCAGAAAAGCGCAGGATCATTTAAGGGAATGTAAAAATAAGGGTATCGAACTGAAATCCGAGGACATGTCCTTGTTAGAACGATTCCTGCTAACCGAAGCTGTTCTTCCGGAAGATATGCAAACAATTTTGCTCGATATGATGTTGATTGGTGTTAATACCACTTCGCACGCGATTGCATTCTTATTATACCACTTGGCTCGATTTCCACGAACACAGCAAAAATTGTATGACGAAATCAAGGCGTTACCTGCTAAAATCGACAAGGCTAAACTGACTGGATTGCCGTACCTGAAAGCGTGCATTCAAGAGAGCTTGCGTTTGCAACCACCTATGCCTATATTGAATAGAATCCTTACAAAAGATATATTCCTACACGGTTACAAGATACCGAAAGGTACTTACATGTTGATCGCGACAAAGTTATCAAGCCTTAGAGAGGAACACTTTGAAGACGCCCTGAAATTCAAACCCGAAAGATGGTTGCACCCTGAAGTCGGCAAAGAAATGGAATCAATGGCTACCATACCGTTTGGACATGGAGCGAAAGCTTGCCTGGCTAAGGATTTGGCTGAAGTCGAGTTAAGCTTGTTGATCTATAAAGTAAGTTGATAAATTTCCTTTTTTTATTTTTACTAATCACATTTATATCATTGCAGCTTTTGCGCAAGTTTAGGATCGAGTATCATTACGGTGATATTGGGAGTACAAACACTCTGCTCGCCTCTCCAAATCGTCCATTGAAATTCCGATTTGTAGATCGCTCATAAGTTTACACTGATTTATCCTTTAAGGTTCCTTATATAGTTTATCTTGTTTTACGTTCGTTTAAGTTCTAAAATTGTATCCATTAATGGAAATACGTTGTAAATTTTTAAAGTTTAATAAAAATCTTTGATTGTACTTACTTTAGTTTTTTTTGTACTACCTTATATCGTGTGTCCACTTAAAACTTTTTTATGTTTAAATAAATGCTCATGCTTCATTATTTATTATTATTATTTAGTGTTCAAAGTTTTTAGATGCTTAGTTTAGGTATATAAATTAAGAAAGGTAAGTATAAATTTGCTGTATTTTTGAAGATACCAAAAATGTGCTTACGGATTACGATTGTCGAGGAATTTTGATGCAGGGGACCTAATTCGACACCTAGCGATCTTAAATGACCTCACAGAAGTGACATTATTAGAAATGCCAACGGAGATAATGCAACTTCTGATTTTCTTAATTTAGTAACGTTGCGTATAGAAGAATATGTTTCTTTGTCTCTGGATTCTATAGTCTGTTTTAAAACTAGGAGGAGCAAATGAAAAAAACCCCATTTACACTGCAAATATTACCAGATAAATCACTATTTGATCATTCTGACGGTAAATTTGAAATACTGTTATGCCTGCAAATGTCACAATATTTAAACTGTCAACACTTACCCACACTGTCGCTAATTTTAGAAATAACAGTTTTTCTAAGATGACTTCAAAAGCAAAGACGAAAGTTGGCAACCGTTTGACATCAAAACGTCAAAATTTATTGTAATATTTCGCATTTTGTCTGTGCAACCTGTATGCGAATGAACCAACCTAGTTTAAAAACGGACTGTAGAGAAGCACAAATTTTTATTTTACATAATTTCTTCTGAAAAAGCAATAATAAACAATTTTCCCATTTGTCGCATGTTTAAGTTGATGCGTTGTACACTAAAATAATAATAATAACAATAAATAAACAATAATAATTGAAAGCTTGTTTTTTAATCAATAAACAACAGTATGAAGTCACACAAATTATTTGCAGTACCATCTATTGTATTGTAAAGCATAACGAAAAATGTACGATACTATGGTAATAACAGACAGTAAGGAACAGTTAATAAGTATAGTAAGATGTCTAAAATCATTAAACGTAAAATAGTTATCACATTATTACAAATTAATAAAGTTATATATGAACTGTCTTTTCATTATAATACCAAATCTCATGAACACAATATCTTTGTATATATTAATTTATACGGGTTGGGATAAAAGTACTGAAATATCCTCATCCTTTGGACGAATCTAGATATAAAATTTAAATTTGGAGACATCGTATAAGATCATGCAAGGTATGTTTTGTACGGGATGGCATCTACCCCCACCTCCTTGGAGCAGGAGGGTAGGAGTGACTAAAAAAAAATGGCATAATAAATAGATCACGTGGCTCATTTTGAAGGCGAAAATAAATGTTCGTTACGATTCTCCAATAAAGAGTTATGATGATGAAAAATGTGCACTTCGTTGTTTATAGCGTTAATTAATCCGTCATTGTCACAAAAATGTCAATGCCGTGTCGAATATTAAATATTGACGTAACGCATTCGCTTGACCATTGAGCGAATGCAAACAAATATTAAATTCAAAATGCCTAAGATTCAAATAACTTTTTAAGTGTGAAATGCACATTTTTGTTTTATGCCTTCAAGACACCTTCACTTGACCTATTTACATGTTTTTCGTCACCCCCATCCTCCTGCCCCAAGGAGGTGGGGGGTGGATGCCTTCTTGCTCAAAACATAGCTTTCATGATCTTATACGACTTCGCCAAACCTCAACTTTATGTCTAGATTCCTTGAAAAGTTATGAGGGAGTTTCCATACTTTTGTCCCATCGCGTATGTTTGTCCCAAAAATTGTTTGTGAAATCAATAATATGAATAAACTGTACAATATTCTAATCCATTCTAATGTATTTGTTAATTATATTTTCACATGTTTGTAATTAATCAGTGATATAAGTCTTGAATATTAATTTTACTTACAAAACGTCTTGGAATATAAACAAAGATAAAAAATCAAGTTTTGATACCCAAAATAAACTGGCAGATACGCGGTAGCAAGAGGGCGTGCTCAATAGAGTGAGGCACACCCGAATAGAAATAGGGAAATGTTATAACTCGCATGGAGAAGAAATCTTATAACTCGCATGGAGAACATAATCACCCAAATGTTTTGTGAAGTATTTTAAATGTGGGTAAAAAGTTGACACGGCCGTTATAACTGCAGCGATAATTTCTTCCGGGTTTCGCCATGTGTCAAAACCTTTGCTGTTCATACTGACAGCTTTTTCAGGATGGACAGCTGCTAGACAGTGAGTTCACAGTTCAGTTCGTTTGAATCACGACCTGCTTAATGACTTTGACAGTTTAACTTTATACGACCTGTCGAATCATGAGTTGCACATGTTCACCGCTGACGTCACTTACCGGAGATTTTAGGAAAATGTTAACCCTTGGGGTGGCAAAATTGTGACAGCAAAGTATCAATTTAAATTTGAATGAATGTCATAGTTCACAAATAAAGGAATTTTTATTTTGTGATCTGTTTCTTTTTGTTTACCACTGTGGTTTACTTATTTTATATTACCTAAACTCAGGCATGACAGCCATTACTATCATTTTCACAGGACAAGAGAGTAGTTCTCATGTTCACAAATGTCATGTAGATGTCGTAACTTACCGGGAATCTGGTATATAAGCTTCAATTTAATGTAAATTCGAATGATTCGACAAGATAAAGCGAAACTGTCAAAATCATTAAGCAAGTCGTGGTTCGAGTGATCCACCACTTGTATACAATTCTGTCAACATGTCACATATTTAAAGAAAAGATTATAATATTAATGACACTTTGTACGTAAAATTAAAATGTAGCAAAAATATAATTTCCAAATATATAGATGGGATTAGAATATTGTATAATTTATTCATATTATTGATCCTTGTATGTAATATATTACCTACAAATTATCAAGAAAAAAAAAACACTGGGTTACCAATAGAAATGCCTCAACTGTGAAATGTGTGCGACTGTGTATTTCTGCTAAAAATATACAGATGCTTTACTACAATATTGGTATGTATCGAAAATAAATGTAACCGATAAAAACAATTATACAGGAGGTTAAAACATTTCTTCAATAAACCGAAAATCGACTTCGTATTGTAAGTAAAAAGAAAATAAACGCTCCTGTACGTTTTGTTTTGGTATGTACTATATTCTAAATATCGCTAGAAATAACAATAAAAGAAGTTTTAAAAACGAAACTAACAATTAACAGTCTGATAAATTTGCTGATATGAGTGATGATACACACGAAAATATTAACACTGCAAACTTTTAGGACTGAAATTTTGTGCAAAGTTGAATACTATATATGTGAAGAAAATATAGATATTAATAAACATTTTCCAATTCCAAAGATATTCTGCATTATAAGTAAAATTTAACTTAACTAAATTGCACTTTCAAATCTGGGTTTTCACTGACGATTAATTTTGTTATTGTCATGGTTTGAATTGCACAATATTTCAATCAGTTCTTTTTGGTAAAGTAACAATACTTGATTAAAGACAATCTGCATGCAAATATATGTGAATAATAAGATTATACTTGTATTGCTACAAATATTTCCGGTTACAAAAAAAGGAAAATTTATACTTTACGGTAAATATTCAAATTTAAAAAGCAATCAACATTCGTAAAGATAAAATTTATTTTAAATTCAAGGGAATTTTATAATTTTCAAACTGATTTTCTTTTAATAATACACATAACAAAATAAATAACACAGCAGTTGCTTACTTTTTGGTACGTTGTTAAGAATTACTGGGATTGTTGCGATTATTTCAAATTCATCGTTGGAAGCGTTGCGATTGTGATTAGCACGAAAAGAAAAGAAAAAAGATTTCAACTTGCTGTAAATTAAATTTATCATACATATCAAATATTCGGGAATTCTAAAAACGTAAACTTAAATTAGTGATATTCGATTTTTTTTTTTTAAACAAAACGTTACGATACGGTGAGCTTTTTATGTGATGAGTCTTGGACTATGCAAACCGCTCGTTTGGAAATCCAATTCTGGATCGTGCGATGCACCCGGTGCTCCCCAATCGTACAAACCCTGTGAATTAGCGAGTCTATGCGTTAGACGGTGAGCTATCGAAAAGCCCCCGCTTCCCTCCAGTTGCGTTAGAACGATTATCACTTGTCTGTGCAGCGGAGGCACTGAATCGACTGTTTTTAGCGTTGCGCGCGTTGACACTACATTGTAACTCTCTTGACAATCGCACTTAACGTGTATCCATTTGTTTTCGTGCCTGTTTTCCACCATGACGACGAGACCGGCCCAGCCTTTGGTTAAATAGTAAGCGGTCATGCCTTCACGACCCTCGTGCCTCTGTCCCCTCGCTAACGTAAGAGATATTATTGAATCGGCTAGGATGTGTGACGGAGGTGTTATTTGCTCTGCCAGAACTTTCTTCGAACTGTGTATGGCCAAAACATATCTGTGGGAAAATTTACGTTATTCGATGTGCCAGGTTATTAGTTTATTCGAGACAAACCTCGGATACAATGCGGGATCGTCAAGACCAGTGTGCCAGTGATTAAATGCTAAGGGCACTACCATATACTCAGCAGGTTCCAGCATCTTATTGCAACCGACGAAACCCCTAACTTGCCTCTTACTATGCTCGATCAAATTTCCTATATTTGGTGTGTTATTCCGGGCTTTAAATACTACGACACATAAATCCAATTGTGATCGTTGTGATTTTTCCGACTTCCTTTGGCCCTCCTGTGAGATATACAGATACTTATAGGCTGTCCCAGTAAAAGTAGGGTTCAGTGATGTGTTTGGAAAATACAGTGGCCTATGTTGATGAGAAATTCTTTTTACAACTAAAGCGAAATTTATTGAATATACAAGCCGATTATACATTCGTGTTCGAGATTGTATTCTACGTTAGATTACCTGGTATTTGTAAGTTTCAAACATGCTCGTCAGAGGACGCTGTTGCTAGGGTCAAGGCTAATGATTATAGTTTAGATTTTTGTAAATTGTTTGCTTTTCATTAGTTAAGGAATTTTGCTATTATTATTGCCTGTATCATTAGATTTTATTATCTCATTTACATTTCTCATTTTACTATTATTTATTAAATCTGCTAGAACTTCTGTAGCTTTTACCGAAAAAAAGGTGGATTTGTTTCAAAGAACCTTTTAAAACGCCACAATTTATGCCACCCGTTAATGTTCAAGCAATTTACTAGACGATATTGTCCCCAAGTGAACGAATTCTTCTTAATTATGTTTCTCTTATGTTGTTAATAATTGAAATGAACTGCTAGCACATACTTCCATGAACATTTTTAATACAAAAATAGCCCTGCAACACTTCTGAATTAATGAAAATAATAAAATAAGAATGCACTATAAAATACATAGGATAACATTCAATTTGGCGATTGTTTGGATATGGCCCCGGACCTACCCTGAAATGTGACGTCACCAGAAATCATGTAAATGCTTTATAAGACCACTGTAGATGCCCTTTTAAACCCGTCCACGTTTCATTAATTCAGGTAAAAACCACAGATTCAGTTTTTTTATGATTCAACAACGCCTACTACACTTATAAGTTATCATTTTTTAAGTGCTGCATAATTAACTAAAGTTTTTAATGAAGAAATTACAGTTATAGCTAACCTAATTCAAAATTTACATATGATTCTAGCAACTACACTTTCTAGCGGATATGTTTGGAACTATATTCAATAAAATTTCCCTTGCAACTTCAATGATAAAGAAACAAAGAAAATCTATCACTCTAGCTGCTTATAGTAGTTTCCAAAATACACTGCATTTTAAATTTACTAATATGGCATTGGTATACCTGAAATAATGTAAAATCCACTTCTGTCGGTTCCAGAATCGTCAGTAATATACACGAAAGGTGTTGCTGCGATGCTAACGGTGGAAGTACCCCCGAGAGTCTAATTTCATTCCAGCCACTTCTCGCTTTGCAGATATCGATGCAATCGAAATATTTCAGTACATCGTTGAACGATATCCAAAATGCGCCGTCCTGAGGTCCGTTGGGCATTAATTCCGCTTTCAAATCCAACGACCACTGCGTCGAGTTATCTGACCAATCGCCGGTCCATACGTAATGACCTTTAAATGTAATAAGAATACTATTTACTTTCTCCGGTAGATGCCTCCATATACATTCAAAAACAAAACAAAAAATTAAAAAAATATTACAAACACTCCAGTAAAATATTATATTTTATATAGTAATGAGCAAGGTAGGGGAAAATAACTATCGTTAGCGAAGACTAGGCAGACTCGTGTTTGGTCGACTCTCGGGAAAGCCGGTAAGCAATAGGAGCCCGTCTGGTCCTCGCTATAGTGGAGGCAGCATAAATATCGATGCACGTGACTTTTATAAATTATAATAAATATTAAAAATATTTACGTTCGGTAATACAGTTCACTGTAAATTACATAACCTAAAATTTGGACTATTCATTGACTTGTGCCATATTTGACAACAGTGTAGTACTTGACGTAATATTCGGTCAGTCACGTGCATCGATATTTATCTTGCCCCAAGTATAACAATAGTTATTTTTCCCTGCCGTGCCCAACACTAATTTTAAACGACAAACCGATGATTTTGGGAATTTTTTTATAGTGTAACGGGGGGAATAGGCCTTGCTAAATCTAAATTCAAGTTTCCTCCACCATTAGCTAAAAATAAATAAGTTAAAGTTAGAAGCAAAAGAAAAATCATCTCTCAGGCGTCGTTTTGAAACAGTTTTTGTCGTAAATACGGTAATATAACGTTATACGATGAGAAAGGCGAATATCAATAAATATATATATATATACATATATATTTATTCCTGTTTTGACTTTTGGTCAATTATTTTGGCTTTTATATTGTGACTCGTTAACTTTCGTTCCTTCCTGAAGAAGTTATAAGAAATATAACGAAATATTGGGGTTCTTATGAAAAATTGATTAGTTTCATGTAACAGAACAAATATCCATAAATTTTTATTCCCGTGGAAAATCTTGTATATATAGAAAAATACCAATCTAAGCAAAAAAAGGTAAAAAAAAATTAATATTTTACATTTACAAAAGATCTCGTGCATTTTAATAATAAAATTAAAAAATCATATGGATCCCAAAAGAGTTTAGCGTTTAAAAAATCTTGTTTCTTTTGCTTACTTAACTATTGCGTTTTTGAAAAGACAGAAAGTGTCATTAAAATTTGTTTCTAAATCTTTTATTTTTTAAGGTATAAGAGAAAACTCCTTTCGCGCACTTTTTTTACCTTAATTGCACCTTAAGGAAAAGACTAGTGGTGGAAGAAACTAGGTTTTCGTCTATGCTTGTATGATGTTAAGAACGCAAACAATGTTTAATATTTCTTTTTACTGTGAATTTATTAGTTAGGGGCGCCAGAAAAATCTAAAATAACATATTAAAAGCTTTTTTTGTTAGGTGGTCAACTAACTACAGCAGAACCTACTTATAACGACCAACTGTGTCTGATTTGCACCTTTCAGTATCACCCTGCATGAAAAAATATGGAATTACAATCATAATTGATTGATGATGTTATAAATCGATTCTACTCCTTTATAACATATCAAATGAGAAGAAAATTAATAAGTTGGATAAATCAGCGAAAAGATAAGACAAGAAGGGTCACTTTTGATGTTTGCGTCGCCGAAAAGACCGACAGCTTTCTTTTTTAATTTAAACCAATTCTAAAAGAATTAAATTGTTAGATAAGGAGGACTAAATTCAAAATGCCGGTTAAACATATACGCGCGGGCAAAGAATAACCTAACTACATAACTATGATGTTTTTTTTTTTCAACTACAAAACAATTTGTTCCTGTATGAACTGTAATTGAAACTTAAGTGGCACTAAATTTATAATACATTAAAAAATTCCTCCCAATGACAGAAAAATGACTGCTGTGCTAAAGTCGTGCATGCGGATCCGCTAAAAGTGACTGTTCTTGTCTTATCTCTTCGCTGGTTAAATATTACGACTCAGACATACCCCAAGGGTTTCGCAATTGCAACAGTCGATACTCATACACGTCCCTAACGTCGAGCAACGAGTAAGCGTGTCTAGGCCGAAGGCCTTTACTCTGGTATTCAGCCTCGTCCACTTTCATATTGCCCCCACCACAAGAAGCGCCCATTAAGAATAAAGCTTGACGTGACGATAGAAGTCTAAGGTACACAGATTACAAATATGAAAAGCGAGGAGGAACATCAAAAAATCAAACTACAATAACTTACTGCGCCCATATCAGATCGGTGTCTAATTCGTCTTCGGCGGGGGCTTGTATAGACGAAACTTGCAACGGTATACTCTCGCATGGTGCCCCGGTTAAAGTAGCCAACCCTTCGATTGCACGACCGGAGACTAAAGCTTCGTAACAGCCGTGCAGTTTTGCGACCGCTTTTTCGATTAGTGGCACCCAAAGTTGTTTCCGTTTGGCTTGGGAGTAAAACAGGTGGCCTTTTTTGTCGCATGGGAAAAAATCATCCACCAGTACCGTGGTCCAATTCCCATCTTTGCACAATCGAACTTGGTATACTCCTTGATGACAGATTTCTCTAGTTACCAGTACGGCACGTACCAGTTCTTCACGTTCCGCTAAAACTGCCAAGGCACTCAAAAGCCAACAGTTTCCAAGTACGCCTAAAGTCATAAGAGAGATACACAATGGGTTAAATGGAGAAAGATTTGCATCTTTATAAACTTAATCCAGATACGTTTTTGTTCATTTAAGAAAATGCATGGTTTACTAGATATTTGCAAAAAAATATAAATGGACCAAAACCTTTTCAGTGCTGTAACTCTTTTATTTGTAAAGATAGAAAAGAAAAATTTGAATATTGTTTTTAGGGAATTTTATGTCGAACAACATCTTAAATGTTTAGTTTTGTTGTGTAGCATTTTTGAGTTAGGAGGGCTATGACGTATTCTAATAGCGCACTTTTTTCTGCTGATGTAAGAGTCCTAGCACTTATTTTAATAAATAACAGCACAATGCACTATCATTATGTTTAAGAAAAATCATCTCATGTTTAGTACCTATTGTTTATTTCTACTGACGGCCTACTTTTCTATGAAACTGAATAGAATTTTAACGCATATCCCTTCAGGTTTTTTGGATATATCCAACATCTTTAATGCCTTTGACTCCGTGAATCAGTCGCTCTTTAATGTGTTGCGGGCTATGGGTTTTGGCGGGGTGCACTGGCGCTATTCCGTAGTTTTCTTAATGACAGGTTTCGATCTGTGAAGTTAAATAACCTTACTTCTCCACTAGTGCAGGTGCGCTGTGGTGTGCCATAGGGATCTATTTTAAGCCCTATTTTATTTTCACTTACACATCGCTATTTGTTAAAGACATCAGTCACATGAAAGCACACTTGCATATATGAGGATGATTGCCAGTTGTATATTCTTTTTAAAAAATTGGAATGGGAGTCGGCTATTACAAATATAAATGACAACCTTGCTACAATGTATCCGGTTGACTTTAGCTATGATTTGCAAATTAACCCTGCTAAATCACAAATACTGTTGTTTGGTAATGCTGAGGCGTGCAGTAGTTTATGCACCTTAATTAAAATCAAAATTGGTAATAATGAAATACCTATTACTTCCACCGCAAGGAATTTGGGATTGATAATGAAGAGTACCTTACGATTCTGTGAACATATCAGCAAATGCATACAATCTTCGTACTCGATGTTAAAACGGATTTACCCACAACGATTGCTTCTTAATAAAACTATTAAGAATTTGTTCTCTCTCGTTTTTCATATTGTTTAGAAATTTATCATTCCTGTTTAGATTTTGAGACAGTAAATCGTATTCAGAAAGTCCAGAACGCATATTTACGATACATTCATGGACTTAGAAAATATGATCACATTTCCTATAAATTAAGGTATACTCATTGGTTAAATATGAAAAATAGGAGAGAACTGCAAAGTTTGACACTATATCATAAAATAATTACCTACAAGTGCCCGCCATATCTGCATCGCAAAATAAGGTTTCGTACAGATGTACATAACCTCACGACTCGCTTCGGGTCTTCTATCCCCGTCATTTTGTAGGACAACTATATATGAGAGATCTTTTTCTTATAGTATTTATAAAAAATATAACGATTTATTTAATAGTTTATGGAATGTAATATAATAATATATAATAACCTACAGAGAAATAACTAATCTAATTCGAATACCAACTCTTTGGTATAATTGGAACCGCTAAGAATTTCTCTTTCAAATTATGCTGAGGAGCCAAAACGTTGCATTTAAAAAAAAATCACTTTTTATGAAAAAAAAACTGTCAAATTTGTCGTTTGTAAGTGTTACGTTGACAGGAAGATTTTAGCGTATTCGCGGCACTCTAGATTGAAACATAAAAATTCAAAGTTTATAATTTTCATATTACGTAACACTTTATTTATTTGCTGTTTTTAACACATGGCAACTTGATACAACAGCACTTGTGTCGTCTGTATACACACGCAAGTTATAATTTTGTAAATATTCCGGAAAAGATCAATTATAAAAATTAAAACTAGAAGAGGAGTCAAAACACTGCCTAGGAGGGGCTCCCCTAGGCAGTGTTTCTACATTAAAACTGTAGGATCTGACAAGATTTATACTATTATTAATATAATAATATATGGCCCTTCATTAAACCTTCTTTTAAATTGTTTCTCATTAAGGCATAATTAATTTTTGAAAGTGCTCTGACGTCACAAGTTCTTTCTTTCATAAATTCTTAGTTAGCATCATTTGGCAACGGAGCGATAGTCATGGTAGTTCGCATCATCATCGTAGATAAGTAATATTAAATTCGCATGCTTTGCGCGTACAGATGGCGCTGGCGTAAAGGTATTATAACGATATTCTGTGTTTATTTTACGCGGTTTGAAGGTTATAATCTTTCAGAATTACGATTTACGATAAATTGGAGAACTTTAAACACAAACAAAACACAAGATGCAGAAATAATGCCGAATCCCAAATTCCTTTGTGACCAACACTTGCATAGTATCTTAATAAAACATATTTCGGAGCAGGTAAATTCGGTTACTGCCTTTGTCACTGTTTCCCGTAAATGACTAATCTGTGATTACTACGGGGGAGTAACTTCTATGTTGCCATGTATTCTCGTTCATTCATAAAATTTTACTACGTAACTGTGACGTATAAGGATCTTAAAAAAATTATATTTCAAAAACTACTTTACATGAAACCGTTAAAATTTCAGTGTAAATATATATTTAGGTCATGTACAAAATAACATTATTTGAACAAGAATTAAAAAAAAGTACAATTCCTCATTAAAACAAAGGTAAGTTTCAAACTATTCAGGGACAGCTTCGGATAACGGATTTAGTCAAAAAAAGATTATGATTTACGTAATCAAATGCACGAAAGCATTCAATCAGAATTAAAAAATAAATTCAAACCTTGAGAAATATCCGACGGTTGAGGTTTCCTAAACACAGCCCAGGGCAGTCCCTTGTCGGGATCATCATCGAAACAAATATCTCTTAATCTTCTCCATTTCACGGCGGGAGCATCTTTATTCTCAGCAGGACAATAGTACAAACTGGTAGAAGCCGGCGGAAAAGCCTCATCAACATAACTCTGCTTCTTCAATTTACAATATCGAACTATATAGTGCCAATGCTTGTTCGCCAATTCTTCTTGTGTCAATCTTATAGGCTGCTCCGGAGGCATATCGCTTACATCGACTCGCATATTCATGCACATGTCGCAGACTCCTTGCGTCTTCGTGTTTTCGAACGTGCAAATCGCACACTGCCAGGTCTTGTATTGATAAGAAGTGGTCGAATCGACTGAAAGCAATATTGAATTTTTAATCAGTGGCGTATGATAATAACGCATTTACCTTGATCACCGTCAGTGTTCAAGTTAATTTTCTCTTTATTCTTACTGGATGATTTTTGCATGTAGTTCACTTTAGCGTAGGTTGCTTTGGCTCCATTACTGTGCTTACGAAAACCGCCGTGTCTCGGTGATGGGCTCCTGGATACTGCCGGCATGTTTAAAGTATTCCTTTCGGTCTTGCAAGCTTTACAAACGGAACTCAATAACGGATTCTTCAATGTGCACTTCGTGCATGACCAAAATTCTCCTTTCCTCAAGGTCATATCGTTGGTTATCGAAAGGGATTTCAATTTCGAACCATAGCATGCTTCACAGGTCAATGATTGGCCGCTATTGACTAAAGTGCATTTCTTACACGTCCACTTTTGCTCTTCTATCAAACTATTTTCACCTAAAAACACATTTCTTATCATGGTGCAATATTTTTTTATAATAAATTATGAAACTATACGTATTTCTGAAGAATATTCGTTTCTTGGCATGTTGTGCAATGATTTATGACGAACTACTGGTTGGAAAATGAAATGGGTGTGATATATTTAGGAAGTGTAATTCACTCGCTATGTATTTAGAGATATAAAATCAAATATGATACTTGAAATTATCAATTATGCAAATATTAATAAAAAAAAATTCACATGCGATAACTAATCAAACACTCAATGAGTTACTGGGGACGTACCAGGAAGTAGCTGAAAATCATCTTCCAGACCTTGATCCAATGTTGCTATTGGTACAGGTAAAGATAAAGGTTCGTTCCATTTTATAGGCCTATAAAAACAAGTCAATATTATACAGATGTATTACAACCACAAATTGATATTTAATATCGCAAATGAATAGTTTTATTTTACTTGAAGCTGTTTTTTAAACAACAAAAAAAAAATCAGTTTTAAGGGAATAAAGGAGTGCAGTTTAAGATGACTTATTCTATAAAAAAATTACAATAGTTTTTGGGCAAGGATATTACTTGATTATGATATTTCCACATATTATTATCAAAATAAACTTAAATAGTTTGTCTAAATTGATGAGAAACAGATTCTCACCTTCCAAATTTAAAAATATCAATCCGTACTTATTTACTAAATTCCCTGGGGTTAAAAGTGGTTCTGATCTTGAATGGTTCAAAATAACAAACTTTGGACCAGATTTTTGATAAAAATTTACAGTGGAGATGGATTAAAATTTAAAGTTATAGCAAAGGAAGGGTTGCGTAACTCTCAGGAAAGCTTTTAGTGAGAATGTAATTTTTTTTCTAGCTTGATTTTCAAGAAATATTGTAATGGAACTAAAGCCGCATACTAGAGTTTTTAGAAAGAGCAGAAAACAGAAACAATTTGGTTGACCCTCCTCAGACAACTTTGAGAAAAAAAGTGGCATAGGCAAACAGAAGCTTGTACAAAATGTAGCAAAAAAATGTGGATTTCTAAGAAAATCTTTAGAACCGTTTTCGAGAATAAATAAAAAAAACCAAAACTTTGCTGTCGCATTTTCTAAGGATACCTAACGCAAATATCAAATATGAATGCTCTCAAATGTTTTGTTCTTGAGATAGATATTTTGGGAAAAAATCGAGAAACCAGTAAGTTTTATTTTTTAATGTACAGTGAAACCTCTACAAAATGACCACCGTTTCAGGCGACCGCCTGATCCAACGTATTTTGTTGGAATGGTTTTTAGTATCGTATACATAATGTATGCAACACCTTTCTAAAACGACCCATTTCTAATGCGACCTTGACTAGTTTAAAACGAATATATTAGGGTATTCGCCTTCTATCTGATATCACTCGAGGCTCGATGCAGTGAATCAGACCACGCGTCCGTTAAAACGGATGAAATGAATTGTTTTGTCTCGTTTTCTATAATTATTAGTGTTTAATTTTCATTATTAATAACCTTAAAAGCAGAACAAATTTTATCGTGTCCGTGCGTAATTATAAACAAACTGGATTAACACTTGAAACGCACGTAAAAGTTATACAGGTAGTGGAAAAGGGATGTCCCAACGTAATTTGGCGAAAAGATATAAGTCTGGAAAAAACTCAAATACAAAAAAAGGTGATATTAATATAAAATGGACACAAAATATAAATAGACATGCCAAACGCAATATTTTTTATATTTAAGTAGTGTATATGTATTTATATTTTGTAATGAATACCTAATAAATATCTACTTTTGTTAATGTAAAATATGTATTTATTTTTATGATCTAGTCTTTGTACATATGTATGTGCATTGTACTTGGATAATATGTACTGTATATGCATTTGGAAGATGCTGTCTAATGCGACCGTTTTTGTTTGGAACGGAGGGTGGTCGTTTTATACAGGTTTCACTGTAGTTTATGGAATGGAACAGAAATATATGAATTTCTTATTTACGTGATCGAGGGGTTAGAATTTGTTCTTATTTTAGCCCCCCACAACCCTCATGATGCACCACTGATCTTTTTATTAAACCAGAATGTCCGAATTATCAAGAAGAATTTTCCTTTTTAGTTCAGTTCGAAAAAAAAGTACGGGTAGATTATTTTTCACTGCTCTACATGCCTGCAATATTTTATCAAAATAAAAAATAAAGGACTGAATGAAGTTGGAGAATTAGTGTTTACAGGAAAATTCAAAACTGAAACAAAAGTATCAGCAACATATCTGAGAGATAATGCAATGTATGGCTTATGTTCAAAAAAAGAATTTTGGATACTTTCAACACTCATAAAACTATGAGACTAATATTATAAGATGTAGAATTGGTTCGTAAAACGGTTCGTCTCCCGTTAATTTTTTTTTTTACAAATACTACGTAGTACAGAATAACTTACAAGGCAGTACTTCGGTCCTCAGTGACAGTAATAGTGCAAGGTTGGCTCCTTAAACAGTTGCACACCTCGCAAATCCCAGCATCCAGAGAATTGTAGGCGAAAGAACACTGAATGCACGTCCACCTTCTCTCCTTGAAACCCCACGAAGGTGCCGAGCTATTCTTCAGCGACTCCAAGCTGTTGATCAACCGCAAGCTCATTCAGTTACCGCCAAAATACCCAGGGCGCACATACAATTTAATATTTACGAATTTTCAATACCGATCGATGGGGATTTAATATTAAACCTCGTTAGATACATACATGTATATATAAAAAAAAAGATATTAATAATAAAGAGAGACGAGACACGTTCCGAAAATAGTCCGTTTACCTAGAAATCAATATGGGACTGTGACAGGTCCCATCGGAAAATACATTAATTTGTAACCCGATATTTATAATACACGATGCGAAAGTTCGACTTTTGATAACCGGGTCGGTTGTCGGTGATTTTAAAAGTTTCTGTGAGGGTCGCCGAAAAAAAGGAGCTTTATCGCTATGGTGTGTTGCTAGGGCAACAGGTTAATGCTGATGTTTAATTTATGAGTATGTAATGGATTGAATTAGGGCGATAAAGTAAAAACGGGTGGAAAGGATATTCTAATTCGTTTATGGTCTTGCAATTAAACATTTTAATTAGTCGCAAGGGCTTGCTGAATTATTTTGCCGGAATTGTATACACTAATTAAAGTGCTTTTGTCGAATATAAATAGGGTTACCATCTATTTGTTTTCTAGATTGTATTATGCGATGTTACCAACGACGGCTATTGAAGTAGGTGAAGAGGTTCTTCACCTACTTCTGGATAAAATATTGGGATTTATTTTTCTCGCAAAATAGATATGATTTCAGCTATAATTATTTTTTGTTTTGCAAAAAAACGAAGAAATTTGCTGTAGAAAACTATATAAAATTATTGTGTCTGCTTGGAGCGCTTTCTAATGTTTTAAATAGCTCTTAAAATGTCAGTAATATACGTGGTAAATGTCCCAGTGAAGAGATTGCAGTGGATCGACTAGTCCACTGCATCTGCATGATGATTGTACGTGAACGTTAGTTATTCGTACTTGTGTGGTAATAGTGACAAATAAAATGAATCTCATTAACGATATTGTTCGGAATTTTCTGGAAATACCATTCAGAAAATTTATGCTTCACCTCCGGAAGATTTTCTTGCTAGGGTACAATTTACTCGTTGAGTTTTTAGAGCTCTAAAACTAGCCGCCGTTTTTTTTTCAACGATGAAGCAACGATAATGTGGGCCAAAGACAATCCTTGCGGGACGTTCGTTTCACAGGCATCAGCAACGATTTTCAGTGATGAAACATTCACTGAACATCGAGTTTCTTATTGGCCCGTACTTGCTACCGCCTCGTTTAAATGCGCAAAGTTATTTAGTATGTTTGCAAGAAGGTTTGCTAGAACTGCTTAATAGAACGATAAGCAATTTTTATATAACTGAATGTAAAATTTAATTTTCTTTCGATTTTATTCAGGTATCAGTGTATCCATCTCCAACGATTTTGGAGATATTCCCTAGAGATATTATAGCTGACGCACTGTTGCAGGACCCTATATTAAGTGGACCCTGATAAGTAGCGTCGACTTTGAAGGAGTCTGCCAATGATTTAGCTCCGACCTCCGCGTCTGCCATTTGGAGATTAGTTAGTTGAGGGTATATACAATCAACTCACAAATTTTCGTGAGTACAGAAATAGCATTAATTTTTCGAAATTTTTGATTACTTTGACACCGTCTGCCGACACTTCAGCCCTGACCTGGGCGTCTGGCAATAGTTGTCCGCGTTTGTACACTGCATCTGCTATAAAAACGTTTTATTTCCATGACATTTTAAAAAAATTCAAAACTTAATTCAAGATATGTACTTTGAAATAAAATGCAAGGCTTATTAAATTACAATTCAACGAGAATATTAGATTAAATAGATTCCTTGTTCACGTAGTTATTGATGCAGTTTTAGCAAATAAGAGCGTGCATTTTGAGGACACGATAAAAAAATGCATTGATTTCAAGAATTGAACTATTAAGTCTCTTAAAAGAAAATTATTGGAAATTCTAAATCAATTCAAAATAAGTTCATTGGATGTACTACTAATTCTAAATTTATTTATTTTTGCAACTCTTCACCAATCTTTGATGGCACGTGACGCCCCTGAATGGTACTGCTTTATTTACATATGTGCTTTCCCTGTTTTAAAGCTAATTCAAAATGTTCCTCTACCTATTTTTTATGCTTCTAAATGATAAGAACACAAAAATTTACGCCTGACAAAAATACTTTACTTACATTTCGTTGTGTCTCTTTGGATCGAAAGTATATTTACTCTTCTGCGCATCTATAACACTCTGATTCTCGTACAAGTGCGTCTTATCCCTTTCCGGTTCTGAAATCCCAATATAAGTATACACAGCACCGTCGGCGGTAGTGGCGCCCACTTCACTAATAGTACCTATTTCGCTGGCGCTTCTGTTCAATGTGCCGAATCTTCCGATGTCGCTCAGAGCGGACTGCGAAGATTGTATGTCGGTCATCGAGGTGCTGCTCTTCGGAAACGATTGGAATATGTCGCTGTCAAGACTCCGACGGTTAACGTTGGACGCGGCATTGTGGTTTTGGAAATGGGGCAGTTCGGAAAACGAACGTCTATACATTGGCTTTTGGTGCATGAAATTCTGCTGTTGAGAGGGATGCCGCAGGGCCTCGTTGTCGGCCCAATTATCAACCTGACAGTGAAATTCGATAGGTTAATAGAGGCGTTGGAATGGAAGATAAAGGAAAGCTTACAGAGGTTTAAGGGTATGCTGGTGTTGTTATGATTAAAAGCCTTGTTTCAGTGAAATCGCTCCAACTAACGAAAATATATTCTTTTAACAAAAAAAAAATATATTCAGGAAACTACTAGCACTGTTAGTAAATAGAAAATTAATAATAATTAAACACAACTTCGCGCCAACTTCATTAAAGCAGGGTTCGTAAACCATACAAAATCGAGCTGCCGAAACGTTGACCACATGAAAATTGTTAAAATTAATAAAAATCTGATAAACGGAAAATAAAAACAGACAGTGTGTAAATAATTTTTGTGGCAATACCCTATCCACTCGAATTTTTACGTTAAATAAAAAAAAACAACTTGAAAAATTTAATTTGCCGTTATCTTCTATTTTTTCTTTTTTGCGACAAGGTAAGTATAGTAATAGTGGTAATAGTTATAGTTCATGTCATGTCATCTCACAATCATAACCTATCGCTAACAACCGATACAAAAATGAATTTTCTTTTATTATGCAACAATGAAAATGAAAGAGAAATGTTAATAGATTGTAGTGATAAATTAATAATAATATTAATGATGTGCGTAGTTCACAATTTCGGTTGTCAGTATACACGTGGAAAACAGCTGATCAACAGTACAACATGAGTACAACTTACTACTGATCTGACATATGTATCTGACGAACATAGTAGAACTTGTACTTTTCCTAATTTTTGGTTTAAAATTTAAAAAAGTAAATTTGTTTTTGTTTTTACTAACTCTATTAAATATAATTATTAAAATATCAAAAAAATACTTACTAAATTTCACTACATTAACAACACAAATGTATGATAACCGTTACCATAACCTCTCAGATTTGAAATAATTCTCTTACATTTGCAGTGTGTGGTCAAAAGCAAAATATGAAATAAAAAAATCTCACTTTGTAAGATACTCGTGGGCAACCTGCATAGTAATGCAGGTTGCCCATAATATAGTAAGTAACTATATTATAAGTATATCAAGACTTTTGATATGTACACTCGTGTAATGATTACACAATCTACCAACAAATTTCACATAAAGTTTCCCTAACAATTTTACTACACTCATCCGAGCAGCAAAAATGCTATTTTACCGCCAATGGTCCGAAAGTGATCGTGTGCGCATGCGGATATTTGCTTCTTCATTTTGAATTTTCCGTGGGTTATTTTTGTTTACAAGCGAAAAGACGATAATAAATAACAAAAATGGGACAACTACGACGTTAAGAGCAACAACAGTGACATTATCTCGTCCGCTCACGGAATTTTCACAGCATGATTAGTGCGAATAGGAAGACAACGCGTAGCGAACGGCTTTTTCACGGAGAACGAAGTAAGGGCCAAATTCTGTGGTTAGAAAGAAAACAATGGAATTTGCGATTACAGTAGCTACAATACAAAAGAAGAGTTTTATTAGCGGTGATACAGTGTTATTAATAAGTAATACGAGAACGATTTCTGTGCGCTACAGCGACTATTAGCATGGTGATTAGTAAATTAGTAATAAGTGAATTGGTGCTATACAGACATTACGGACTATTAGCGATTTTGTGTTAAGTAAGCGATAAGATTGTGTGCGGTATGTGGAGTGATTAGTGAAACGGAAATGGTTTTATGGAGACTATTAGCGATATCGTATTTTGTAAATGATAAACTTAACCTCCAAAATTATGAAATTGTTGAGATATTTGTAACTCAGGTAAATAAATTTTAACGGAATGGGAGCGTATTATTATCTATAGCATATTTTAAACAAAAATCAGGATAATTTAGATGATATAAGCATTATTTTAGCGATTTTACATAAAAAATATGCATTTTATAGGGAATTTAAAAGAAGAATCAGGCGATTTTTAGCGAAACCTTGATCGATCAGATCGAAAATGGGTTTACATATTGAAATTGCTTTCGACATTGTGAAGTAATGAAAGTTTTTTTAGATGCAAAAGAGAATCACTTTCCTTTTATGCAGAATACATTTAAAAAATTATTGAGGATTTTGTTCACGCGATTTCTTTTTTCGATCATCAAAAATTTCATAGCTAAAAACTTTATTATTGATTTCTTCATCGTATTCCTAAATATAATGGTGAAATTTTCCTAAATGTGTATCCGCGGAGTATTTTTTTAATGTGACAGCTCTGATATAAAACAGGATTCTTCACGCATTACAGTAAAGCAGAATTTGTACTAATGCCTGAAGTCGATTATGACCAATTTTATTTTTCGCTCACAATAGGCTTAATAATAACAATAAAAAACAAGCGAATGGATTGGATTAAATATTGTTTTCGAAAAAGTTGTCAGAATAATTCGAATGTCTAAATAATATAAATTAATATTCAAATCGTGTTAGCAATTTCTTTAAACTTTTCTTGGTATCATGGCCTACATTACTAAGAAATTCAATTAATTGATTATGCAAGTCTTGCACCTTTTTCACGTTAACAAAAACAATGCTGAAAGATATTTTATTAAGCAGGAAATGAATCACCTTTATGGCAAAGTGTATAAAAGAAACCCTTGAACCAAATGCGGAATGTGAAAGAATACTTGGATTTTAAAAATCTCCCAATTAGTATGCCCATATATGTATTTGCATGGTATAATAAAGTACCCAAGAATATACAAAGTACCTCGTTTAATTTTATTCATACTTTGACAGCGGAAAATAAACTTAATTTAATGAGTAAAAAAAAAAAAAAGATAAAGGCTGTTTCAGAAAACTGTTCCGCTATCTTTTAGAAACGGAAATTGATGGCAATTTCCTTATTTTAATCGGGTGATCTAAAATGTAGGTACTGTATCTCTGTAACTAAATTTAGGGCCGGTATTTCAATCCCCTAATAAGAGTTATTAAGTGAATAACTGCACATTTTTCCTGTATATATTAGCTAAATTGTTAACTATCACACTGACAAAGTCAATGCTAGGTTTTAACCTAGCATTGACTTTGTCAGTGTGATAGTTATTGTTACACCAAAGGTTCCAAAACCCAATTACTGGATGAGCTAAATTGTTATTAGATACCCTTATTAGGAGATTGAAATACTGATTATCATTTTTATAATTGTTACAATGTTTCAAATTAAACTACTGTGGCACAACAGGAATCAAATTTTGTTCTTCACTCTAAATTGATATATTGTCAAAATCAAATGTACCTACAAATTTGTACCTAAATCCACCAAGCAGATGAACAAAATGCACCAAAAATACGCGAATATTTCAGGCAAATTTCACTAATTCTTGATAATAATACAAAACACCTAAAGAGTAGATACTACTAATTTAGGTTTTTTGATTAGTTATATTAATTGCCACTACTTTAAGTATATTAGATGTGGAACTGTGGAATGAGTAAAGGTGATCGAAGAAAAGCAAAAGTTTTGCCCCTTAAACTTTTGTTTTTGAGTATAGCTGTTAATTTGAAAAAATAAGGATTTTTAAGTAGTCACTCTGTATACTCTACGGTAAAAGATAAATTGCGTTGCAGGGCTCTTTATTTAATTTTAAAAGGTATTCAAACTTTCTGCATTAGTGTCAATAAAAAGTTCATAATAAAAAGATGCGGACTTTATGTGTAACACTGTATATATGTATAAATTACAGCTACCGTATGCTGCCAATGATACGGATCACCTTATATAAAATGATGTAAATACATGCATACATAGTCTACCTTTATAATAACACTCGGACTCATATTACTGTTTTGGTCAGAAATATATGGAGATTCGCATGCCTCACAAACCGTCGTTCCCGGATTGTTCAGCAGGGTGCAACGTTTACAAGTCCAAGTCGTAACGGGTGCAGTAGTTTTTAGTTTCCACGGGTAATTATTACTTAAACGTTTTATAGCACTTTTATCATTGGAATAATTAATACCACTAGCGGTCGTTCGTACGTTATTCGGTATACTACCATCTATTGAAGAATCACAGTCGCTTTTCTGAGCTATAGAGCAGTTGAAACTTTTTATATTCGATAGGGAGATATAATTGGGATTAGTCTGTTGACAATTGCACGTCCGCGCTTTTTCGCACGTTAAAATGTCATACTTCCTAAACAGTCCATTTGTACCGCTGATATTCTGAGGATGCTCGACTGGTGTTAAATTAGGAGCAGCACAATTTTTACACAGAGTATTAGCGATGTTCATCATTTCCATATCACCGTCGCACAGTAAGCACTTAACTGAACTACTTTTTATGATCACTAAACAACTATCGCACTTTTGAATTTTACGCAAGTCGGGAACACTGGAATATAAATGTGTGGAATGTTTCGTTACGGTTTGAATGTGTTTAACTGATGTTGTACGCTGCAGAAGTAACAGTGAATTGAACACTGTTTGCTTCACCAGGGTAGAACAAGCACTTCTTTCTGGCTTGCTAGAATAAAAAGTCAATTCTAAGCAATTATTGATCTTTAAGCTGGTGAACAATAGTAAAGTGGTTAACAATGTATCTACTCACTTATTCGGATTGGTGTTGATTGATGAATTCTGGGTCGACTTGATTCTCCTTATCACAGTGCAATTGGCGCTGCCACCAAAATTGCTGAACGAATATAAACTCTCACCACGGTCATTTTCTTTGTCCGCGTAGAAGTGTCGCTTCGTACCGCAGCGTATGCAGCGGATCCTCTCGGTCGGGTTTATGAGACCACATTGCAGACAATGCCATTGCAATACTGACGCAATGGCACCCATAATTCGCACATGATTAATGAAAAATATGTCAACAGTTCATCCCTGAACAGCTGATACACTTATTTACCTACTTCAAAAAATACGCCATTTTCTGCGCATGCGCATAAGTGTTAATGAATAATTTCGGATAGGCAACCCAATTTACTTTGAAATGTGTTATGCATGTAATTCCAGATTAAATTTAATTTTCTTTTAAAAATGTTTTCGTTAAAACCCACTGTGGACCAAAATGGGCGACCTATAGCCATAACTGGCTATAATTTGAATAAAAATTTGCCTATGTAATTATTTAAATAAACTTGATAATAGTGCCCTCTATGCGCTTCTCTATTAATTCTGGTGTGGATGTGGAGAGATCTATAACACAAATTATCCAAAACTGTCGGGTGTTTTTCTTCGTGTTTCAAACAGCCGCTCGACCCAATATAAGAATAAATTTTGTAAATAATAATGCAAATAAGCAATTGTCGTTTTAAATCAATACTAGGAACATTACAATACTAAATTTTTATGTTATAGATTATATTTTTTTCCATACCTATATTCCAATTAACACTTGTTTTTCGTAATGATAACAATTACGACAAAGTCCACATTTTTATAAGAATTTATTCTTAGGTGTGGATCCAGAACTTTTATTGAAAATAAATGGAATAAATATAACACCACACAATATTTTCAGTTAACTCACATTACAGATTAAAGGTCGCTTCATATTTTAGTTAGTAAGCAGTATGCGAAGATGGCAGCACATATGTGTAACGAATTTTTTTTTATCTGTTTTCCTCACTTTTTAGGTTTGTTCGTTGGGTCGTGGGGCATACACTTTCCACACTGATTCGTAAATAAACTAGTATAGAGAGAATCTTCTATCTTTACATATTAGAGAGAGATAAATCATGCATGAATGTTACTGGTGTATCCCCAACGAACAAAGCTTTTGTATAATACTTTTATGTAGTGTTTTTGTTCATATAATTGACCCATTACTGCTCTGCTGATTGGCAATTTTTTGTATTATATTCATTGGATTACAATTAAAATCTACGTTGTAGACAATTTTGATGTTATCTTCATTGTTTTAAATATTATTTAATTTTTGGTAAATGAATTAAATCATTTGCATTTGAATGTATTTAACGTGATTTAACTTAGGGATTTTTAGCTATCACAGTTCATTGGCTGCTTGCTTGTAGTTCTTTCGGGCCAACCACATATGTATCTATTCCAAATACCAACGTTCTGACTGTGTATAACTTGTGGGTTTTTCTAATAGATAATAGTAAATGTTTGGTTTTTTAATTATTAATAAAATTAATCTAAAAATCTATAATACATATGTCATAGAGTTTGCCTATCAATCAATCGATATCGCAATATTGGTTGCATATATCTGGGAATCACGTGGGATATATAAATAAATGTCTTTTTTTTAAAAAAGCGTTGCCAGTTATAATACACTTTATTTCATCCACAATTAATTACAATTACAATATTTCGTAATGACAGCAAATGTAGTTTACAAATGTTCCCAAAAATACATACATTACTTAACATATCTTCATGTAATCATAATTACAACATTTTATTATCATTAAGATCATGATCAATTATTAGCACGTTGCTTTTCAGCAAGTAACAGTTAAAACAAAATACATACACGTTGAAATGAATGCATCAATATTCTATTCTATATCTGAAATGAAATAGAACAACAGTAATTATTTGAACATTAAAAGATTAAACTATATAATGTAATTTTCATTTTAGTTTACCTATAATATTATAATTTTGTAACTTTACGGGTAAATTCTGTCGGAGTAACTGCGTTTTCCCCACATTCCTTTCAAATTAGTCCACGCTGGATCGCGTTTTCCCCAGGAACCTGAAATAAAACAAAGAAGGATTAAAGGGCTGACTCTTAAAATAATACAGTCTTCAAATGTCGTTTGAAAACATTTTATACTACGAAACTTTTACAATATATCTCGAGGATTATTATAATCACTTCGGTTTCTTCATTTCGTTTTAAATATTTTTATGAATAGCATTAAATTGAATAATTTTTTTTTTATGAAATGTACATATCTGAGTACCTCTGAAATTTGTCCACCCAGATCGTTTTCCCCATGAACTTCCGCTTAATGACTTCCATGCCCTTTTCTCTTCTTCCATTGGTTCTGTTTCTAAATCGTTCGGATAATCTGATGCCAGTTGAGTCGGTTCGTCGTCATCTTGTTCTGATAAGGCTGCGGCCAATCTCAAAGCGTACAGATCTTCAGGAGCGTATCGTTTACCCCAACCACCCTGTATAATTAAATGAGATAATGGTATGCATTAATATACTTTTGCGAACAATTAATTTTGTACATCAGCGTATAGTTCGACATTATAAATCAGTAATTTGTGAAATACTAAATCTAATTTAAAAGAATTTATGGAATGAATTGTATGAGATGTCTTTCAATAATTACATTAAATTCTTTTTGTTGCTTCTATGTTTAAATTACTGAATATAGTTGCGGGAAGTTGAATAATTTGAAGATATAATACTATATTAAGATTACGATTTCGGAAATATTAAGTCAAGATAATAAAGAAGTACGTACAACACAACCAAGAGTTTTATTTTAAACTTATCCTAAATGACAAAGATGGTAACACTAAAACAAAGTAAGAGATGATGAAAGTTGCGAGCTGAACAAAAATTATACACTTTAAACCACAAAAAGGTCTGCACGACGCTTGTATCTTTGATAAAAAGGGGTGTCATGCATATTCATGTTTCCTTCTTTCCAAGGATACCTACAAGACCCTTAAATCTGGTACCTAAATTAGAGTTTCGTATTATAAATCGTAAAGGGGTAATTGTTACAGTTTTTGTATAATGAGAGACCGAATTAGCATAAAAGATGTAAAATGGATAACATATTAGAGCTCCATATTTGAGTTTTCAATGAACGAATGCAAAATTTATCTGCTCAAACACGCAATATCTGTAGAGTCCCTGCATTTGCGATAAATTAATCCATAACTTTTTGTACGCATTAGAACTTATGGCGTTTTATTCCGTCCCAAAATATTGAATTTTGCATTTAACAAATACCCAAATCTTTTGCTGTGGATGAACGCTTCAAAACATCATTATCAATGTTTTGTTTTGTCATAGTATCGTGATTGATGATAATTCACTGCAGAAACCCCGCTCTCAGGCGCATCTATCGTCATCAGCTCGAAGAAGTGGGTGGAGCCGAGTTAATGGCTGGCTGAAAACTGAATTTCGCATTTTCTACGAATCACGAACATAGACTATGTTTTCACGTGCGAGTTATAATCTGCACTTTCCATGTTTCCAATTTTTATAATATTGTCGTCCATACCGTTGAAGTTGTATTGAAGGTGTAAGGGCACAACGAATAATTAAAAAAGTAAGCAAAGAAATATATCAAGTAAATGTAGCAGCAGTTCAAGTTATTGCTGAGCATGCAGCCCAATCCAAAATTACCACAATTTTCCCATACCTTACAGAGGTAACCCTATGAGGTGGAGCAGATAACTTACAAGGCGTCACTATTTACTTTTCTGATAACATTAGCAAACGACATCCGCTGCATTTCCTGATATTCAGGGATCTAAATCTTTTTAAAATAGTCTACAATCTTTGACAGAATTGATTTTGATAGTTTATCAAAGTCAATTGCATGTGTAATATCATCTATAAAGACCAAAAAGAGAAGTGGGCCGAGGTTTTATCCACGTGAGACACCAGATGTTGTACTAAATTCTGTTGTCTTAATTTTCAGATATATATATCGCAATAAATAAAATTTAAACAATTTAAGTTTAAATCTGTCAACTAGGTAATATAGTTGTCAATTTGATTTAACGCTTTTTGGAAATCCGTGTATACCACATCCACTTGCCCAAGTTGTTCGATTAGCTCAGAAACATATTGAGTAAAGTGCTAGATTAGTAGCGGTTCAAATATTTTTCATTCATTCAAATATTTTGCCCAACGTAAGTATGTGTCATTTACAGCGCGACGACTCATTTCACAGCATCTTACAGCGAAAACCTAAAGCGTACAACCTGTCACACAAAAGTTTAGGTTTCGTACCACGCAAAAAGTGTTATCCTTTAGAGTTTAGAGTAATACATTTTTTTTTTAGTATTAGGTGCCTTTTATTTTTGGACTTTTTAAACATTCGTTACTTGGCCAAACTTCCGTGAACGTAGTAGTGTAAGTAGTTTATTTCTCGATGTGAGATTTAGTATTATTCTCACGTAGTAATCGTTGTCTTGCAATCTCTAGACGTATGCTGCATACTCTGCGGAAGTTATTTATTTAAAGAGCGTACTCTTAACGAGTAAAGCGTGTGTTACGTATACCGAATACCAACCTGTAGATTCTGCCAGGCGCGTTTTTCAGCTACGGGATAGAGGGAGTCCGGCGTCCAGGAGTCTCGCTTTCCCCATCCCCCCTGCAGGTTCTGCCAGGCGCGCTTTCCCCAAAGTGGAAGGCCCTTGTGCCAGTCCCGCTTACTCATTGCCGTTTCGATCTGAAATAGGAAAACAAAAGGGGCTTTAGTTGTAAGACGGTAGCGCTTTTGTTTTATTCACGTAAAAGTTTTACGTCAAGTAGGGCTTATATTACGTTTTGGTGGAAGATCTTTTATCCGTTATAATTTTTCTTTTTTTAAGTGCAAATTGGTAAGATAACAATCAACCTGGGAAACTTTAATAATATTAGCGATACATATTGAAGATTGAACAATAACATCACACCGTTTGAACGTACCACTTTAGAAAGCTACAAAAAAACATCAATAGATTCTAAAAGAAAAGATTTGTACCAAGACGATCCATTATTTCCAGTCTTACTTCATATAAAGAGGCGAGAAAATACAAAGGAAGACGGCACAAATGCCTAGGGTTCATTTAGGAAATATCAGTAGAGGAATGAAATGGCTAACGAAAAAATACCCGATGTAACAAAATGCTATGTACAATGGAATCTTAAATTTGTAGTAACTACCGTAAAAAGGAGCGACTTGTCAAATATTTTTATCAACTTTTATATCTTTTTAGGATGCCGTATACAATAGAAGTGAAGCAAAATTTAAAACAACGTCAAAACAAGAATAGGAGTACGTACCTACATTTTAGTTTTTATAAACATTGTTAATTAAATAAAGTTTAGAAATTCAGTAACATTATAAGGATCTATATATTACATATATAAGAATATGTCGCTCTTTTAAATGTTGCAAAGTTATTTTCTAATTTTATATTTAACGGTAATTTATTGAAAAAACGAATACTATTATAAAGTACACCCTTGGTAGATTTAGTTAAACGACATCTTGGCACGTTATAGTTTACTTTATATCTTGCTGTATGAGTGTGCGTTTTTTCATTATCTCTGAAAGAAGTTTTATATTTGAAGTTAAATAATAGACATTGATGTATATATATGTCATACAAGGTAAGCAAACCTGTTGATCGAAAGACAAATCGAAGTGATGTACCATAATTCAGGCCCAGCAGCGCTCGCACCGCCCTTTTTTGTAAAATAAATACGCGATCAATTTCAGGGGAACTACCCCATAGCAAAATTCCATACCGGATTATTGAGACGCAGTATGAGTGGTATACTGCTTTAACTGTCGTATAATTACTGATTCTACTTAAAATTTTCAGTGCAAAGCAAGCGCTACTGAGTCTTCCACACACCTGTTCTATGTGGTCACTCCATCTAAGTCTGTCATCTATACAGATACCTAAGAAACAACAATATTTTGATAATTTGATTTTATCCCCATCCAATACAGTAGCTACTGGGGTGGTGATGCCCTCGTTAGGTTTGAATAGTATACAACAGGTTTTATTCTTATTTAGTTGTAGATCATTTTCTGAAAAATATTGTTTTACGGAGCGATATATATCAGTTCCAGTTCGTACTAAAGTTGGAAAATTATAAGCACTAACTAGTAAGTTTGTGTCATCCGCATAATTGATAATTTTTTGCGTTTTAGTACATGAGACGTTTTTAAAAATATCATTTACAAAAATTAAGAATAAAAGTGGGCCCAGTACGCTACCCTGGGGGACACCAACATTTGTATAGAGCGTATTGGAATGGAATACACCAGAGACAGTGTTAATTTTCACTGTATGTTGTCTATCGCTTAAGTATGATTTGAACCACTCCAATGCCACACCCCTCACACCGTAACACTCAAGCTTATGAAGTAAAATTGTATGTGACATAGTGTCAAAAGCTCTGCTAAGGTCTAAAAAGAGGCCACAGACTAAATTGTTATTTTCTAAATTAGATAGTATCCAACTCGTATATTCAAAGAGTGCTGTGTTAGTTCTTCTACCACTTACAAAGCCATGATGATTTTTGTTAATGAGATTGTGCTTGTTGAAAAAGGATACAAGCTGTTCAGCAACCACAGTTTCAAAAATTTTCGCAATTGTTGTTAATTGACTAATGGGCCTATAGTTCTCATATTTATTGCGATCATCTTTTTTGTAAGTTGGTATTACAATTGCATGTTTCAAAGAGGCTGGAAAATGCCCCTTTATTAGCGAACTATTAATAATATGGCAAAGTGGTTCAGCAATCACATCAAAACAACTTTCTATAACGTGCAACGGAATTTCGTCAACACCGACAGAATTTTTATTTTTTAGTTTAATTACAATCTCTTTTAAATCGGCTTTTACTACTGGTTTAAAATAGAAAGAAAATGGATTCTTTTCTAGATTTATGGTGGGTGTTTGATTGAGATTTAATATCGATGTTGAGGAATAGTTAAAGAATCTATTAAATTCGTTGGCTAAAGATTCTGGATCATTTGTATTATAAGAGCCAGCTTCTATCCTTTCCTAATTCATTGTTTATTATTTCCCACATAGTTTTAGATTTATTTTTTGAATAAGCAATTTTGTAATCATTATGTCGTTTTTTGGACATTTTTGTATTGAGCTTTTAATTGCTTCAAATATGGCTTACATTCCGGTACATACTGTGAGATACATGTAGATTTCCGGTGAGGTAAGATTAGTTGTCATTGGAGTGATTACATGTTTTTTAAGTGGAAAATGCGCGTTAAAATATAAATTAAAAGTTGACATAAAATGAGCAAATTTTTCATTTATTGAAACACTTCGGAAAACCAAACCAAAACGCTCCTCAGCTATACATGTACTAAATTCACCCATGGCAGACTTACAAAATTTACGCCGTAGTACAGTTCTATTTACATTTAATTCAATTTCAGTATTAATGCAAACAATCTGGGCGTAGTGATCGGAAATACCTGAAGGTATTACTAACGTCTGAAATGGTAATGAATTTGTAATGATAATATTATCTAAGCAAGATGATGTCGTAGCGGTAATTCCAGTGGGTGAGTAAATATCATATGTAAGTATATGTATTGCTACGACACTTGTAGACAATATTTTAAAATTTAAATAATATTTTTATAAATTAATTAACTGTTTGATTCTATTGAATACCACTCAAGAGTCATCTGTGATACTCTTTACAAATTCACAAATAAACCAAACCCTAATTTGCAGGTGGCCCTAGCTGTAAATCTTTCCCCCCTCTCAAATAACTTCGCTCTCCTCTAAACGAATAGGAAGTTTAGTAGATTTAAGCAGGTCACACTGGTTGAATAATCATATAATGACCGTCAAAAGTAAAAAATATTTTATTATAAGTCAGCCCAAAATGTAGTAGACTTTCTGGAAGTAAAGGGTGAAATAATTTAATTGTAAATAATGAAAAGAAATGTCAATTTATTATTTGATGAAGTAATTTAAATATTCAAATTATAAACACTGATTAATTTATTAAAAAAACTCTTTTTTTAAAACTTGAATTGTGTCTTAAAACATCTCTTATCAAACTAACTTTTTAGTATGCGATTTAAGGATTAATGATAAATAAAATTTCTTAATTTCTTCTACATTTCTTCAAATATCGCCGATACAGGGGGCAGGAGAAGTTTTATGACAATACAATTATCCAAAGACGCAATAGTCACTATTTTAAATTTATGATGAACTCTGAAACACCAAAAACAAACATAATCTAAAAGTCTAATATAATGATGTGTCCCATTGTGGCGTGTGTAATAATTATATTTCTTGATTAAATATTCGGGTGAAGTTGTAATTAATAACTTACCAAATACTTACTTACAATTAGTTTTGTGTAACTTACGATGCTAATAACACAATGTATGATAATTTCAATTTGCTTTCAATGTGCTACTCCAATATTACGTGTTTGTACAGAGTTCTAGTTTTAGATTATCAGAAAATGAGCTACCTACCTGTAATATGAATGTTTCCCATTTTACTATTTACTCTATATTTACAAACCACCGGTTATAAAATCAACAATTTTAGTTAGGCGACTACCTACATCACGAAATTGTTTACATGCCTACTACCATCATGTTCCAGTTTATATTTATTTAGTGTTTCGTTTATAATCATACAGAATATAATATATATACAGAATTATTATAGATTCTAAATTGCTCGTCTCCTAGCGCCAGTTTAGTTAATAAAATTTATATTACTTTTCTCATGGTGTATACCACATGTACGTTTTCTTTCACATTTTGTAAGAACAAATATCACAACCAGCAACTACAATAGCAAAGTAAAACGACTAAAATCGTATAAGTTCTACTCTGATAAAAATATTCTTGTGAGAGATAAAATTTCGTTGGTTTTTGGTTCTTCAATTAAGTTCAAAAACTAGAGTATGAAAAAGAAATAAAGAAGCTAAATGCGGTTCGTCAATTTTCTCCTTGCAATTAATGAAGATAGATTAGTATATATTTAGGTATATACCTACAGGGAATTTTAACTGAAATGATACAGCAGGTAAAAAGTTATTTGAGGTGGCTGATTTCAATTGAGTTGCCTTGTATATTGTTTCAATAACTCATCAACCCATTTTCGAACCACCAACGCACATCACGAACTTGAAAAATATCACCAGGTCTCTCTGGATATAATAATTGCTTTTACGCTATTAATACAATTAAATAACTCTCTAACCGTGGTGCGTTAATAATTACGTTAGAAATTTCAGTGGATAAGTATATTATGTATACATTAAAAGGGGTTTTGTTGGCCTAGTGTATTACCAGATAATAACTGTATAATGTAATTAACTTTAACACCTCCGAATTCCGGTCTCCTTAACAACATTGTTTCCGTAGCTGAACAAACAAGATAGTACATATAACATTTGCCGGAGGTATCGGAGTTTTCGCCGGGTTATTACGCACACTAGCAGGTATTTATTTAACACGTTTATGTATAGGAAATCAGCCATCCGCATTATTAGTGGAATTCCTCCGTAATTTTCGCCTGTAAATTTGTAGGAACTCCATAAAATTATTATGATTGGTGACGCGTGGTTATTCCTGGTCTACTTTGTCAAATTAAGCAAACAATTGGGGAAAAATGTGGTCTTCTTCGGATTTTTTTGCACTTTATTTTAAAACAGCAATTATGACAATAAAACGAAAATACGCAGTATTGCATTATTGCAATTAATATACGACAAGAAATAACCTAGTGATATCGTAAAATGTATTTTATTATAAAGTTGATGATAAAGTGGTGCCTTTAGTGGCATTATCAAGGAATTCCGAGAGGCTATTCAATTGGCAACGTTGTAAAAACAAATGCACATTAAAATAATAAGGGGACAACACAAACATAAAACTTAACCCATAAATATAACCTAAGAAGGAAACCATCGGTAATAAATCGGTAATTTTTACTTATTGTGAAATGAATCGCGTTGGTTTTATAGAGGTTTTCAGCGATCTTGTAAAGTGTAATGAAGTTGGGATATGTGAAGAGTGGTCCCTTTTATATTTGGGGTTGATGAAGACGGGAAGTTTTCCTCCATTGTGCATATCTACGATTCTTGCAAATCTGGATATGAATACAGTTAAACTTATGCTAAATTTTCTTAGCCGCATTAATTGTAGACTTTAATACGATGTCCTGATTGTGTTTACAGTCTGCAGTTGATGGTGGTGCTACCAATGAAGAATGCCAAGAAACGTGATTCATCATGATTACTATCAAGTGCGATATGTGACATTACAGAGAACTTAACAGAATAAATGCTCAATAAAGGGATGCATATTGTCATATTTGAACTATTTTCAATAGGTGTAATAAATGAATATACACATACGTGGTTGCAGAAGTGTGCTGCAAGTATTGCCTTCTTGAACTTTATGGTGTGTGTATTCTAAAAGGGAATAATCCAAGCATAAAGTTTCCATATCGGAGGATCTGCCAACACAACTCCTTATAGAACGCTGCAATTATTAGCTCTGTTTGTTTATTGTACGGAACATATTTAGTGTACTGTCCAGTGTTTGTTTACCAAAGTTTAACCAAAGTGTAAGTTGGACTGTGTATGTGTAGATTGTGAAAAAAACATAGTAAATATTCACTGTTCCTTACAAAGATATCATTAAATTATTTATTTAGAAACATTTGCAATAATTTTAATAAATTAATGTTGAAATACACTTATTCTCCTTGTTGTTTCCTTGCACTATTTAAAAGTTATTTTAAATTAAAGAAGCTTGGGGACTTAGAAACATGTTTTGTACCCTCTTGTAATCACTATAGTAACGATTCTTGAATAAAATTCTTTTAAACAAAACAAATATATTATTTAACAACACCATCAGCGTGTAAACGACTGAAATTACAACAAAAATTCTAAAATAAAGGTGATAAAGCTGAACCCTCGTCCAAAACAAATATTTGCTTGACGCGATATATAAAGGAGGCAATTAATATTTGATAGCTCAACGGAATAAATTAAATAATGAATAAAAACATTATTATGATTTCACTTTGCCTATAAAGTAAGTATTCTCTTTTGTTGATATTCTCGTAAATGCTGCTTCAGAATTCGAGATTTCAATTCGGCGAGAACTAATACTATAAATCCACTTTGTAGGCAATAATGAGGTCCTCACGTCTGTCGTAAAAACATGACAGGTCTCTAATTGACAATACAAACAGCGAACAGAAAAGTCCAAAGTCGGATAGACGTTTGTTGTGTCGGATAGAAATTGCGTTTGAACTATCTCGACAAGTACTTATAGATACTTATATACAGGGTGTCTCAGCGAGACCGTTCATTAGAAGTTTATCGGGTTCTGGCTAAAATATAAATTTGAAAATTCGAAATTATCTATTATCGGTTATGTTCTCTGCAATTTTTAGATTTCTAGGGCTTCAGGTTATATAGGAAGTCGCCATCTACTTTATTATTTTTAATTGAACACACTGTATATATTTACATATTTGGATTTACCTATTTTTAAGTGAATACATTTACTTTTTGCAATTTGATTCGTTCGTTTTGTAGTTATTCGATTTTTTCTAAACAAACTATTTCTTCAAAAAGAAAAAAAAGCAGAAGACTCGATTTTTCGGATATCAATTTAGGATTTATAATATGCTTAAACAACATGTTGAAGTATGTGAAGTAGGCTGTCTACATTATGGAGTTACTTTACTATGGCACGTTAACTTTTCGAAATTTTGGAGAACCATACCTTAATTTTTTTCAAACGATACCCCCATATTATTTACTCGTCTTTGACGTCTAATTTTACATCTTTTATGCCCGATATGCCCTACAATTGATAGGTTAGCAGATAATTAAGTTTTCTTGAAAAATGCACACATAACTCATCGGTATTTATCCAGTGTGCAATGGAAAATAAGCATTCTCAAAGATTTATTGTCAAAGTCAAACGTCAAAGTCACACTTTTTTACCTCGTTTGATGCTTGAGTTAATAATTATCCGTTAAGTGCCTTAACGTTACTGCTATAAAAAGTTAAAACGGATAATAATGACATGATAACAAATATCACCCCTATTCTGTAAGACTTCGTTACCCTGCAACGAACGTTAACATACGAAATTTCGTTCATATAACAAAAATCGTTAATTTTTGTATTCCATAAGATAAATTTGCAACGAAAGTCGTAATTATACGATCGATATTTAACGAAAGCTGCCGGGTTACCGTTACCTGGATATTAAATTAGTTATGCACAAACATTTATGAATTTGTATCTGAATTTTTCAATTATTTGGTACCTATTCAAATAATTCCGTGTCTCAGCATATTAGAATATAAATAGAAAGCCGGGCCCGTTCACCCAACCAATTAAATAGTACCTTCATAACCGCTTACGCCCCAACTCGGCAGAAAGCAGAAAGTCCGCGTTCCACCTGGAACGCACCCTATTGAAAAAGTTGGTACGCCTAGCCTGCGATCCACCTAGGTCCGCGCTTAGTATAGAAGATAAATACCCCTCAGGTAGCAGCCCGCCCTTTAATCGCGTACAATATATATGGGAATCTAAAAAAAAATTAGGGCATTATATAGATTTTCGCCTGAAACTACCAGAGAACTTTTCTTGGAGTTAACACTACTGATGACAGACAGTGTGAGGACAACAAAAATTTCAAGGGTGCTTCGATTTTTAAGTGCCCATGGATGTTATCAGAAACCTGCAAGTAAAGACTACCACTGTTCCATGAGTTAATCTGCTGTCAGTCGTGCCGTCACCGAAATTTCTGATATAGTGAATAATAATTTTCTACAAAGATATATTCAATATCCAAGCACACAATAGCAAATGCAAAGGGTTAAAGAAGGATTTTAGCGAAAATTTAATTTTCCTAGGGTGGTAGGTGTAATTGATTGTACACACATAGCAATCAAGCATCCTTCAGCAAACCATCCAGAAGCTGCAGCAATATTGTTTTTAGATAGAAAGCAATACCATAGTTTACACTGTCAAATTATATGTGATAGTGATCTTAATATGTTAAATATCAATGCTAGATATCCAGGATCAGTCCATGATTCTGTTATATGGAACATGTCAGATGACATTATTGACATAATACTGACATTAGTTATAGATGTATTGTCGCACTTAAAAATATTAGTCATTCGTTACGCTTGCACAGGCCGTAACGTAAGACTTATAGAATTGGAAAACAACGAACGTCGTTAGAAAATCTGTACCTTAACAAAATTCGTTGAATAACGTTCGCTATTTATCGAAGTTTATAGAATAGGGGGGTTAAGTCATATGAATTTAGAATATTGACCACCATTTTATTTTTTGTAATAATTTTTACTCTGAATTTAAATTGCTTTAAAAAACCATCTATTTTCTTTATTTCAAAACTTACGTTACAATATCTGGAAACAAATGAAATGACATTAAACACAATACTCGTCGCCAAGCATAAGAAAGAATGAACGCTACCCGTGCAAGCTTTATGAAAGTAATGTGAAAGATTTACTTCATGCACAGCGCTCCATTCATACAGATACACGATTATTCACTACGAATATTCAAAATCAATTCGTAATGAAAGAAATACAGTGCTTGAAACCGCACTGCGATAGTATCTACAAACGATTTGCCATGTAAGGTATACTGACATTGAGTGTTGAAAGTTGAAGGATTAGAATTAAATTTGCTCCTTGGATATGGCTTTTATTTTTTTTTCCGAAATTTATTAAGGGGGGATATAAAACGTTTTGGGAAAACATATTAAAACAAAACATTCATTGCAAATACCATTTCGAAAAAAAAAGCGTTTAACAAAGTTGTGTATCTTTACTGAAATAGCTTATAATCTGACATTTGTCTGCATAAGTTTATGCATATTTGTTCACCTGAACACACATAAAATGATATACAACACACACATGCATGCCCTATTGTTTATCTTCTGCTATTATGATGTAGGTTAAACATACGTACAGCGATCATATAAAAAATCTCAGTTGAAACAAAAACACACAATTAGGGGAGGTAGATACATTTACGGTTCGTGCTTCCCTTTGTAATATAAATTTTCGCTATGTCACACGAGTCTTACCACAACAAAAAAAAAGATTAAGTAAAGCAATAAAAAAAAGAGATAAAATATATTTAGAGATTATGCAGGTACACTTTTTTACGCGATAAAAAAAAATGCTATAGCTTAAGGTGAATATCCTCATTACTCATTCATTACATACTGAAATAAGGAATAATAATATAATTCAATTATTTTGGCTCGCAGTTGTTGGCAAAAAAAAAACGGGTAAACCTGTAAAAATATGTTAGACAGATATAAAAGTTTCTGTTCCGTTTCGTGTGTCGTAAAATGTGTGTTAATTGCACCATATTTCCTAGAAAAGCGGCTAGGGACAAACAAATACCTAATGAATAAAGCAGAAATTGCCGCTAGAATGAACATTTCATCACTCAAGTTGTTTTATCTATATATCTATTGAGAGCAAGTTTCCAATTTCTCTTCCCAACCATATATCCCAGAAGTAAGTTCGCATCATCAATTTATCAGTTCCTATATAGCCGACGGAACAAATTAGTCTCGTTTCTTATTGATTGAATCAACAACTTTTAGTGGATGAATTGGATAGCTGTATCACAATATTTACTCATACTCTTGCACAATACAGGGTCCTGCGGATGAACCCCCCGCTTTTCGATTGCCCATTTTAGGAAAATTGGTGGATTTTCAGTTTTAACGGAAGATCAAATGAATTTAGGAAAAGATATAATATCTATAGGTACAACATAAATCTATATTTACAAGAGCTTACTTTCACCTGCAAAAATAACAAGAACTAAACATGAATGTAAGAGAATAGGATATTCGTTTATTCTTATTAAATATATAAATTATTTAATACCGCAGAGGAACACGCTAACGTGTCTGCGATATAATTTTGTATTTATCAATTTTTAATGTGTAATCGTTTGTAAATTTACTCAGGGGAGAAAACTCCCAAAACTCTAGTGTCCAACCATCTTCGGCTCTAAATGACGAACAAAGCCACGAGGGCCTTCTGTGCTTTTGGGGAACATTTGGTAAAACGTTGGGGCTGAAACCTGAAATGGTGCACTGACACGAAGGTTATAGTACCTTCTATAACCAACGCCTCGCTAGTCTGGTGGCATAAAGCCAGTTTGAGCTCTGTGGTAAACGCGCTCAGTAAAGTTCAGAGGATTGCCTGCTTAGGCATAACAGGAGCCATGTCCTCGACGCCGACTGTAGTCATGGAAACCATTCTTCGGCTTCTTCCGCTTCAGTTAGTGTTGCGGTCAGAAGCTACATTGGGAGCATACAGAGTAAAATGTGGCGGGTGTAGGTAAAGGTTTCTCTAGCAAAACCGGAGACCACACCAGCATCTTCAACTACATCCAACAGACAGTACCACTGTCCACAAGCGCGGACAAGATTCCGCCCGTCTTCAGCTTCACTAGGAAATACCTTGTAGATATTTCTAATAGTGAGACTGCAAAAGCTTACGTCCGCAAACCGAGGCGAGGTTCCCATCGCTGGTTTGTGGATGCCTCGAAGACGTCGAATGGCGCAGGCACTTAGGGGGCCCCACCTCCATTTTCCAGGCTGCAGTGATAGCCATCCAGATCTGCGTAGAGGGCATCTTAAACTGCCAGCATGAGAATGGATCTTTCGAATTCTTTTCTGACAGCCAAGCTGCCTTCAAGGGACTGCAGGATGTCAAATTCGTTTCCGAAGTGGTACTAGGGTGCCATAGGAACATTACCCATTACGTTGAGATGGGTTCCAAGCCACTCTGAGATCAGAGGAAACGAAATTGCTGACAAACTAGCTAGAGGCGAACGACCTTTCACAAGGTCCAGAAGTGTCGTGTGGGAGTTCTTATTGATTGAGGCGGTATCAAAGCTTTTGTCAGATCTGAACTCGTTGCATCGCTCTAATTGGAATGGACTTGCCGTCGCGAGAAATTGCAAAATCCTCGGGATTCGTCCAGGCGATGAAAGACTCCGCAAGGCAGTCGTTATGCGCAGACACTGACTGAGACGACTTACGGGAGTCCTAACTGGCCACTGCGCCACTGAAGAAGCACTTGCACCGCATGACGCAAGTGGACTCTCCTCTGTGCAGAAACTGTGGGAGAGCAGCCCGATAGACTGTCCGGCAGCGGACAGGGAGAGATAGAGTCGTTTAGGGGTCGTATGGTTAGACGAACCCAGGCTGAGTAAAGTTACTCTCGACCATTTTGCGGACCTCTTTATTCGGGTACAACAAGGCCGAGAAGAAGGCTAAAACATCATGGGAGGCACAATAGGTCTTCTGGCCGAGTTTCCTTACAGGGTAAACCTGCCCATGAAGGTCAAAAAAAGTTTTGTAAAACAATTTAAGTGACCTACATAATTATTTAACAGTTTTTTCGCTGCTCATTTTCTCAATACAAATGTGAAACTTTCGTTTTGAAACTTTAACAATTAATTTTTCAATGTTATTAAATTTTTTCTGTTCAATCTAACTGTGCCGAATGTAAGTATTTACTAATCTCTTTTGTTATTATTTTTTTGGTATAAATTAATTAGGTCTGATGATGGGTAAAATTCAGATTAACCCAAAACGTCACTAAGGCAAGAAAATCAGCTAAATAAAGAACCCTTATTCTATTAAAGTGTTTTAACAGTAATTTTTCTTTTTTCGTCCCAATGTAAGGAATATTCGGTTGCGGAAACCGGAAAATATTTATTTCCAATCATTTTCAACTACGTTATATATATATATATATATAATATATCTTCATATAACATGTCACCATCATCCACAACAAAAGAGATCTCTCATTAAGACGTTATTAGAAAGAGCAGAGAAAATTAGCGACAAATATCACAGACGTAGCGAAATATAACATGTCAAGAATGCTTGGCTGAAGCATGGGTACAGAGGTATAAGGATTTATGGATATCATGCAAACAGAAAAAGGATGAAGAGCTGAAGTTAGCTTCAGACTGAAGAGGACTTTGGAAAAAGGGAATATCATCACACAATTCAACACACAGTGACTAAGATAGAGCATTTTTTTATTTTTATTGATTATTCAACAGATGACCATTTTACTATTTATAAAAAAAAGTGATTGTGTTTAAAACCCATAAATCTTCACTCGAATATCTGCTTGAACCGAGACAAACACTCAACACACAACTGCTCGTATATTTCATCCGCTCTACTAACTTGGTAAATTACCAAAGTAATTTCATAATAAACACCGAGGCGGTAATCTTAACCAGATCATCTACGCCCGCATCTTACGACCGAGATTAACAAAATTCGGGCTGCGGACTAAAAGTCAGGTTGTTGCCTCCGTGCGTCGCTTGGTAATCCAATAGGAAATTTAACTTAACGTACCTGTTGGCTCGTATCCTCGTTGCTCGACTTGGCTAGGGAGGATTCGTCAGAGACGGCTATGGAGTATCCGGCGTGCAAACAACAAGCTAACAACGCGGCCCAGAGTAGCGTTCCAGCGTTGCTCGACCTGGCGTGGCGCATCGTTGCTGTAAATGAAGAAGAAATGGGGTTTACGTTACAGTTCTGTCAGATTTTTTTTAGAATAGATTACTCTAAAGCTTTTGATGTATAGGTTCTATTAATAAATTGTTCTCTACTAAGCACTTGCCATGTTAAAATATTTTGGTTTTATAAAAAAATTAATTTTTTTCCCTCCAATTTACTAAATAGAAACTCACACACACATTCACATAAGGGATCATCATTTTCTTTACGTCAAATTGTGTCTGGGATTCCGCATGGTAGTATTCGCGGTCCTTTGTTATATATTATTTATACTTCTAATGCCATTAAGTGTTTACATTACTGTATCATCTTTACACAAATTTATTATTCTTTTAATCCTGGACATTCACATGATGCTGTTGTCCTATGATCTCAAAGTACTTGCTGATATATCTTGTAATCACTGCCATCATTTTAATATAATAATAATTCTAAGAAAACTTCGGTTTTAATTTTTGGTCGCACCAAATCACGTAATACTGCTCTGCCTTATGTCAGAATTGAAGTAAATAATGAAGTCATTCCTACATCAGATTGTGTTCGTAATGTGAGGTTTGACTTGGACACTAAATTATGTTTTAAACAACATGTTTCTAATTTATTAACGCTTTTATTATATTTGAAAATTTAGTTTTTTAGTAAAGATTGGTTAGATTTGTATTTGACAACGCGCTCTCGGATTCTTTAGTTCTATCTAGATTTAATTTTTGTGAACGTCTACTAGAATTATTTGGATGCCAATGATAAAAGAATTTTTGTTTACGATTTATCTACGGTATTCGCAAATGTTATTACGATAAACAAAAAAAAATTAATGTCAGTTATTTTGGACATTTTATTCCCTGGTTTACTTGATCAAAACAATGAAAATTCACTAGAAGAATGTGATTCTTAATTTTATCACTTATATTAATATATCATATTTTTCTATGAACTTTGGTACACTCTTTCGAAAAAAGTTGGCAAAATCGGACAATAAGCACGAATTTTATGGGGGCGTCCCGCTTTCAAATGGGTCACACTGTATATGATTTCATATTTGAATATAACTGTTAATTCTGAACAAGATGTTCCAATAACAGTTTCCTCAATTGTTGAAAATTTTAAATCTCTACCTTGTTATAGGGTAGAAAATAAATTGCGTTTGATGGGTCTCAAATTCATTTTAGAAGATTCTCAAACTCAGGTCCATAGCAAAAAGAAAGAAATCCCATGTGGTGCGTACTTTATGACATACTTTGTAGATGGCAGCACAAGATATTCATAAATAACTAGGAGTGTTTGCATATATTTGACGAATCTATTCTTGTCATTTGTCATATACATACGGATAACTCCTATTGATTAAAATGAATATATAGTGCTGCCATCTATACATTTGCCTGGTGATGATTGAGATTCTGTACTTGTTCGAACTTTCTACGTTATTACAATTTTATAAAAATCAGTAACAGAGAAAAATTCCATATGGTGCGTAGTTTTCGACACACGTTCTAGAATAATAATGTTAATTAATTTCTGAAATAAAAAGCCATGGTAAGTAGTGAGATAGTTAAATATTGCATCTATATCTATATGTAGACATGTATCTTTTAGGTCTGATAAAGAAAGAAGATTCTACCGAAACGTCATAGTAATTTAAATTGGAAACTATGTACATATATTACTTTTCTAATCCTAACAATATCTGAATACATATCTACTTGTATAAACGACGAAATTTAACCTCACCTCGTTAAGTGGTAAATTTTGATGAACAGATAAACACATTCCCCAGCACAGTATGGTATGGGGGAAACATATGCGCCTCTACATACATAAATCTAACCTAATCACTCTCGCGTGTTTATCTAAACAACTGCCCTCGTTCGAGCTCTCGTAATTATCGATTATTATCAAACGTTTAGCTTGCATAGCGAAACCGACAGCATTTTTACGAACATCCAGGATTAGATTGGTCGAGCACGCTAAACGATTAACTCGGACAGGGTATCCAACGTCAATCATAATATTATATTCCTCTTTCCGGAGATGGTTGATTGATCAGGGCGGACAATAACAAGTTGATTTAATCAATAAGATAAATTGATGAAATTTTTGATAAATTGAAAGATCGACATACAAAAATACAGGTGTGCATGACGTTGCATCGAAAATGCATTTTATGTTGCTTTGTTTTTTAAAATAGTATACCTACCGTCCACTGATGTAATTCGGGACAGTTTTTCAACATTTTTGCTTCGACCTTTATTTATTTGAAAGGTATTACCTATTGTTAGTTATATTAGTAATAGCTGCTCTAGTATGACTGCGGTGGTTAAAAATTTGCAAAAAAACAGGAAGACAACTAACCAAGGTATTAATAAGGAAAACACTGCTATAATGAATTAGCAGAATCACCTCAAATATCTACAGCTTTGGCACCAAACCATAGTGTAAGTTGTGTCATTTGCTTCAAGAATTCTATTTTAATAAAAATGCGATCTGTTTCGTCACTTATGAGGATCTCATCAGGTAAGAATTATTCATCAGTTAAAGTTTTTGTCAGTAGTTTAAAATGAATAAAATTTGCGGGAATCAAGAGATAGCGCTACCGATCAAATTTACAAACAACATAACTCTTTTTACCTTATTGGAATATATTATCTAAATTTATACGAACGATTGTAGACATATTGGTCTTGGAAACGTCCTGTTTTGGGCTTTTAATTTTATTTAATAAGCGTGCAAACTCAAACGTTGTAACGACGTCTTGCTTTCCGTTTCTGGTGCGGTGCTGATTGTATCTACTGCTTGCTCTTTGATACCTTGCTTATGGGCTTTCGATTACTTACTTGCTTTTAAAATGCTTATTATTTATGCGTCACTCTTCGTAAGTCGAAAGACGAGGTTCGGCCAAAGTTCGTTCAGCGGCAAAGTGGTAGCGATGAGTCGTGGAAAGTTCAGGATTCTAAATTTATTACGCAACGAAATAGTGAAAGTGCATCATAAATCAAACGTTGATTTCTATACAACATGTGTAAAAGACATGGAATATATACAGCAAAAGAAAAGGGTAAGTAAACAAATTCGCTTCGGTAACACTTTGGAAATCTAAATGCGGAATCTAATAGATGTGTTTCGGTTAATAGCACGAAGCGACTATCTATATACGGGTATCGGTCAAAAAGTACGCGAACGCTTTTCACTGGCTATGACGGTTAGATATCGGTGACGGCGCTAACTCTGCGGTAATGCCTGTAAATAAAACCCTGGGAGCGTCAGAAGCTGTGTCGACGCAACGGGCAACGCGGAGAAAGAAAAATCGGTAAAATGCCTGTGTTACGCCAGTGAGCTTTGCCGGCGCTATAATCAGACCGGGAATAAGAGGCTCGACGTGTATTAGAAGCTTTGCCGACATAACAATCAGAGCGACGAGAAAAATGTCTGTGTTCTGCCAGTGCCACAATTAGATCGGGAATAAGAATCTCGATGTGCATCAGAAGCTTTGCCGACACAACAGTCAGAGTGGTCTGGGAGCGTTAAGTAAGAGATATTTCAGGAGGGCTGTAACCCCTATATATATCATATTTTCGGAAAAAAATCCAAAAACCGGTACATTTTATTTTTTAACGTAGTTTATGGATTAGAACAGCGATATATGAATTGCCATTATTATACACCACTGATCTTATTAAAACAAAATGTCCGAATTGTCAAGAAGAACATTTTCCTTTTTAGTTCAGTTCGATATCTCGCCTTGTTCCAAAGATATCGTTAAAAAATTGTTTTAGGGGTGTAACTTTAGAAGTCTGTGACTCCCCCTACATCTATATGCCTGCAGTATTTTATCAAAATCGGAGGTGACCAGTTGGGTGACTTTGCTTGTTAACTGCAACATTTCATCAACACCATCATTTACGTTTTAAAGATATTCGCTACGTTGCATACTTTATCCCAGCCATATGTGTATTTTTCTTCTTCTGATGAACATGAGTTAATAAAATATCTTTTGGATGCTACATTATGCAAACCGCAATAATGTTAGGCGTCACTTGTCGCATCACACGCAAACTGGTGTTCAACGATGGTTTCCATACATTTACATGTTTTTTCCGTGGTTTACGATCGCATTGTCTCGCGGCGTTCATTGCTAGTACAGCCACCGTAAACTGAGTACAATGTGAACGCGTTGTCCAGTTGGATGCACACGCTTCGTGGCTAATCCGATTCGAAGGGAATGGACGCAGTATTTTCCTTGGAAATTTGCGATTAAATCGAATTCAACGATATATTTATACGGATAAAACAGAAATGTGCAATCAAATTAAGCACGGTCAGGTCATATAAAACGGTTTTATTGTTATATTTAAATCAAACACTGTATATTAGAAGCTGTTTATTAATTGATAAAGACCGTTTACCTCTATTATAAACATGCTTATTGTACAATCCCTTAAATATAATAATATGTATAAAATAATTTACAGTTATTTTATGGGAACGCTGCCACTGGTTTACATCAGCAAAATAGTTTCGCTTTACCGACACAGCAGAAAATTAAATAAGGCGTTATCATTTCCCCAATCACGTTAGCGAATGATTTTAACCCTCAATTTACCGTTTACAGTTCTGGATGTCAACCGCTAGCGTGAACTTATCCGTTCCTTAACCGCTGGCTGAGCGAATTGCTAATTGGCTACCTGCAAATTGAAACCGCATCCTCGCTGCTCTCATTCAATTCCCGTTTCGTTTAGCAGAACTTTAAAGCTTTAGTGCCAGGAGTTATTAGCGCCGGATTAGAAGGACTCTATACCTTTTCGAATTGAAACGGTTAGAGGCGGGGAATATTCAATTAATTCAGACAGTAGGCGGTGATTGTGTAAAGTTAATTAGCCCCAATGCTGAAATACCAAACGCGGAATTTATGCTAATAACCAGTGGGGAAGAGAGAAGTGCAAATAGACGAATCACAAGGATGGACAGCCATATAGTATGTTTTCCTGCGATCTATGGCAGCTAGATTCATACGACAAACAATTTAATAACAAAATCCTACCTGAAGAATCCTCTGTAAATATTTTTAACTTCCGGCAACGTTTTATTACACCGAAAATCCATTGCAATTTTCTTATTTTAAATGAAATCATATGTTTTTTTTTTCTTACTTCAATGAATTCTACAGATTATTTGAATACAATTTTTACTTAAGTTTACTATCTCTAAATTTAACCGTTTCTAAGATATTCACGATTTTGTCAAAATTTCGACATTTGCATCTTTTTCTATAGTATTCTGTATTTTATAAACCATTAGAGATAATGGTCTCATTTTGTTACGGCATAAGAAAAATAGTCGTGAATATAAAATACTGTCACACTATATTTATTCATATATTCTATTACACATCCTTAGAAATATGGAAAGGGACTTTCAAGTGAAAATGGTAAATGCCTTGAACAAAATGGAAGACATTTCGAACATTTGTTAAAGTAAAAAATTTATTTAATAATGGCAATTTCAAATGCAGTTTTCCAGGCCTACTTTAACTTTAAACATACCGTTTATTTAATTTTTCTTTGTTTGTTTCTGTGATATAGAAACGTATAGGAAAGCGCTGCCCATCACCAACCCGCCTGGACTGGCAGCAAAATTACTGGCATGCTTAAAAAGTGGCCTGCAGACACAACAGAATCCTTAATTTGTGTTAATTTTATCATCTGTCGTTTGGCTGCCAGAAGGGCTTTGGGCCTGTTAGACCCAACCTGTGTATTCGTGTAAGTTTTTTCCCTACAATTTATTTTTTCGTGTTTCGTAAAGGGACTAATTTTGTATCATTTTCAAACATAAAACATTCTTAGGGCCTTCCCCTGGTTTCTAAGTATTCACGCAGAATCTTTTGAAAGAATGTATTACTTGTATCGTCAATGCACTACGATGATAAAATGGACGATAATACTTGTGATAATAAAAAACCAGAGTTACTAACATTCTACAAATCCACAAAAAACGGTGTCGATGTAGCGGTCAGGTTGGTTACATCTTGTAACCCGACACACAAGTGGTTTTTTTCGCCATGCTCAACGTAGAAGCAATCAACGCATTCATAATAAATAAAACGAACAATCCAGATGGAGAATTTTCAAAAAGCAGACGACTATTTTTGGAAAATTTGGGCAAAGATTTAGTGATAGAAAACATGAAACTATGAGCGAATATGCCAAATCTATCACGGAATGTAAAGCTATCAGCGGCTAAATTCTCGCGTGTCTCAGTCACAGAAGAGCCCCGACCGACGACTTCAACTGCTCCGTTTTTTCAATTTATAATTTCTTTTGAAAACTTGCATTACATGTAACTTTTTTTAATAAATGAGAACTCCCAAGTTAATGTTTTTTTCACAACTATTTTTACTCTTAGCAGTGCAAAATAGACCAGATTAACAAATGCATACCTGAAACTGGGCGTATATTAATATATAAGGGGAAAAAATAAAACACAGTTCGGGCCTGAGAGACCCAACCCGTCGAATGGTGTGATTTTGAAGCCACCCGTCAACCGGAGAGTTAAAGCTCAAAAAGTACAGATTCCTAAGTATTTAATCCCCATGCATGTTAAATCCAACTTGTTTTTAATAAGAGACGTGCGTAGGAAAAAAAAACTGAATCAAAAAGAAGACTGAAAACCGCATCCTTCTAACTTTTATGGTTTCGAAGATATTTTGAAATTTCGAAAACCCTGCAAACGTCATTTTTTTTAAAAAAAGAAACCTTATGTAACTTATAAACCATGCGACTTCGATGCAATGCATGCATAACAAAGTGCTATTTAAATTTAACCAAAAATGCAATAATATACAGTGTTCCATTTAAAATAACAAAGTTGGAGTTTCCTGAGATATACCCTATAATCCAGTATAAGTGAACATATGAATGAAATTCATAACTTAATTCCTAGAAGAGGTGTGGAAGCCTGAGGCACTATTGCGGGATCCTGCATACCAGTTCCGATTTACTAATTCCAATATTGATGGATTTGTGATTTAGTCAAGTCTAAGAACTAATAAGGCGATATACATTATGTCGGAATCAACAAGGAAACAATTTCGAATATGTTTGTTAATTATTTTTGATTTGTTTAAAGAACTATTAAAAAAATACAGATAAAAATTGACATTTCTCCAAGTCTCTTTAAACACCAATATTCTATTAAATTTTCGAAACTAACACAAATAATAAAATTTGCTTTAATTTTAATATCTACTCTTTCAAATAAGAACCATTGAAGATTATAGCAATCAAAGAAATTCTTTTGATAGTAGCGCCATCTTTATCTTCGCGTAATAAAACAATAATTGTCATAGCAAAATGGAGTTAATTACATTATTTAGCAACTGCTTTTTACTAAAATTCCAATATCTTTATCTGTTTCCGAGATATTTGACATGGGAGTTTTAAGCGGTACAACCTGTATATTTTAACTATATTGAATTTCCGGGTTTGAAATGATCTTTCGTTAATATTTCTTTTTTTATTTCGCACATAAACTCGCCCTTTTGTTTCAATAAAATTCTACATGTTTTGACTAGTTCGTTTCTTGCAATAATTTCAAAACTCCTAGCTGGGTACTAGCTATGCATCCGAGAGAAACTGCATAAATCCCCTTACGAGTCATTTCAGGTAGATACTTCAATATTAATCTCCAAATTGGTTCCTCATCACCCTTCAATAATTTTCCTCGATTTATCTTGACAACTCAAGTTCCGTTTCGTCGCTAATTTATCAAACTGTATAAAGTAGACGCGCGAATTCAATATTCTGAAAATTTTCCATCCGTTAAAGTGCAAGTGTTACCCGTTTGCTGCTGTTAGTAAAATTAGTAGTCGTATATCAAGCGACTCGAATTTGTAAGAAGTTGAAAGGTAAATTGGAATAAATTGGAACTTTGAAAACGCGCCAAGGAATAGGTAATCGATTGCAAGTGATTTCAATCGGGGATATTGACGAATCGTTGCACATAATTCTATTATGAGAGTTGCCATCTCATACGTCGCGGGCTTTATATGAAAAAGCATAGGATTCTTTGAAATCCTCTTTATTTAGCACTGCATTGACTTTGCAGCGATTTAAGGTACCCCCTGTAACAGTAATCCACATAACAATGTTTGGGTATTCTACAAAAAATTATTTCATATAGAAACACTAAGTATTATCATAATTTTAGAATATTTTTAAGCTATAGCATTATTCTGCAACTTACATATGAAAAGTTAATTCTCCGTCATCTTTGTAACTATTGCTTTTGCAGGATTTTACACGAAACGATGGCATCACTTTTCTTTAGGAAAAACTACCTGGATTAATTGTCATATAACCCCAATTGTTAATGCTATAATATGCATACTTACACCACAGCCTTACACGTAAAACAAAAATATCGGGTGAATAATATATAATATTCGAAACAGTCCGTGAAAGAATAAAGCAAAGAAAATAAATAAACAATCAAACTGCAAGGTTAGGTAAAATCAGTAACACTTGTCAACTTGCAAAAAACTTAATGTGACTTAGCGCAAATACTTCCTAAAGAAAACTAACGTAAGCATGACGCTACATGAAAGATGACGCATATAATGACGCCTGTGTTCCAAGATGTCTTTTAGTCTTTTGATGGTGCGCCGTAGCGATGCGCATACGGTTCCTTGGCAGTCTGTCAGGTCTATGGTTGAGATCCCCTTACCCGCTACACCTATAATAATGCAATAATGTTCACACTTCACAGGAAAAAATAATTATCATCATGATACTGTAACACTAAAATCTAGCGTCTTTTCCAAGAATTTTAATTAAACGAATTCCCTTGTGACAGACATACATATAGATACTCAGAGAAATGCTTGTACAGAACTTTCCCTGCAGGAGTGCATACATGCAATTATCTACATAGTTTTTTTCTATCTGTATATATGTATGTGATTTCCTGGATTTTACCTGGATGTATAATATTAAAAAAGTAATATTACATGCGTACCTACTGCATTAATTTCCGGTAGAAAAAACTAATTATATGTAATATATACCAACTCTGTCTAATACATCTCTCAGTGAATACAAATGAAAAGACGCAGGAAATATTTCCTGGGTACTCTGCGATAATGAACTGACGTTCAGCGTACTTCGAAGAGGAATATTTTTGCTCCCCGCAAAAAAATTACTCCGTCCGTTCAGTCGGATGCGAAAGCTCGTGAAACAATTGCTCTTTGTCAGGGCAGTTAAGCCGTCTACTGCGGAACTCAAACGCTCTTTAATATACTTTTCGGAAGTTTTATTATATTATAGGGCTAAGTACTTAAGACGATTTTCAGTTAGTAACTTCATTCGCGTCATTTGTATTCTCTGGACGAGATAATTTGGAACGTATAATGAAATAGTCAATAAGTGTCTTTATTGTTGGTTTGGCAGCTGTAAGTTTATTCAATACTGTCACGGTTTGATTAAATAAATTGAGTATATTCCGTTTTTATGTATAATAGGTATAAAAGAAAAGTAAAATTGTATATAACTTGGAATACAAATTGAGCTGTGGCTGTTAGGTACAATACCAATACACACTATAGATCGAAAAGAAAAACAAACATTAAAAAAAGCCAAAATAGGAATGTGTGTCTTGCGAGGAGTGCTAAGCTGGTATTTGTAACTGGTCGTATTATCGCCGGACAAAAATTGGTTAACTGAAATGGATAATAATCAAATATAGATAGATAGATACTTTTCTTGTTATACAGTATGTGGTACATACTGACAAGGTGTCATTACAGAAGCGGTAAAAAATATTAAAAATAAGTTATTTGTAGTTGACTTACACTTAGCGATTCTAACCCTATACAAATTATCCGCCAAGAACTCATTATACAGTATGAGGCGTTAAGAATGTGAAATCAGGAAACTGGGAATAGTACACACTAAAAAATATTTGCAATTCCTACGGAAAATTCCAGTAATGTATAAGGTAAATTTACCAAAAATTAGAAAATATACCAAAAGTTTTCTAGTAAATTTCCCAATTTTTGGCAATTTTACCTTATACGTGTGTAGAGCCTAAAACATGAGGATTTAGCGCAACATGCCTTATACAAATGTTGCTCGTTTAAGACATACATTCAAGTTAATAATTTTATTTCTAAATTTTCCAATAATTCAACAAGCTTTCATAGAATCGACGTGAAAATTGGTATCACTACGTTTTTCAGTATGTTGAATAAGGATTTGTCATCACTTTTACCGTTGCTCATAGAGGGCGCTAGTTACACCCTGCTGAACAGGTAAATCGAAGCTTAACTTTTTCGTGTATGCAGAATCACATAAACCGAATAGAAAATTTGAAAGGGAAACCTTGTTAACATTCATTCATTCATTCATTCATTCATAACGTTAAGGTGGACACCTTTAGTCCAGGCACTTGAGCTAAACCTTTTTAACATGAAAAATACTTACTTGTTTAATTTTGATATCATGTTACGCTGAATTCTCATATTTTTGCTCTACTATTTCAGTTTCCAGATTTTCCATTCTTAACGACTCACCCTGTATATGTATACAGTAGACCTTGCTCACCAACAGCGATTTTAGTTTGAAAAAAAAAAATTGATATGATTTAGACGTTTATCCTAATTGAACGAATCTGTAGCTTAAATGCTCTTAGCCAGTGATTGCCCCCAATGTATTAAACCAAATCTCAAAGGGCTTTGAAAACAGGCAACTGTAATGTGCAAAGCACATAAGAAGTCGTGTGCTATTTAATAGTTTTTCTAGCATAGCAGTTGCGAACCAAACGATCACAAGGAAAAAAATTAATATGCTCGGTCCATCTCAGCATAGAGTCCACCTCCAGGTCCCGCAACCCTCCGAAGTCATTAAAGGGGATTTTCACTCAATCCATTGTTAAGTATTTTTGATCTTTATTAGTATTGTTATTAGCTCGACGGGAGAAATTTATAGGAACCGATTTATTAACATTTATCCTAAATTCGTTTCTGAATCTTTTTAAAACGCTAAATGCTGTTTTCGTACAAATTTGAACCTGACACTAGAATAATGGAATCAACCGCATAGCAGATCAGATCTATCAAATTATGCCTTAAAAAGATATTAAAATCGTTTATTTATGAAGTCAATAAAAAGTGTTGACCTAAGAATAGAGCCCTGTGGAATTGCTGCAGTCAAGGAACGGACTTGATTAAACCGTCCAGCCTAACTCTTGGTACTTTCTATTATTAAACAATGTGAAATTTGTTACAATAATTTAACCACAAAAACCCCAAGCACCTAACCATCCTTTTTGATGCTCAACTCAAATTTTATGTTATTTTATAATCAATGCACCAATATTGTGAAGTCATAACTAAAGATCGGATTCTATGTAAAGAAAAAGTGAAACATATGCATGGATTTTTCAGGAAATATGCAAAACATTGCGAAAATACACAAACATTTTACCTAAAATAAATAGAAGCAGAAATTTAAACATGAACTTTATTACACAAATTTTTTTTCTTAAACAATGAATAATTAAATTTTTTTCAAAGTTGTGTAAAAGAAAGTTTGGTCTTCAATATCTATTTTCAATATCTACAGACGTAATTGGCGTATTTTTAAACTTCGAACTCATTTACTGTTTCACCATTAAAAATTTTGTTAATTTTGTTCAATTTTAAATACCACTCATTTTTATTGATTACTTTCCTAAATTTTTCATATATCGAATAACCTTCTTACATAGCATATTAAATTCTTCTACTATTTCGACTGATGCCGAGAGCGACATTCCTTGCGTTTCTATATAGTTTATTACATTATTTGTTTTTTCGAACACGTTTCGAATTTTTACATTTTCGAGATTATTTGAGAAGCTGTCCCACCACAGTGCAACGTCTCTCTAAATTATAAATTCAAGTCGATCCTTTACTTCTTCCGCATCGTTTACCAGCACGCTCCGTTTGTGCACTCCAATGGGGAGTATTTTCCTCTATTGCTTGCATCCGGGGCTCGCCTCCAATCTACATTTCCTCGCAAATTCGGTGTGGAATTATTTGCCGAGATCGACCAGATAATTAAGCACATATATCCTGTTGACTCGCGCGTTCTAGTTTCCCCCGATGTACCGTGCCGTTTTTCAAGAGGATCACTTCAAATCTCCGGCCCGAGGTGTGCTCCGATGAAATCGACTCTAAAAGTCAAGCATCTGAGCAGAAATAATTGAATCTCGCCAATGCGGAAGTCATTTGCACCTGGACAAATTAATTGCATCTATTTCACTCTGATTTCAACGCGAATTTTATTCGGACATATTCGGGTATTCATTGCGCGACAAAGAATCAGTTACCGATCTTAATTAATGTTTATTTCTGCGAATGCTAGAATTAAAGCGGTCGGTGCGAGAAATTGTAGCTTAAAATTAAAGTGCTCGGGATGTTTGGCAGGTGGCAAGGACGCATGAAGAATCGAGTTAATTATGCAAAAAGAGACTAATGATGAAAAAGAGGAGAGAGCGTAATTGCAGCAGGCAAGCAACGTTGGTATATCCGGCTTATTTTATCGCACAATTCAGCCCTAAACTCTTGTTCTACCATGAATATTTAAGCGAGCACAAACCAATGTGTTATTCAAGTCTTCCGTGACAGTTTTAAATTAGCGATGAATCCAAACATCATATAGTTTATGTTTGTTTATGTAAAGTGTACTTTATTATAGGAATATATATGGACAAAGTTGCAAATAGCTGTTTATATATATTGTATTATAATAAAAATAAAAGTTAAATGCTGCAGTAAATTTATGATCGAATAAATCGTTCGTACTTGCATAACCCATGCAATAAGTAGATGACTTTAATTTTTAAAACATAATAGAGACTTTCTTTAGAGAAACGCAATAAAACAAAGTATAATCAGCATTTTCTAATAACTAGCTTAATGTAGTTAATAAATTACTCAAGGAGGCTGTAAACTGGTAAGTTATGACTAGAGACCGAATTATATCCAAAGTGCATATATTTTATTTTTTGCATATCTTTAAGTATAGTCTAGTATCGTTTCTAGATGGCGCTGTAAGTCATAATAATATAATAATGATATAATAATAAATGGTCTTTATTGGAAATGAAAAAAAAATTTCTACAAATCCAATCATAGGCGAAGTCCAGCAATGCTGTTCAACTCAACCTAGGATGCACATGCAAATGTTTAAATAAATGGCGTTAAAAAAAAAATTAATTTACAAAGAAAGAAAGAACTACAACTAGAATGCATACATACATTCAGCCAACGTGAGGTGTCTGCCTCTGCAGGAACAGTTTTTTTACATGCTGTCTGAAGGAAAGGATACTGAACTTTTTGCGGAATGGCATTGTAGTACTTAGCAGATGCGTAGGAAAAAGATCTAGTGAAGATCGCATAGCGGTGCTGCTGCACAGTCAGGCCAGCGACATGTCGCAGATCCCTATCGTGAACCGTGCCCCTAGGCATCAGCAACTCCGCGATATACCCAGGCGAACCCCCCATCAAAACCCTATGGACAAATACACAAAGGTGCAGCTCTCTACGGCTATCCATCCTCAACCAACCGACACGACCAATCAGATGCGATACGTGATCTCTCCGCTTTAAATTAAAAATGAATCTAATGCAAAGGTTCTGGATTCTTTGTATTTTTAGGGATGTTGCAGAATCAAGATACGCGGGGCCGTAGACGATGTCGCCGTAATCAAAGTTCGATAATACTAGCGAAGTGCAAAGTAAAGTTTTAAGCCTAGTGGTCATTAACTTCCTACTAGCATAAAGATATTTTAATGTTGCAAAGGACTTTCGAATACAGTTGTTCACATGTTGTTTAAATCTAAGTTTGTTATCTATCGTAAGGCCCAAATTCTTAACTGTATGTGTAGTTTGTAAAGTACTTCCCTCAACCCTAATGGCGACACCATCCACGGCTCCATGTCGTCGTTTAGAAAAAACCATCACGGACGACTTCACACTATTGATCCGTAGGCAATGGTTTTGACCAATCTAGCAATGTGGGCGCTGATATCATTAATACTCTGTTGTAATCGATTAACGTTAAAGCTGCAGTAAAGTTGACTATCATCTGCAAAAAAATGCGGGGTGCAAAATTTTAAATGTGTATGAAAATCAGCAGTATAAATGATAAACAGTATAGGAGAAATCACGGAGCCCTGCGGACAGCCGCCAGCAATCTCCACCTCAGCTGAAAGGCAGTTGTCAAGGGAAACTCTTTGAGTTCTATTTTTCAGAAAAGAAGCGAGCAATTCCCGTGAGTCCAGATCAAAACCAAAGAAGTTAAGTTTAGAGATTACCAATTCATGATTAATAGTGTCGAATGCTTTTGTGTAATCCAACAGAGTTAGAACTGTAATGTCGTCTCAGTCCAAGGCAGAAATTATATCATTGGTCACCCTAGCAAGTGCACCCACCGTACTGTGATGCCGTCTAAAGCCCGACTGCACTGCCGGCAGAATATTGTTCATAGAGAAGATAATATAGAGATGTTTCTCTCGTGGTGTGGGTAATAAAAAGCACTATTTAATCAAGAATTAATTGACTCTCCTTAATTAGATAGTGCTTTTGCGAATCCAACTTTATAAGGAGCGACTTCCTGGTGTTCAGTTGCCTCCTGAACCGATTATTACGATTATTACGAGATGGGGTACATGGTTAGAAACTGCAAATTTTTACACCGATAATTTTGAAGAAATAAAAAATGTAATTCTTAAAATCACTGGTTGCTGCATTTCTTTAAAAAATTGTGAAAAAATAATAACATCAACAGAATTGCCACAAAACCTTCTGTATATAAATCAAATTATAGCAAGTTCCTTTCGTAAACTAGAAAGGTTAATGGTACAATAGGTCATTCTATATATTCTGATAGGAGACAAAACTTTCTTTTACACAATTTTGAAAAACATTTAATTATAAATTCTTTTAGAAATATGTTGTAAAAAAATGTTGATGAATAAAGTTCGTGTTTAAAATTCTGCTTCTATTTATTTTAGGTAAAATTTTTCATATGCGTATTTCCGCATTTTTTTTTGCATATATGGACCAAATTTATGCAGATTTCCTGAAAAATCCATGGGAAATATGTATTTCAGTTTCTCTTTGCATATTATCCGGTATTTAGTTATCACATTAGAGCCGCATATCTTGTTATCAGACATTTTGTTTGTATTTTTGCTTCCCCACTTTATTAATCTAAAAATTGTATATTTGTGCTTTTAATATTTTTTTAACCTATATTAAATATAAAAAAATAAAAAAAAACCTGATACTATTTGTTTTGGTAAATGTATATATTTTATTCATTTGCCTCCCGGTGGTTTTATTAATCAGAAAGTATTTACTTTGGAAGGCAAAATATGAACACCACTCTTGTTGCTATATTTCATTAATTATCTTTTCGATTTTTGGGAGATTATATTAACAATGGGTGTCTTTACTATTGCTGTACGAGAAATATGTATCGCATTTATACAATTTAATAATATCTTAAATATTTTTCTGATAAAAAAAGGACTGCTCGCACAATTCGCGGCATCCTTGCGATTAATTTTCTGTGTGTTTTTTTCGAACATTTTTATTCGCTCACTATAACATATTGTAATATATTCTTCCTGAAAAATTCTGCATTATATCGTCCGTCAGGAATGTCATATAATTTACACTGCCAACTTAAGTTTGGAAAGAAAAAGTAAAAGTAAATGTACCCTTCTCGCAATAATAAAATTTTAATAACTATACATAAAAAATGTCCATAGACATATACTTTTCCAGCGCTTGCACAGAAACATTTATACATCTGTAAATTTCCCTGAAAGTGGCACATACACGTATTCTAGATAATCGCACACATTTGTTACGTTGTAAGCAACAATGCTGTCTACCTTTTGATGCAGAACGCTATAATTTTAAGTCTTCATTCGCTCGGTATCTTCGTGAATGTTGAACGTTTTCAGCACGAATGCTTGCCTATACATGACGATATATGCACGTATTATCTTCCATATTTCCTGTAATGTTCGGAGTAAAGCGTAATAAATAAAACCGCTATAGGTGATAGATAAAATATGAATGAAATAAGCGACAGATATCGAGAAGCCATCAACATTTAATCTACACGTTGTAAAATATGTCTTCGTAATACTGGTATAGTCATCAGTGATGCACGCATGATGATTTAATATTTCTTTTAGCGGAAAACAATTTCATAAATATCGTTTGAGATGGGTGTTAAGAACGATTTGAGAATTATAAATACTAATAATGAAATTTTACAAATTTATTTCGTGTACAATCACAATGCAGTGCAAACGTGTTTTCGTTAATTATATGATGCTTATACTGTAGAAGAAAAATATATTCCAATGCCACGTCAAGCTTGCTCTTCAATTAACGAACGATGGTCAAAGTTACTGAAATTGGAAAAGATTACAGAATAATTAATTGCAGTAAAAAGAAAAACGCATCCAGAACTGAACCCCTTACCACTGTAGGGCGCATCTTTTTCGTTGCTAAGTTTATCATGACTCTTAGGGGTAGTACTGCTACATTCACTAACGTTTGGCGGAATTTTTAAGCCCGTTCGGCGCATACCAGTTGCATTCGTATTGTCCGGTAAAAGCGGTTTAAGCTTGCATTTAGATATAGCGACTGCCTCCAGAATGATTTCTGTTAGGATGATCGCGTTCAAAAGAACTACGAATAAGTTGAGGAATAGTAAAAATCGAAAATGTAACATTGTCACAATTGACAATCTAATAATGACATAAAGTGAAGACGTTAAGTTCGTGTTCTGATAAATAAACAAGGCTTCAATAAATGTCAGAATAATAATAATAAAAATATAATATTTATTTCAGAACCGTGCTTATACAACAAAAGAGATGTGAACATGAAACAAATAACTCATAAAAAGTGATAAATAAAATCAAGATTAACTAAAGAATTCGACAGAATCAATAAGGAAACTACTTTGATAAATAAACAGTAGGTACCTACTGTTTAAATAAAATAAAAGTAACAAAATAACATGATTATCTTCATTACAGTTATTTTTTGTCAGATTGTTGGTTAGTTTAACAATATCTTGTTAAGAAGTTGCAAAAATCCGCTAGGAATCCGAACATAAACCCCCAGTGAATTATTTCATACCATAATAAGCATTAAAAGTTGGAATAATAAAAAACTTTTACGTTGTGTAATTACAAAGTATTGAGGGCATAACAAACTTTAGATAATTTAATACAGAGATTATCAACATGTTGTGTCCATCTCAGCGTAGGATCAATTGCAGTTTAATAGAATCTGCTGAGTGAAAGCCACTTGAGCTTTGCATCCGATGTACGTCAAACTGATCCTAACGAACTGGTGCAAAACAAATAACTATATATGAAGGTTTTTAACGATTCAGTACCAGCTTATTAACTTTCATCTAATCCCTTACTGCAGTGCTAATGTTATTTACGTTAGAAATTGTATCATTTATGCAACCTCCGGTAGTCATAATACTAATAACGTCAGCATATGTAATTAATTTTGAACTTTTAATGAAGGAGCATGCAGGTCCCTACAATAAATTAAAAATAGAATAGGCCCAAGGACCGATCCTTGCGGCGATAGTTAAAGCCGTGGCGTAGTTTTGATTTCTTACACTCGACACGCTTTTTTGGGTGCTGAATCTGAAGTTTATGATGTTACATTGACAAAAATGCAAAAAAGTAAAAATTTTTACCTTTTTGGCGTTTTATTGCTTATAATTTGGAAATTATAAACTTTATGTAGATAATTTTAGTATATAAATATAAAATTGCCTGCAAATTTTTTGTTATCCGAAAAACTTAAGATAGGTTTAACAATAAATAAAATTAAAAACGGTTTATATTTTGATAACATTATATTTAAATATATACATTAAAACAGTCGAATATGTAGCATCGGTGGTTCAGTGGTAGAATGCTCGCCTGCCACGCGGGCGGCCCGGGTTCGATTCCCGGCCGATGCAAGTTTTTTTTTATTTTCTTTAAACTTCTTTTCTTTAATTAAATTGTTAATCAAAATCTGCAACATTAAAATATTAAAAATATAGTAAAATAGTACGTCATATATTTTTTTCTGTGCTTCTTTAGTCGGACAATCTGTTTATTATATTATAATATTTCTGGATAACCTAACTCAATTGAAAATAATGTTCTGCAAACAGTTTTCTAAATTTTGTTGTTAAAATGGAATCATATTGCTCCGACAGTTTTTAAAATGCTAAGACTTACAATTAGTCTATTGTTATTTAAATTGAAATATCTTCTGGTTAACAGAAAACAATGTAGCACAAATAACAATTAAAAAGAACAAATAATTAAACTCGTTCAAATACTACTACTCTAAATTTGTAATCAAGTTAGTTCTGTGCAGCAATTGTATTCTGAAGAACAATCCCCCATTACTTATTAAAAGTTACTCAAAAGTAGGGTTTGAAATGTCTCCTCGGTGCAAATCAAAACAAGGCAACTAAAACTTCCTTATAAAGCAGAATCCCTGGAAAATCGTAGGCATTCGCAGACAACAGTTATAGTTAGTTGTATGTTAAATCAACACGATTTATATTTAACAGACGTAAAAGAGATATATGAAGGGATGCTGTTACATTATGGCTCCGGGTTTAAATTAATAATTCTATAATTTAGCCATCATCACATTATTTCATCTCATATGTCGAGTTTGAAATGTATTTTAAATAAATTTCATTTCCTTCATTCACATTTAATCATTCTAGTTTGAAAACCGCTTGGGGATTCGTACATACGTATATTTTAAATGATGAAAAATGTAACTTGAGTATTCTATAAATGTCTAGAGAACAGTGAGGCCTTTGTTTCTTTGTTTATAGGAAATTTATAGGGTTTGTATCCGACCTGAAAGAATTATATATGTAGCCTGTTGTTTGTAGGTAATGAATAAGGGCACATTTTAATTGCAAAAAATGTTTAAGTAGTTTCAGGTAAATAAAATTATACAAAATTTTTAGATGAAACAAAAAATGAATTAGCAGGGTTTGTTTTTTAAAAAAAAAGTTTGGGAACATTTACAAATCATCTTCGTAAAAATATTTTATTTTTAAATCTGTCAGACTTTAAAAAAAAATTGGAACACAAAAAAAAAAAGAATTAACATGACGCTAATTCGATTTTTTATTCCTTGTTTATAACGTGATTTTCCATTTGTTTTTTTGTTTGCTACATTCGAACAATCAACAACAGGCTTTCAGCAAATCCAATGCATAATAAACATCTCCCAATCAAAATATTTTCAAATCGTGTACAACACACGTCTGTATATGAACGAATTCTTGCATGCAAAGTAGGTGGTAAACATTAATCAGTATTGTGGTATTATTCATGTGAAAATATTAATGTGTGGATATACTGATTGGTGTTTATATCTTTATCGTAATATACAGTGCTGTATACTTGCGTATGCTTTTTCCGTTCTAAAATATCTACTCCAACAAACAATTTCAAAAAAAAAAAATTCTTTTTTTAATGTAGTGCTTCAAATAAATTATAGTTTGGCGTGACTGATCTGTTTCTGCGTTGTTCTTGGATCGTTTGAGGAACATCCTCTTGAAAAAACAGCTTGTTTAACAATCACTTTCGTTGTCTAACTTTTACTGCCAAAACCCTTTCTTTGCTTCTAGAGTTGTTAAAACTTTAGCTCCAGATAATTGCGGTAAAATTTTCTCTTTCGTTAGCATTTGATAATCATAACTTCTCAAGGCTTTATTGAAATGCAATGGATCCAAACATACTCGTTTTTTTCCATAATATTTAACTAGTAAGGTATTAATTGATTTTCCTTCACAATTACTCCAATTTTTTCCATTTCGTTCAAATTATTCTTCAAGCAATCATCTCCAGAGGAAATCTTCTTGGTTGGCTACACAGGTTATATGGTTTCATCAATTTCGAAGCTAACTTCTCCTTCTATGCATCCTAGTCCTGTAAAAACTTCTGTATATGCATCTAAAAGTTTCTCTGTAGTGCCAGTATGATCTATTAAATTATTTTCTTGCATGACCTTCTTGCAGACTTTTATTAAGCCTAAGCTTTCACATGTCTCGGTAGATAATAATGGTTTATGATTACACTAAAATTTACCACGTATAATGGTATAATCTACCATTCTTCATACATCTTAAGCTTGCTCTACCTATTGGTTCTATTGTATCACCTCCAAAGCAAAGTTACTTTGGTATTTCGCATCTGTGGGTTTATATTTCCTACCAGCACATTACAAGTAGCACCAGTATCTAGTTGACAAGATAGTAATTGTCAATAACGTAATCCAATGAACTATAAATTTGCTTTGAGGCTGGTAATATTTAACACTACTTCACCTATATCATTTTCCACTACCTCTTTTATACGTTTATTCTTAGAGTAAGACACCTGTGCATAATAATCTCTTTTTTATATATTCTGCATGTATCACCCATCGCTGGACATTTACATACTTTTTTAGGACAATTTTGTAATACAATATGTTCATGTAACTATTTTCTATTGTATAAGTGTGGTATAAGTATGAAACTTTACTATAACACGACTTAAGAAAATGTCTAGATTATCCTCAACAATTTTTTCGAGAGAAATGAAATAAAAGTGATTTCAAATAAGAAACACCATGACATTGCTGATCGTCGAGGAAGTAAAGCTACAATATAATATAATTTATTAAGTGTGTTGTAGCTTACTGCAATATATTTATTAACTGCAAATATATAGTTGATTTCATGTATAGTGTTCTTATATTCACTAACAACACTCAAATGATCTTATCGAATTATTTTTAATTCATATTCGTGGTGTGCCAAATATCAGCACCCAGTCTTATGTCTTATTTGACTCTTTATACGAACAAATATATAATTTTAAATAACATATATTTTTATATAAAGTAAGGGGGTATTCCTCAATAACAGCTGCAACATTGAACAAATAGACGTGTAGTATTTACCGATTATATTTGTATGTTTAACTATTAACTCAGGTATCGATTATTACGATATACTAACCATAAATATGTAGTTTATTTTACGACTGTGTGTTGTCACAATAATTAGCAATACTCATACAATCTACCACAATACTAAACTACAAAAAAAAAGTACTCGCTTCGTTTTCGTTAGTAAAATGAAAACATGACATTAGTAGATACTACCACAATATGCTTACTACAAAATGAACTTCTATGTACAAAAATATTTTGCTCTGTGTAATATCCTTGAAATAGCAGAAAATTTAACGAGTTGTTCGCTCTTGTTAAATTCCTAAATTTATTTAGATGAAGGTACCGCAAACTGAATTAACAAAGCCGTTTAAGATTTCTGCAATAATTACGTCTCATTTAACTTCTACCTCTAGCCTCTCGTCAGAAAGTTTCTAATGAAATGAAATCAGGAAATACAGTAGGAAGTTCGTTTAACGTTTAAAAGAAAATCAAATTTATATTAATTACAAGTGGATTTAGTTTGACAGGATGTAAATGATGGTAATTCGGTCTTCGCAGTTCTGTTTTAGGAGTTTTCGACAGTCTTTTATGCCATTTATCAGAAAATAAGAGAAACAAGGTTCCTAACTCGGCCAGTATATATAACTCGTTTTTGTCGCAAAGACATAAAAGCAAACAATTCCTTTGTTACAAGTAAATCTTCTTAGGATCTTATTACGAACGAAATGTCAGTTTTACGTTCAAACATGATAAGAAAAAGTCTTTTGGGAATAGCTTTTTAATATACTTATAAAAGCGTTCAAACGAGTGCGTTTATAAACATAAAAAGCACTAGTAGTTACAGCACTAATAGTACTCATAAAAACGTTACTGCGTTTATACAAGTACACGGTTTTGAGTTGATATAATCATGAATTTGATAATTTGAGATTATTATTATACGTAATATATAGGACGTTATCAACTATACTATGTAATCCTCTATATTAGCAACATTCTTTTGCTTTATTTAAAATTAGAAATGTAGAGTAGACAAAACTCGGATTATATCATAATTATTGCAATTTTTTCCCGTCTTCATATTTCTAAAAATGTCATTTCCGTTTACAAATCAAGAATATGCTGATGCGATCTGGTATCTGTGTGGTTACTGTGATGGTAGCATGGTTAGAGTTGCGACATTGTACGCAGAATATTACCCGAATGAAAGAGCTCCTTGTGACAAAACTATCCAGAACTGTTTCCACTCTTTAATGAAAGTAGATCTTTCTTAAAACATTTACTCTTTGGTTTCTGAAAAGAAAAATTTACAAAAATCGAAAAAATCAAACGCCAACAGATATCAATTTGCTGTTTTGACTGGTTTGTGTTCTCATTTTTCTAGATTGATTGTAGTGATAGCATTCCGTTTGAATTTTTAGAGAAAACCACATAAATAAATACTTTATTAGCACAAAACATTTTCTGAAGGACGAGAGAAAGTCAAAACTGCACCTCGTGATCGCCGATCCAGAACACATTTAAGCGGTTCGTGATCTTGGTGAAGCATCACTGAAATCGCTTCTGAGGTCAATATCAGCGTTGGGAGTATCCATTCCATCATCCATGATGAGTTTGGTTTCAGTAAGATTTCGGCTCGTTGGATACCGCATTTTCTTACAGAAGAACAGAAAAACCGTTCGCACTGACATTTCCCAAAGAAATCTCATTCGATATTGAACTGGTGGAGACCGTTTTCTTAGACGCATTGTGGCCTGTGACGAGACTTGGGTGCACCAATACACCCCTGAGAGTAAACAGGCGAGCAAAGAATGGCGGAAACAAGGTGAGCCTGCCCTAGTGAAAGCCAAAACGAGATTGTCAGCTGGAGAGGTTCTCACGACGGTTTTCTGGAATTCACAAGGTGTTCTGTTGCTTTGACTTTCTTCATGATCAGAGAATAGTTAGTCAGTGCATTGACTGTTCTCTGATCATGAAGAAAGTCCAGCAACAGAACGCCTTGTGAATCTCAGACGACCTAACTATTAGATAATGCCATCTAGTTTTCATTTAAAACAATAAAGCAAACATTATTCACCGACTTGATGTTCTCTTGACAATGATTCTAGGTTTTGAAAATCGGTTGACATTCACTAAAGTTACAGGGACTTCTGTGTGATAAAAGGTACACACTAAAAAATATATGCAATTCCTACGGAAAATTTCAGTAGCGTATAAGGTAAAATTACCGAAAATTGGGAAATTTGCTAGAAAACTTTAGGTATATTTTCTAATTTTTGGTAAATTTACCCTATACATTACTGGAATTTTCCGTAGGAATTCCAAATAGTTTTTAATGTGTATGCTCTCCACACCACTTTATAATAGATGAAATCTCAAAGTATCATGAACAAAACTTATAAGCAGATCATTATGAGCTGTTTATTTTAGTTATTTTTCACTAATAATAAATGTAAAAAGAATACAAACCATGTCACCTTGCGAGAATTTCAGAAATTTAAAAATATTTCTAAAGATGTTTTCATGACTACATTTACTAGTATATCTTTCCCTAAGTTCTAGGACTAACGCGAGATATGCGCGGTGGCCACCCTTAATGAATCTCCTTGTATATAGCGTGACTTTAACACTTGTGTGACTTTAACAACACATGTTTATAAGGATTTTTTCTTTTATTTTTGCCCAAGGAATCGCTATACAATTACCTCGAACTTCCGCGTCTAACACCCTGTATACAGTAAACAAGAAACGTGGAAAATGTAGGTATTTCATGTTTTAAAAAGGAATAATTTCGTTAAATGTAAGAGATATCTGTATGCATATATATTTCTTAAGAACTTGGATAAATACATTCAGCAAATTTCATCATTGGACGAGGAATCCCACAAGGCTCAATTCTATGACCGTTATTTTTTGTAATATGTGTCAATGAATTAGCTAACATTCTTTGCGCCGCAAACGATACTACACCGTCACAGTAAGAGGTTGTTCGCATGCCAAGATTTTAGAATTTATAAATTTATTGTTTCAAAAGATCGAACTGGTGTGTTATGAATAAGTTACTTATTAAATTGGCATATTCAATTCAATTTTGTTCTTTTTATGGTTCCTTAATTGTTTATTTCTTATATCCTTAGGAACACATAAATACATTCATCTCATGCAAACTATCAACAGTGAGAGCTTACTTGCTTTCTGTTGCTACACGGTAATTGTAATTTATATAGGAGGGCAAATTGTGAAGTGAAATCTCACGTCTCTATTTGACGGCAGTACCCTCGAAGGAAGTAATTTCGTTATATAAGTATCAGTACCAGCTTTTCTTGTAGTATATATACAAGTAAAATTTATAGCTCCGCTGGGAAAGGCATTGGTGAAAATTTCGTGCCAATTACTTACTTTCTTCCTAGTATTTTCTTCCTCAAACCAACTAACACGTCAATAGTGGAACTTTAATGTGAAATTCACAAAAAAATTGTACTATATACCAATAGCACAATTCACGTTTGATACCTCAATTCTATTCTAGGGTGTATAATATTTGATTTAAGCAATTATTTACAGTTCTTTCACCGCAGTTATGCACAACATAAACAGATAGAGATAATTACTATGAAGATCTACTGGCAAAGTTGTGGGGATTAAATTTGTGTTCTAACTTGGTAAAGCGGTAACGGAGTTAAGAGTAGAGTTTAAACTAACCCATTTCCTTGTTTGAGTGTGCTGCAGTTTACTTATTCGATGCATAGTAAACAATAAATTGTATGTTTACTTATCACAACCATAAACAACGAATAACGTATGTAGAAAAGAATTTAATTTTGGGCTTTGATACTACTAGAAGTACACTACCAACTTCATATAAAGATTAGTTTAGCAACACCTATAGATTTACCAGCAAGCATTTCCAGCACTTTTGTTCACTTATCGCACGACTTGTCACAATAACATTCAGACAACAACTAAAGCCGCAATTCTAAATAACCAAGCTGGGTATCCTGTGCAAATGCGGTTTTGTGTTCCAGGTCATAAAATATTTAATCCAATTTAGAGTACATATTAAAATTGTAATCAAATCACAGCAGGTAAGAGTTATTTGAGCTGGCGAACTATTTTTATCAACGATAATTATAATAACTGTAAAAGGATATTATAATAAGCATAAATTATAATAATACCTTCCCTTAACGTCATTTTATTTCTTTTTTTGTCGACTAGAGTATAAAATCCTCCACAATGTATTTACTCGATAAAGGCAAGAATATAATAAAAAAGCAAGGCCATACCATAAACTACAAACACTATTTACTAATACACAAAATACGACCGCAAAAACAGAATAATAGGACAGGCAATAAATATAAATCAAGCTTATCTTCAATAACATAAATCCGAAGAAAATAACCCTCTCTCTCCCCAGTCAGTACGGGTGCCTTAAAAAAAAGAAAAAAATGAAATAGACGAAAATCACTGCCTTACTTCTAGTAACCCGGATTTCCAATCTAATATAATCGTAAAATGTTTATTAACTTTGTACCGAGCAACCAAACGCATTACTACACGTTTATAGCTCCTTTGTACTTACATTTACGAAGTTGCAATCTTCGTAGAATCCATATAGATTGTGCATAAGTATTATTGTAACGAGAGGAGAACGTATACTGGTAACGTGTGCGCCTGAACTGCAAATCTAGGTGAGTATTAAAAGGTAATTTAATTGGAAATTGCTCGTCTCGTAAACACCCAATGATATCTTCCTGTGTCGGTCCAATAAAATTTTAATTTCGTACTTTCCAACAGCACTGTAGTAGCAGTAGTAATGCTCGCTTTTACCGCATGTACGATGAGATATTTAAATTGAAATGGATTGAAAACTACATGGGTGGTTAGGTGTTGAAAGTTTTAAAGTGAGGAGAGCGGAGTAACGCAGCAATATAAACGAATAAACAGTTTTATTTCACTAGGAATTTAAATTGAACACTAGAATATATAAATTTCTATTAAACGATGATACATAGTATTTTTCTTTGCGCGCGGTGCTTTAGTTTTAAAATATTTGTAAAGATTTGAGGAGCTTAATTATTCTAAGCTGACGGATGCGCGATAGCAAGAGGGCGTGCTGATTGGAGTGAGATACACCTGAAGGAATATGGAGAAACGTTATAAATCGCACGTGAGAATATAGCCACCCCCCACTATCTTCGCGATTACACACAAAACTATTTAAAATAATAGTAAACTTACTTATCATGGATGGGAAAAGGGAGTGGTATTAAATTACCCTGAGGTGGGACAATTTTTTTTTAGATGATTAATTTCTTTAAAAAAAGGTTTGAATTTCTTTTTTTTTAAAGAAATGCATTTCATCATTTAAGAAATTGTCCCCCCTCATGGTGATTTCATTTTGAAAATAACTTTATTTAAAATAATAGTAAACTTACTCCCTTCGCAATATGTTAAAAAAATCATTTCATTATTGAAACTAAAGTTCAAGGTATTAAAAAAAATTCATTACTTGAAAGATCTGTACACTTCCCCTCCTTTCTTATTGAAAAACAATTTTTATTACAAGTGACCACCCCTCTTTTTTAGGAGGAGGTGAAGAGAGGGAACAATTACTTTCGATATTATTAAATTAATTTCCTTTAAAAAAGATTGGAATACTTTATGGGTGGAATCATATACTCAAAAGATGACTCACTTCGCATATATACACCCAGATGCTTGTAAGAAATATTTGTACTACGACTGCAATGTATCTAAGCATTATCGCACTACTATTGCGAGATTAAAATTTGGACATGGTAGATATCCGGCGCATCTGCATAGACTGGGAATCCTTTTGACACGCGGTGACTACGCGGATATAAATCATATTTTGTTTGCATGTCACTTGCACCAACACAGCATTGATGAATTTTATAAAGGACTGGTTAACGAAAGAATCCCCTTACCTTCAAGCACCACTGTATTATTGAGCGAAAATAACCGAAAGATTTGTGACTTGATTTTTCGTAGTTTGTGTAGGATGAAAGTTAGGTTATAACTGTTTTTTTTTCTTTCCTCTGTTTTTCCGAACCTATGTGGGACTTTCCTTTTTACCGATGGCCGTACAGTGTGTGTTGTAAAAGTCGCCTAGATAGGCCCCTAGGCGTGAAACAAGTGCTCCTCTGTCTGCTTTTGTTTGGGTTATAAAATTTATTGAGGCATATGAGCTGTGATCCCGAAGGCCATAAAAAAAAAATTAATTTCGTTTTTTAGTATCATGCACCTCCCCCCTTTTCTTAGAGGGGAAATACGAAAAAGGGGAACAATTTCTTTCTGAACGATTAAATTAATTTCATTAAAAAAGATTGTCCCCTCTCACGGTGGTTACCTCTTCGAAAAGAACTTATCGCTTTCTCCCTCAGTGCTGAAAAAAAAAAATAAATTTCATAATTTAAAATATTAGTAAGCCCCCACCCTCGGCGATGTTGTAAAAAAATTATTTTATTATTTAAACAAAAGTACAATCCCATCCCCTATGAGGTATTAAAAAAACATCATCACTTAAAACATCTTTAAGCTTCGCCTTTTCGGTGTTGTGCAAAAATAATTTTATCATTGAAACAAATTTCATATCCACCCCCACCTCCCTCTTTTAGGGGGTGGATATGAAAATGGAAGCATTTTTTTTAAATGATTACTTAATTAATTCCTTTAATAAAGCCGGCGGAGAGTTAGGATTAAAATGTTTAAATGCCGAAATTCATGGTTTCTTTTGACACTCTTCGGTATTGCACACAAAAATTAATTTCAACACTAAATAAGGTTCCATCTCTCTCTTTATTGGTGGCTAAAAATTAGATCTCATGATTTAGGATATTTTAATTCTTCTATTAAAAAAAATCATTACCTCACCCCCTTCCTCCAAAGCTAAAACAAATTTCATCATTTAATAGATTTTTAATCAGATTCTCCTCCCCGTTGTTGCAAAAAAAAATATATAATTTTTGCATTCATCCTTTCTCTCCCTTCCGGCGCAAAAATCAATAAATTTCAGTACTTAAATGAATTTGAGATATTGAGATGACATTTAGATACTGACACACATTTAAACGCATGTTTTCCTTTTGCTATACGATATATTGGTGTTTGTATTGTTTGTTTATGTTTGTTGCAACGCTGTCTGTTGTTTTGCATTTTTCATCTTCTCATATATTTATATTTACACATTTAAACTGATAGGAAAGTTTTCTTTTTGACAAATAAAATATCTATCTACGTTTTGTTGCCCCACCATGGGCGCCAAAATACGTATGCAGCGTATTTATAGTATACATAGAATCTAAATCTAGCGTACATCCCGGTTTAGAAGCAGTTAATTGAATTTATACGAAAGCTATTATGTTCCATAGCCACGTGGATACCGCTAATACACTGAATCGTGCGTGTAGGTATCTAGCGATTGAAGAAAACAAATGAGCGGCGTGTAAATTATCCCATTTCCATGCAAATAGGACGACGCCGACAATTAAATCGCACCGGCTGCGGCTGTTGGTTGAAATTCGAAGAATAAACAAGCGCATGAACGGATTAGAATGACGAGAAACACGAGAAACGTGTTGATTGTGAATACAGCCAGTAGATGGCGGTCGTAATGTTGTTCAGACTTAGAAGATTTCTAGATAAAATCTTTATCAAACGAGTTAGAAAGAAGATTGAGAAGTTTAATTATGGAGATTTTATAAAAACAGAGATCCATACATTTCTTGTATTATGTTTTTTAGGAAAAATTTAAAATTAAAACTCATGACATGAAACATCTCATTGATTTGAAGTAATAATCCTATAACATTGGATTGAATCCAATTTGATGACTATGAATTCAATGGATATAAATCAATTAATTATTATAACATCTCTTCTGGTTCCAAAGATATCGTTAAAAATGTGTTTTAGGAGTGTAAGTTTAGGGGTCTGTGACTCCCCCTACAAGTGAATATCCGCAACTAAAACAAAAAAATTACGCATCCCGCAAGCAAATAATTTGATATATTTACTAACAATATACTGTACGTGGTCACTGTACAATATGTTTAGTATCCAGTATGACACCCAGATCTTAAAAAAAAAAAAATTTATAATCTACACCCATTCAAGGCGTGCGAAAATTGAAATTTAGAAATGTTTCTAGTAAACTGTATAAAATTACATTAGTTGGAATTTAAAAACAGTTTATTTTAAAGGCGGTACTCTACTGTAGCTCAGATCATCCATAATCAACACCATTACAATATACATATTGAAGAATAATGGACTGAAATGTGACCCCTGCGGGACACCCGATATAGTAGCCACCGTTTTAGATGTGTGGCATTGTCATTAATTAAAACCCGGCTGATGGTCTAGTGGCTTGCAAACTTGGCTATCAGTCGTAAGGTCCAGGGTTCAAATCTCACTTTGGTCAATTACCATAATCATTTTTTCCGGTAACAGCAAAAAATTGCGTCATCTCCTTCTACTTGACTCAGAGCAACTGCACTGCTGCGGCAAAACACAAAATGCAGGAACTTACTTTCTGGATTTACCTCTGGGCATTTCATTTTGGCAATCCAGTTACCAAAAATAATGTATAAAATTAAATAAAAACCAATTTTTAATTCATGAAACAAGCAAAAAAAGATGGTATTGCATCAGTTACCGTAAGAAAAATCTATTTGTAAGAAACATGTAAATTTGAGAGTGGTTTTGAGTAAAAGAATATCAATAAAAATATTGTATACATATACAATATCGATATACCTAATACCTACAGTAATATACCGTACAAATACCCCACAATGTATTTCTCATGCATTATTCAAGGCGTACTTCTGAAGTAAAAGGTTTTTAGTACTATTGCGGGCTCTCAAATTCTTTATGGTCGATAAGGTAGCATTTTTTCCGTAGTGCGCTTTTCTGGAAATCTCACAATAAACAAGAGCGATGAATACGTCGAGCATCCAAACGTAGGTACTCCAGCAGAAATACATATCCGCTTCTTGAAACTTATTATGAAATTTTTCAAGTTAAATGTTTCTCCACTTTTCTCCGCTCGAAAAGCTGAACCTCGCCAGTTATACTTTCTAATTTCGATTTGATGTTAAAACTTCGTTTAAGAGTTATGGTTATACACCATATTCGCCTTGTGCAAGTAATTGAATTAATTTATCCAGTAATAGTGATATAGGAATCGATATTAGTCAAACCACATTACCCTCCGCTGTCTGCATCCCTTAACCGTTCCACTGCTTAATTGGGAATGTCGCCTAATGTTGAAATGATTAATGGCATTATATGTAACAGCTTTTCAGCAAATTGTAATTGGGAACTAGGGTTCCGCCAATTAAATGGGTTAGTATTTTTATTAGATATCCTCAATGTAGTAAAATCTAAGGTTTCAGTCGTTACTAAACTAAATTATTTTCTTGCACGGTAACATTCCAAAAGATATCAACTCCTTCCAAGGAAAAAGTAAAAACTGCTGTAGGTAATGTTCGAGTCTATTTGATCTCGAAGAAAATGTAATCCTAAATTGTGTTTTTGTTTAATTATTTTTTCTTCGTGGGTACTGGTGACTTTACTTATCAATATTAGGGTTTTGTTATTTCACCGTTCGGGAAAATATGACCCGTACTTTATTTTATTAGATTTTCAACTAAAATATACTGGCCGGCAAAAAAAACCAGCCACTCTTATATACTTATCAAAGTCCTACAAATTTGGTTTTTTTTTGTTAAATAAAGTTTTAAAGTGTTATATTTTTATTATTAAAGCTTCATATTTATTAGTCTAATGCAAAAGATGCCGCACGTTTTAATTTTAGCTTATTGAACATATATAAGTTAGTCAGTTAGTTGTCAGAGATCTATTCCAGATTAGAAACGAGAACCTCAGTAAGACCAAGAGCAGGGACACTCACATGGCTGAATTTACTATAGAAGAGCTGAATCGAACTCTTGGACATGTTCAACCAACTACTCCTACAACAGAGTTTTCCGGCGCAGTAGAAGGAAGCTACGGTCGTACTTATAGGAAAGGCCCAAACGGGAAACCCCGTGGAGGGATATAGGCCTATACGCCTGCTTAGAATTTTGAGAAAGCTCTATGAAGGGATGATGAAGAACAGGTTAGAACCTGAATTAGCAGAAAAGGCAGCGCTCTCCGAAAGGCAGTTCGGCTAGGTCAGGGAGAGATCAACTGTACATGCGATAAGGGCTGTTACCGACCAAGTGGAAAATGGGTAGTGCTAATAACCCTGGATATCAGGAATGCCTTTGATACTGCGTAGTGGAACAGGATCATCAAGGAGACGAGGAGAAGGACTATTTCCCCATATCTAAATAACATAGTTCAAGACTATTTTAGTGATCGAAAAATCAGGATCAACAGAGAAATAACCATGGAAGTGGATGCAGGGTTCTGTCCTTGGGCCCAGCCTTTGGACTATTCTGTACGATGGAGTTTTGGACTTAGACTGGCAGGAAGGAGTCTCGGCATATGCGTACGCGTATCTGGTGCTGGTAATGAAGGCGGAAGACGTGAGAGACCTCGTATTTAAGGGCAACGAATTCCTCAAGCAAATAGGGGTATGGATCCCGTATGTGGGATTACTAAGGATTCTGCTAAAAGGGAGATCTGGATCTGGCTGGACAAAGCAGGCACAAATAAATGGAGGACGACTGAAGGTCAACTCCAAGCCAAAGCGCTAATAGGGGATGGGGATGCTAAGTTCTCTGATAACCTACTTAGACGCAGCAAGAAAGATGTTAATGAAATACTGGGCTGATAACTGGACACTGTCCCCTGAAAAAGCATCTATACAACACAGGCGGAGTAAGCGAACCGTGGTGCAGAAGATGTGAGCTACAGGAGGAAACGAGTTTACATGTAATCTGCACATGTGAGGAGTTGAAAGTACTCCGGCAGAAACATTTCGGGAAGGATCTATTGAAGCCCTCGGAGGTTCTCAAGTTTCTACTGGGCAAGATACTGGGCTTTATAGAGAGCACCAAGCTGCTCGAGTGGAAGTAAGAGATTTAATAGGGACGCTACAATGAGCACCTACCTCAAGTGCCGGGACTAAAGGTGTCCACCCTAATGTTATGAATGAATAATGAGTCATGAAAAGGGGTATGGATAAACGAGAACAGACTGGAGTTAGCACTACAAAAAACCGAGGTCGGAGTGCTGATAGGAACTCGGAGGAGATGAAACTTCTACTTTGATTTGGGTGGCAGCCGGTCCTTCCCAAGGAGCGATATCAGGTATCTGGGAATGGTCTTGAACCATAGATTAACGTATGGCAACCATATAAAATATATTAAAGAGAAGACAAAAGCAACGCAGGCAGCCCTATTGAAACTCATGCCAAATATAGCGTGACCAAATAGATTTGAGACTCGAAAAATATGCAAACTAATTTGTCAATCTCTTTACCCCACTCACCCGCGCACCTGCTTTTTTCACGTTTGACAGTGAAGTACAGTGCCGTCTCGTTTGTTTTGTGGTTGCTTGTTTGCATTTCGCTAACAATCTTCTTATTTATCCCATTTTAATCATTTTTCTCCGTTTTTATATATTAAATAACAACTTTTGTGAAAGCTATCACGATCAATCAACGGTAGCGTGGCGGTGAGGAATGTATAACCTTACTTTTTATTTGTGTCAATTGCGCCTGAACGCGTTCTGAACGAGTGTCTTTTGATGGTGATTCTATTATGCTATGGGCAGGTAATTTCAAAGAGCACGTACCGAGCTCATATTTATAGAAAATTGTGCTTTCAACGCTGACAGGTACGTGAAAGATATTTTGCAAGAAGTTGTCGCCCCATTTTCACATATTATTGGAGATGGCTTTAGTTTAATGCATGACAACGCCAGACCACATACGGCACACATACGCTAACATTTTAAATCAATACATACATCATTTATTTACCCAAATAAATGTTGATGAAATATTTTTTCCATCCAAAACCCTATACCTAGCAATTTAATCCAAAAACCTTAGCTTTGGTTCAAACTTTAATCATAATTTTGTAGATACATATACACAACAAATTTGTATTTCTACAGCGAGAACTTCATAAACACAGAAAATAACAAACAAACAAAGCCCATCTCGCGTCTTTCGCGGTTTAGGAATAATTTCCATAGTTGCCAAATTACAGCATGATCTTGGCTCGTCCTGTAATCACACGGAACCTTCGTCCGTCTAAATACCCATTTCCCTCGCTGAGTAACGAAAAACAATGCCGCTTGCTTCTGCTAATGATATGGGAACCGAGGCGAAATAAGAAGGCATCTGACATGCTCATTCTTGTTTATTTTCTGTTGTCGTCCTTAATGACGAGCTTGCAGGATAATATTATATTTTTTTTTTTTTAGTGTAGAATAAATACGAATGAGGTATAATCTGTACTGTCATCACGAATTGTTATAAAGCAAGAAATACATATAAACTTTTATGATAATAAATGGTAAAATTGCTTTGAATATATAGGGTTATTCTGAAGGAAGTTCTAGGTTCAAAATGGGTGTATCTTCTGTAGATATAAATGGTTTATATGTATTTATGCTTTAGAGGTTTCTTCATTTTTGTTTTTATGGTAAGTTGTGGAATCATCTTGGATATTACAAACGTTTTCGACATTATATCGCATAAAATACTATTGGAAAAATTCTATAGATATGGAATCCAGGGGTGTTGCATTAGACTGGTTTCAATCTTATCTACCTGATCGTCATCAGACGGTTAAACTGGATACAACAGGGGACGCACTTAATCGGATACAATGATAACTAATATTGGTATGCCACAAGGCAGTGTACTGGGTCCTCTGCTCTTTTTAATTTTTCTTAACGATATCTATACAGTAAATAGCGGTGAAAATAAAAAAAAAATAATTAGCTTTGCGGGTGATAATAATATATTGATTAAAAATAATGATTTTATTTCCCTAAAACAAACAGGATCACTGATATTAGGAAATCTAAAAGAGTGGTTCAAACAGAACAACCTAATACTAAATACTACAAAAACGAAGTGTATACCTTTTAAAAGAAATGAAACTATGGAAACTCCTAAAAAAATGGCTTTAATACTAACATATTTTTTAGTAACGCTAACAAAATGCTTTTTTATTAATATAATTTCATATACAATGTGTGTTTATTTCTCTATACTTAGGTATAAAATTTGTAAGTTTTAATTGTAAATAACTTTGTAGAAACTCACATTTTAAGTTGTACTAGCATTGCATTTTCCCTACTCTATCCAGCTTTCGACCATTTGAAAGCCTCTTTTTTGCCAAGTTCGATAAACCCTGATGCTTACAGGTACTTAAAGACCCATTCAAAATATGATAAATGATGTACGATATTCTAAATATAAAGATGCAGACCTTTACCTTTAGAAAGTCGATATACATCAAATATGTATTTGCACAAATTTCATTTCAGATTATCCCCAAATTAATATTTCATATACTTTTATTCATCGACGCAAAATATAATGAGATCCCAAACCACATTTTTTATACCAATCTCCTCCAGGCAAAATTCAAACAATTCTGTTTTTTTTTATCATCAAATTATATACCAGAAAGTCAAGTTAGCTAATGTGAAATCGTTTTTGAGAATATAAGACTGATTTGCATTTTACATGAAGGATTACTGTTACAGTAAGTTTCATAAGTATTTGAACACCTTCATTAATTTATAGTTACCTATACAGATGTAATCAATGTAATTAATAAAATTTATTGCGTATTCGGTCTGTCTAATAAAACTCAATTTTTCCAGACCTTTTATAATCATTGGGGGTTTTAGCAGTAAGTGGTGCGTCGTTGTGACATTTGACGTAAAAAGTGCTTTCGATTTAGCTAATCACAGGTTAATTATTAACGAACTACGAGCTAATAATTTCTCAATATACTAGATTAATTTGATATCTAGCTACCTTCGTAATAGAAAGCTCATGGTTGCTCGAAGTGTGTACTTGGACGCTGGATCTGGTGTTCCCCAGGGTCCGGTGTTGGTACCGACTTTGTGGAACATACTGTCTGATGGAGTCTTAGATCTGGAACTGCTGGTGGATGTTGCAACGATTACTTTTGCGGATGACCTGGCATTAATCGTAGGAAGAAACAGCGAAGACTTACTTATGAAGAATGTTAACGAATGCTTGATAGGTACAAATTGGCGCCTGCATGGAGGAACACAAGATCACACAAGCTCCGTAAAAAAACTGAGGCAGTCCTTATCAGAGGAGGAAGAAAGAGGGGTCATCTGCACACTAAAAAATATATGCAATTCCTACGGAAAATTCCAGTAACGTATAAGGTAAAATTACCAAAAATTGGGAAATTTACTAGAAAACTTTAGGTATATTTTCTAATTTTTGGTAAATTTACCCTACACATTACTGGAATTTTCCATAGGTATTGCAAATATTTTTTGGTGTGTGGTCTTTATGCTTAACGGTACGACAGTAACTTCAAAGGAAATGGTTAAATACCTCGGCGTAATCATTGATAGTAGAGGCAATTTTGGGCCACATACAGTGGTAAAAGAGTGGTCACTTGTGCAACGGTGCATAACATTTTGTTGTATGGCGGCTCAATATGGTCTAGAGCTGTGGAAATAAAAAAATATCGTGTATCCTCAATAGAGTCCAGAGACTTATGTTCTTGCGTGTAGAGTCTGCCTCTAGAATTATGTCTGGAGAGACGCTACATGTGATCGCCGAGGTCATGCTGATGGACTTACAGACTGGTGTTAGAACGTGTGTACAGGAGAACGGTGCTTCAAATGGTGCTGAAACGGCTGCTCTCGATGGGACGGAAATACCAGAAAGACGCAGTGGACGCATAGGCTGATTCCGGTTGTGATACGAATGCAAATTTCGACAAATCGACTGACCTATATGCTGTTTGGCCAGGGAGTCTTCCGAGCAGCATTTGAGATAATGATGATATTCAAGAGTGACTTGGCAGATCACTGCTTATACGGTAGAGCACACAATTTTCCTGTGTCCCAGATGAATGGGTTACATGAGATCAGGGTGGACAACATGATTAGTATAATGATAAGCTCTCTGGGTAATTAGCAGACTATTCATCGCATGACAGCAGAAATCATAAAAATGAAGTACCGAGTAATGGCCAAGACTAAGCTAGGTGATGTAGATGATGCGGCGGTTCCAGTGGCGTGCTTTTGGTAGAGGAAGAAAGATTTTTTTTTTAGTGCCTAGACGTAGAATGAGGTCCCACATTGTCCATGTATGAATCCTGCATGGTCGTGCATAAAGCATTTTTTTCTCTCGAGAAAAAAATTATATCATTTTTTGTTCTAGAAACTATAGTGTCTACGTGGGAACCAACATTTTCCAATTAAATATGATTAAAGTAGAGTCTGGAGGTAGTACAATGGAGCAAAGATACTTTAAAATGAAAAGAATTTGGAATGGAAGGTTCACGCAAACAGTGACAAACAATTTTTAAACAAATGATATAAAAAAGAATTCATACTTTTAACATCCTGTATCTTGAAAGTAAAAGACCTATAATATACACAATATTGTTGTAAGATTTGAAACTGTTGGAGTTAAGATTTAGTTAGCACCTACCCGACATTGTGATTATTAGTTTAATTATAGTATAATTAGCTATATACGTCAATTTCAAAGAAAATGCTCTAAACTTAATTTAAGAACAATATAGAGAAAGCCGTTACAATCATAAAAGTCACCCTAAGATCTTTATTTCTTACAGAAAAGTTAATATCGAAGCGTACGTGCACTAAAGGAATTTAATCTTCTGGAGTAACTTGGTGGCTGTAAAACGTCTGAGATTAATGGAAAAAGGAAAAAAGAATAAAATACCGCGTTTTTTGTTCCTCTACTGCAGCTAGTATAATTAGCAACGATGAAGTTGTTTAAGCTTCTTATAAAATTTAATGATAAGATCTCTGTTAATAAACTAAGGCGCCGAGAAATGTCTAACGAAAGTTGTAATCGCCAGAAATGTGTCGCTATACCAAAGAACCGAACTTTTCCACAGTATAGTCCAATGATTATGTTACTACATGTATTCTCCTCACGCAGTGACAAATTTACTGGTTTATCAGATTTAAAAGGAACATCACCATGATACATTTTTGTTATTATTCAATCGAAGCACAGTTCATCCTGCAGGAGAAAAGTTTTAAAACTACCCTTGGATGTATGCAAAGTAGGTATCCAACTGCGAATGTGTAGAGAAAACTTTCAGATATCAAACTGATCTGTTACGATAGGGTTTTCCTCGCATTTAATGCCAGAGGCCCCACGCTATTCAGGGTTTGTTAGGATTCATTATACAAAGAAAGGATTCTTTGTGCTTCCGATAAGGTGAAAAGGCTATGTATGCAAATTTGAACGTACAAACTACAGGGGATGTTCAAATTCTTTTTGGTAAATTAACATTTTATTGAATTAGGATATATTTGTATTTACATATGGTTGTATATTAATTAAATTATATAGAAAAATATTAGTTTGATTGGTTATCTATTTCTCTATTCTATTAACAAAATCAATGTATTTTTTTTTAATTTCTATCACTGAGAAAAAAGAATAGCGCTGACAAGTGAATATTCAGTCCTTCCAAGTAAAAATTATACTTCAATATGGTTCATTTTGTGATAATAATATGAAGTAATGTGGAATATCTATTTCCCGGATAAACAGCGGTCAAAAGCCACCGCCGGTAATGCGGCAGAAGTCGCAAATTTTAATGATCACACCTCCTACAAGATGTCCTAATAAATGCAAGAATTTATAACATTTCCTGTCGCACATCCAATTTACGCAGGATACCAATGTGAAATAAGCGAAGCGGCATTTTTACGGCAAAAACATGGCTTTTATATCATCATCTTGTTCTTCTTCAGAGGCAGTGGCTTGGAGCGTTGTCGAGCAATAAAATTGCACGGATTGGCAGATTTTTTGCCTTCAAATATTTTTTGACAGCCGGAACAAATGCATTGAAGAACCACTCTTTAAACAAAAAACAATCCATCGAAGCACTTTTCTGAGTTCTATAATAAACAGGGAGTGACTCCATGTTGATGTTTTTAAACGCTCTCGGTTTCTTGGGCTTGCCTATTACAAACAACGGCAATTTATAATCACCACTAGCGTTACTGCATGTTGCGATAGTAAGCCTGTTCTTAGCCAGTTTTGTGCCTGCGACTGTTTCATTTGTAGATGCTATGGTTTTTTTAGGCAGCATTTTGTGATTAAGACCAATCATTTTCTGAAATTATCTTATCAAACTTTTCAATAAGTTTTTCGCCAGAAATACAAACTTGTCTAACACCGTGACGGTTTTTCCAGCGATGGAGCCACCCCTCACTGGCGGTGAAATCACTTTCATCGCCACCCAGTTTTTTGTGGAGCTGAAACGCTTTTTCTTTTATAATTGGGCCAGAGAGAGGGGTCCCTTTACGTCTTTCCTGGCAAAACCAAACCCAGACTGCGTCATCTAAAACCTCAAGGTTTTTTTTCAAAGTTCTTCTATTTTTTACAGCTTTGTCTCCTTCCACAGTCAAACAAAAAAATTCAAGATCCTTACGATCCTTTCTGCAGTCTTTAATCGTTGTTATTCCTACACCTATTTCAGAGGCTAATTTAGCAACTGACTCACCTTTGTCCAGTCTTTGCAAAACGTTTAATTTCTGTTCTATTGTACACAAAACACGTTTCCTCTTCGGATTTGAGGCCATTTTTAGCGTTAAGAATCCTTAAAAAATTTTACCACAACTGAGCACGGAGCGTAAGTGACAATATACATGAATGACTCAAACGGTAAACAAACTTGTTGTGACTTGAGTGCAGTCGGCCGATAACACGCATGGTCGGTTAAACCGAGGAGTCGGTTTAAAGGAGGTCGGTTAATTGAGGGTCCACTGTAATAATTACTATTCAAATGTTGTTCTATGGGTTTCTTAAACTAATAAAATAAAAGTAACAAAATAATATGATTGCCTTCACTACATTTTTGTTTTAGGTAGATTGATTATAATTTTGATTAGTTCAATAAAATTTTGTTAAAAAAAAACCTGTTTTGTGAATTTAACACCTATATAGACGAAACGGTAGTATACGATTTGAAAGTAAGAAAGGTGGATAAACTGTATACCGAAAGACAGAGTAAAAGGGTGCAAAAGTATTTAAAAAAGACGAAAATTGAAACGCAATAAAGTGTGGTGCAATATATTAAAATTAACGTATCTAATAATCTTTCTGTGAAGTATTTTGTGTTGTGAGTTAAATCTCATGTCATTAAAAGAAACAACACAGATATTGTTTCCTTTTGATGCAATTCAGTTAAAATTTTGGAGTTGTTTTGAAGAATGACATTTACATTGAGCTTTGACGATAGAAAATCTATGCCATACTTCAAATTATTCTAATAAATTTTATATCCTACATGAAGATGTTTTTAAATGAACACCAGATATAATTCTATTTATATATTTAGATAGCGAAATGTCAGAATTTTCTTTAAAATTAATTAATATATATAAAATTAATATATAAGTGAAAACGGATAAGAAAAACTATGAAGAATATTTGATTTCTGTTATAAATTTTATTCACTTCAATCTAGATTAGTAAACCTTAGGAAAGGTTAAAATTACAACAATTAAAACGCCTACCGCGATGACGATAATCCGTTTAGTTGCATTCCCCACCTCTCACCAACGCAATTAAAAACTTTAATTAGTTTTTAGTCTAATCTATTGACTATATAACCCCTTAAAATTATTTACGCTAATTCAGCTTTTAGGAGATTAAATTAAACTTCAAACAGCTCGCGAATTTGTCACTTATTTCAACGTATACTATAATAAAACCAATTAAGCTTTAAGTCAATCTGCATATATAGCATTATCAGAATGGGCAAAGTAAGGACCGAATCCAAAATTAAGCTAAAATTTAATTGCCTTACATTTCACTTAACTCGATGTTTTTGTCAATTAAATATATATATAGGATTCTCCGTTTAGGATAATTATAGACACAATTTTTCGGCCATAAACAGAAAACTGATTCACTTATATTGATTTTTCGTATGTTGGTTAGTAAGATGTTAAGAAAGGAAGATTTTTTTGTAAATTTAATTTATATTCACGACGTAAACAAAGCAGTAAAAAGGAAATGGAATAAAGAACGATAAAGTGTGAAGTCGTCTGCGAGCACACGAAATATTTCTTAATTACGTTCAAATTAAATCACAGCGTGTACTTAAACTGAATGATGGTGTTAAAAGCCAAAACAAGACAAGAATTGCATAAGTTAGTTATTATAATTTCTAATTATACTTTTTGTTTATTAATAAGGGAACTGAAATGGTTCTTAACACGAATAATACATAGAGGTTTTGTTCTAATAAGTATTCTAAGAATTTAAGAATGGTAAAATCAATTCTGTAAAGAAATTGACTTTACTAGGTACTTAATAAAATATGAAGTTGCTATAAATCATTCTTCTTAAATCCAGTTGTTGAGGAATATACTGGAATATAATAGATTATAATCAAATAGCAAATTTTACTGGTTTTACAAACACATATAATACTCTATGCTTTTATTCTAAATATTAAGCAACACATTGTGTTTTCAAACCTCCAATAGATTTTTAGCGTGCCATGGATACGACGGATCTATGGAAAAGGGCAACAGAGTGCCATGACAGACAAACAAAGTACTTGATATTCACCTGTTAAATAATAAAGGTCAGCTGTCAATTAGATGGTACATCTGCACACAATTCTCTAGATACCAGAAATTATTTAGATCAAAATTTCCCAAATAAATGGATTGGCAGTTGTGGACTTATACGATGGCCGACAAGATCTCAAGATTTAACGTTATTAGATTTTTTCTGTGGGGTTTCTTAAAGAATGAGCGAAAATGTTGCTAAATGCCTTTTATAAATCAACATTACTTTATATAATAAATAGTGTAAATGCTATAGGAAAGAGATGTGAAAATTGTATTACAAATACTGGAGGACAAATTGATTAATTATAGTTTTCACTTTGTCAATTACATTTAACAACTTGTATTTTTTAGCATATCAAATTTCTTTTATTAAAAATACCCTGCGGCTTTTGTCTTAAATAGACAACTAACTTTATGAAGGTTACATAATCCTAAAGATCCATGGCACACTACTATTTTATTAGCTAAGCATAGAAAGTGTAATATCTCTGTCAATATTCAAAATACATTTAGGTAAATATAGAGGGCATTTCAATGGAAACGAGCCACCTCAAATACTCTTCTGTAATTTATATAAAATACCGAAACATGTCAATTGTCATATCAAAGAGGAAAACTTTTAAGGTCTTTTACTTCTCTTTATTATTATCAGAAAACGCACTCTAGCGGCATCACTAAAAATTAGGCATATCACAGGTAAGATAGCTTGATAGAGCAATACTTGCTTTTTCCAACGAGACCAAGTTTGTTAGAATCCGTTCAGTCGTTTAGGGGTTACTGCAGTTTATTTAAAAAAAAACATTGAATCACCCCCACCACTTTATTTTAATAGATACGTCAAAAAGTGTTAAATAAAAATTACTCGAATAAAGCTTAGATTTAAAAAGCATATAGCCTCTTGGTACATTCACTAGGTGGGTTTCAGTGAAAAATCACTTTAAAAGTTTAAGATGGCAGTTACGTCGCCTGGCGGCCATTTTGGAAACCTGAAAATATTTTCCACCGTCTTTTTCTGGCCATTTTAGTCATACAATTTTTTACCGGAAGTGTCTACGACGAACAGTTTCCGCGATACAGCACTTTGCATTTTTTCCTGGCCACCCTGTATATCCAATTTAGTCCACCTGTTAATAAGAAGTCAATATTTCAAAAAAATATACAATAGATGTAGGCTATACAATGCTTTACCTAGCAATGAAGATATGTGTTAGAAAGTTTTGTTTGATTAAAAATATCGATGCAACTTTTATGGTTTTTGTTCTTTTGTGTGACGCTAGATGTATCTAGTATGTTTGTATTCTTTATTTTGTTTTTCTTTGAAAATAAAGGTTTATTATTATATTAAGAGCTAATCCCTAAAGCAATAGATGAAAAGCAGCAAAGAAAGGCGTTGATAAAAAAGAGAAGAAGAAAGATAATTTGTACAATCAACATAAAAGTCTTCATCAAAAATGTATTCCATAATACCCCGTATTTAGCGATGAACCGGAAGGAGAAAAATTCTCATATCAACAAAATTCTGCTTTAATCAAAAATGTATTTCCTCCAATCTGAATTAACTTCTGATAAAATCCGACCTTCATAACATAAATATTTGTGCCTGCTTTGAGATACAAAAACTTATTTGTTCCAAAGAAAAAATCGAGTTGGCCTTTTTCTCGTCTTTATACCTTTCAACTATGACAAAAAAAGAATTACTTAAATATCAGGATTCCACATCTCCAATAGCATTCATTCCTCCCCAGGTAGGTATATAATCTACATCCAGCCATATCGCTATTCGAAAGGCAATAGTATGCATATAGGTCTTTGCTTAAAGCGAACATCCTTTGTGCTATCGGCATATATTGCCGAAGAATGTAGCTGAATTTTACGTTTGATAAATTGAAAGATAAAAGAGCTTTACATTCACATATACTAGGAATCAACGAAATTAGAACGCATATACACAATATTTCATTAAAACGTTTAATTAATCCCCTTTTATGTGAACATAGATACGTAAATAAAGCTGTCAGTAGATCAACAATATGTCCTATATGTGTACCTATGTGTAGGTATACATCAAAAAGATTTAGAGTAGTACAGTATAACTGTATACGTCTATAATAAACATAACTGATGGAACTCTAGGGAGAAATCTTGAATTCCGTGTGATTTAATCCGGAGACTTGGGCTTTATGGTTATTAACCAGGGTGCAATGGCGTTCCGAAAGGTCGCACGCGTGTTGTTACGAAATTACCGTGAGATTTATAGCGTACGTTTAAATCTTATTACTGGCAAAACGAAATTACATGCTTTTCTCTATAGGTATGTTATTTTGTTCGTGACAATTTTGTTCTATGCATGAGCGTCTCTTTTATTGCATCATTTAGGCCCGTTATATCCTATCGTACGTGGAGGTATAACAAGAGGTTCAAGCTAATGTATAATGCTAGATTATAAAGGTGCTAGTTGAGATAAAACCGTGAATTCCCCTACATTTTAAAACAGTTTAATGATATTTCATTAGATAAAATAAGCTTAACAAGAAGAAATAATTGTAGATAATTAAATAAACATTAAGTGTTTTCATGCTAAGTATTTTGGCAGCATGATTAATCTTGATAGCTCCAATCGTTTGGGATCTATAGAACAAATTTGTCTCAATTTCAGTCAAAAAATTGATTAATGCTCAACATTGCCTGGAAAGCATCTTAATGTGTTCTACGCGAAAAGAAGCGCAGTGTTTTAAAGTAGTCTACATATTTACTTTCTTCATCATTTCCAATAAGAAGTCCTATAAATAAATACTAAAACAATCCCTGTCATTTTTTTGCTAGCGAGATTATTAAAGAAGTTTCCTTACACCAAGCATTGCAAATAAATCTGCATTCATAAAGGGAGCAGGAGTAGCCCGTACGTACTCCTTTAAAGAACGGAATTTATTTGACAGGTCTTAAGTGCCTCTATCCGAGGTAGAAATTGCCTCCTTTATATATTCCGGTATTTATTGTGTTCGTTCAAAACTTTCCCTCCAAAATACTAAATTATCCGCACGTTATTCCGCGAACAATGAAAAAATTCTCAGCATCATTGTATAGGCATATAAATCCCAAGTCTTATTTGCGTTTTTCTTAATCTATTTATCGTTTTGGTGGAAGGAAAAATGCAAAAAAAAATAAATAGGATTTTATTGGAAAGGTTATAAATTATTTTAGGTTGTCTGTTGTTCGTAGTTCTAATTAATACAATTACGCAAAGAAATGACAAATAAGTAGAGGTACACAAATCTTTTCTTTTTGAAAACAGCATTTTTCACTTTAACTAAAAATCTTTCACCATTATTGACTTCTTCATCTTTGGAAAGAGGTGCTATTGCAAGCTGTCATGAATGTATTTAACAGATTAATGGGCGCAAAATTAGGAGAGCTATTAACTCAGTGTTGAAAAGGTGTCGTATGTGCGTCGATAATAATGGTGAGTATTTAGATAGATAGATAGATATTGTTTATTTCATTAAGGCTTACAAAAAGCATAGAAAAGGTCAAAAAAAAGAAAAGGAGCCCGAACAGCCCCGACCAAACAGACAGAATACAATAGTAAAAAACCTCTTACGAAACCACAGGAACTCATGCAAGAAATTCATTAATACTATAGAATAATTTCTGCAAAAGATAAGTACGCAAGTGGTTTTTGAAAAATTTGAATGTCAAGCACTCCCTTATTCCAGATGGCAGTTTATTGTAATTTTGGTCCCCATACTTGAAATCCCAGGAAAACTCACACCCATAGTACACTGCGGGTTACGATTATCACGAGTGCAATGGTGATGTATGTCGGCATTAGTGGGAATAGAATTCTTATTTTTGAATATAAAGCAACTAATTTCCAGAATGTAAATACACGTCACGGGTAGAATGTTATATCTACTAAAGAGCGGTCTACAGTAGTCGGTGGGGCGCACACCGGCAATACACCTAATGACGGCCTTTTGGGCAAGAAAAACTTGTTTAGCGCTGGGCGAGCATTCCCAAATCAGTATTCCATATTGAACTCTCGAATGTATTTCCGCGTAATAAAGTGAAATAAGGCACTCGATAGATACCTGCCAGCGGCATCTAAAAGCAAAAGTTTTTGTGTGAATTCTTTTGGGTAGCTCAGAACAGTGTTGCGTCCAACTTAAGCTAGTATCGAAATGTAAACCGAGGAATTGTGTAATACTGCTCGATGTAATGGAAACGATGTCTAAAATTAAATTGAGGCTACCGGGTCTCCGCTGACGTGCGTGAAAAAGCATATATTTAGTTTTTTCGAGGCTAAGCGATAGTTTATTGTAGGAGAACCATTCAAAGAGCGTTTTAAACAACGAGTTAGCTACCTGTTCGGTAGTAACCGTACTTGGTTCCATAGGAGTAAGAATTGAAATGTCATCTGCATAAATTGTAATATAAAAACCCGATAAAAATAAAACAATGTCATTAACATACAAATTGAGTAACGCTGGGCCCAAAACGGAGCCCTGAACCACACCACGCCGAAGAGGGAGCCACTGCGATCTGTACAAAGTCGATTCACCATCTGGAGTCTTGAAAAGTAATTTAACTAATTGAGTTCTGCCATGAAAGTATGACGTAATCCAATCGGCTGCCCTATACCGCGTATACCATATGATGAAAGTTTGTCCAGCAGTTGATCATACTGGACGCAGTCGAAGGCCTTTTGCAAATCACAGAAAAAACCTACTGCGACTTTCTGCTTCTCTATGATGTCACCTATCTTTTCTAAAACCGTGCTGGCTGTTGCTAATGATTTGAAATTTGTCAGTGTAAGCATTCAGTCTGTTTAAGATGTCATTGTTTGACATCAATTTTTTTTTTTACTTTTACAAATAAAAGAGTTACAGCACTGAAAAAGTTTTGACGAATGTTTTGTTATTTATGCAAATATCAATCATGCACTTCCTTAAACGGACAAAAGCGTAGGCTTATAAAGATGCAAATCTTTCACCATTTAATCTAATGCGTATATCTCTTATGGTTTTCGAGATCCCCATATAAATAATGAAAGAAAAACACGCTATATATGGTCTGTGAGATATCATGATATTTACGAGGTAAAGTTTGCAGGATTTGTGTTTTGAATTACGCGCCTCACTAAACTGTCAAAACAAATAAGTTATAATTCAATTGTTGATTGTAACAAATTGTAACTTTGCATCTTTGCGTGACATACACATTGTTCGCTTAAATATCTCGTAAGAATTTCGAACATTAAAGAATAGATAAACGATAGAAAGTTTCGTATGCAAAAAGTACCAACTGTCATAGTTTTACATTACCAACTTTGCTAGCTACAACATCATACAACATACTTCTTTTATTACAAACCATAAACAAAGTGTATATTCCAGGCAGAAAACCAAATAAATTTTTATTCGTGTAAATATGAAACTTTATACCGACATCCTGCATATACCCACACCTGCAGCTCCATTTTGTACATAAGGTATGCCATATCTGCCGCAATCTACGAGAAGATAGGGACGCAGAAATGAAATAGTAGCTGTAAACGTTAATAGTTTGCACCAACTGTGTTAATACCATTTTTAGGTTAGAAGATGTTTAGAATTAATATTGCGTTCTGAGCGGCACAGCTGACAACTATGTGGTCGAGTCCCTTGCGAAAAACATTCATTAAATACATACAGACTGTGTAGATATTCGCTTAAGAGCCGCACGTGTTGAATTTCTTTGCTAAATTCTTACATTCAACATTCGTCAAATGCTGCAATTATTGAGTGCGTTTGTCTACTGTACGGAATATATTCGGTTTAAGGAACATTAGAAGTTTGTGCTTTATACATGAACTTATATTAAGCAAGAACAGAATGTAACACATTGCTACGCCTTTCATATAACACAAATACAACAAACCCATACGATACTAGTAGAGGTCACTCTTAAAGCAAAGAAATCCATTCTAAGAATTTAACTGAAAAGTTCCAAATAAAAAGTTCATTTTGTTTTTTCTTTTACAGAAGCAATGTTTGTTTTTGCATGACCGCTCATTAATCCAGCTAATCGAATAATTTTCAATTATCATCTTTAATTCGGTAATAGAATAAATCCCAGATGGCGCTAACGAAAATAATGAACATTGAATGCAAATTACAATGAAACTAATTTTCAGGGTTAATGAGCTGAACCTTTGAAAGCCACCTTTATCAAAATGAAATAAACTGGAATGAAGTATTTCGGGCCAACCTGAAAAGACCATGTAATTTTAAGACACATTTCCTTCACAAATAACTTTCGATTTATTATACGCTATTATAAACAACTCCTCAGGCAGAAATAACTTGCATATTTAAAGCTTTTCTTTATACTACTAAGGCAATCCTTTCAACTTTTCAGCAAATTTCACGTGTTCGAGAAGCTTTCTCCTCTAGTTTTAATTTTCAAACTTTAATCATATTGAAATTGGTTTAGTTAAAAAAGAATGAATGAAAAACCTACATTTTTCTTCTTCCAGAAATAATACTTCCATTTTATCCTGAATACTAAATTACCAAAATCTGATCCAACGAATAAGCTTTTCGTCCGTCGTAGTCGTTACATGCTAATTGTTGAAAAGAAAGTTTTAAAAATTCCCTTAATTTTAGTAAAAGGAAATATTATTATAGTTATCATAATAAATCATAAAGATATAAGTTTGATTGGAAGTGTGCACAAAATAACACTTCTTTAATAATCACGATAAAAAGCTTCGTCATAAATTTTTGTTGTGTGAAAATTGCAAATGTTTTCGTATTTTACAGGCAACATTTATCCACAAAATCGATTAATTACTTCCACCCTACATGCATTTTATGTTGTGCGTTCCACTCGATGCATCTAGGCTAATTGTAAGTATATGTGACACGTGCATTTACACAAAAGCATTTATAAATCAGTTAAGAATAATATCGAGATAATGTGTGTAATTAATTAGCATTTTGTATGTAATGCTAATGAGTTTAGATTAAATACAAGATAGAACATCACGCGTTAAAACGAACATAATTTTGGTGGATTATCGGCTAGACTAGAACTACCAATAAACTTGTGTTATTACATTACAACTAGCTAAATTTTGATAAATTTTAGCCAAATTATGAAATACCATGCAGATTTTAATAATTTCGATTTAATCATACGATTTATTTCAATTTACATCAGGAAAGCATAGATAATTGACAAATTTTACCGTTATTATAGACATTTATACACACTTTAAAATACCCTAGCACAAACTTTTCATTACTGGATGTCTACAAATTGTGGTAGGCTTTTCGTGCAATTTGGATAAAATGTAAAGACAGAGAACTTACATCTCAACTAGGGTAGGAACCTGAGCTTCATGTACCCTTTCGTCGTTAATAAAGCGGCACGATCAAGCCGCGGGGTAGGGTCGTGAAAGCAACTTTGAGAATTAGCTTCACTCATTCTCTGGCTTCACACTGCAAAATTCACCCATAGCTATGCAAGTGAATGAAAGCTACGTTCATCCCAATATTATCCCGACAAAAATATTACGAAATTTGTTTTTTTTTTTCTCAATACATCAAGCATTATTACACGAAGGAACTAACACCAAATTAACCTACATATTTGAATCCAGACGCGCGAGGAATTTTATCCACACATTTGTACTTAGATAACTCGAAAGAAATATATGAACTAAGTTTTAATATCGGCGTTATTACCTCTGTTATATTTTACGAATATGTTTCACATAACTTTTTCTTACAATCCAATATTGTCTCGGTTGATAATAAAAAGAAGTTATAAACATATATGATACTTGAAACAATAGAATATCAAATATAAAACTTCTGTTGTATCTGATCCATCATGATTAAAGAAATGGAAAGATCTTTTGACATTGACAGATGTATGCATACATTATTATTATTCACTTATAATTCGCACAATCCTTCCACAGCAAGTATAACTTTACCTGCTTGTATTTTTTTTTACGAACACTAGATTTGAAACAGCAAAAGAAATGATAGGATACAAAAGAAACAATTACTGGTTTGATCAAGAATGTAAAAACATTGGTGTAGAGTTAATGGATGTAAAAAAAACAACAGGGCGTAAATCAAATTAATGCAGTGAAGTAAATAAACCTGGAATTGAAATAATATACTTCATTCACAATCTCTTTGTGTGCCTCAAGTCCAATTTGTTTAAGTGGAAGTTGTTTATACGTTTCAAAATAATCGAAGATTAAGCGAATTATCGCGTATTATTGAAACATTATTCATGTAGAGTGCTAGAATCAGTTGCAACAGCGAATGGTATATGACGTCACATGCGCAAAGAACAAATATTGGTTCTTCGTTGCTAGGCAACAACCAATGATAGCCTGATTGAGAGTGCTAAACGTCATATTTCGCGCAAGTTTTGATGAGGACATGTACCATTCTTTATTGCAACGGGCTCTACTATGTGTCGAAGATGCCACAGTTATGGTCACTAAAGTCTTGTAATAAATTTCCTCCATAACCTTATAACATTCATACATAACTAACAGAACTTAAATTACCTAACAAGAAATATATTGGCTATACTGCAAGATATACCTATATACCCATCAACCGAAGATAGCTAATATTTCTGAAACGTAACTATAAAATAGCAAGCACCGCTCATTAAATTTTGATCTTCATAAATTTACTTTTCCCTCACTCCAGGAAAATTCATCTCTTTCACCGGATTGTTCACCGGAAAATTGATGGAATGACGAAATTAGAATTTTCAGTCTAGTACACCCTCGCACGTTGCTGTTGGGGAAATATTTCGTTGTCTTTCGACTGTTCCGGGCTCTGGTTGGATCTCGGTTAACAAAACGAAATCCGCGGATGATATTTATTTTAAAATAAAAGGTTGCCCGGTTTCTTGGGCCCACGACGCAAGAGGAGAAAAACAATTTTAGGTGTTATAGCAGGATTGAGATACTGAATTTTTTTCTTTCTGCTTTATTTTATTGATTTCAAATAGAAGAGCGGCGAATTATTGAAATGGAATGTAAAATATGTGTGTGAAGGTGTGGCCAAAAATTGTTTTTGTATAAGATAAATGAATTTAATGTAGAGTCTTCAAATTTTAAACTAAAATAATTTAAAGCTTTCTTAATGATAACCATGTTGTTTCCATTTGAAATAAGTTAAATAAAATCTAAAATCCATATTTTTTACGTTTAAATATGCGAAAGAATATATAACTGGCAAGGGAGTTATTCAAACTGTCACTCACCGATTTAAATCAAATTCACCTTCGGTTTGTGCTAAAGCTCACGTGCAAAAAGTTAATATACCCCTAAAACGATTTTTAACGGCTTCTAAATAATAATATAAAAATAAAACTCTTGGTTTTAGAAATAAGTTTTATAAGAGGATATCCTTCAAATCCCAGCCCTGATATGATGACCTTTTCTAATACACATTAGCGGTTAATACAATTTTCTACCGACCGTCACTGCATGTATACGGATATAGAATAATTGCAATAAAATGGAAGGAAATAAGAGATGTGAAAGTAGGGTAATATACAATTTCGACCCGGCATTCCTTTTAGCCATTCGTTAGAATTAGAAGATTGATCGCTCCTCGCACGACAATAATGGATCTATGCCTTTCGCCTTGGGAAAAGCTATGATAAAAAGAATATCGTCACCTGTCGGTATAAATGTTAAATGTTCTAAAAAGTCTTTAAAGCGAGAATTTTGAGGTGGATTCAGTTTTGTCGAATGTCTTCGGGTGGGGACGGTGGACAAATCGTTTTTTCGAGGCCTGGCTGGCTGCACTTGAGTTTTGTGACTCTGCCGTGATGGAAATATGCAAACTAATAAACCTAAATCGTACATGCCAACTAGCGCATGAGAAATTTGTAAAATTTTATACAGGGTTAATGTAACTAAATTCAAATGACTTAGAAAATTGGTCCAATTTTCTCTTAAGCCATGTTAAAAAATTGGAGTTTTAGTTATTCCAAAGAGCGAAGATATGTATACTTTTGTCAGTCATATTTTAATATGAGGAGCCGCGCCGCGCTAAACTTTTGTTGTAACGTATATACCAGTGGTCTTCAACCTTTTTCCACCTGCGGACCGGCAAAAACAAAAAATTATATTGTGGACCGGCAGACTATCAAGAGTAAAATAAACCCTAAGGTGAATAATATCTTTATTTATTAATTGAAGAGAAGAAATTTATATAAAATTATTTAGTGAGACTTCTGTTGTCGCTTGTTTGTCAACAAATCATTTATACGTGGTTGCAGTTTTGTTTTGGAGAGACGAAGAGCTGCGCTAACATCCATTCGATTTCTGTCCTTAGTTTTTATTATTGACATGGTAGAAAAAGTCTTCTCGCACAAATAAGATGTCGAAAAATCAATCAATAATTTGATCGCTTTGTCACTCAAAGTTGGATATTCCTTTTGTAGTGATATCCGAAATTGTAGCAATGACATCGTTTTACGTCTTGAAACCAGAGTGACATCAGTGGATAGTTCTATAAGTTTTTCTTTATCACGAAAATTAAGTGCACAAAAGTGCAATTATGATGTAATGGCTAAAAAACTCATGATAATCCCTAAAAATTTTCCGTGCAAAAAGGTATGTAACCCCTTAAAGAATGAGAAAGATGAATACCCCTATCGTAGTTGGATGCTTAAATTAATTAAATACATTGAATATTTTATTGTTGCGTAATATGATGTAAACTACAATTAGATTATTTATTTACTTAATACTACAACCTCCTAATTCGTTACCAATTTACCATTCATTAACAAATAAATGGATTTTCAAGAAATAATTTGATAACATATATAGGTACCATAAAAAACAGCTTATATTCTCGTAAAACATATTTATTTTAGTATCGATCTGTACTCAACGCATGGGGGGTAAACACATTAACTGCAAATCTATAAAATATAACTTAAGACCACCATATGCCGAGCCAAATTGTCGGGGTACTTTCCATCAGCTGTTATATTGGGGCGTCATAAAACTTCTGTATGTATCATCCTGCGTTATTATCAATGATTTACAGTTCGCGGAATGTTTGGAAGATAAACATCTACATACGTATTAATTTTATGATTAACAATAAATAGATTGATGATATTATTGTTATAATTAAACAATGATCAATATTTATTGGGGATGTCCCTAAGTTTATAATTGATTTGTTTATTGTTTTATCAAATTATTAATGATGTTAATGATATTTTACAAATGTTGATGACATTACATTTTCATAATTATAATTCAGGAAAAAAGCAAAATAAGTGAAATACTGTACACAACTTGTTTGTGGGTGAGAAATGGTATAATACTCCGTGTATTTTTATTTTGGTTGTGCTTTAGGATACATTCATATGTATGTATGCACATTTATTTAGATTTAGGGAACTGGCCACTTGTAAATTTAAATATTTATACACGGAACGGAAAGTCGGGGAAAAATATCAGCATTTACGTAATGTAAGCCATCATATTGCGTTGTGAAGATGTGGCATTTCAGAAAAATAGAGAATTTCGTAAATGAAAAGCGATTGATATTATATTATATTATGTATATCAACTCTTATTAGTTTTTAAACAAACAAAACTAATTTTTCCATAGAAAACAGTATATATCTTTCAGAGTTGGGAATTATTCGAATAAAATTATTTAAGTTGATTATTTACCTACAAAATTATCCAGATATTTTTTATTCATAAATAAAATTATCTAGATAAATACTCGAAAATTATTCATAGATAATTTTAACTATATAAATAATTTCAAATTAGATAATTTTAACTAAAGATAATTTCAACTAAATTATTTTAACTAGACATAACTTTAAACTAGATAATTTCAGCTAGATAATTTTAACCGTTGGGATAGCGTCTATCCCAACATTTATTGATAAATACCAGACTCGCAGAGCATGAGATCGGCCAGATGTTCATGTTTTTGCTTTTCCGCAGGCGGTCGGTGGTATGTTGGTAGACGTTCTTTTATACCAATTTAAAAATTATACTTGTCTGATGTACTATGTACTAGTGTTTTATTTTATTTATACTTATATAGCTATAAAAATTAAAAATACATTGGATAAGTACTACCTACTTAGGTTTCACTACTGCAATATTTTATCAAAATTGGAGGTGATCAGTTCTTTCACTTTGCCTGTTAGTGCTCAGAAAATTGGTTCCTGTTTAGTACAGTTTTAAATAAAAGCGTATGAAGATATTTTATTTTACTTATTTATATTTTCAAACAATACTAATTTTTATTATTGATAATGAATAAATCAAAAAGATAATAATATGCCTATATTATCTTTTTTACTTATTTCCTTGTTATCAAAAATGCCAATTTTAGTACATACTACTATATTTTTACTAGTTTAAAATAGATTAGAACACATAAAGGCCGTAGCCGGGTAAGCATGGGTAATACGAAGACAACCGCAAACTTGCCAGAGAAGGAAACCACCTCACCTTCCTACACAAATGCTACATATTAAACATGGGTATTTTCTCCCAAAAATTGGAGCAAATATTAGAGACGCCCTAGAAGAAGCCTACAGTCTAATTTTCATCTCGGCTTTAGAGTAAAAAAAAAAAACATTCTTTTGAAACTTTATATCTCACGATTGGGTTGTCTCATCGAAACGAAAAAAAAAGAGAATATTTTGAGACTATTTGCAAAGAAAAAAAAAACATAATGATTCGGTTTCTGTTGATCATGGGCTCAATAATTTTTTTTTTAGTTCCTTTAATTTGTGGATTTATCAAGAAATAAAAAATTGCGTTTTAAATCCAGCAAACGGTTATATAGTACAAGGATTAAATATTTAAGGAAAAAGTTCTATTCCGTTCCAAAATTCATGAGATCTACGTCAAGCTTGAAATGATGAAGTTGACATATAAAAATGTTATGCAAAATTAATTTTAAAATTTATTAAAAACTGAAACTTAGCACTGGTAGGTACGATGTTATTGGAAGAATTATTTATGTTATCCAATTTTTAGCTGAACTAAATTTTTCCTTTGCTTCTCGTAGTTCCAGTAGCAACTTTGTCAAAAGAAATAATAGTGATTTAAGAGCACGATAACCTATAAAACTCAAACTCAAAAAATATGGCTCCTCGGAGCACGTTGGGAAACACTGGGGTAGTCTAAAAGTCAAACTCTTTTAGTACATACAGTATGTATATTGGATCACCACATTTCGTCCGATTTTTTCTAGCATTATCAATTCCACGGATCTATAACTTCAAACCAAAAGTTTGCATCTTTATTTGTTTTCCCTTTTCCTCCGCATCTGCAAAAATAAAACCCGAAAAAAAGGTTTATTTTAACAATGTTTGCTTAATTTAACATATTAGAACAAGGAAAACTGCGCAACCAGTCATACACTGTAATTCATTCTTGAATAAACAGCTACATAAATACAAAACATATTTTATCCTCCGTTAATCTCTGACCTTTCTTCGGAGTCTTTACTCACGGATAATTTTCTTAATGGAAAGTATTTATACGTTGTTCATACAGATTAAAACTTTGCTTTTATCCGTTATACCTTACTTTCAGTACTCTTAAAGTTACGTAACTCGCAAGCATTCTTCCTCCTTTTATGAGCAACATAATTTGACACACGGAAAAAACAGCGCCCTACCTTACCTTGTCGGGGAAAACGGAAATCCCGATTTTAACGAAACTTTGTACACTTAAAAGCCGTTACATAGGATACTTTGAAAGCAGGGAAACTTCTAATAAGCACCGGTATGTTGTCGAAAAGAAAAATATTTTCTTATCCGAAATCAATAAGCCACCCAATCTAGGTTAAGACGTAAATATCGTATCCGATAGCAAACTAAAGGAGCCCCGAAATTACTCCTCACATCAGATGAACGTATTCCGCTATTTGCGGAGATCGGAAAAAGGGTTCGCTAACGAAAAAGTTTCCTTTCACTGAAATGGTGTATATAAACGCATAGCGTTGCTGATATGTAAACGACGCGACGGGCCCATTTTGTTAGATTTATTAAAACAAACTTTATTTTATCGTCAAACACGTTAACATGTGAGTTATACATGCGATGTACGGTTTTACGTGCTAAATCCATTTTACAGTGAATGAAGTTTTGCTACCCTGTTAAATCGTTGTTCCGTAGGCAAATATGTGGACGTCAAATTTCAAGGGAATAAGATTTACTGCCCTCTAGCGACGGAACGCCTAACTGAACATTTACTTAATTACAAGAAACGTTTACGGTGTTGAAATGATTGTTTCCCCGTTTGAAAAGGTTACAATCGATTTGAGACATATCAATTATGCGTTTGCCGACTGATAATCAATTGGTAAATAATTTACGAGGCAATAAATATTAACGGGAATAATGATCCGGCAAAAACACCAGGCATGTCATTTCATAAAAAACTATTATTTTCTCAAGAAATACAACGGGTTATGTCGGTAGATTGGCAGTAAATTAATACTCATAATAGGATGAATTGTTTAATTTTGAAATATCATTTTGCAGTTTTTAGGATCCATCGAATATTACAAACGATTTACACTGAGAGACATCCTTATAGTAACAACTTACATGGCGCAGTACTAACGATTTTGTAGAAATAAATAATACAAAAAAGTGGGCTGTAACGTACACGTTTATCATTTAATACTGGCCGTTGTAGGAAAAGTTCACAGCTGTTTGTAGGATCAATTTTGTTTGAAATAGTAACATAATTTTGTTAAAATTTGTATATATTTGGAAGTAGCAAAAATTGATACTCTATTATAGGAAAACTTAGCACACATTCTGTAATTATTTCACCATGTCAGTATATATTTTTACTAGTACCTTACTGTGATATCTACCATTGTACAACAATGTGCCAATAAAGCCACAAGATCATATAATAAGAAAGACTATATGTTTAAAACCCATCCTATTTCGTACTTAAAAATATACATATTTATATCAGGCAATTATAATTCGTAATAAAAATAATCTTCTATACGCTTAATATACATACATATTAGAATGTCTGGTGAATAAATATTTGATACATTCTTTATTTTAATAAGTTCGACATTTTCTACAGTATACGTTGAAATTAATAATTTAAATCAGGTTTTTGTTATGTTTATATTTGGAAAGATTGTACTTGTTTTTAATTTGGCTATATATTCACATACAATATTTTCTATCATTGTTCGACATGGAATGGGTGAAAACAGATATAACGGGGATAACGCTGTTTTGCGCATCCCCAATTACATTTACATAACGGGCAAATTTGCATTGACATGCTCATCGACGATTGGCGTTCTAGATCACGCGACACTGAAATGCACATGTATAGTTCACTGCAATGTCTTCCTTTTTGGTTTTACCTGTATTAGGTGCGGTTGTGAAGAATAGTGCTCTCTAGATGTTTTAATATATACACTTCCCAATTTATTTATTACAATCTTACTATATGACTGTGGTAGTTTCAGTTAATAAACCGTCTTCAGGCACTTACCTAGTGATCTAATAGTACTAATAGTGAATTGTCAATGGAAAAAAAATGTGAAAATTACCGAAAGTAGAATACAATTGTCGATTGCAGCTTCGGAGAGGGTACGCCCGCGATGCGGTAGCCTAGTAGTGCAGTAAAATTATAATAAATAAATTAGGAAGTACTACAGAACTGCTGTTTTGTTTTATATTTTTGTGCTATGTTAAAATCTGTTATTAGATATGTTTCTAGTTTCTTAACATAGTGTATCTTTACTACATACTTTGATCCTTTTAACAATGAATTATAGAATTAATGATAAAAACATTAGAAGTGCTACAGGCGAATGAAACATTTTAAAACTGCAAGGTAGACATTTTACATATTACATTAGATAAAATTCACAGTAAGAATTAGTACAAATTATTGCAAATATATAGTAATTTGCATAAGTATATACTACATATATTAATACACAAGTTGAAACTTATCCACACAACATTGTAGTATTAAGTTATATATCTTTTGTGGATGTTTCAATAAAGGTAAGTAAAATTTATTATAAAATTATAATAATTTAAAATAATGAGTGGAATAAATATTACTACAACAGGTGTTAATTTATGCTCACGAGTATATAGAAAAGTCAGACAAAATGGTATACAATTTTACTACAATAAATACTACTTTATCTTACAACGTTGTTGAAAGAAACTTGTAAGAATTAATACTACAAACTTAGTGCTACAATTTGATGGTAAACATTGCTACAAGTTGTACTTGTCCCTATATGTACTACAATGTGTAGTATAAATACTGACAATTGTAGTAACATTTCCTACATTTTTCTCCCTGTGTATGATCAACTTAATGTTGCGTTTTTACCGGAACACAATTTTTAAACCAAGGAATACTCTACAAATTGAGCATCATGATTTGAGTAAACTTTGACTTGTCTATATAGAATTATAATATTTTCATTATGGAATTTGTGTCAAAATAAGTATTTTTGTGCTTAATCGCCGCTTAAAAATAAAAAAAAAAAATAAAAACTACAAATTTTTTTTTTAACCATATCTCTTTTATTATGCAACTTTTGTTAAGATATTTTTAGGTTAATGACCTTATTTTAAGATTTTTAAACACCCCTTGAAAATAAAATCATAAGTCCGTAAACATCCTGTATACCCCCTTAAAAAAATCCGTAGATATATACGGAGTATCTTCAAATCGTTTCGTACAAAAATTGTTTCCCTGTAGCCATTATTTACTGCTGCTCCTTTTAAGCGAGAAAAGAAATAAATATTTATTGGTACTAGCCTACAAAAGGAATTGCAACGTTTAAGATGTTATAGTGATACCGGAGAAGTGGAAATTACTTCTGCATAAAACACAATCCCATTTTCAATGTAACTAAATATAATGTCAAGAAAAGCACCTGCAACGAGATTGTGGGAGCACCACTTGGAAATGCGCTTTCTCGTAAGTAACGAAGGATTTGTATTTGATTGACATTCTCCGCATAGTGCAGATGAAACATTTCTATCCGGCAGGCAACGTCTGCCCAATAAATCTTTCCGAGATGTTTAACGTCAACAATCTCTTCGCAATAATAGGGATTTTAAGCGATGCAGACGTGTGTCGGTGCGCGATCGATTAGGTTTTAGGCTGTAATCGGATGGCTGGATGGACGCTCGAAGATCTAAGCATATAGATGAATTGATGTTGATGCTTATAGGCGAGTTTTGTATAATGTATATTTGGTTGTAAACTAATATTTTCGAAATTATTTGGTTAGTAAATAAAAAATATTCTGAAAAGTCACGGTGACAGTCACCTCTCCGTGTGAACATCTTCTTTTGTCACTCAACAGTTTCAGAGATGTTCCCTTGACAAAAATCACCCGTCTAAGAGTACAAGTGAGTTTGTTGCATCATCTTATCATTATTTTCATCATAATAAGAGCAGTTAAAATAAGATACAAAATACTATTCGATTATATACAAGCACTTATTTAATTTAAGATTAATGATACCGAAGAAAATACTGATAATAGATTCATTGGATTCAATTCATCATTGGAGCTTCAACATTGTATAAATAGACACAAATGAAACAAATTCAAATGAAAACCATAACGAAAGAAGAGCCCAAACAAGTTACTATAGAAGCGTACATAATATAAAATATTTTATATCATGCACTTTATGCAAGAGTCTCCGCCAATCCTAATGCTCAGATATAAACTTTATCTCACCGAGACGTGCATTATTTACTTCGCTTTCATGAATTTAGGAAACCTTTTCGTATACATATATACGTCTTGTACAGAGCCGAAGGTGATAGACCTCTATAACATCACCTATCTGTCATATAATAAAAACAGCGTGTTGCATTCGTAACAAACACGGCGTACATAATTCGCCTCGTCTTCTTCATTTGATACAATGCGAACTTTTCGCGTCAGAGATCATCCTGACGCGTCCATGTTAATGTGTAACATAAAAGGAGCGGATCGCTACATTTAGATCCCCGTATAACACGACTATACCAACCTATCCCGTTACATCTGTACGCACATAAAAGGGATTACATGACGGAATAACGAGCACCAACGCATCGGATGCGAAGCGAGAAAAGGTATGACAGCGCTTCGAAAAGCACAAAAGCGCAACGCTGAAAAGAAACGCTTGCTCGTAGTGGAATAATCAAATTTAGTCGGAACGTTACGACGACATCTATCAAGGCGTCGCGTCGGTAAATACAAGCGCGAAGAACCGTTTGTTTCGAGCAATGGCGGTAAAGAGAATATTACATTTTACCAGACACTTGGAGCACCTCAGCTTTGATTGAAGAACAGCTAGACAGCGGTAAAGTAAGTTTGAAGTTTTTAATTAATTTTTCCGCTGTTTGGTAAACCCGACATTGAAAAGTTTTTATTGCGGATATCCTTCGAGAATACGAAAGCTTCTTTGAGAAATAAGCAAGAGACGGGCTCATTTGATAGTTATAGGAAACAGGAGTTATTTGTCGTGAGCTTTTATGTATGTAAGCAACATCAGCGGTACGCATTATGTCTAGTAGGTCGTAGTACGCAAATGGTATTTTTCAATTTTATTTATTAAATATTTTTTTCATAAAAAAAACCACGCTCGCGGATTAATTTTCTTAATGTTAACATTCCTGTTCCCAAGGACGAAAAACAACCCCAAACTGTATCTAATCCGCCATAATACATTGGGGAAGCATTCTCTCTTGGCGTCTTACAAACACACTTTGACCAAACACTTTAAATATCGATTCATCTTTTTTAATCGGTTATCCCGGCGTCGCAATGGTGTACGGTTGCAACGCGACCATGTAAGTTTTCTTCCGCTAGCCGGCGTTTGACCGTGTTAATAAATAAAACGACTATTTTAAAGAAAACTATCGCAGATAGGTATAGGGAATGTTACAGGAAATCGGTGTAGAATTTAATTCTGTATCAAATAATGTTAAAATATGCCGGGTGTTCTATTTGACAAAATTGAGTTTTACCACTTTAAAATTTCCTGTATACAGGGTGACTCACAATATATGCGACAAACTTTAGGAGCTGATTCCTGAGGTTATTTTGATCATAAAAGTTCATAAGAACATATGCCCCAAACTGCTTATTTCTAAAGTTATACAATGTTTAATAGTAAGTTAACATAATTAATGTTTTTATTATAAATTAACAAAATAATTAGTAAAACAAAATTAACTTATAGTAACTGTTGAAAACGACCGCCCCCAACTGCAATACAAGCTTCTATCCTCTGTTGTATAGGCTGGCGAGTCCGTTCGAAAATACCAGGGATATTTCGAATTGTTTGAAAAGCTGCGATAATACGATTTCTCAGTTCATCGACATTTTCAATGGGAGTCGTATAAACTAAAGATTTAAGGAGACCGCAGATAAAAAAGTCCAAACTATTTAAGTCTGGAGACCGAGGAGGCCACGGTTGTGGACCTCCCCGTCCTATCCACCGATTTGGATACGTATTGTTCAAAAACTCGCGAGCAACTAAACTAAAATGCGCTGGAGCACCGTCATGCATAAAATACATTTGTAATCTCAATTGTAAGGGAACTTCTTGCAGCAGTAGTGGTAGCTCCTCTTCAAGAAAATTGCGGTATACCTCGCCATTTAACCCCATCGGTAAAAAATGTGCACTTATCAAGTGATCTTCAACAATTCCGGCCCGCACATTGACAGAGAATTGATGTTGATAACAGGCATTCACTATTTCGTGCGGATTTTCTTCGGCCCATATGTGATTATTATGAAAATTAATAATCGCATTTCTAGAGAAAGTAGCCTCGTCGGTGAAGAATATTTGAGCCAAATAGTCAGGAATTTGTGCGATTTTCTGTTGCACCCATTGACAAAAAGCCACTCTTTGCGGAAAATCTGCTACCAAAAGTGGCTGCACCCGTTGAGTGTGATATGGATACAACAGTTGATCTTTCAATATTCTCCAAACTCTGGCCTGACTAATGTTTAAAGCAAACGCAATTTTTCTGGTGCTTGTAGTAGGATGTTCCTCAATTTCATTTAGTACCATTTCTTCAACTTCTGGAGTAAATGGGTGCCCGTTATCAGTCGTCTGTTTTTTAAAACTTCCCATTTCACTAAGAGGTTGGTGAAGACGGGCAAATATTGAATGATGCGGTATGATACGGTTCGGGTATCGTTCTTCATAAAGACGTCTAGCAGCACGCGAATTTCCATTGGCAAGACCGTAAACAAAATGCATATCACCCATCTCAGCATTCGTGTAATTCATTTCAGAAAACAGAAACTGACAATAAACTGAATGAATACTCTGACAACTACTGTCAAATATTGAAATGACAAACAATTCCCTCTCAACACAATTGATTTTGAAGAACCAACTGTGATATTATATCGTGTTAGTCATAAATTATTATTAAACATTCAATAACTTTTAAACCAAACCGTTTTGGACATATACTCATATGAACTTTAATGATCAAAAGAACCTTAGGAATCAGCTCTTAAATTTTGTCGCATATATTGTGATTCATCCTATATATCTCTAATTTTTAGACAGGCTGCATAAAAAATTCTAGTATCTTTTGGTGAAACAATATTAGTGTGTGCTGGTTTTAAAATGCGGGACCTCTAGCTTATAAAGCAAGTGAAGACTCATAAATTACGCATCATAGCGTAAATGTTGAAATTTTCATAAAGATCGTTATATATCTTAAACAGTTGAAGATGGGTATATGGGACTCTAGTTGTAATTGTCATAGTATGCTGAATTCAAAAATGTAATAATTAAAGACCGGATTATATGCAAAATGTTATATAGAGGTATCGCACATGCGCACACCTCAGTACATATTCAGACTCCATAGGTGTAGGATGTATGTGGATTATGTAACAGTTTTCTAAATAAAAGTAATACCAAAACCCACAACTGAATATATAACATGGCGCAGTCAGTAGGATTTGACTCTAATAATAATCAATTATATTCCTTGTATATTTGACTTCACAACACAAACCCTTATTTTGTAGATATTTCTAAATCATATAAATTCCTCCAATTATCTGATACATCTATGCATAATGCATTCTCTGCATATAACATCAACTATCCTCAGGAATGGAATAGAAACCTAATAAACTCCCCCATGAAAATCATATACCATTTATGTGAATGTACGATTATATGGCCAGCAATACAAATTTAATTTGTGGTATAAGAAGAGACAAGACGTATTCCGTATAATAAAACTTCATAATTTTATTGCCAATTCAATATATACCTCTATAAAGAATTGCATTCGCAGTTTTGATGTGAACGATCCAATAATCGGAAAATCCTAACAAAGGTATGAAAAATATTCGTTCGATGTAAGGAAATTTAAGATATACATACAAAAGCCCACGAAATAACAAAGGTGAATTCAATCATTAGCGAATTGCGCAACAAATGGAATAAATTTAATTACCCACATGGCGAAAAACGATTCTCTTTCGCTCCAGACACGTGTGGTGATACATTTAAATTAGAACGAAACTCCGACGACGCGACGTGTAAATTACTTTAAATTTTTTAATTAGCGCTGCTGAACATTCCCACTTGTTAGATGTGCGCATAGTTTCAGAAATTCCCCGCAAACACGGACATGACGAACACGAAAAAGGGAGCTGTTAAACAATGAACGATATATAATGTATAAAAGTTTTAATGAAAAGAACCGTGGGCGAAAAACAGACGAGAATATTGGTAATTAAAAGAGAGAAAGTGTATGAATTATTTGGAACTGTATATACGTGGAATAACATTAAAAATTTGTTTCAAAATATAAAAATAAAATCGACCAAACATATTTAAAAAAAAATAATTATGGAAAAGGATTTGAAAGAAATTTAAGGTTAATAACAAACAATTTAAATTAACCTTCTACCCGCCAGTTTTCACTGTATTTTATTGCAGATGGGTGATGAGTGTAAGAATAATTCTGCTTTTCCTCACAAATTTCTAAAGTTTATTAATAACTACGTGGCGACCGGTTTCGTTATAATAATTGACATCTTCAGGCATGCTCCGCATTCCACATTTATGATATCTAACCTGTTTAAAGTGTAATCGATATAATTAATAAAAGCGTGAATCAGTGGTATTGCTTTGGTATTACCACAAGCCACTTCTATGTTTCTGCTATGATTTATATAAAATCCGAAATTTGTCAATTGTCATATCACATTATCATATCCAAATTTCATCGGGTTTTCAATAATGAACATATTAACGTCAAAATCTTGGGTTAGGTCGCAGTGCTTAGAAATGCGCCGTCGATACAACAGGTATCTCCAGCATCAGTACAAAGCCGTTCATCAGTTTGTAGAAAACTTAGTCAAGTTCAAATTTCATCCTTTAAAAATTACACTTTTACACCATATCACTCAAAGCAAATGGGTATCACAATTTTAAATATTCTAAACACCAACAATTATTTCACGGCGACGCATTTAAGCGTATGGTATTTTGTGAAAAGTTAAGTGATTTAATTAACCGAGTTGCTAATTTGGTAAACAATATTATCTTTACCGATGAATCTTCTTTTCCTTTGGTTAGAAGTCACAATTTATCTGTGACAACATACTGGGCCAAGGAAAACGAGCACAGATATTTAAGTTCATCTAGTCAGCAACAGCAAAAAGTAAATGTTTGGGCAGGACAACCATATTATCGGGCCTTTTTTTTATCAATGGCAATTTGAATGCAAATGCATATTTGGAAATACTGAACACCCACATTCTACTTACAGTACAGCAACTTCCCGATATAAATATGCAAAACATCTACTTTCAGCAAGATGGTTGGCCTGCACATAATGCAGTGGCTGTCCGACACTATTTAAGTGAACAGTTTCTGAAAATATCAAATGGCCGCCACGTTCACCAGATTTATCTCCCCTCGATTTCTTTTACTGAGGTTATTTAAAAGAAATAATTTATGGCAACGAAGACGTTAGACCAGTTAATGTAGAGTAGTTGCGCAATAAAATTGTTCAAACGTCAAACAACATTAGCCCAGAAATGTTGGAGAATGTTAGAATGAATTTCTACAACACATTAGGATATTGTTTAGCCAAGGATGGAGGCATATTTGAACCTTTTGTTTGAAGATTCAATGATTTTTTAAAAATTAACGTTTATTTCATGTTATTATTAAGACTTATTTTAGTTTTCTATTTTTTAAATTTATTTACCCAGAATTAATTTTTATTTGTCCTTCATTAAATTTACTATTTCTTTTTGAGGGTTTTGCCCTAAATTCATTAGAATGTCTTTGATTTCCCTGTCATGAACAAACCCTCATTTTATATATCCTTATTTATTACTATCACGAATAGAATAGTAACCGAGCTGGTGTTAAAGATTATTTAATTTATTATTAAGAGTTACTTTTAAGTTTTTATTTTTTAAAATTATTTACTCAGAATTAAGTTTATTTTTCCTTCGTTAAATTTATTATTTCTTTATGAGGGTTTTGTTCTTCATCAAGGGTGTACGCACAAAAATATCCGGATAGATCAGAGCCAAGAAAAACTACGTTTGAAAGCGTACTTCAAACGTTTCGGCAAACTGGAAGCGTAAAATATGAGAAAGGCAACCGAGATTGTAGGAAACAGGCATGCGTAAAGAATTATTTACAATTTTCTATGGTTATGCACTTATATGTAAAAAAAAACTTTTCCAAGCGTTAAATTTACTTAATCGCTCAAAAAGAAAACAATAGTAAAAACTCACCCTAAAAGTCGAAGTTCTAGAAAGAAAACTAGATGCAGGATCCGCTCTCGTGCAGCGCGTTGAAGTCTGCGAAACTTCGGAAACTCCGGCGTCCAGCGAAAAGCTTTTCCGCTGTTACTGCAAGCACGTCGGACGTGGGAAAGATGACGAGCGAGTGTCGAGGGGTAAAAGGACCTGTGGATCGTCTCACCACTCTGTGTAGAATTTACCCGGAATGCGCGCGTAAAACGTTTATGCCTGCGGTTATATAGGATGACCGCCCCTCTTCTGCCGCCGCCGGGACCCATCGGGGGCGGTCTTACCGGATACGCGGTATCAAGAGTGTAGGTGTCTGAATGCAGCGCAATCTTTGTTTTTTTTTTTTTTTTTCGTTTTCTTCTGGTGTTGTATCCTTTTGCAAGGATGCAGACGACTCGGTATAGGTTCATTATCCCTACGATAATTAGCTTCTCAGACTGCAATTATCGCAAATCCAATCACAACTTACACAGCTGTTAATAAGTAGAAATCAGAACTTTTAGTTTTAGTTTTCTTTTTTTAGTTTAATTCCTTGTGTGCAGAAAAACAAAACAATAATATAAATCAACATTATATATTACAAAGTAGTGCAAACTACTTGCTTATGACTTCATTGAACTAAGTATAAACAAAATCAAAAAAATCATCTAAATTGTGGAAAACATTATTTTGAAGAAATGCTAAAAATTGTTTTTTAAACCATGAAATGCTGCTTATATCTCTATAGTAACCGTTCTGTTCAAAAGTAGATAAATTATCTTTAATATACATTGCAATTTCAAGAATTTATACAGCCGTAAGAGTAAGTACCTATACGAAAAGAACTAAAATAAACACGACAAGAAGCACGTCTTGACAGCCCCGCAATATTCCTGATAGCTAATTTCTGTATTCTAAAAACTTTTTCACTATGGCTAGAACCTCTCCAACAAAGAATCCCAAACCGTAGTCTAAAATGAAACATGGCGTAATAGTAAGAAACGGCAACCTCTACACAAGTAATATTTTTCAATCTGTATAGAGCATAACATACCGATGACAAATGCTTACATAAATCACTGGTGTGTAGTCGCAGTTCAATGCAGCATCTATTTCAACACCCAAAAACCTCGTTTCGGTATTTGCTCAATAGTTTTAGAGTAAAAACGAATTAAATCACACTCGTTTATTTTCTCTACGCCAGGACTAAAACGAATAAAAGCTTGTTATCATTAAATCATTTAACAAAACTGTCCAAGAGTCTCTGTGCCTCTATAACTAAATCATTCTTGTTGCGGCCATAGACACCAAGAAAGTTGTGTCGTCAGTATACATCACAGTATTGCTTTTTGCAGTTGTGGTCGTTCATGTGAACAACAAATAACAAGGGCCCAAATACATACCCCTGCGGTACACCTCTCTTAATGTGCAATGCATCCGATTGTAACGGTCATTTTTATTTGAGCAGCGGTGTATACAGTATTATCATGTGCTTGCAATTTAATTTTTAAATATCTGATTTCATATTTTTAAAAGTCAAGTAATTTCACTTAACGTTTATAAGTTTAAAATAATTTAATTAGTTGTTTGCGGTTTTGTTTAATATTTCTTTGGATTATTGTAAATAATAACTTTTTGCGCGAAGATTCAAGGCGGACGTATCCGCATAGAAATTCGTTCTTTTCGGTCCTGGTTATTGTAAAGTGCGGACAGTTTAGTGCAAAGGTTAAAAGATCTAGGTAACGACTTAAATTTAATTATATATTTTTCTAGTAAATTCACATTTTTAAATCACATAATAATAAGTTTTTTTATTTTTGCATATTCTATTATTTTAAACTATATTTTACAATAATTGTTAATATTAATATGCCACATTTTTTTACGAAGAGCACATGGTAATTACTTATTACGATTTTAGGCTTTTTTTTTACTTTTTCCTTTATCTTTGGGATTTGATTGCTGGTTTTTGCTTCTTGCGATTTAATGAGACCTGCAATAGTCCTGTATTAAGTATATGAGGAATTTATTGTAATACCTGGAGATTGGTTGGCAACTTTAATTTAAATCCATGTGGAGCTGAACTTCATATTTTCAAAATTCACTGGACCCCGTACAGGGGAAGAATATCCACCAGGAGTACTTGGGTGAGCCAACACCTTTTTATGGACCGTTCGTAAAAATTTCCATCAATCAAATCGAGAAACGTGGACGTTTGCCGATATACGGGAACGTATAGCTTGCAGCTTGCACACATCTACCGAGGTAGGATTGCTCCATATTATTTTATTTCGTCGCACCATACCATCGCAGGCCATTTCCATTAGTTTGTCTCATTTGTTTCTATTTGCCTTGTTATATATTTGTTAATCGTTTGTTTGTTTATTTTGTAATTATTAAGACTTTGTTTGTTATTTTGTCACACGGTGCTGTGCATATTTATTACTTTAGTATTTGTAATACTCATCTGTAATTATTAGTTACCTAAAAGAAATTTAATAGTGTTAATTATTTTCAACCTTAATTCAGTCATTTACACATTCTTGTTAGTTCTTCAAGCGACACCATTTATGTACTTTTATAGTACATCTTCATTATTATTTAATTTATCTCATAACTACCTGACGTGCCAATTGGTACCTATATTATTTGTGCATTCTTGTACCTTAAACACTTTAGGTGAATATATTTTGGTGGGGGGATGACAGCTGTTATCGCGTCGCCGAGTGAAATCAGAAAGGATAACAAACGTTAGTACCTTTATTAATTAAACAATAATATAGAGCCAATTCATTCGAATACTTACCTTTGTATTTTAAATTTAATATCACTCATCATCTTTATGTTTATTGATGCACGTCAACTCATTGCATTTGATTGTTAAGTACTAACTTATATTTTTAATTGTTTTTACTTTTATAATTATTTGTAAGCTAAATATCATTTGTTTTGCGTTTCACGCTGTTTATTAAACTATTTTCAATATTTACACATTTACATAATTTATATATTTATTATAAAAGCAACTTTAACATTATTTTCATTAAATTTTATTTTGAACGAAGTTCTTGTGTTTGTTGTTTGCTGAATCCTGGCTTCCTCGCTGTTGGCCACAGCTAGCGCCCTTTTAAAAAGAATAAAAATTAAGAACCCACGCCTTTGCTCACGGTTCACGAGCGGCCGGACCATCACTTAGATTTTTGCTAGATTATCTGGCAAGTTCTAGTGTTACACGATCTACATCCACGAACCTCGACAACCTGGAACCTATTCACCAGATAGGTAGTAAACCATTGTAATAACTTCGCGAACCCCATAGATATAAAGTTCCTCAAGTAATATATGATAGTCAACCAGGTCAAATGCTCTGCTGAAATCCATAAACACGCCAATGCATTTTTTACCTTCGTTAATCTCATTATATAACAAATTTATAAATTGAAGCGTAGGAGTTTCAGTAGATCGATGTTCAAGGAAACCATGTTGCTGTGAACTGCAAATTTTTTAATAATCAAAAAAATATTAATATTAGTATGAAATATTTATTTTAATCACAAAATTTTGATAAAATTGCAAATAATTCTAAAACTGTTAGACTTACGGATAGGGAACATTAATACAGACTGAACACAAATTATGCGAGAAGTACACTAGAAGCATAGAAATTGCACCATCCCATTTAAAATAAGAAAGCTGATATCAACACCCTGTATACCAGATGGGCTATAAAACTGAAAATATTTGCTTTAAATACATCATAGTCGGCCAAGACTACTCTGCAAGTTTCAAAACAAAATTCCAACTGGAACTTTGAGATTTAAATAATTTTGAATTATGACTTGCATTATAAGTAGAACAACTATCCTTCTGAAAGTAAATGTTTTGCTTATCAACGTCATGGGACTGTTGCAGAGCAGGAATGATTTGTGTTTGAAGTAAATCCAAATATCTATTTGCATTCGAACTGCCATTAATAAGAAAAACTCCTATATAATGTAGTTGTTTAACAAACTTGCCCAAACATTTACTTTTTATCGCTGTTGGCTTTGTTTTGCCCTATATTTTGTGACAGATAAAGTTTTAAATTTAAAAGACATCGGATGCAAAGAAAAACATTACATACATTAGTTTTGTAACAATAGATTTACATTTATTTAAAAAAATATAATCTCACTCCACTTAATATACTTTTTATTACAGGCGAAATGTTTTGTGTATCTTTGCTTTTATCGTGAGGGTAATTCAAAAGTTTTATTTGTTACCTATAGGTATATGTGTACAACAGCCAAATACAGATATGAAGATATAACCGCAAATTTTATTTACTTTTAGGAATATGAACTTTCAACATAACTTCCTATTTTTTTGTCGAATTATACTGACAATAGAAGCTGTTTTCAAACTTTCCATTTTACATTTTCAAACAATTTCAAATTTATTATATTAAATAGAGATAGCTTGAAGTACAAACGTCATTAACAACATAATTACCCCAATATCAGAACCATACCAAAGCTGATAAATTCAGAAGCGTTTCCAACTTAATCCCTAATCAGAATTCACCTGTTACGTCAGTCCGATTACCGTAAAGTTTCCTTAACCATTGTCTGCACTGAGCGTTTGACCTCATTTGGAATGAAAACTTCATAGCAAACGAAACGAAAGAGAGAAGTTGAGGGAAATTTCTTCTGAGGAGACCGTTCAGTTTTAAGTAAACTTTAAAGCCGAATAGAAGTACTATTTCTCGGAGCAGCAACGTTTAAATTCCACTAAATCCTCATTTAGCATTTGTACATACAGAACTTTTACAAACATGATTTTATTTTCTCAATTATAAGTATGGAATTTAAAATTCCTAGCATCGCGTGAAACCGAGTATTGAAATGTATTTTAGCACCCATTAAGTTAATCTATTTACTTGATTCTAACTTGATATTTGGAAATCAATTTATATAATATAAAATTGGTGAATATCAATCTTTAATTCGATGTTACCAACATGCTAAAATGATGTAATTTTATTGCATCACGATTAATCTGTCAAGCTAGATTTTAAACAAGCTCTAGGAGATTTTTCTTGCTGTTTGCTTTTCAATTTGAAACTTTTATGTTTATTTAATTAAAAACCTGGCCGTAGGGACAAACGTTTCGTAAAATTCTGACACCTGACATAGTATTTGATTAAAAAATTCTTAACATCACCCCACTTCTAATTCTCACTCTTCCTGTATTTTTTGTCAGAAAGAAAATACAATTGCTTTAAATGAAATTGCCTACTTTGGGCTGTCAGTGCTCATTTCGTTTTACTAAATTGTTAAACTACATAGGTTTTAAGGTACATACAACGTTGCTCGCTTTTCGTAGAGCTGTGTGAAAGTTTTATGTCATGAAAATGATATTGAAAATGTGAATTTCAAAGAAAATCGTCGGAACTGTTTTCGGGAATAAATCAAAAAACTAAAAAATCGTAATAGTAAACCCACCTAATCCTTAGGCCCTTTTTAACCAAAATCTTGCTGTCGCGTCCTGTAAGGATACCTAACGCAAATATCAAATAAGAATGCTCTCAAATATTTCGTTCTTGAGATAGAAAAGAAAAAGGGGCTTATGTAAAAGACATTTTGATATACTAAAAAATAGGTAAATTTTCTTTTTTAATGTAATTTATACTAGTAGTTGAAAAATTACAAATCAATGAAGGTATTTACACTCGTCGGCACAATTTTGATAGACAATTTATCACAAATTAGTAGTTGACATAAGATATGGATACACTAAGAGGCTTATTGAATATTGCGTCTGTGGGCTACTTTTAGGCTGTTGGCAGTTACAAAGAGATATTTTTGAATAACGGTGTACATTGCAGGAAGTATTGGCAGTTCCGACTATAGTCAGAAAAAATAAGATATTAACTGTATGAGCAAGCTAATATCAATTTGGACAGCACTCAAACTGTAACAGATAACAAAATCGACATTTAATCAATCAGGACGAGTTATCCGAACACAATAAATTAATTATGTTGGGTGGTAAATAGTGCGAAATTTGTAAAAATTAAATGGCGAGGTACTACAAAGGATATCTCTTGGGCTTTGCTCCGACATAACTTCGTCATTAAATATGACGTAATCAGTCAGATTTTTGTGAGATAACTCCATCATTAATATTGACGCTTCATTTTTATCCAATTTCGTAGCGTTTATCGAAAATTACATATACTGACTTCCAGAAAAATTGCAACACCTAGAAGCTGTTTAACGATTTTATTGAAATTTTCAGAAAACGTCTATTTCTATGAAACAAAGTTATGATTAAGTTTTAAAAACAAAAGAACAGAAGCTTTAAAAGTTTTTTTCAATAATGAGTTGCTCCGCCACGATTTGTAATGCACTCATCTAGACGCCTTGGCATGCTATTAATCAAGTGATCTATAGCTGCTTGTGGTATATCGTCCCAAGCTTCTTGAATCCGTTGTTGAAGATCGTGTAAATTATCTGGAGGGTGCGGTAAATTACCTATTCGCCTACCAATCATATCCCATACATGTTCAATGGGCGACAAATCAGGCGACCGAGCAGGCCATGGGAGGACGACAATGTTAGATTCTTCCAAAAACCGTGTTGTAGCCCTTGCCGTATGAGGGCGCGCATTATCCTGCTGGAAAATGGGATTTTGCAGCCCCTGAAGATATGGAAGGCCAACTGGTTGTAGCACATTAGCAATGTAACCAGCTGCGTTAAGGTTGCCGTCAATAAAGACCAAGGGTGATCTGCTACCATAACATATTGCACCCCATATCATAACTCCTTGAGTGAGGGCTGTGTTGCGTTCCACAAAAAATGTTGGATTTTTACGTTCTCCACGCATCCGTCTGACTCTCCTACGACCATCGTGGGCCCACAAGCAAAATCGGGACTCGTCACTAAACACAATTTGATGCCATTCCTGCGCCCAATTAACCCTTAAGTTACTCCACTCTAGTCTGCATAGACGGTGAAGTGGTGTAAGAGGAAGACATAAAAATGGACGATATGAACGCAATCCATAAGATCTTATCCGGCGATAAACAATTGACATTGACATTCTGAGTCCTGTACCTCTCATCCAATCATTTGCAATTGATCGAGTTGTTGAAAATCTATCTCTTGTGGCCAAAAGTCTTAAGCGACGTTCTTCGCGATCTGTAGTCCTTCGAGGACGTCCAGATCCACGGCGACGATGTTGAACCCCTTCCTCGGACCATTTGGACCAACACCTCAATACCGTTGAAACATTTCGGTTTACACGACGAGCAATTTCTCTTAGCGAAAGTCCGGTCTCTCTCATACCAATAATACGGCCACGTTCAAAATCACTTAATTGGACAAAATGTTGATGCTGACGTACTCTCGGCATTGTTATCAAGTGCAGAATGAAATTGTGACGTAACAACAACAATTTGCAAACTTGACAGTTACTAAATGGTCTAATACTTCAAATTTAGAGTTACTATGTGCTATGGAAACAACATGCAAAAAAAAAACCACTGGCTAGATTTTATTCAAATTTTAATCCTCAATTTGTTTAATGAAAATAAACGTTTCCTGAAAATTTCAATAAAATCATTCGACAACTTGTAGGTGTTGCAATTTTTCTGGAAGTCAGTATATACAGGTTGTTTCTAAATTGGCACAGGCACTACCTCACATCATTTTCATGATCACCATTTCATTTTTAATACCTACAGTAAGTAGAACAACTAACAATAAGTGTAGGTTATAGACAATGCATAAATTAATATGAGTTGGTGTTGCTTGGACTGTTTCCATCGCCGTTCCGACAGTGGCGGCTAGACACTGTTGTCATCAAGGTAGTAGCCCTGAAAACGACTGTAATTTACTAATTTCATATTTTTTATTTATTTATTTGTTTATTTCTTCGTTCCAGTATTTACAAAATGTATGGAAAGCGTCAATACGTAATTAAAATGTAAATATGTAGCAAAAAAAAAATAGTCACGAACACATGAACGTCAAAATGAAAAAAAAACAGAAAACAATCATGTACAAATAAACAAACAGGTACAGAATCAAAATTCAATCGAAAAGAAATCTTCGTAACTATATAAAACATTCAGCCCAATGATCTGTTTGATTTTTTTTCTTGAAGACGTTCATTGGCAGGCACTTTATACTTTCGGGAATGTGATTATAAAGCCGTATAATATTATGTTTAGCAGTTTTTTTGACTCTCGTTAGCTTCGTTTGTGGTGGATTAAGAAATGCACTCTCTGTTCCTCTGGTTTTATAATTGTGGACAAGTTCATATTGTTGAAAGAACTATTCGTAGTGGCGCTTAGCGAACACCGCACATTCCAAAACAAACTGTCCAAACACGGTAAGTAGTTTATGTTGTTCAAAGATGTTCCTGCATGTATATCGGGGTTTCAGGTTGAAGATGCTGCGGATACATTTTTTTTGCGGGACGAAGACACGTTGAATATCAACGCTATCTCCCCAAAACATCACACCTTAAGATAGGCGCGACTACACGTACGCGTAATACACAGTTATGGCCGCTTCGACACTTATGGTGGATGAGACGACGCTCAAGGCGTAACTAAAACCACTTAATTTGTTGCATAAATTATCGAGGTGGTCGCAAGCAAGTGTTCTGTGAAACAGTGAGTGGTTGACCATCGTGGAGACCAGTCAATTTCATCATTGCTTGTGTAAACGATAAGATTTTTGTTTTCTGAACATTTTGTTTTAAGTTATTCTGTGTAAACCATCTGTTCAACTCTTGCAGGAGGTCAGCAGTTTCATGATGCAGCAATTCGGCGGATTTAGATCTAATGGTCACTGACGTGTCATCAGCAAATAACGCAATTTTGTGCGGGGAAATTTCAGGTAAGTCGTTCGTAAAAATTAGGAAGAGGATTGGTCCTAAAATAGACCCTTGCGGTATTCCCCGTTTGCATGAAGCCCATGGTGACGCGTTCCTTTCACCATTATTTATTATCGTACACTGATGTCGGTTGTAGAGATACGACTTTATGAGCGCAGCAGTTTTTCCTCGAAAACCGATTCTTTCGAGTTTATGTATAAGTATGCTGTGATCTACTCTATCGAATGCTTTCGATAAGTCGACGAAACGCCAACAACTTCTTCATTCTCATTTATACCTTCGTAAATCTCTGTTATTACTTGGAACATTGTATTAATGGTCGATCTATCTTTCTGATAAGCGCTTTGCCTATTGCTGCAAGAGATTGTTCTCTTGGAGAAATCTTACAATCCGTGACAGGATTATTTTTTCAAAAACTCTGGCTATATTGGAAAGTAAGGCAATTGGCCTGTAATTTAAAAGATCCGCTGAATCTCCCTTTTTATAAATTGGTTTTATAACGGTCATCTTTAATTCGTCAGGGAAAGTCGCAGTTTCAAGCATTATATTTATTATATATGTAAGTGGATGTACACAATACAACAACAAGAATTTCACCTTTTCCGGTGGAAGTTCTGTTTTTTAAAGACATAATAGCATTAAATACTTCTTGATGATCTCTTGGTGATAAAAAGCACGTCTTCGCGTTGTATTTTACGTGATTATAATCGGTAGTATTATTTGTGCCATTTAATTCACAGATGTTTAAAAAGAAATCGTTGATATAGTCCGCAATGTTGGAGTGTGTGTTTAAATTATATTTTTCCCTAATGGCTCTTGTATCTATCCCTGAATTTTTCTGTTTTGATTTTGTGGTTTGTTTCACTAATTCCCATGTTGCTCGCGCTTTATTATTTGCCCTCATTATATGCTCAGAATTTACTTTAATTTTTGTGTTTTGTATTTCGCGTCTCAAGTGAGAACAATAACTTCTATAGTAGTCAATGTCTATTCTACGTAGTCTTTTGGCTTTTGGGAATTGTGTGTGTATATCGCTCGGGTAAATTGCCTTATGCATTTATTGCTTCTGTAATATAGAGTGTACACCACCGGTAGGATAGGTAGGTATATACTGTTTGGAACCTACATGTATATAGAAACTTATGATCACGCAGGTTTTCTTTTCTGTGATTTTTCCTTTCTTTAGAAGCTGATCGTTGAGGTTTTTGTAGTCTGATTCTATATACAGAAAGTTCAATTATATTTTCGTTGATCTTAAGAGCGTGCTGTTCATTGCTCGTACCTTGTTATTGTGGTTCTAGAATTCAGTGTATGCCTTATTAACCCGTTTGATTGCCGGTGTGAGATCCATGTAGTATGCAGTTACGCACTAACGGCATCCATACCTTATGCAATTCCAAGCTTGGTGCACTGATAGCCTTTGATCTTGTGGCTATATACGCCGCTCCTTTAAATTTCCTTTTGGTTTCTCTATCTTCTTTATATAGAATGGAAGCATTTTCCCAATATATTCCAAAGTTTGTTTCCCAAGCGTGCAATGCCATTCTTGATTTCACTGTTTCTCCTTTCCTTCAGACCTTTTTGTGTTCTTCTATTCTTATTTAAAGCGGTTGCTGCTTGCTTCACGCCCACATTCACATGGAATGCTGTACTCACAGTTTTTGGTTCGTTGGTTTCTGTTTGTTCGGTTTCATTCTAGTTGAGTATGACCACGACGGCTTTTGGTTCCCATATCGTAACCCACAGTGGCAATGTATTTACTGGAACTAAAAATAACTTGTTCTTAATGCCAAATTATATCTTTTTTTAAGGAATAAAAAATTAACATTCATAAACAACCTGTATTTTCAATTCTGTTTATTGCAATCGCGTTTGTTGGCAATTTATTAAACGATATACAACTGCGTGCGTATGTTTATCAATGCATTATCATAATCATATTAAGTTATATCTGGCTCGTGTACAAATATTGTACGTATTTAAGTGTGTGTAACCAGTCCCGATGCAGTAAAAATAGGGGTGCCGAATCAAGTGACGTTGGTAAATTTTTTAAAACCGATTGAAATGATTTTCTTATTTGACGGGGAAGATTTCTGGATATGTTCTGACTGAATCTGACTTGATTGGACGCGACTAGATCGGATGGGCTTAATGCCAATGATTCTAAGGAAGAGTAGACATGTGCTTTAGGGGATGATAATATTCCAGATTACAAAAGTAGAGAGTTTTAGATTATTTCAAAACCTTTTCAGTTTAAAATAGTCTATGATCGATGAGTTAGTTTCAAAATAATAATAATAATAGTTTATTAAATCCAACAGCTTACACCTCTATAAAGGACACCTAGTAAATTGGAGCAACAAAACATTGGAAGGAGTTATTACAAAATTAATATATAAGTAATTACAGAAAATTTACAACATAAAAACAGTCTATATATTCCTTAACTTGTACACACATAGTCTACGCAAATGTTATTTACATTTAAGTAAATGCTTTTCTGCCACAACTGTAACTCTAATTTGAGAAAAAAATTGCACTATTGCTTATATATTAAAAACAGGAATCATACCGTGGCAAATAGATGCTTAATAAAAACACGTTGCCTGAAGAAAAGTTCATGGTACTCAATGCATTATTCAGGTAAGAATGTTTTTATAACACATTTTTCTTCTATATGTTCAATCGTACAAAGTTAAATTTGAACGACCGACAAGCGACGAGATAGTATCGATGGACACGTTGCAAGCTATATTGAACCTCGTGCTCAATTATTGTTTTTTATTTGATCTAAAGGAAGTCAACAGGAAGCATAAAAGAGTACTATGTTTATTTCCGAGCGATTTTTTTATAAAAGAAACGTTACTTTTAGCAATAACAAATTGTGTTTCATTTTCACCTAAAATATGAATCATCTCGGAATGAGAATTTCAAATATTTATTATTCCCCAACATTAGTCCTACTTGATCGATACTATTAATAAAAATTTCGAATGTCGAAATCGCATCGCATCTGTCGCTTATGTAGGATATTAAAACAAATACAGCAAACCTTTCAGGGTAGAATTAATTAAATCTGTAGTTACAAACGGTAGTTCCACGGATGTACCTACTCCAAATCATAATTCCATAGGTAGCTACACTATGGAAAGAACAGCTTTCGCCAATTAGAGGGGGCATCGGCCGGCCATGAGTTATTATTACGCCTGCGCCCGTGTTGCGTCTTAAGGTGTTTGTCTCTCAGCATTTGCCAAGGAGTAAGGAAAACCACGAAAATCTCACTCTGAGAGCAAGTCATCGCCCATCCCTATAATTTGGGCATTTTGCTAAAATTTTGCGATTAGTTTTACAATGGTTTTGTAAAAGAAGAGCCATATGTTTTCACATGTTAGCTCCTTCCAATACTTCCAATATAACAAGTAGTTGAGAGCATTAAAAATCATATTAAGACAGATAATTTAAACTGTCTCTGGTCTCCCAGTACCCTATAAGATATTATACATGCAAGGTTAATCTATTGTGTGGCATTCTGCAGTACTGTAGCTAGGTCCAATTATGATCATCCAGTATATGATCAGGTTATTATACCTCGCTGCACATACTCACGCGTCTGTGTATTCATACAATCACGGGCACGTGACACAAACAGAAGCTATTAACCATTCTGTAGCCGACAGCTATAAGTAATACGTAATGGAATATATTTGTATCAAATTACCATAAGAGTGAGTCGGAAATCAAACGATATTTTCAGGTACATTTAACGTAAAATTCGTGCGCAGAAATTTTCTCCTTAAAGGAACAAGCCGTCAACAGCGAACGCAAACTAGGACAGCGTCAGACAACGTAACTGTGAGAACTCCACTCGGGTATTATAGGCGGCACGATGTCTATTGAAATTCAGAACTTTATCGGCATTGCAGTGTCTATGAATCAAGATTCCTTCGTCACTGTCATCGCTAGTGGTCTATTCTACTTAAAATTTCCGCTCAAGGAGTCTATGACAGTAAGTAATAAGGTCACTTTATACGCGGATCAATATTATTGGGTTAAAGATTTCTATTAGGTATATTAACTACAGACCATGCCCTCGCTGTTGGCAGAAGCCGCGCCCTCACGCGCATCTAACGTCACGAGCTCGAAGAGGCAGATACATATTACAATAAAAACTGAATTTCGTATTTTGTACGAATCGCGAAGATAGTGGGGATGTGTTCTCACCTGCGAGTTATAACTTTTCTCCATATTTCTTGGGGTGTGTCTCATTCCATTGAGCACACCCTCTTGATTGATGTTGTTAATATCCACTCTTCTGAACGAGTTTTGTACCATGTTTGTTAAGAGAAGATTGCGTTGATGAAAATTTAGAATTTTTATATACATGAACTGACCGGCAAAAAGCCGGTCACCTTTACTTATCAAACGCCTACAAATTTCGGTTTTTTTTTTTTGTTTAAATAAGAATTTAAAGTGTTATATTTTTACTAGCTTTGTTCGCGGTAGAAATCCCCAGCATATTTCGAGTATGTTCAGAGTACATTTTGGACAAATCAAATGCGTATGTCCTCCTCCGAACATATCCGCAAGTTTCTTCTTCCGTGAACGACTATATTCGTGATTAAGGCGATAGAGGGCGCGATTGCGAAGCAATTGAACCAATTTCGACAATATCATGTATGATTATACTCACATCACTAAAGCCGCATATTTTTTTATTAAGTATAGTTATTAATTTGGTATTTTACATTAGTATTATTTATTACTAATATTTGTCTTTTTTTACCGTAAAACTTCTTATTAAGTGTTGTTCTTTTTTTGGGTATTTTCGGTCGTTAATAAATTAAACAAAAGTGAGTTAAAAAATGCTAGTTATTACGTCATATTTTATCGATACGTTTCGGTTTTGTTTGGTTCAAAACATTTAAGCTGTAACTATTTAGCATAGTTACACTACTACTAATTTATTTTATTATCAAGCAGGCAGGAGACTGTGTTTAACTTACATAAATGTTTTCCTAAAATGAAGATTATGCTGCTTAGAAACTGCGTGTGATTGTTTGTATGTATAATATATGGAAATGAATAGTTTTCACTTTCAACCATCTCTATTTATCCATGTGTAGGAGTGCGTGGTATGATGATTTGTCGACTGATATGAAAACAGGAATATACAAATCTGAGCATAATTGTTCTTGGAACACATAGGGTAACATTGCCTAAGATCGGCCATCGCCACTAGTCGGCCCTTCGTTAAAGAACATCAGCGGGCGACTATTGGTAAACTTTAGTTTTTGACATACCTATTCCTGTTTTCTTTTTCAATATTAAATAAATATTCGGTAAAAACGAACGTTTTAGTTTAACAAGTAATGAACGAACTATATAAAATAGAAATTTCCTATTTTTCTGGCCCAAATTTGTTTTGTATTTTAAAATATCTTACACACATAAGGCTTAACTGGCCGACTACCGGCGCATTTTCCCTATGTAGATATTATATACCTACCGTGTGCCCGATGCATAATAATAATAATTTAAAGATGCTACTTGGATTTTCCCAGTCTTTTCACAGGCGTTAGGAAACGTTCAGATGGATTTTTCGAAACAATCCTGGTTTTAGAATTATGCTGGAAAATGTTTTTTTTTTAATGACACTCGGGATCTAAGCCCATATGCGGCGGTGATATAGTGCTACCTATAGACATTGACATTGCAGTGCTATCTTAAATTTTTATACGCGTTTTAATTATCATCTCGATGAGCAGTTTGCAAATAGTTTCGTCATTATAACTAAGGAGGACGGTAACATTGGTTGGAAGTGGTGTCTTGTATAGTATCAGCGCCTCATAAAGTTTATTGATTGCACTTTTATAGTATGGACATGCTAAAATTATGTGGTTAAGATCCGCCAGCTCATAGCCACATGAACATTTGGCCGACTCAATTAGGCCTTTAGTCGAAATAAATGTCCAGGGAACCGACCATGGTTAAACTTCATTCTAGCCAGGGTGGAACGACAAAACCTGGAGATGCTACGATCCGTATACCAATATGTTTATTCCACTTCAGGGTGTATATACGCATAGTGGGTCATTTTATTTTTATATGAAGAGGACCAGTAGGCATTCCACTCTCTTTTAAAAATCTGTTCTTGCGTTATATGCAATAGCTCATTGTTACCAAGTACAGGTCTATATGGGATCCCTCTGATATAACTTTCTTTAGCTATTTCATCAACTATGTAATTTGATTCTATTCCACTGTGTCCTTTTACCCAGAATAATTCCGTTTCAATGTTTTTCCCTTCATTTCGCATATTATCTTAATAATGTCAATAAGAACCAGATTCACTTGAGAAATATGCTTTCGATGATGAATAGCTTTTAAAACGCTAGTAGAGTCTGTCATTATGACAACCTTTCTACAGTTACTATGGTTAGCATATAATAGTGCTTCCAAGATTGCAACTGCTTCGGTTGTAAAAACATTTGCCGCGGAATCCAATTTAAATGAAAAACTAACTGCGGTGTTGTGAACATAAAAAGCGCTCCCACAACCGAGCACGCTTTTGGAGCCATCTGTGAAGATAATCAAGGACTCCTGATGTCTTCGTATAATAGATGCAGCCAAACATTTGTCATGTTCTGGTTGTCTAATATAAGGTGGAAATCGGACATGTATTGCTTGATTGTAAGATGAATACGACAACTGACCATCCAATGCTTTATAAATTCGACTAACAAAATATGTCGTTCTGACGAAAGCTTCAGCTAAGATGGGGGACCTCTTCTTTTCCCAATACTTGTTAGTAAGGTCGACATTAACTAAGTTATAGATATTGGTCAAAATTCCTGGTGAACTATGCATTTTTAATTTGTAAATATATTTGGATGCCAGATATTGTCTTCTTAGAAAGAGTGGGGGTTCCCGGGTTTCGATTTGAAGGGCTTTAATCGGAGTAGTTCGCATTGCACCTACGCATAATCGGGGAGCCTTAGATTGAACAACGTCAAGCCTTTTTAAATTGTTTTGATTTGCATCTCCATATAATATGCGTCCATAATCTAAGACTGATCTGATATAAGCTTTATATATATTCATAGAGGAATCAAAATCAGACCCCCACGATACTTTCATCATACACCTCATTAGGTTCAGAACATTCTCAGATTTCCCAACCAGTTCATTAATATGATTAGTCCATCTTAATCCACTGTCAATATAAAGTCCAAGATACTTTACACATTTTTGAATAGAGAAACGATCTCTGCTGGAAAGTTTAACCAATAATATTGTTTTTGTTCATGTTTATTAAAACTAAGTATACTTATATTTGTTTACTTTTTACTTTTAAGAGGTTTATTTTCCAAATATTAAGCCTGGTAAATACAATTTCTTGTACTGATCTTATACAATTGGATGCGCACGCAGATGTAGTTCGCACCCTTTGTAGCCAGTTTTTGTATTTAAATCTTTTGGCAATGTTAAGGGCACTTTTATGTCATATAGCCGAAACATATAGTGAATAAGATTGTACTTGAACTAAGTAGTTGTATTGCTAGTATCATCTTACCATTTCATTCATATACATCGGATCTAAGGACATCCATCAATTCAAACTAAATAAGTTATAGGTAATTCTATTTATCTCACAAAAACAAACATTAACATAGAAATAAAAGCCAGACAGCCGGCCAGTAGAAAATAGAAAGCAATCACAGACTAATACAAAATTGCAGAGAATCGTGCGTCGCCAGAAATGGAATCAATGTTTGTTTGCGCTCAGTCATGATTATCCCACTGCGTTATTCACCGCACCGAGGTCGGATAATAACAATAATACAAACGTACGGATCCATTTTTTCCCGTCCATTACCAATATTGAGTATGGCAACATCGATTAAGCGCTAAAACAATCATATTCTCAACACCATCAGCACAATAGAAATTGTTCCGTTTCTATATATTTGCCGATAGATTAGTGTGAAAAAAAAATACAACAGGTTCACTTGGGCCGATGAAATGCGGGAAAATAAATTAATAAGAAAATGCGGAGTATGAATAGGTGCGTATTGCTGAAGAGAAAACACCGCCACCCAAGGTCCAAAATGAAATTTTCAAAAGCGATCACGAACGGCGGGGCAAATTGTCATTATATTAACTGCGGGAAGTCCTGTTGGGCAATTTCCCGGCCTCGACGGAGGATAGAGAGTATAATGCCTTTGATGGGATTTAGTAAACAATGCTAATGGTAGCTTTTCATGTCTTATTATGCGTAATCCTCGTAAAAAGTTACCAGAGTAAATTACCTGACGGTAGGAAACATGACAGAGTTAGTTGTCTTTTCTCTAAAATTTAAGTCTTATACAAATAGGTACTGCTGTTGTCCTGGTTCGGTTATACCAATACCACCCGTTGAACGGAGATGCCGCTAGGGTTGCACATGTGATTTTTGATGTCGAATTACAACTAGGAAATATTGATAATTCTGTGTTGTTTTGTATAAGAGATTTTAGCATAAGAATTTTATTTTATTGTATTAGTTTTGTAGATCCTGTGATGGGTGGAGACTGTGGCTTGAAAACTATAACAAAAATCCCAAAAGAAAGGTGAATTCACCTTTCTTTTGGGATTTTTGTTATAGTTTTGTAGAGTTTAGAATATTATTTAATCTATTCAATTATAAGTAGTGGTGGGCACTATCGATAGCGACTATCGATAACTATCGACAGTTTTGACTATCGATAACTATCGATAGTTTCGACTATCGATAGTTGACCATCGATAACTATCGATAGTTGACTATCGATAACTATCGATAGTGAGCTATCGATAACTAACGATAGTTGACTATCGATAATTATCGATAATTGCTGATAGTAGACTAACGATAACTATCGATGACATAATATTCGACAGTAAAATAATGTAAATCCCTTATAGAACATTTAGAAATGGATTAGTTCAGTATTGATACAAATTAGCCAATTAATGAGACTTGGTCCGTCTATTAATATACGGATAATGTCTAACAATTTTTGTTCGCGAGATGTAATTTTGAGAACTGTCTTGTATAACTAAAAATAGCGTAAAAAGTGCTTTTAGGTGATAATATGGATGGTCCAAAAGTAATTGAATGTAACTCGGGAAGATAACTAAACGTGTAGATACATAATAAATTATATTTTACAGCAATATAATGAGAATAATTAAGTGCGTTACAATCATAACAGTAATATATTGTATACTTTATGTGAAAATTTGCGCAATTGGTTTTGCAGTCTTCTGACAAGTAGTTACAGTGAGCGGCTTCTGAATCCCTGATATATTAGTCAACAAAAATTTTAAAAATAAAAAGTAAATAACATTCTAATATATAAAATAAATACAATTCTGTTTATATTTAAAATGCCTCAAAAAACGGTCATAGTCTAAACAATATCTAAATTTTTGTTTATAAATTTAAAATTTGCCCAAATTCAATGGAAACACGGCAAGCATTGTTTTAATTTATTTTTCTTTTCTGAGTAGCCTAAAGGTTTGTGTTATTTTATATTGTCCTGTTAATTAAAAAAGCATGTGTTATCAATCATCACCTACTCATTGAGTAGAACTAATTCCTTCTTTTGTAATATCAATGTGCGTCAATGTGCACATCTAGTACACTATTATTTATTTATTTTTATTAAATTTTTATTATATTTATATATATGTATATATTGACGATACATTGTTCTTTACAAATGGCAATAAATTGAATTTGAATTTGATGATGAAACGATTAACCAAAATACTAGTGTTAAGACAATTTCCATTAGTATATTAGTATAACTGTCGATAGTCGACTATCGAGAGTTATCGATAGTTATCGATAGTCGACTATCGATAGTCAACTATCGATAGTCATCGATAGTCAACTATCGATAGTCATCGATAGTTACCGATAGTTATCGATAGTCGACTATCGATAACTATCGATAGTTGGTCCGACTATCGATAGTACTATCGATAGTTGAAAATATCGATAGTGCCCACCACTAATTATAAGTCTATTGTATATGCCAGTTTGTTTTCGTGCATTTAAGTAATGTTATTATATGAATTAGCTATACGTTTGCGTAAAAAAATTGAGGGGGAATTTTTGCCTGCAAACGGATTGTAGAGATTTGTTAGTTAGTTCTTTGATCGACTATTGAAGTAAGTAGACGCATTTCTTATATAAATTTTGCCGTTTTGTTATTTCATTTTGTAAAATTTAAACATTTTTCGTTTAATAATAATCAATCACGGAATCATAAATATAGCAATTGATATTGTATTAATGTGTGCACTGTTTAAACATAATATCAATTATTTTTGTTTAGGAAGATTAATTTTAGTTAATTTGCACTTTGATTTTTTTTAAGAGTTAATTTTTCGGTTTATCCATTCTGCAGTATCATTTTTGTTTTCTATCACCTCGTTTGGGTGAATAGAAGCATTTTTATTATTAGCATTTACATTTTTATTAAATTCTTGAATTTGTCCACGCTAAGTTAGGTGTATGTATAAGTCTTTTCCGGTTTTACTAAGAGAAGGCACCACCGAACAATACGCCACGTATAAATTCGACACCACGTCAGTTTATTTGTATGACAATACATACAAGTTGAGTCTGCCAATTGATAGCATCTCTGGTGTATAGTTAAGTGATCATGTCGACGTTTGTGCCTGAAAAAGAACATTTGCGGCACGCTTTGCTGTTTCTATTTCATCAAAAGAAAAGGGCAGTGGAAAGTCATCGTTTGCTGGTAGAAACTTATGGTGAACACGCTCCATCGATTAGGACATGTGAGACATGGTTTCGACAATTTAAAAGTGGCGATTTTAATGTGAAAGACGGTGCGCGCTCTGGTAGACCACAAAAGTGCAAAGACGAGCAATTTCAGGCGTTACTGAACGATGACCCTACTCAAACTCAACAGCAATTAGCAGAAGCATTAAATGTGACACAAGAAACCATCAGCAGACGTTTACGGGCAATGGGGAAAATCCATAAACTTGGTAAATGGGTCCCACACGATTTGAATAAACGACAAATAGATAATCGCAAAGTCACTTGTGAAATGCTGCTGCAACGTTACGAAAGAAAATCATTTCTGCACCGAATTGTGACTGGTGATGAGAAATTAATTTATTTTGAAATCCCGAAGCGAAGAAAATCGTGGCTGGCACCTGGCGAAGCCGGCCCTTCAGCACCAAGGCCAAATCGCTTCGGCAAGAAGACCATGCTTTGTGTCTGGTGGGACCAGATCGGTATCGTTTATTATGAATTCTTTAAGCCCGGAGAAACCGTTAACGCACAACGCTATCGTGATTAATTTAAATGATTAATTTAAATTACGCATTGATCGAAAAACGACCGGAATGGGCCAGGAGACATGGCAAAGTGATTTTGTTACACGACAATGCGCCGTTTCACACAGTAAAACTAGTGAAAGACACTTTGAAATCACTTGGATGGGACATCCTTTCGTATCCGCCGTACTCCCTTGACCTGGCGCCATCAGACTATCACCTCTTCAGCAGCACTTCAGCGATTTCGAGGAAGTTGGAGAGTGGCTTGACGAATGGTTTGCCGCAAAAGACAAACAATTTTTCTGGCAAGGTATTCATAATTTACCTGAAAGATGGGCTAAGTGTGTAGAAGCCGAAGGCCAATATTTCGAATAAACAAAATTTCTCTCAAAATTTATTTCCATTGAAATTTATGTGTTTATTTTACCACAAAAACTTATGCATACACCTGCTAAACCTTTTGCTTTGCATACGAAATAGGTTTGCCTTATTTTAAAAATTAGAGTCTTGTGCTGTTTTTATTTTAGCCCAGAACCCGCAGTTCAAGGTTTTCTTTCTGCACCGTCGAGCCCGGGGACCAAATTATAGAAAACTTATCCGGAGGGCGCTACCCACTTCTGGAGACTCCATGCTGTAGTCAAACCGGACGTACACCACCAGCTAAGACTATTCTTCTTTTAATTTAAATTATTAACTAGATACATGTCATATTCAACGTTCAACTTATCACCATTTACATAAAGGAAAAAAGTAACAATTAAAAAGATTTTTCTTAACTTTTGTTACATATTTTTTGAAATAATTTAGATATATTAAACATATTAATTCTTTAAAAGATTTGATTTTTCTTTCTTAATATTTTTTTTTATATACGTAGTGTTTGCAATTTCATTATATAAATAATTCTGCTTAAGAAAAAATTGGTGGCGCTCAGGGAAACTCTTGCCAATTTAAATTTGAACTCACCATCCAACTCTCCGTTTATATCTGGCTGCCGTAAGCACGGTAAGCGCTATTAGTAGCGCTAATACCACCAAAGTTTAGATGTGCGCTCCTAAGAGGATACAAGCCAAACTCTCACCCTCAAGATGACTGCAACTTGCTGGTATAATTATTCCAGACCATGGGCGCCGTCAGAGTGGCATCTTTTAGGTTAATTGTTTTATAAGCATTTTGTGTATAATGTTTTTTATATCGATCAATAAACTAATTGAAGTGTTGGAGCAAAACACGTTTTGGTCATAATGTTCAAGCAAAATTTTGTAAATACGCCAAAAATTGTGTTTGTAGTATTGTTTTTCGCGATCAACATCTTTTAGAGAAAAACAATTACACAAACTCTCATACGTGAAACGCATGTCTTCCACACCTTCATTAGTAAAATTCATAATCTTGAAAAAGTTTTTTCCAGTGTTGTTCCATGCGAATTATAGTTGCCCAACCAATTCAAATATATCCCGTTATATATATAGCTGTAGTGAAAGCACCATACCTCTTAATTAATATTAATTTCCATGACATTCGAGTTTCAAGTTCCGATGGTAATACGGCTATTTAAATCTATAAGCCTAGCTTATAGATTCTACGGAGGTAAACTATTAACTCGCTGGATAATAATCGAACGCGGATCATATTAGACATTAGACGTAAGGGTTTGGCCTTTTCGACCAGTTCGTCCTACGGAGACCGGATTTCAGATTATCCGTTCGTCTATTGGCAAATATTTAACCCAAACTCCAGCGCAAATTATGTATCGATTGTCTGACGGTCACGGTAAAAATAGGAATATCGGAAGTAAACTGAGAAAATTGGCCATGTTCTTACTTACCCGCACGTGAACTTTCAATTTGTCAGATAGATAATAAATGTGTAGGTATGCATACAATCTATCTATGTAAGTACATATACCAATGTGAAATAACAACCAACTTCACTATAGAAATGGCATCAATTATGCTCGCACGTTACATAAATCATGATTTTCATCTGCCTCCCTTTAGCGTACTTAAATAATCATCCTAATTTAGCGAGGCGAACACCTGTGACGCTACTTTGCACACATTGAAAATTCTTAGTCGCCGTGAATGTTCGAGAGGCAAAGTGCGTGATCTCACAAAATTGGTTTATTATTGTAACAAAGTTTCATTAGGAACATAAACATCTATTTTCTGTGTTTTGTATTCCTATCTATCTGTGATGATACAGTTAATAATACAAAGCATCCGACAAAACTTTTGCAGAAAGCATTTCTCGCTAAAATGGAAAGTTAAGATGTATTAAAACACTGGAATAGTCGCATCATATTGCAATAAAATACACAAGAAGTATATACAAAATTCAGAACAGAACAATAAAATCTTTAGTTAAATCTTTTTTTTTTAATTTGCTTGCAATGGGAGCACCTATTTCTACACACAGAAAAATGCATTCAGAGTTCAAAACAAAAATATTGTTTTAACACAATTTTCTATATATTTTATTAGAATATATTTGCTTATTGTTAGTGCAAGTAAATAGAGAATACGTGGGATTTATTTAATAAAAGAAATAAATGTTACAATCGTTTGGAATGCAGCAGGAAAAGGCTGTATCTGCGTTGTCGGTCAATTATGTGATCGTTTTTTCCCTTACAGAATAGTTCGTTGTGTGAATTTCTTTTATGGAAGTTGTTTAATGGAATCTTATTAGTTTTACATGTATCAATGTAATTACATGACAACAAGGTTGGTAAACATATGTAGCCATAAATCGACCTCCATTAATGGACGAAGTAGCTAAGTAAGCTGCTGCTCCAATTGGATTTGTTGGTGGATCTCAGAAAGATATTTCAACGCACTAATCATTTAATTTCCTTCTAAATTTTAAAAGTTATTTCTAAATCTATCTTTTCGTTTTATAACTACACTCGAATTTACTGTTTTTGATTGAATTTTTGATCAAGCCTTCAAGGAATTGTCACTTTTGTTGACAACCTTCATAATTGACGATAGGTCATGTTTTTTTAAGATATAAAATACTGTCGAAACGTCTAATTTTAAATAAACTTAGAAGTATATAAAAAAATCGTAAATTTCCACCAACATTGGAGTTATTATTTATATAAAAAAATATAAGCTGTCCTTCCATCAGTAACACATTTTTTGTTTCATTGATTCTGCATATCAGAAGGATTAGCCGCGTAGTGGCCCTTGTGTGTCAAACACAGAATCGAATATATTGGAGTGGTTTACAATCGATAGCGATCAACTATCAAAGCTCTCTGATAAATGATTCATCCGTTAATTCGTCAACCGTATGTGTGTTTTTAATACATAAAGTAATCACTTCAACTATATGCAAGGACTGTAGCGTTGTAATAGACACACGCTAAAACTCCTCGCTACACAATTTTATTAATTCGGGAGTTCATGGAGTTCGGCCAATAAGTTGATTTGCTATTGCAATGTTTTCCTTTCAGGGAACCTTCAATATAATCTCCAGCAATTGAAATACCTTTCCCAACCCCCAAATGTTGCTTTAATGTTGTGATATCAGTTCCGTGACCTGCCAATACTGTAGCACTACTGCGTCCAAAACAGTACGCTGTGTATTGTTTCGGATTCTCTAACTTTAAAAAACCTACAACTTTATACGGGATATTCCCGAATGTATGGATGCCTACAGATTGCTTTGTACATTTATTATTTGTATAAAATAAGAAAAGTTTTTTAATATCTGTTTCTGGACTTATTAAAGCATATTATTTTATTATGTCAATCCAAAGAACTGTTGATATTTACATGGTTTTTAATATTTAATGTCGATTTTAACATAGAATATATCGACCAGAATGTAGAAGATTTTAAATTTCTAGCTTTAAGTTTAAAATACGCCGTTCATTGCAATCATTCACTGAATTTTCATTACGCCACTTTTTAAATAAGTGTTATTTTTTTCCAATACGTATGGGAAGATTTTCCAGGTAATAAACTATTAATAACTTGTCGCGCAACCCTTGTAATATGTGTTGGCGCCTTCGTTACCCTTATTATTGTTAAATATGTACATCAAAACTACGAGAAAGAAATAATAAAATGTCAAAATACTAAGGCATCTTAAACCTGATCTCAAATTCTAAATTAATTCGTAACCATGTGTTGCCAACCTCTGTAGGTACTGTTGACTCCGTAGCGTCATCTTCTGTTTTATTTTCCACAAAATTAAGATTTGACGGCGTAAAAAAATAGTGTGTAACACACGGCCAAAAACTCTTTTGCTAGTATTCGCACTTTTGAGGACAAACTGTGCTCATACTCGCGAAACTCTAGTTTCCGGCTTGGTGATACTTATTTCTTGCGGTATATTATTAGTAGCCATTAGTAAAAAAATAATAAAAAAAAAGGTTAGTGTGCATCTGATATCAGTACATTTTTGTTTACTTCAAGATCGTATCTTGTAAACTATTGCGTATTTAATTCTGCATATTTGTTTGTATACCGTATGCGAGAAACGAGTATAGTCAGGCGATGTAGTTTTATCAGTCAAAACATTTTTTGGTAGTGTATTTCTTTTTATAAGAATTAAGTATTTTTGTTTACTTTTATTGGTGTAACGAGATATTTTCTAACATAAAATAGCTTAATTTTGCATCTACTCTTAAAAAGAATATTCTTGGTTTATGTACCTAATCATATTTCACTAATTTCCTCCTTCATATAATATATGTTCCCCTGTAAATAATTTCTTTTTACAAACGCATTGATTTTGTAACTGTAGCTGCGTTGCTTCCTATACTCTATTTGTGGCGTTCCTGTGCTGACTATATTTGTATCTCGCACACGATATGTAGTACGTATTCATCATATTATATTATTTTTTTTAACTATGGAGCCGTTATTGCCAATTAAGGAAGTCAGCTTATCACACTGATCAGTTATTAAATTCTGCTTCCTGTAGTTTAAAAACGTATCGTTCCGCGAATGATACATCCACTGACTTTTCTGTCAACATGCGTTTCCTGTTAGTGTTCGCAATTGCTCCTTTCTACTTTCAAGTAAGTAATTTTGAAACACTAACTAATACCCTAACATCACTAGCATATTTTTTTTTATTTAATTCCTCTCAAGATTACGAAACAAACGATACTGCTTACCAAGTTGGAAACCTGCGACAATGCGCTGATTAAAATCCACACTAGTATTAAAACGATAGATAACCGTTATCAGTTGGTGGACGCAAATTATTCCGCCCCTATTATGAATGGGGAAAATTTAAAGGTATAGGGCATCCAAAACATTCACCTCTTGCTTCCAAGAACAAGTAGCTACGGATGCGTTAATTTGAAACTGCAATCTAAAATATGTCAAAATAGGTTACCTCCTGTTTCTACTCGACATATTGTTTGGGATTCTTATTCAATATAACATTTTAATTGCATATCGTTTTAAAATTAACATTTCTTTCGTCCTATTTTTTCGATGGAGCGGTCTATAACTTTTAGGATATGCCCGGATTATGAATAAAGTTCGGATTTTAGGCTATTTTCAAGGCTGAATATCTCGTAGGGGGTTTTTGGGTGCCGTTATTTACATTTAAGGAGAACAAAGGAGTCTGCACACTGGCGGTAAAATACATAGGTCCCTTGATAGTCGATATCATGCAAGCAAGTGCGGTGATACCGCATTGTCCAATACCGAAGGTAATGGATGAGTGCTCCATAACCAGGACAAAAACAGTTTATCGTGAGCATATGTTAAATGTTAAATTCTCGTAGGTCACTAACGTTATTAATCGAGGCAATTAGTTCTTTTTTTGTAATAAAGCTTGATAAATAAAGGAAGTCAATTATTTTTAAAACGTTTCGACCATTTATTTATATCTTTTTCGATTAAATAAAAGCTGCAACTTTTTTTTTTTAATTTAGAATAAAAACATAATTTAAATTTATAAAAGTCTATGATAATATGAAATGAATTTTATTTCATAATTGGTTACCACACTGTTTGTTGTCTGTGGAGGATAATCAATTGTGATACAGAATCAGTTAGGCATTGCGATAAGCATTCTTATCTCAATGCTTTGTTGGTTCGTCTAATTTCTTGGCCGATATGTATCACTATTTTTTTTATCGAAAGTTTTTTCTAGGGTAATATCACGTTAAGAAATTATAAACCAAATCCGGATAAAATGAGGCTGCAATTACCAATCGGACAGATTAGAGGGAAACTAACAGGAATTGAGAAGACATCTGGAAACGTAGGATTCTGCCTGGATATAAACGTTCGCAGTAATCTTTAATACAATTACAATGTTGAAAATCATACATTGTAAATACTAATATAAATAAAGTTCACAGCTGTTCCTAGATTTTCCACACGGAGATTCCACATTTCATTCTTCATTCCTGGGCATTGTTTTTAAGCGAATCTCCTGCAAAATTCATAAATGTCAAACAAGGAACGAAGGGCGCCCTCTCATTGATCGATCACTCCTAATTCTACTATAGCACCAGCGCAATGTAAATTCTACGTAAATCAAATAAAGGTAGAGCCGCTGGAAATTTTGTTTCCATATTTATTCTATAATTCATTTCATTCTGTCGCACATTCCGAAGCTTACCCCGCAAATATCACGGACGCCTATAATTGAGTGGATCAGTTGGTTTCGCAGTGCAAGGCTCTTAATCTATAGCGAGAAAAAAAAAACGCTCTTTATATATTCAACGTCCGAAAGTGTTGGAGAGTTTGCGAAACCGTTAACCGCTGTTTCTGCAGTTTTTGTGCTTGTTCAAACTGAATGATAAGTATACTAAAAAACGCTCGAGTAAATACTTGATGAGTGAATTTGAATTGGCGGAAAAAATGGTCTTCACATCGTTCATTACTCGACGCTGAAAATCCTACAGTTATATACAGGCTTGTTCCATCGAACTGGGTCATTAGAATTTTTCGAAATTTCAGCAGGAATTTGCTTTAGAACTCGCGGAATAGTCATTGTCAATTATGGTCTGCTTTGGTTTAAAATATTTTGAAGTTTATATCTGAAATGTTCATATTTTAAATTGAAGAAAACCAGTTTGATCGATCTAATGAATTTATTCCATCATGGTGTGACCAGTTCGTATTATAGGCTAATCTATCTGCATAGTATTGGGATATACACTGCTTTCATTCGCATACACTATATGCTTATAAGAATAAGAATAAGAATAATTTATTAAGTTGCCCAACAGATGAAGATCCAATTACAGGACAGATCATTAAAACGTACATACAGGGTGGCGCATTAGTGTCGGGAAGCTCAATCTATCGGTTATTATAAAAGTTATAAAATTTCTTATTAATTAACATTTCGCCCACTGTGCGTTATCGATAAAAGAAAAAGATAAAGTATATTAACAACATTTTCAAAATGTTGACGTTTCTTAAAATACTCCAAAAGGTTTCTCTTCTTTCTATATCTTCTCGTGTTGTTACCGATACTTGATACATGATCTTTTATGTAGCTCCACAAGAGAAAATTATTTTTGTCAAGTCTGGGAATCTAGCTGGCGATATGGCCGGTCCTCCTTTTCCAACCCACGTATTGAGAAACGTTGTATCGAGGTGGTTATGGATTAATGCATTGTTATGAACCGGAACCCCATCGTAGATTTGACATATGTTCAGAGATACATTTTCCAAATACAATGGTAAAATATTCTGAAGAAAGTCCAAATAAACTTGACTATTAACTCGTCCACCAAAGAAATGTGGGCCAATAACGAAATTTCCAACTATGCTGACCTAAACATTCTAAGACCACCTAGTTTGGCAAAGGACTTGTATGATATGGGCTTTGTCGGTCGAATAGTAATGAAAGTTGTGTTTATTCACACTTCCATTTCTATGAAATGTTGTTTGATCTCCAAACAGGATTTGAAAAATGTTGCCTAAAAATGCTCGTTATTGTTGGATCGACGATTTCAATGTGAAATTACGGCTAAAACTCGTTAAGGACATGTATTAGTGATGATCATTTAAAAGCAGTGCAGTGTTAAGAATTTCAACAACAAAATTTACCCCAAACATCAAAAAAATTATGAATGATGCAAAAAAGTTTCGCTGTAGCCATTCAATTTTGATATGTAAAGAGTGGTATGTCTTAATTTACTTTTTGTCACATTTTGGTTTTGTTTATTTTATTGTACATGTTATAATGCGTTGATAGATATAAATCAACATTTATATACCAAGCTGACTCGAACATTAATAAAAAAATCATTAGATTTATTTATAATCATTAATTATCTATAAAATTCTGCATTACCCTTCATAAATGTTTAATATGAATTGAATGGGCGTTGTGTAAGGGTTAATTTAGCATAAGCAAAAATATAGAGTGCTATTTAAATAAATCAAGTTACTTTGGGTTAAAGTTAAGCAAATGTTCAGGACTATAATGGACAGCTGTATATAATTACATCGATTTTAGTTTCATTGTTGTATCAAAACAAGTGTGTATGTCTAGTGTTTAAAATATAAATATCTAAAACAAATGAAAATATACACTATGTCCCCTTGACCGAAGGTTTGCATAGGAGCCATTTTTTACAAAAGGGTAAATCACAACGTTGTTATTAAAGATAGACATATAGTAGTTTATATGAAATCATATTATTTTTCTACGTAGAATTGGAAAATGTAATAATATATAGGGTGTTCTATTTACAATAACGGAGTAGGTATGCGTTTGTCTACTTCTGGAACACTCTATATAGTCCGAAATATTTCTAGGTTGTGCAGCATTGGATTCTATAACATTTTTGTAGAAACAGTTTATTTCTAAAATGACAAATAAGGCTGTAATCAAAGACTAAATCTTCGGTGGGACACCTGTACATGAATGTACCCGATTTTTAACGGAACACGAAACACCTAACAATAAGATACTGTCAACGTTTGCGGTAAATCGGGTTGATATGTGCACGATATATGGGTACGTATTATAATACCCTGTATAAATCAGGCGTCTTATTTGCATGTTTTTAATCCGTCGGCGCGTGCGAACATCACATCAGTTTTTTTTTTTTGTCGACAAATAACCAGAAAACAAAACGCACTCCTAGCGTACGTGCTGTTTCGCGTAGACAGCGATTACAACGATATTGAGCGAATCTACTGAACACATATTGTTCAAAATGTACATTCAGACATATCTGTAACTGTAACTAACGATTAGTACGCTTAGGATGAAAAAAAAAAGTGCGTCCACATTAGGACACATCGCCACCCGTTTAAAAACTAAATTTATGCGTCTGCAGATATATTCGAAATCACAAAATCCGGTCGAGGATTCTGAATAATTCATGCCATTTCATCTGTCATCGTCCGTCGCTGTAGTAAAGTTTACAAGCTTACTCAAAATCTGGAAACAGAAAAAAAAAATTAAACATGTCGAAAGTCCGCTCAGAAGAGATAAGTTTTACTTAACAATCATTTAACGTGCGTATACAATAACGAAATAAAAGTTATAATAACAGGCGGCAACTTTTAAATCTTAAATATAAACCTCAATTTTTATTGCAATTGTACGTATCAAAATACGAAAGTTTTGTCTGCAACATTTTTTTTAGATTCTTCATAGATGGCGCTGAAATTCGCAAGACATAATTTTTGTGAAGTTCTGAAGAGAAGTCTGATGGAAATCATCAAAATATCGATTAGAAAAACTAACTAAACCATGTGTTCAGGGTCTTAATAATTCCTGAAACGATTCCGGAGGTAACCGATCGTATCCGAAGTGATTCCTAAGATACTAATGGAACCCACTGTTATTCCGAAGGTATTCAATCGTATTTTAAGTGGTTTCGAACGTAACTGGCGATTCTCCGAGTGGTTTTCAGTTTTGGGGGTACCCAAAGAGTCCAAGAGTGATGTCGAAGGTAGCCCATAACACCAAAGATGATTTTTGAAAAATCCAATGATGTTTTAACGTAACTACATTTAACATAACAATTAAAATCTAAATCCCAAATAAAAAATAAAAATCTCAATCAAAATTCAATTCCATAAATAATGATTTTATGCATATGTGTAGATATATTTTTGACCATTATTCGATGTGCATTTCTCGAGTTATTTAACCGTACCGGAACTTTTGAGACACCGGTATATTACATACCAAAAATGACTTTTTAATATGTAATAAAGAAATATTAATTATTATATGTAATTTTCATTGTGTCGTGATTTAAAGCTCAGCCGTACTCGTACTTGTTAGTAAATCTATCATGTATATGCTCATGAACATAAACCAAAGAAATAGATAAGAAAATTAATCCCCTTTTTACCATAAAAATAAATCAAATAGGAGATTTGCCCTATTTCCACATATGTAATAAATTTGGATAAAAATGCAAAAAAAAAAACATAATATTCAAGAGGTATATATCAAAAATATGCCTTATCGTGAATATTCAAGATAAAAATGCAACTGGGATGCAGAATCTGATGCTATTTAATATAGGTTAACGGTTCCTCAAATTTAAAATTACTCTCATAAAACCGTTATCTAAGAGTTAAGTAACTCGCTTTTTCCCGATTCTGTTTCGTTATTTTTACAAGAGGATACTTATATGGAAATAACCAGGCACATAGAAAAGCAATTTAAAGGATATTTGAACGTCAAAATCTTATTATACAGAACACCTCAAATAACTCTTTTTCTCTCTTACCTTAAGTCGAAGGTGTATGCCACGCGTTCAGCTTCCTTACAAAAGTTATGCCAAAAAATTATTAAAGAATGCCAACGAATAACTCCAGAAATGTTGCGAAATATCAGGAGAGCATTTGAACCAAGTTTGTATTGTTGTATGGACGTTAATGAGCATCATTTTGAACATTTAATTAAGTAAAATCCAAACCATTTCATTCTAGTCGTATTTTATTACACAGGTTGCAATTATGCACATTTTAATTGCGTTTTACTCAAGTTAACCATACATACATAACATAGTGTTGCTTTTCATAACTACAGCTTGTCAATTTTTGGTCTTGTTGTTTCTTGATATCGGCGAATAATATTTTTACTGTTAACGCCGCTAGATTTAAGCTTTCACCGATTTGCCTTCTGACATAATCTTCTTCATACAAAGTTATTATGCTGCATCGTTTAGCAACACCCATGGATTTACCACGGGGTTATTCCAGTACTTTTATTCACTTATTGTCACAATAACATTCAAACAGAAACTAAAATCGCAATAAAACATTCCAAAACTGTCAAAGGGGGGTGCGGATGGGGCCTTAAGAGTGAGAGACGAGCTGCCATAAAATATTTACCTGCTTGGTCCCGCATAAGACGCGTCTAATAAACAAATTTGTAAAATATTTAATTAAAATGAACCTCCCTTCGCCAAATTTCCGTAGCCAATCTATAATAGATTTTTGCATTCAGGCTATAATCACCTATCAAAAAAAAAAATAGAAAGCAATAGCATATATCTAAGATAAAATTATAGTTAAACATTAACAATGCAAAATCATCTAAAACATTAAACACGAAACGAATTACCACAATCTAATCTGCGCAAGGATTCCTATTTTCGATAAGAATACTCCTCCCAAAGGTATAAGAGTCTATTCGGAAGCTACCGAGCAATTTTACCCAGTCTAATTGGGATAGCAAAGCTATAATAAAAACATGTCTGATCCAGTAATTTTTTACACCAAAGCTGAGATATTGAAGAACACCGGCCTAAATGGTACCAAGTGTTGGATAATTTACAAGAATATCGTATACGATGTCACAGATTATCTTCCTGAGGTAAGTCTTCTTTTTATATACGTAGATATGTAATCTTCTATAAAAATAAAGATGAAGCTCAGATTTTTGGAGGAGTTTCAAACTAGGGAAGCGTTTTATTTGTAAAGATTTATATAAATCCAAAAAGGAAATAATAAACACTACTTTTGTTGATAAATTAAAGGAGAAATAATTTTGTATTTAGACCAAATGAAAGTACCTTTTATATTTTCTGGCACATTTCAATATTTCTTGTTTTCTTTTTCAAAATTTAATGGTGAGTATTAGATTTATAAAAAGAAATTTTGCACCGTACAAAGATATATTAAAATGTCGACACATATCTAATTCATTTGCGCCAAGCAGCAAAATCATAGATTAGTTACTAGTTTTTGTATGATTATAAAAATAATTTTTAACTTGAATGATTTTTAGTACAATAAGTTTTAGACACAACAATCATGTGAATATCGGAAAAGAAAAGAAATTATAACCAGTATTATTATTAGTTATTGCTATTCATAGTTCCGCAGAATGTTAAAAAAAAACCAATCACATACCTAATCCATTTAAGTATAGTGTCTGGCTCGATAATCCATGCACAAATAAAAAAATGAAATAAAAAAAAGCTCTATGTTGCAATATGATTGATACTTATTCGCTATATGTATATAACAAGAGTGTTATAATACCGGAATTAATCGAAAGAATTATATTTTCATCCCTATGAGATTAAAAGCTATTTAATATAATTTCCTCTAAAATGATGGAATTATTGTTTATTTGATATTAAGATTAGTTTATTGCGTTATTTTAAATCTCTCGCTATTGTACTGTGCCTGTACATCATGAAATCTTCCATACAATTCTAAATTCTTCGTTCTTTGATAACTTTCCCAATCTCTATTTTGAAATAGGTATCTAATATAATACTTACTCCACTCCTAATATATGTTATATACTTCAATAACTCGTGGAAATACTTGAATACAATAATTGAACCACACTCATAAAATAGCAATATAACTCAAATCCTCAAAAAAAAAACCAATAAGTATGTACTATAAGTACTATATATTATAATACAGAACGTGAGAGATTGTAGTATTAGATAATGAACAACGCCAATAAAAACATCATAATTAAAAATATATTATGTAGAATAATACTAATGGAACCTTATCGTAATCGTAATTTTGAAATTACAACTTGAATATGATGTAATTGTATTTCCTAAACACGAATATAGAATTTAATTCTTTAAAAACTGCTTTTGTTAAATCATATGAAGGATTAATTTTTATCTTTGAGCCTCTTTATAACTATTAGAGACACTTCAAAACATCTATATATGAAGGTGTTATGTGTCATTAAAATAAGTAATATTTAAAGCAGAATCTGCTAAATATTAAATTACAAAAAGAGTAAATAAAGCAATCCACTTACTATGCACCTTAAAATAAATTTTCTGCATTACGAAATCCAATTTTAGCAGATTGCTAGTGAGTCCGTTACTACTTTAGATATTGCAACATTACGGTAAATGAACCTCCTTACTACATTGCAAATGATGCTATTAGATGCAATGTCTTGTAAAATTGTCTATTTTAGTCTACTAGATTTAAATTAACACATGCACAAAACTAAATCTATTTAATCTATTCTAACATTATACGACAAAAACATAACGAACATTAGCTCACAAATTTGCATGTATATCCATTTTAATAGCTCACACTGTATATCAGAATTATTTGCGAAGGAATTACCCACAAACAACAGATGAATTATTATAAACAACAGACTACATGTGCATGTAATAAAACAGTGCATTCCAAAAACCCGAGCGTTGGTAATTCCCAGCTCCCACTACGCAAGATTCAAACTGTTCTTGCTTCAATCAACTCGTCAGCTGGTCCGTGTTAAAATATTATAATGAGTCCCAAGAAGTTTTATTATTATTATACAATTCGCGACTCGCTTATTAAGTGTGTTTTAGCTGTGATTTATTCTATCTGTGATAATCGTTATATATTCGTATTTTAAATAATGTCTTGCAATCCGGGAGTGAAATACTACACTTTAGAAGAAATTAAGCCGAATAATGCCAAAGAGGGAGCGCCTTGTTGGATAATTTATAAGAATAAAGTTTATAATGTAACAGAGTACTTACAGGAGGTGAGTCAAGTTGTGTTTCTAGATAAATCTTTATAAATGCGTATGTGCATTTTAAACAATATTAAGAGACATTTTTCACTGTAATTATTGTAGTTAGTAGGTGTTAGTAGAAGTTTGTACTTACCTAAATAATTCTTTCCACTTTTTTCTTCATTATTCCATTAATCATCGAATATATAACTAAACTTTAAAGTTAACGTACGGTAACTGATAACACAAAGTGGAGAAAACATCACAAAACCAGACTTATTATAACCTCAGTTCTCAAAATGCCTATTAATATCGATATTTGTTTTTTACGCCTCTGCCCAGAAACACTGATTTTGCATTACTTTAAATCGACCGGAAACATAACATTCTCCGACCTAGGTCGGCAAAAGATCACTAAAGGTTGGCAATACTATATTCGAATTACTGACATTTCTGTATTTAATTATAAATTCGATGACAGATGACAGAATTTTCGTTACACAATCTCTTAATTAATTCAAATTCTTTCCAATTCAATTTTTGAAAGATTTTAGAGGTAATAAATTGTTAATAACTTATTGCACAACCTCTGTAATATGACCTGCGATCTCCATTGCCCTTATTGTTGATGAATATGTAACATGTATTACCAACCTATACTATTAAGTTCCTAGCGCCAATTTTTTTGAATTGAGCTGTGCTCCAGACATTTGCCCAAGGTTGTATTCTAATTTTATGGTTACATATCTGTTTTACCATATTCATAATTAATTCTAACTGGAATTATTATAACCATAATTATGGATAATTTAAATCGAGGTTTAAGCTAATTCTATTTTACATAATTAATAATTCTAGTTACAATTTCTAATTAGAACATAACCCTAAAATTATTGATAATTCTAAAACCGAAAATATTTTGAAGGTTCGATATCTAATCATAAAACTAGAACACAATTTAGTTTTATGGACATACAATTATTATGTTTAGAACTTGTATAATCGTATTATAACCATAATTATTGATGGTGTAGGTAATACGAACTAAGTGACAGCTGCAATAAAAAAAAAGGATTTACTTATTATCTAGAATTTTAATTTTACAATGTTGTTGATTGTAACTTACTTTTCATTTATTTGTGTTTATACAACTTAAAATTTTAACAAATTGTGATTAATATAAGTAAAATAAACAGAGAGAAGGAATAAGATCACAACGCCATCACATTCATGACAAAAATGTTATCTACGACATGTACCTACGGTTGCGAAATCAAAAAATGCGTATAACTCTTTAGGCTACGTTTTGCAATATTTTAATTTTGTAAATCAGTCTTTTGTCAGTTTTGATTATTGTCAAATGTCATTTTATATATTGATGACTTTAAACTACGTCAGGTCAATGGTCAAACCAATTGAATTCATTAAACCAGAAGTTTTTTGGGGCATAATTCAGCTGCGACATTATGACTTTTGAATTTTGACACTTAAAATAAGTTCTAGAAAAACCACATTTACATAGAAAAAATTCCAGTGTACGCGTTTTTTGATTCCGCAATCGTACGTATGTATAAAATTCGATTGCGGAGATAATTCTCGGTATACTGACGTACGTATACAAAAACATATTTTGGCCTCGGGGGATCCATTCATATCTTCTCCGCTAGAGGTCAATGGTTCTCATACATCGATCACTTAGCGAATTCGAAATCTTTGCTCCTAATCTCACACTCTATAGCATCGAATTGCTATTTTTATAATATCGCAGTGTAATATTTATTTTTCCAAATTTAATATGGCATATTCATTTCATAGATGCCATTTATCGAAAATTCTGGTATTAAAATAAAAAGTAAAATTCAATTACACCACAATTATTCTTATTGTTAGTTCTTACTTTTATACATAAAAATATTGATGAATTCATGAGTTCAATGTTAAACAACTTAACTAAAACTAATTGAAGGAATTTAAAAAAGATGCTTAGTGAACTTCCTATCTAATATTTTATTTTACATACATTATACATATAAGCCGATAATAGTAAATTATAATTCATAATTTTGTTCTCGTAATATTTGAATTTAACAATAATAAACGTAACTTTGTTTTAAAACTGTATTTCACATAAATTCGTGCAACACGACATAAACATAATCAAACTTACATACATAATGCATAACCTACTTCGCTAACTTCACCCTAGCGCTCTACGCGCCAAATGCAAATTTTGAATTCGAATCACTAGGAAAATGTTATTTTTTTTTCAGCATCCTGGCGGCCCTGAATTAGTAACAGAGTGGGGTGGTAAAGATTCTACCAAAGCCTTTGATGCGGCTGGACATTCTATTGATGCCATAAATATGCTGAAACCTTACAAAATCGGAGAATTAGCGCTGGTAAGTATTTTTTTTTTAGAATGCAAATAGTGTGATACAATGATATCAAACCATTGAAATCACTTAATTTTGGAAAGAGCATGATTTAAATTTCGTGCTATATTGTTTTTAGTAACTTGAAGCATAAAATTACCTACAATTTTATTACATCCGAGTATGGGTAATAAAAAATATAAATTACTGTAAGTATATAGTAAAACCTGATTACCATTTTTAACAGTACAATAGTTTTCTATTGCTACTATAAAACTTTATTTTCTTATTTATAAGTATTCTAACGCCTTTCCGTTGATTGAAATTACTAAAAATAATTGCGGGAAACTTACATTATCTTAAGCCACTTTATAGCTTATTTGCATTCTATTTCTATATGTATACATTTAATATTATCAAAAAGTAAATTAATTGCATCAGATTTGTTATTATTTTTATATCTACTTAATTATAATACGATTCCTTAATCTAAATGCGTGTATTGATTAAATCTCTTTTAAATCATTTTATCTCCAGACATGTATAATTTTGGATTTTGTTAGACATGTACCTATATTTAAATACTTGATCTTTATACTGTGAATTAGCCAAATTTTGTTAAGATAAGTATAAGTATGTATATATTATTGAGGTTTAAATCAATTTTAATTGTAAATTTAGGATTTTTATGTTCTAAATAACCATCGCACTAGTCAAATATATCATTAATACAAACAATGCGACAGCAGATACCACAAATGAATAACACTAAACCAAATTAATAAATTAATTGTGGGTGCTAATAAATTATGCTTGACAATAATTATTCGCTTTGACATTGATATATGAATATAAAACAAATTAATATCTCAATTAGTAATGACACAAACATACCCCTAGACAATATTGTAAATAAAGAATATTCCGTGTGTCACACACAGATGGATTAAAGTGATGTACTGAATACATAATACATAATAATATCAATAAAATCATTAACTCGTTTCAAATTTCCCTCTCAAAGAGAATGTTTTTAATCTAATATGTTGATGGAAGAAATTCTAATATAACCATAATTGCATTTCTATATAATTGCTCATAATATCTATTATCAATAACCCACAGCTGATACTCTCCTAAATGTACAGACAAAATAAAGTTCAAGGTCAAAAAGATTAATAATAATATTAGGTATTAATTGATATTGTTTGACGAGTAGGTACCCATCTTATCGAAGAGTTGCAATATCAGATGATATAATCTCCAAATGCTCCAAAATCAACGTAGACATGTAGGTAACACAATATTATCTGTGCATAGGCCATTGTAATAGCATCACGTAATCTTTATCTTGAAAGAATTCGTCTGACTTATTGGAACTTGGAACTATCGAATTACTCACTTGTGTATGTGCTTACCTGTAGGTTATATATGATTACAGTTTGCAAACACTTATTAATTTGATGGAGAATATAAAGAAAAAAGATAAATCAATTGTAATATAAACAATTAAAGTTTGTGGTTATTTCTAGTCGAGTAAACATTGAAATCTGTTATCTACCTATTATTTTGTGTTCCATTCAATCCTGGAGATCTTAAAATATCTTTATGTTGGACTAAGCTACTAATGAGAACTAGCCACACATTGAATTTTATTTACAAATAGTGTGATATAAGCTATGTTCCTGCACGCAAAACTTAAAATTATGATCCTGTGATTAGAATTTCAATAAATGTTACAAGAAAACAACTTTGCTGGAATTTAATTAGAACCTTATTTAATTAACCTTAGATATGCATTCTAATATAATTTGTGATTGTCGTGGATGAAATACTGTAATAAATATGGACTTAGATTGTTTAATTATGGTAGATACAAGAATCAAAATAACAAAAACAAAAAGAAACAAATCACGATTGATCTATCGAATCCCAAAAACTTATTGGTCGATAGAGATGAATCATGATTAGTTTGAACAAAACGCTGTATCAGAGAATACAAAGTGGTCCAAATAAAACGTGTTTGGATCATTTTTTTACAGTGCGAGAGAACTCAGTGATAGGTAACAATCAATGATGTCAATGCAATAGAAAGTTATTTATAGTCTTACTTGCATATTTTCGGTTAAAACAATAAATATATATAATAACGGTTTTCTTTTTAATATTATATGACGGGTAATTTAAGTAGGTACTACAGTATTAATCAAATTTATAACTTTTAATCTATTGATTCATATGAAATATATAGTAAACACATAACAGAAGGTCATGTAGTTAATCTCGTGAACTAAAAATATCTTTGTAACATTAAAAATATCAAAAGGATAATAAAAAATATAATAGTTAATACGTTTATATAAATATAAAAATAAGCATCCAGACATAATTGAAACGTAAAAAAGGCCTTAATGGGCATTAGTTTTATCACCGTATACATATACTCTGGTTTTATCTACAACGCATAATAGTAAGGATAAAATTAATTACAATTGCAAAGCCAAGCGTTAAGCAGATTTCCCGCAATAATTGTTGGTAATACTCTTGTGGCAATACTTATGAAATTATATTAAATAAGTTTTGTCAATGAGCCCGCAAAAAGAACAAACATATTATGCCACAAATCGTAACCTATTTGTGACATAATCTGTTTGTTGAACAATCTCGATTAAATGCAAGTTAAAACACTTTAATCGTAGGAATTAATATAACAAATTTACAAAATATCACTATACCCACATATGTACTTACATGTTACATTACTCTAACAACATTATATCTGTTGGAAAATCTTTAATGAGAAAGTTTGTTGGCATCCAATTCACTAGAATGTATTATAAATTTGTAGGTAATTTCATCCTTCACGTTATTGAAGCTGATTATTGCAGGAAAATTGAATTACTTTGTCGTTGATGTTTATTAATTTCTTACTGTAATAACTATTTTCAGGAGGATCGTCAACAAAAGAAACCGAAAAGTGCCAAGCGTCCTGACGCCCAAGTTAGAAGGTATATATCTAAAATTATAAATTACCAATTCATGCAATTATTTTTTTTATATTTATGTAGAAGTTTCGTCTCAATTGTGACATGTGGAATATGCGGTTGAAGAAAATGATCTTATTTATTTTACATATTATTATTTTAAGAGATTGTACATAAATATGTAGTTATAAATTTCAAATCATGTAAATATCCCACCAAAGATTATTGTATCATTCTACTAGATGCCTATTATACGTTTAATAATAAAAATTATATAAATATATATCCATATTTATAATATATAAATAAAATATCCCACCAAATATTTATTGTATTCATTTTATCAGACGTAGATTATATGTTTAATAATAATAAATAAGGCGACAAAAATACTCAAAACTGTGACATTGATAAAACTTCATTCGTATTGATTTTTTTATATTATAAAAAATAAATTTATTAAAAAAAATACCGGAAATTCGTGTTTATGTAAAAGCCTAACGTAGGAGGAAAATATGTAGCTTTACACAGTCTGTTTGTAGTAATAAACATTTTAAGTAAATCTGGACATCACTAAAAAATTCACGAGTGCTTCTAGCAGGCGCTTTAAGGAAGTAGAACGTGTTGAAATAAATATTTAACGACTTCGGACAAATACGTGGATAGATCCTTCACGCTAACATTATTCATCAATTTTTATTACTACGTTAGTAGCTACTGAAGGAAGAGAAACGAGTTATGTTTTATTTGATTTATTTATATATACTTAAAAAAAATTATTTAAAATATCAACATATTAAGGCCAGGCTTCATGTTGTGAAGAGCAGCGCTTTATAACTTTTTACAAGTAGTCCACAAATGATAACAAAATGTCATAATATTTTGACAGACTACAGAGAAACTATGAAGTTAGAGTTAGATGTAGTTTTTAATTTAGAAAAAATGTGAAATTCCTATAAGAAAATTACATTAAAGTTCGATCTACATATTGCGACAGTTTATGATACAGTCCATTGAAAACAGATATTCAATAATACTCATTACAAAAATTTATTAAAAAGCCATTGTAATAACTAAATGTTGTAACTAGAGAGCTCTATGTTATACCCCGCCCAGAATTTTGTATTGCATCTGAAATTTGAACTTTGTGGTTGTTTAGCCAATGATAGCCCGTGAAACAAGGATATTAGATTATGCAAAATATGAGTACATTCAAATGAAACTCCGATTTACACGATAACATAAAGGTAGAGATGAAAAATAAAATTGTTTAAAATACAAATTGCACGTAATACTTACCAAATTATTTACGTAAATATTGTCCTTATTGTTTATAGTTAATAAGTTTTTCATGGAAGAATCGCAAACTAGTTAGACGGCATTCAATTGTATAAAAGAAATCCGAAACCGGTTTCTGACTGATTTCACAGTATATTATTGGCTCTGACTAGTTTGTGATTCTTCTAAAGAGGCCTTAATATAATTTGTAATATATAGACACTTATAATATATATAGAAACCCGTAGCCAAAAGCGGCGTCTGATGACACGGTCAATTTTGGTCCTCGAAACCAACATACATAATATATTTTATCATGATCATTCGACTTTTGAAGTGTAAGGGTGTTTTGTGTTTATTCTTCGTAATATCTGTGATAATATAAAAGTAATCTGTAAAATCTGTCAATAATCGATAACACAGGTTTTTAACGCAAATGTTCAAAAGAACAGTGTATATTATACTTCTCAGATATTATTTCTAACAATCAACATTGCAATTCCAGAAGAATGGACCAAATAAAATTTGCTTCCACATTTCTATTATAATATTACGGGTGACATCTATTTTCCGTAAATTATAGATAAGAATAGGCTGAGGTAATAGAGATCTTCTATATTGTATGAAACCAAAGACATGTTCTTTTGTCTGTGATAATACATTTAATTTTTATTTCTAATTATTTTACTCTTATTATTCCTTAGCCTTAAGAACTTTTTATTGGACTTTTATGGGAGTAGATTGATCACAATACAGCAGATAAAACACAAAAGATCAGTAACCTGTAAGAAATTTGTGTCTACAATTACAGATTTTTAACTTATATATCTCGCAAGAGTTAACAGGTGGCGCTCTCGGCTAAATTTTCTATAATAATGCTCTAGCACCATCACTAGCTTTCAATCCTTTTAATGGACATTAGGATTTATTCTATATTATTTGAAAATACTAAAGAACTTATTTTTTTAATACATTCAAAATGATTGTTTCCTCCTTCTGTATTCCTAAATATTATCAGGACATATATCGTTGACAACATAGTAGGAATTTGTAAGAAATTTTACTTTATTTTAGCAGATTTCTATAATTGTTCCTTTACTAATTTTACTATTTATAAATAGCGCTGTCAATGCAGTTACTGACTGTTTAAAAGTAGATGGCATATTTGTTCCGTTTTTTTTTAGTATTTATACATTATTTGCAAATTCTTAAAAAAAAACAATTAATTAATTTATCGTACTTTACATAATTGAGGAACAAAAACCAAGTTATTTTAATTTATTATTTATTGGCAAAATTATTTTACAAGTTCTTAAAAAAAATAAAGTATTAATCCTGGAAATACTAATGCTTCAATTTATAATACTCTACATAATTATAAGCAAAAAAAGATCGTGTATAATGCTTCTATAAGTATAAATAGTAAAACATTTTTCTTTACATGGTGACAATAATTATAATAATCTGACGATATATATACTTTATGTATATGTAGCATGTATACATACAATTGATAAAATTAACGAGTGTGATTGCTAACTATTAGATAATAAACAGTTCAAAAGAGAATTAATTGTTTGCTTGGTTCGTTGGTTGGTGTTGGAATATTGGTGAATCTTAATCGATAAAAATCGCAACTTATATTACTTTAACAACCACACCGTCATGTCACAAAAAAATTCACTTATAAACTACATTTTTTTTTCACTATTACAACAATATACAAGGCACATTATCAAAGAAATTTCACAAAAGGCTTTACTTGAGAAATTAATTCAATCAATGTGCTACCTCCACGAACTTTCACAAATATTTCTAAATACTAGTAACCGTACTTTTCCTGAAATGAAAACAGAGAAGAATACATTGAATTTTAATTTTCTAAATATTCACCTGTAGAGAAGACATAACACCATTAGCTAGTGAACTTATTTTGCCGGCAACTTTAGTAACACCTTGTCGGACGCTCTCTCTAACATCTTCTAAATCTGGGGTCGAATGAATAAATGAGTGGTGTGATGGATCGTCTGTTAAATTTAAAAGTAGGATAATAATACTGCCTTTTTGGGATGAGAAGCGAGTTTTACCTCGTCCATTCCCGAAGTATTCCGAAGACGATATACTTGACGATCCTTGGAATCTACTCAAATTAGCTTGTGTTTCATAATCGTTTGGCGAGTCATTGAAAAACTGATCTGAAGATATAGCCTTGGCCGTTCCGAATTTCTTCTGGGCCAAATCGCTGGAGCTATCGTTTGAATAGTCTCGACTACTCAACGGCCTTTCCACTACTTGACAAACATCTCATGGAAGCAACGAAATATCTCAAATCGAATAAAATATTCTATATTTACCTGGTTTGCTGTATGACGGCTTCGGCGCTTCTGGTGGGACATCATCTATGATGACCCATTGATTGCTGGAATTGTTGGTTTCGGACAATAACGAATCTAATCCTTTATTTGATCCAAAGCCGCTGTTAGCGTTACGATTCATGTTGAAACTAGGTGAGAATGAATACTCGTCAAAGAAGTTATCATTGTCCGAAATGCGTAATTTTCCTAGGGAACTCAAACTACTGGTAGTTTGAACGTTTTCTTGTTCTATTGTCTTCATATCACTTAATGCTGAATGACTTATACCTCTGTAGAATTGTGGATTTTTTTATATAATATACAATCACTTCAAACATTACTCACGTTCTTGCATTAAGCCCCATACCAAGTCTTTCCAATTGTTCGGCTTTCTTTGGATCACTCTTCTTTAGTTGTTCTTCTTTTTGCTGCTGTTGCAAGCTCAAATCTTTATATGCAAGACGCATAGCTACTTCCTGTTGTTCCTTTTCCTTCTCAGTCAATGCCATAATTTTAGCTGTTTCTTCTTGAACCCGTAATCTTGATTCTTCGGCAAGTGTTGCTTTTTTTTCTATTTCGGCGAAGTTCGTTTTAACCCTAGTCGCACCTAAACCGCCCTTTTTGCCCAACTATTAAATTAAAAAGGTAAATTAGATATATAGTGTGCACCCGGTCGACTTATCGATGGCTACGTTAGTAAGCTCACGTGCGTTCACTTGGTATATAGCGGTGTAAGCAACAGAAACATACCCCTGGTTTTTTAGAGGCACCTTTTCTGCTTGTGATTGTAGATTTAACTTCTTCTGTAGTTGATGGAGTTGCTGATAGATTTATTGTCGGTCCTGGTGTTAGTTGGGCGTTTGCATCAAAGGGAACTTGCTTGATTTCTGGCTGTTTATAATAATTAAATGTTATTAGAATGATTTAAAGATAATCATATTTACAAATAGTACACAAACAATATCATACATTAAAAAAACGCTTACTTTTATTAGCAGATGTTGTATGTTATGAATAATAAAATTAAACAAAACTCTGAGGAAACTTCCAATGAATCCATAAATATCAATAATTCATTTACTAAATTAACTAGACCAATAAGATTTACATGCAACGTTTCACCAAGTATAAATAAGAAAAAACAAATTGTTATTTAACAAGGTAATTAATGTTCCCATATACTCACTACCAATTTTGTGGGCAAATCATCAGGAATTGTATACTTTTCATGTTCAGTAAAGAAATCCTCTTCTCTTTCTTCTTTTTGTTCCTCAATATGGGGTTGTAAATGCAACTAGACAATGTTATAAGAGAAAAAATAAAAATAACACTCCCATGATTACACACTAAAGTTATTATTAAAAGCACAATAACAATACAAAGAGAGAGTTAGGTTCAAAAATGTCGCCCCCTCATATTGTGCAAGGGGATAATATTGAAAAAGCAAATTAATTAAGCAAATAAAAATGTTATCGAGATGTTTGAAGCCCTGCATTAAACATAAACAGAAAAAACCAAGCGCTTCAAATAAATTACAGCAAACAATCAAAAAAAAATCAAACCAAGGTGAGGTAATTTACCCCTACCTTTTCTGAATCTGTATCGAGAGCACATTGTACAAGATTAGACTAGAACAACAGATACTATGTAATAATAAACTACTGCAATACTAATTTTATCATTTACCTCCTTCGTACTCCTACAAGCATTCTGAGCGAGTTGATTTAATTTATCTCTATATAACTGTGCACCTCTGGAATTATACTTCTTCTGTGCATCAGTAGTATTGCACTTATATTGATTAAAGAATTGCATCTAAAAAGCATCGATTAACTAAAAAGAATAAACAGCACATAATAGAAGCTACTCAACTGCATTTGCATTTCCACCAAGCTGCATTTGCCTAAGTTGAAGCCACGTCCAATTTGTATCTAATTGCGTTGATCGTACGAAAGTTAAATGTACACCCAAACTGCGATGTACTGCTGAACAATCGATACAAATAAATACTCCATATGTCACACTGGCCCATGTCGGATTTTTAGCTTTGCAGTCAAAGCATGTCTGCAAGCAAATATAATCAGAAACTCTGATTGTATTGACACGTCATTCTAAGACGGTATCACCTCTCAATGTAAAATAACACCATTTAAGAAGGACCTTAACCTATTTGACTGAAGATGTATAAAAATTTAAAACACCTACCTTATTTGCTGGAATAACTCTTAATCTGTGGAAAACCTCGGCAATTTCGGTTGGGGTAGGACCTATTTCCATTTTATTATTAATATCTGACGCTGATGGAAGCTATTAATTTTGACACAGCAACAGACACGTTGTCATTTACTTTGACGTTTGACAGATGTAATATAAGAAAAGGACAATAGATCGCGCTACCTTCAATGACCAATTATGCGTTCACCTATTTATACTTGTATTATGCGAAAGGAATTATAAATGGAAATCCGATTTGAATACCTAAAAACTAATTGTGATCATTAAAATGCAAAATTGATAACGGCAGCTATGCACTTCTACATACTAAGTAACTAATATTTCTTAGACAACTCATATTTAAATCTATAAAGGCGGGAAACTATTTGCAAAGAGTTTAAAAAAAATGAGATGTTGGAATTTATGTTTAATTGAATTATATGTTTGCTTGCTTATATATCTTCTACTAATATTAAATTTTTTTTTATAATTGGTTTTTCTAAAAAATATTAAGCAAAGTTTATTTTATAGACCGTTTGATTAATTCATGTCACGTGACTGTTGTCATACGAAAACCCATCCGTCAAATTGTAAACAAAACAAGCGTAATGTTGCGAAGGATATAATGATAATCGATTGAATTTTGTATGTAATGTAAAACGACACGTGTTATTAATTAGCGGTAAACGTATTAGGTTGTAAGTGTTCATTGTACTGCAGCTATGGATATTAGAAACCAAAAGTTAGAACAACAAGTAGGCAAACTTTAATTCGTATGTAAATAATATGCAATGGGAACTTGTAAATATTATGTTACAGCGTCAATTAATGGAGCAAAAAATGAAGCAGAAGCGGCAGTCGGCCGGTATGATTCAAGCTTCAGATATTAGGAGTACCTCAGCGAAGAATCGAACAAATAATCCTAATAAGAGGGAGTTACACGGTATAGACTTAGAATGTGCTAATAGTATTTAACACGTTGATAATTCAATTATTAAACTGCTTATAGGCTACGATGGACCTTTGCAATATACAATGAATAATGACAATAATCCAGACCAGGTGATATCAATTTTATCAGAACCAGAACAATTAGAAGGTCAGTTGTTTAATAAAACTTAGATTTATTGATTTTGAAGTGTTGCTTTTTCCAGATTCACCCAGTGAAGACATGAATCCAAATAATGATCTAATGGATATAGAAGATGAGGAATCAACTCCTGTTACAACCCCTGATAGTGGCAGTGCCGCTGTAAATCCCATTACAGAACATCCAACATTTATAAGTCAACCTAATAGTGTAAGTGAATTAAAAAATTTTGTTACTTCTCCGTAATTATAGATTTAATATAAAATAGGTACAGGAAATCGAAGGTGATATTGAAGGAAATATTGATAAATTTGTGACACAACCTGCCGCACAAAAAGTTCTGTATAAATGCCGAATAACTAGAGATAGGAAAGGGATGGATAGAGGATTATATCCTACTTACTTCCTACATCTCGAGAGGGATTATGGAAAGAAAGTGTTTCTGTTAGCCGGACGTAAGAGAAAAAAGAGTGCTACAAGTAACTACTTGATTTCGACAGATCCTACAGATCTTTCTCGGGGTGCAGAATCGTTTGTTGGTAAGTTATTAAATAAAAAAATAATATCTTTATATATCTGCATATTCCTATTAAAATTAGTACGTTTAAAATAGCAAAGTTTCTTTAGTTTAATTGCACTCAATCAGTGAAAGGCGACATAATTTTAATTTCGCTTTTATTCCAATTATTTCCTATTTTTCTGTCAACCAAAACTAAGGGATTTTTTGAATTTTTTGTTGCTGTTTTATTGTTTTCTCATTCTAAAATGGGATCTTCTACAGATGTGTTCCACAGTAGCATCTTTAGCAATCTGAAAATACTTAAAATCGTGCAAACAAAACGAGCAAAATTGAAAATCTGTTTGAATTTTGTCTTGAGAAAGAAATTAGCAATATTTTTTTCATATAGAGTGGGTGTACTTTATTACTTCTTTGATTTTTTTATAGAATATAATATTTAATAATATGGGCGATATAATAAAAAATATTTTTCCACCAGCATACTGATAAAGACAATAATATTGTCGAAACGTTTTAACAATTATTAAACATGATTAAAAATTGAGATACTTTGTCTCAATTAATTATTCATGTTATTGCACTATAAGCAACTCTTTAAATTGTAGGTGCACCAATAATATATTCTCAAGCAGAGTACTATATGGAACTGTAGTTTATTTCATACACGCTTTTACGTTTAATGTATTTGCAGGAAAATTACGTTCAAATCTACTTGGTACTCAATTCACTGTATTCGACAACGGTAGATCACCAAGAAAAATGCCAACCGATGACACTCCTCCCCGACAAGAACTAGCAGGTGTAATATACGACACCAACGTCCTAGGCTTTAAAGGTCCTCGTAAGATGACCGTAATCCTACCAGGTATGACTTTAGAACACCAACGCGTGATCATTTATCCCCAAGACGAAAGCGAGGGTCTAATCGAGAGTTGGAAAGCGAAAAACATGGACAACCTAATCGAATTACACAATAAGACGCCCGTTTGGAACGACGACACCCAATCGTACGTGCTGAATTTTCACGGTCGCGTGACGCAAGCCTCGGTGAAGAATTTCCAAATCGTCCACGACAGTGATCCCGAGTATATCGTGATGCAGTTCGGCAGGGTGGCCGAAGACGTGTTCACCATGGATTATCGTTACCCGATGTGCGCTTTGCAAGCCTTCGCCATAGCACTGAGCAGCTTCGACAGCAAGCTGGCCTGCGAATAATATAGGTTCGTTATAACAATGTGCCTCTCTGTAACACTGATATTGGAGTATTGAGAATTTGCTGCTAGCGTAAAACTTAAGTATTAACCTATTTTGGTTTCCTGTATTTATTTTTTACTATTCAAAATAATTCCATTGCGTTGCAAATATACAATAAGAGTAAGCATTTACAATTTTTTTTTTATTATTTTATAATTTCGTATTAGTTTCATCTAGTCTCATCGTTTGTAGTACAACATCTATTTTAATAATCTTTTAATTTAAGGATAAGTTCTAACATTACAGGTTGTATTAAACAGGATGATCTCATAGTCGAGTCATTTATTTTAACAGGTTAAACAACATGTAAACAGAGAAGTCAGTTTACCAAAAATCATTTATATAAAAGTTGCAGAATGGCAGAGTTTAAATAATTGTAGTTGCCAGTTACAATAAAAATGGGAAAAATGCATTCCGTTGCTATAAATATTCTTCATACTTGTTGCCATTTGTTCGGTTAACGCAAAGTTTTGCTCGGCATATCCAAGTCTCACCACACCTCAAAAATAAAGCTCGGCTGTCCACGAATAACGATACAAGCGTTTTCGCAGCGCTGTTGTAGTTCGTCCATAGTTTTTACTTCCTCATCGTGATAAACTAACTGGTTTAAATAAACCCGCAGAAAAAAATCTTAGATCTTAGGCGTTAGATCCGGAGAACGTGCAGGCCAAGAAATGGATCCATCCGTTAGTAAACTCATTATTTAAATGTTAATGTAATTCACTATTTAATGAATTACTACCACTAGTCAAATCGACAATCGCACTGAAAACCGTACAACAATACAAAATGCAATTATGCGACAATTATAAAAAATATTTGTAACAACGGAATGCATTTTACCGAGTGACCATGCATTTTTCTCATTTTTATTGTAACTAACAACTGGCATTACTTAAACTCTGTTATTCTGCAACTTTTATAGAAATGATTTTTGGTAAACTGACTTTTCTTTACGAGTTGTACAACCTGTTACAATAAATGACTCAACTATGAGACCACTCCGTATTATAAGTTTTGTTGTCTCAAGAGTTTTTATCATCAGATGCGTCTTAGAAACGACCATCTGAAAATCAAAACTGTTGACGGGAGAGGTCTATAAGATTTTATTGCAATTATTTTCTAAGCATAGAATTAAATAAGGAAAATTTTGGGATTTTCACCTAATATCAACGCACAAATAATATCAGACTATTGAGAATATTTTTAATTACCGTGTTGTATATTTCAAAATCATTTCCAATTATATTCTAGCGATTTATAATGTTGTGATTGTTTCTCTTTTTTTGAGCATAAAAAATTACGTCCGAACGATACAGTTGAAAATAAATATATTTCTTCTTAAATAAAAAAAAATATTGATACTAGTAAATTACTAGAGTAAATTTTGACTGCAAAGAGGATTGAAGAATTAATTCATCATTACTAAGTTTAGTTACAGTAGATTACACAGAAGACTGGCTCCTCTCATTTCTTTTGTTTTTTTTTTCTCACACAAATTGTGTTTTTTTTTGAATCAAAACTACAGGAATCCACGCGTACATAGTTGTCAATAAATGTAGCTATCTTAGTTTGTGTGAAGTAAATGCGTGTCTTTGCTAATATCGCAAAAATCTCACTTGCACAATTGTAACCAGCCGCGCGTAGAACTGCTTAAGACTTTATCAACGGAAAGATAAGACAAGAAGGGTCCCATTCTGTCAGGGCTTTTGATGTTTTTGTCGCCGAAAAATGACCGACAGCGGTAATACATTATTTTAGCTTTTTTCTTTAACTTACACCAATCATAACGATTGATTGTTAGATAAGGAACTAAACTCAAAATGGCGGTGACACACACGTGGAAAGAATATCCTAACTACATAACTGTGATATGATCGGTTTCTTAGTTTTTCTCTTTAAAGATGAATAACTTCCAACCACAAAACAATCCGATCCTAACATCTTGTATAAACTGTAATTAAAACTAAATTTATATTAAATTAAATAATTACTCTCAACGACTTTTAAGATCAACGTCAGAATAATAACTGCAGTGGCGCCCTCTATGTAAATTAACAGACTGCTGTAATTGTCGTGAGCTCATGCATGTGGACCCACTAAAAATGACATGTGACTCTTCTTGTTTTATCTCTTCGCTGGTTTTATTCTATTCAACATGATATTGTTCATGTGCATTCTGAAGAAGTGTCTAGTTGGCTAATTGTATACGAGAAAAAATTATTCTTTATAAAAAGTGTTGGTACTTTAGAAATGCTTTTCCGATAATCGAAATGTTGATTAAACTTCAGGGAGGTCAAAATATAAGAAACGTGAAATTGCATTGAGAGTGAGTATATGTAAAAATGTTTAGCTTGACTAAGGAATGGAAGGTCACTGCTAGTTGCTTTCAATCATATATATTAATAATTCAATGTATAATTTATTATAATTGAAATTTCATAGAAAATGAACATATCTTTGTGAATAATTTTACACACCCATGTGAAGAAATTAGGAATGATGTTGAAATTATACAAAAATGTAAGATATATAGCAATAGCTATAATTATGTTTTTTTTATTTTCATAAAAACACGCTTAAGATAGTAATATGAAAAACAGCAAAATTGAAATGTATTTTTTACGCTCAAACATATATATAGTATTTTGACATCAAACGTACTATTCAATAATTGTATAGACAGTTAATATATTAAAATCCTCAGTATGTATTATCAATTTTATATATCTAAATTCTAAATGTATTTTGATCTGAACGTATTATTAATATTAAAATATAATATACAATTGTGGTAATATTATAAGCATATATATTTATACTATTATCGCATATCTTAGCGTCAAATAAATACATAAAAATCGAAGAAAAAAATCATAAAAACGAGTAAAATATTAATCGAAAATTCTGTGTCTTGATGTAACCTGTGGAATTGTAAATAAATGTGTTCAAATTATCGTAAATGTATATTCAAACGTATAAACACCGTTTTCTGACTGTAATACAACAAATTGTGACACTGCTCATAACACAATCAGTATTGTTTGTAATTGTTTTAAATTTGCATAATAATGTAAGGGTTAGATAAACTATGTGTAGGTTGTAAATAGGTATCTATGAGCCCACAGGGTAAGTGTTTCAACTAACTTAATCCGTACAATTTGTATTATAATTATATAAATGTGTGTGTAGACGTAGATTTTGAATAAACGTAGATCCAAATTAAAGAAAAGTTACGATGAATTACTATGTGCTATTAATATAGTTTCATTCCTGGCATTTCTTTGTCATTTTCAATGAGATAGCTGCTTCAATCTCGCTGTTGATATTTTTTATTCTTTATCTCATTGTATTAAATATGTTTTACAGCATATAAAAACTATAATAAGTGCCTTTCACAATAAGTAAAATATTTTTACTTATTTAGCTAACATTGATGATTGACTTCACAAGCAGTAAGCTTTATAAAAATTATAATCAAAACTAAACTTTATAATTAAAAAAAATTATAGTATGTATATTTCTCGTTTAAAAACTTTGCTTTCTTCAAAATTTAGATCGTAAATGTTGGATCTATTATAGTTTAGAGTATGTTATTAATACACATATTTAACAACAACTAATAACTTTTATAGTTTTTCAAAAGAATTAAAACATATTTTTATGTGTGTTTAATCACTGCTATTACATCCAGTAATTGGGTTTTGGAACCTTTGGTGTAACAATAACTATCACACTGACAAATGTCAATGCTGGGTTTTCCACTATCACCAATGGTGATAGTGAGTGGAAAACCCAGCATTGACATTTGTCAGTGTGATAGTTACTGCTATTACAGATAAAATCAAATAATGTCAATTGTTGAAAACATATTTTTATACATAGCATTTTTATTAGTTCAACTAAAATCCAATACACTAAATTTTCACGAAACTTGACTTGAAATTTAAAACATTCCGCAACTTGCAGGTATTATTTTTTAATAATAAATAAGAGCGCGACTATGCTCTTAAACAAAAAGCGTACACCACAAAAAAATATATAGTAAGATATAAGCACCAGAGAATAGTGAATATGTACAAGCCCATGTTAAATTCGTCAAATTCACTGTAAACTATTTTTCAAGTAAATATCTACACTGAATTAGGCTTATTATAACTATGGCACATTTGTATGTAAATTAATTTTTATATTCATCAAATCCAAGTGTTGGCATATTATTTATGTTATAAATGAACTATTTATCTTATTAATTAATTCTGAATGATGAGCATCCTCTAGGAACATTATCGGTTATAAATGTATATAATACGAACATCTTTATAATTTCAGTGAGCACTTTGTGATGAATGTTTAAATTAGTTCATAAACAGCAGCATTTTAAAACAAATTCACGTTTGTAAACTTTGTATATGGAATTTTTAATGTAAACTGTGTGTGCACAAACTGGAATCTCAATACATTTTGAAGTAAGGCTATTTTATTAATCAATGGATGTTAAAACATGCAAAATAAACAAATAAAGTTTCACTGATACATTTTTTGTTTGCTTTAATCAATTGAAAATGAAAATGGTTTATTATTATTATATAGTACAATATAGTTTCTTTAACTTATCCTTTGTTACCTTTATAACTTACGTAAATGCATCTTTTTTAACTTCCCATGTTGTATTTTTCAAAATTTATATTGGTAACGCATTTCACCCTAACTATCTTTATTGCTTGAATGCTGTTTGAAGTTAACAATTATGGCAGTTATACTACTTACTACAGTAATAAATATAAATAAAAATATGAGCTACAGTATATATTGTTTTCATAATATGGCATAAGTAAATTTAAATTTCCCGCTATTATCTTTCCTAACTTTGCTGCTACTTTCACATTTTTGAAGTGAAATTGTGCGTTCAACCACATAATAATTGTATGCGCTTATTTGGAAAAATGGTGTAAAATTTAAACATAAAATAGAAGAACTATATACTCTAGTGATCGCCCTATAATAAATATACACATTTCTGTTTTTTGTTTTAAAAAATATCAGATAAATTATTAATTTCTATTACAATTGCATAGCTGAACGCTGTTATTGCAACTGTCATTTTATTTTAGTTTCATAACCTCAATATATTATAGCGTGCGGTGCACGTGAAACGTTTGTTTATACTGTTTATTAAAATAAAACCCTATCAAAATGGTTCGAAAAAAGATTGATAATCGCATTCGCGTGCTAATAGAAAATGGTGTTAAGCTTGGACATAGGACCTTATTTGTTATTGTTGGTGATAAAGGGAGAGATCAGGTTGTTATTTTACATCATATGCTCTCGAAGGCAGAAGTGAAAGCAAGACCATCAGTATTGTGGTGCTACAAAAAGGAATTAGGATTCAGCAGCCACCGTAAGAAACGTATGAAGCATTTACAGCATAAAATAAAAGCCGGGAAATTGAACATTAACGAAGATGATCCATTTGAATTATTCTTATCCTCCACCAAAATTCGATATTGTTACTATTCAGAAACTCATAAAATTTTGGGAAATACTTACGGTATGTGTGTTTTACAAGACTTTGAGGCTATGACTCCAAATCTACTCGCCAGGACGATTGAGACTGTAGAAGGAGGTGGATTAATTGTTATTTTGTTAAAAACACTATCATCGCTGAAGCAATTGTACACTATGAGTATGGACGTTCATCAAAGATTTCGGACGGAAGCACATCAAGATGTCGTTTGCAGGTTTAACGAACGATTTCTACTATCGTTAGCGACATGTGAAAGATGTTTGGTTGTGGACGATCAACTATCAGTGTTACCAGTCGCTTCACATAATTTGCATGTAAATCCTGTAGATAAATCAGAGTTAACATCAGAACATGAAGCAGAATTAAACGATTTGAGAGAGCAGTTGAGGGACACTCAGCCGGTAGGGGTATTAGTAAATTGTTGTAAAACTTTAGATCAGGCAAAGGCAGTGTTGAAGTTTATTGAAGCGATTTCGGAAAAAACTTTAAGATCAACTGTATCATTAACAGCGAGTCGAGGACGAGGTAAAAGTGCCGCTTTAGGCTTGGCAGTGGCAGCAGCGGTGGCTTTTGGATATTCGAATATATATGTAACAAGTCCCAGTCCGGAGAACTTAAATACTTTCTTCGAATTCATATTTAAAGGTTTCGATGCTTTAGAATATCAGGAACACATTGATTATGGACTGGTACAATCCACTAATCCGGAATTTAATAAAGCGATTATAAGGGTTAATGTTTTTAGAGATCACAGGCAAACTATACAGGTGAACATACATTTGAATGTTGAAAAATTGATCATTTTATTTTTTTTTTCATTTTCAGTACATTCACCCAACTGATTGTAATAAATTATCGCAAGCTGAACTGTTAGTTATCGATGAGGCAGCTGCAATCCCTTTGCCATTTGTAAAAGCAATGTTGGGTCCATATTTAGTGTTTTTAGCTTCCACCATAAATGGGTATGAAGGCACAGGAAGATCTTTGTCTTTGAAGTTGTTACAGCAATTAAGGATACAAGCTGCTCCTGTAGGGGCTAATACAAATTTGACCGCCAAAAAGGATAGCGGTGCAGCAACTGGCCGTACATTGCATGAGGTAATACTTATTAAAAAACCTTATAAAATATGAGCCTAATTTATTTCATCTTTACCCTTGATTATTTATTTATTGATAGACATACCATAATAAAGTAAATCAGTTAGTAAGTTTAAATACAAGAAACAAATGTATGTTTGCATCTTTATTGAGTTTCTTCAGAAGAATTTTTGTTAACTTCTAAGTGATCTTTTACTTAGTGATTTTATTTTTATAGTAGGTGACTAGAATGTAGATTTTAATTAAAATTGCAAGATTGTTTGGAATTATTTAATATTTTTAAATGTTGTAATAGGGTATTTTTTCAGAATTGATATTATAACTTCTTAACTGATAAAAACTTAATTTCTAGTTTGGATTTATTAATAAAAAATCAAAGACCAACGCTATTTTTAGCGTACTCGACTTTCTATATCAGTCCTTGATTTCTCCAAAGCTTTCGTGACAGTTAATCACGAACTACTGCTGTATAAACTTTAGCAGTACGGAATTTCGAAGTCCCGCTTTGCAACTGTTTTCACCGTAACTTAGGTAGTCGAGTGTAGTATGTGCATGTTAGCGATGCCTCGCGGATGCCTTTTCTTCACCAGTGTATCTTGTAGCGGTTGTTCCACAGGGTTGGGTCCTTGGACCCCTGTTGTTCACTCTGTATATCAATGACCTCAATTACTTCCTTTCCGCTGACATTCTCCGTCAGTGCGATTGTAATAGTCACGGGTAATAGCGTGGTCGATCTTTCTCAGTCTGGTGGTGTGACGACAATGGTTTGCTACTTAATACAACAATAACATCAATGATAACTTTCAGCCCTAGCTCCCCGTTGTTGCGGTTGTGATCGAGGTCATTGCCAGTGGTGCAGGAGATTTATTTTTCTTGGCTGCTGAATTGATTCTTGTTTCTCATATTCTCGCTGTTTTCGTCTACAGAAGAAAATTGTGAGAACTATGTTTTCATTAAATAGATTAAGCTCCTGTCTCCCGGTTTTGGTTAAGTATGGTATTTTGTCTTTACCAAGTCTTTTTATATTAGAACGTGCGGCGTTTGCCTATAAATACCCATGCTTATTTGTTCATAACTGTCGGTTTAACACCAAATATAATACAACGAACACAAATGACCTACCTGGTCGTACCAGTCCATATAACAACCCTTTTCGAAAAATCTTTGACACACTGCCTCAGAGCCTTAAGATCCTTAAAGGAATATCTTGTAAATAAATGTTATTATAGCGTGTCTTGAGTTTTTTGAAGAACCGGTCTGGGGGTAACGAATGATTGGACGTTGTATTTTATTCTATCTGGATATGTGACGTAGCCCATATCCACCTTGGATAACCTTGGAGCAGTTGGCTAATGTAGAAAATTGTTATTATTGTTTTACTTATGATAATGTTCATGAATTTCAAACGCTGTTAAATTATAGATTATTATATTAATTATTTCAGTTACTTTAATGGAGGCTTCTAAACCATCATTTTTGTTTTTCTACTTACTTATCTTTTCCTTATTACTGATCAGTTGAGACTGTGGTATAATTATGTTGGATTGTTTATTGTCTTTTATTTCGCTTTCTGTATATCCTTATCTCTCCATGCAGATTCCTAGATATTTGGACTCCTCCATTTGTTGTATTCTTCTCTGGTTCAGTTCTATATTAAGCTGTTTTTGTTCTTTATCTAGTATTATCACCTTTGTTTTGCTCGTATTATTCTATAAGTATTTTTTTCTTCAATTCTTCTTCCCATATTAATAAATTTTCTTGGTGGACATTTACTTGTTATGGCGTAAATTATCGTTAGCAAAGGTACATTAAAACCTATGTCTGTCTTCCTAATCTTGCTCTCTGCTGATTTGACGATGTCATCCATAAGTAATCTGAAGATTTTCGGACTTTATATTGAAATGGAATGATATCGAAATATTCTGAGTGCAAATTATGTTTTCTTACATATTTTTTATTATTTGTATATAAACTTTGTAGACTCTTTAACAATTTTTGGCTAATATCTCTGCATTTTAATCCCTCCCATATTGTTTTCTTGGATACTTTATCACAAGCTTTCTCTAGATTTAAAAATGATATATTTTTGTTTCCGTTCTTCTAATTTTCTCCATTACCTGCATGCTTTACAATGAAAATGTGGTTCTGCGCATAAAAGAAAAGAAAAGCACTCCACTTTTTATGAGAACAGTCTGAGATATAGAACTATTAAAGTTTAAATGTTCTAACATAAAACATACAAAGTCATTATGGTCATGTAAAAGACGATTGAAAACTGAAAACTTACTTACTGGAACAATGTTTTTACACAGTTTAATCTACAATCCTATTGGGTAAATAAAGATTATTATTTCTTTTTTTAACTTCATTATTCTATCTTTATTCTGATCCAGGTGCTAAAGCATTTTTTTTTGTTCTACATCTATTATTTTGAAGATAATATACATTATGTTCTTGTGCAAATCTAGATTACATTAGAAGAATCAATTCGTTACCAAACCGGAGATAGTATAGAGGCGTGGTTAACGAAATTGCTGTGTTTAGATGCTACATCCGTTCCGCCAATTTTATCAGGGTGTCCAACGCCAGAAAAATGTGATTTATATTACATTAATCGGGACACCCTCTTCTGTTACCACAAAGCTTCTGAAGAATTCCTACAAAGACTTGTTGCTCTATACGTTGCATCTCACTATAAAGTAAGTTAATTGATTTTCACTACAAATATATTCAGATACATTCAGATACGTTTTAGAACACTCCGAACGATTTACAAATGATGTCGGATGCACCAGCTCATCATCTATTCTGCTTATTAGGACCTATTGATCCTAATAAAGCAACTTTACCTGAAATATTAGTTGTCATACAAGTCTGTTTAGAGGGGGAGATATCGAAAACTTCAGTTCTCGACGGATTTTCTCGAGGGAAAAGAGCTGCGGGCGATCTTATTCCTTGGACGATAGGGCAACAATATCAAGACGCGGATTTCCCTAGACTCTGCGGTGCTAGAATAGTAAGAATCGCTACACATCCAGATTATCAAGGGGTATTTATCACCTATCAAAATATAAAAATGAAGAAATTAATTGATTCTATTCACAGATGGGATACGGTGCCAGAGCTCTAAGCATTTTAAAGGATTACTATGAATTTAAAATAACAAATTTAGACGAGGAACAGCCGATCGTATCTGACGAGATACAGAATGTCACGGAAGAAGAAGTGGGACTCCTTGAAGAGTCTATCGGACCTAGGAAATCATTACCCCCTTTGTTATTTAAATTAACCGAAAGGCAGCCAGAGAAAATAGATTACTTAGGTGTATCTTTCGGTTTAACAGAGCAACTATTGAAATTCTGGAAACGGGCTGGTTTCGTACCCGTTTACTTGAGACAAACAACCAACGACTTAACTGGGGAGCATTCATGCATCATGCTGAACACTTTGAATATTGACGAAGCCATGACTAAACAAGAAAACTGGCTCACGGCTTATTGGACTGATTTTAGGAAGCGTTTCATCTCGTTACTTTCATACCAGTTCAGTGTATTTACTGCATCGTTAGGACTCGGTGTTTTAACAAATAAAAATAGCAAATTAACGATGAGGCGTAAGTTCATTCCACAGTTTAACTCGTTGACTTTGAGGTGAGTTTTTTTTTTTTTTTTAGGTTTAACACGTAGCGAATTAGATGTATATTTTACTACTTATGATATTAAACGACTAGAAATGTACAGCAACAATTTAGTTGATTACCATTTAATTGTTGATTTGATGCCTGCGTTAGCGAGGATTTATTTCTTAAATCAAATGGGTGATGTTAATATGTCGGCAGTACAATCGGTAGGTTCATATTCCTTACAATTATTAAAATAATCGATTTCACGTTTCAACTTTCCAGGCAATTCTTTTAGCTATAGGTTTACAACATAAAACCGTAGATACACTCTCAACTGAATTAGAATTACCGAGCTCTCAATTACTGGGTTTATTTAATCGGCTAATAAGAAGATCTGTGCAATATTTGAACGGTATATTAGAGGATGAAGTTGAGAAGAATCTAGCAGCACCTCATAAAGACGTCGTCATGACTCCAGTAGCTAAGAGTATGGCCCAAGAATTGGAAGAGGCTGCTCAGGTACTTTTCATTTATTTTCTTTTTAATAATCTTATAATATTATTTTCATTACATAATAGGAGCTGCAGAAGAAACAAAAGAAAGATTTGGAGAAATTAAAAAAAGAAAATTTTGAACAATTTGCTATAAAAGGTTCTGAAGAAGAATGGAGCAAAGTTTTGACGACAAAAGGAAAAAAGAATTTAATTTCTATTAAGAGGTAAAATATTTTTTCCCCTTTAATAACACAGCAAAACAAATTTAAACTTTTTTGAAGTAACATTGATTGAAAGTAGGTGTATTTGAAATATTTAGTAGTCCCAAATCCGAAAACGATAAACAAGTTACTGTACGATGTAAAGTTTTCTGGTGGTGGGGAAAGACGACATATTTTTACGATCTAACATTTATTTAATATAAACAAGCAAACGATATTAAATCTATAAAAATACATTGCTGAGGATTATGTGAATAAAAAACATATTACCTGACATGCATACAACAACAAAAACTTTAATTGTTTCCTCTTGCGTTTTGTAGCATCATCTCTTTCTAAGAACCCGCAGTAGCCGCCTAACATACATGGGTTCCCGCGTCCCTGGTATGTTGTTTCCATAGTCTTAATGTCTTGATGAAACCTCTCCCCTTGCTCGTCACTTACAGCACCCAAATGTTTCAGGAAAAATCCAAATGGGAGTGTAAAAAATCCGTGTTTATGGACATGCAACACCCTAGTATTTCATAGGCTTCCAAGGGTTTATCTATGAGATTTTTTATAGTTTTCATCGTTCTTGTTGCCCAGAAATCCTTTCCTTACACTTACAAAACGCTTCTAAGTTGTCAATTCCTTTTCATTTCATTTTTCTTGAAAACGGAAATCACCTAGAAGTTTCCTTATTTGAGGTCCAATAAATATCCCTTTTTTTAATTTAGCATCACTTAATTGATGAAATATTTCTTTTAGATACTTGAAACCATTACCTTCTCTGTCCAAGGTTTTGACAAAAATGTTCATTAGTCCAAGCTTAGAGGCGGAAAAATTGCTTTTTCGACGTTAACTAGGGAGGTATATTTTATATTTGAAGTACCAGGGTCAAAAAAAGTTCTATAAGGCCAACCTTTCTTACTGTAATGTTCTTTTGTTGCCCTACTATTCCATAGACACAAAAAACAGCGATATTTTCTAAACCCCCGCTTTGAAGTCCTAGCATACTTATCACTTTTAAATACCCACAAATATCCCACTGATACTGTTCATATTTAACGTGATTTAGTATGGTTGCTAAGTTGTCATAGGTTTCTTTCATTTTCATTGAATGTGCTAAAGGTATAGATGGTTTTTTGTTTCCATTATGAAGGAAAATTTCTTTTAGGCCGTATTTCGACGAATCTATTAAAATACGCTACACAGAAGGTACATGTTCGATATTAAGCTCAATCATTAAACCACACATGTCACGATAGACACATAACGATCCTTCCATCTTATAAAAACTAGAAAATGTTACATTCCGATTTCGGTGAAGTGAAACTCTTGCATTTTTATCTAATAAGTTCCACTGTTGATGTCTGGAACCAAGAAGTTTCGATTTTTTTTTGACAATGCAAGGTCACGTACCAAATCATTTAATTTATACTGAGTTTTTAAGTGAGATTCACTGGTGATTAGTAAAAATATTGGGTCACAACTGGTGTTCTCAAGTTGTGAATCAGATCCTGATGAAGAATTAGAATCAATGAAGAATCCAAGAATTTGCCTTGCATTCACTACACTAGATTTACGTAACAACTCACACAGCAAACATGAAGAGCACAACTTTTATCTTGATCTTTAATCTGGCAATTAAAATATACGCTTTTTTTTTACTTCCTCTGATATAGATCTACCTTGTAACTTTATAATAAATCGTCCGCATATATAACAAAACTTATCCGGTGGATTTTTGTAACATTAACGACTTGAACTAGCCATTTTATATAAAACCTAGTTAAACAATGATTGTACTATAAACGAGACAGAAACAAACTAAACCATAGAAAACAAGAACACTACAATATATTCTCACAGTCATGGAGAAAAAGATTCATTAAAAGAAAGAACCATTTCTTTTAGGGAATACATATTTTTTTCATTGAAATAATATTATTTTTAGTGAAAGAAATATGTATGTACTCACTGAAAGAAATGTTTCTTTTAAATATCGCCAAACAATATTTGTTTGTTTGATTGCAAAAACAAAAGAGTCGATCTACAAAAAAGATTCTTTAAAACAAAGAAATATTTTTTTGCGGCTATTTAAAAGAACCATTTGTTTTAGTGAATACATATTTCTTTCACAAAAAACAATATTATTTCAATAAAAATTAAAAGAGAAGCAGGTACTTGAAAATGAGACGTGCTAGGCCATTTCTGTGACAAGTTGTTTTAATAACTACCCTAGATGAAACACAAAAATCATGTTTACCTGCGTAATCATTGCCTACTTCTTCCCTTAATAAAAAGTAATGAATTAATAATTGTATTTGTATTTTATACATTTTTAGTGATACTGAAATTTCGAATACTTACCTTTCACAGTAAAGGTAAGTTTTGAAATTTTTACCGTTGAATATTAAATTATATTTCTTATTTCAGTGGTGAAAAACGAATGAACGAATTTAAACAGGAAGAAACAGAAGAACCATTACCGATTAAGAAGAAAAAGAAGAAGAAAATTAAAACCTAGGTTTTAAATCCAAAGAATGTATGTCTTTTACTTATTCAATTGTTCGTTTTATATTTACCTCTGTTACAAAGGAAAAAAAAATAAATTATTAACTTCTATAGTATTTATGTTTATCATTTCATTATAAATACTCACATTAGGAGTCATATATTTCAAAACTAGTGTCATAACATGCTAACCTAGTATCATTTGATGATATAGTGAGTGTTCCTTTGTAAAAGCCAGTGAATATGGGAGATTCGTCGAAAATATTGCTTATTTTTTCTGGAATAATATATGTGCCCTAAAATAAAAAAAATGTTACAATTTATAAAGGATATGTGTAAGTTTATAGCACACCTTCTTTATAGGACAATGACATGGAACATTTTTAAATACATCTGGGCATGTTTGATTCTCAGGTGGTGCGTAAGCACAAATGTCTTGAAAGGTACATGTGCCCATGTTATTAACACAAGGCATAGGAATCCACCAAATGAGCTTCCGTTTCATTTTAGTAGCCACCTGTATGAATAAAAAAAAAAATATTTCACCAAAATGAAAATTTTATATAGCACTGTATGTCTACATATTGAAATCAAAAGCAACTTACTTTAATAGGTGAATCCAAATCATTTACAGTCGTAAATATTCCACTAACTAAAGTCTTGACTTCATTTCCTATGGTAATTGTTACATTATCTAAACTTATGGTATCTTCACTTGTGTTAGCGCATCTTGTGAAGACGAAATCCCTAATCTGATATGTTCCCTAAAATAGTAAAAAAATGCACTACACACGCAATAGAGATAAAAATATCTAATTACAATATAATGTTGGTCAGATGTAGCGTACTTCAGTAATAGACCTAAAATTAAAGTACAAAGGAGCGTCATTGTTTTAAAACGCTTCAATTCGTAATGTTGAAACGACAGTCCCAACGGCGATTTGACTAATAAATATCGCTTAAATAAAAAAAGAGGATGCTGTATTTTGCGATAAGAATATATAAATAATACGCGTCATAGAGTAATATCTAAACTAAGTTTGTAAATTGGTATGTATGTATACGTATATTTTAGCGTTTAACAAGAGTCGAATGTGAAGACAAATGACTAATTATGGGATATTATAAGATATAAAGGAGTCTTTTATAGTTATGATTGATGATAAACAGTTGATGTGGAAAGTGGAGTCATCGTTTTAGGATGTAGTTATTTTAAGAATTGAAACATTTTATATCGTAATTTCGTAATGGAACTTATGAAAACATTTTCAAAATTCTGGATTTTGGTTATCCAAATTTTTATCATGTTAAAATAGTTTTAATCCCGGAAAAAAAGATAGTGGACGATTGGTTTGAAACATTCTGTATCTTCGTTACTAAACCATCCTGTACTTATTGTTAATGATGAAATTAAATCTACTTTACGCTCTCAGTATTTGGATAATAACCTCATCCTTTAACCACTGCAGCCTTTACTTATATGAATGAAGTTGTCAGTTCAGTGTTTTTTGTTAAAAATAGATATATGTATATATATATATGGTATATATATTCTATTATATGGTTAATTGCATATAATGTATTAAATTAAATCAAAAAAACTATAACTATAACCCTTCTATAACAAAAGCAGAAAGCAAAAATATTTTTATCAATAACAGTTTATACAATTAAATGTTTAGATCTAATTTGAACATATAAATCTGATTTACAACATGATAATTAACACGTTTAATTCAATGTAATTAAAAAGGTAAAATCTAAATATCTATTGTGATTTGTGTCAGCCCTATGAACAATTCTAGTCGCCCTATCTAGCCGATGGTCTGTTATGTTCTCTTGTCTGTGATTAAATATAAAATGTAAATATGAAAATAATTACTGAAAACATCATTTTTCCCAAATTAAAAATTTCAAGTAAAATTTACACTATCCAAAAGTTTTTACATTAGCTTCATTGGTATTGTTAATCATTGATTACGTTTGAAGAGGGTCCATGTTGTTTGTTCTAAGTTGAAAAGTGATAAGCTAAAAGAGGATTTTTCTTATTTTAACCGTTCCATTGTTTAGTCTTTACGTATATGATGACATCTACATTTAAATACCAATCAAAGAAAATTTAGATAGATCGAAATTATATAATTAGAAATAAACCTAGTTCAATCTGCTTTTACCTTACAGTTTGTGTATTACCGAACTTTTTCAACGAGCAACTTCAAAGCAGGCTTCCTTATTCGCATTTTTTAGAATGGCTGTCGATTAAATATTCTCAAAGAATAAAAGCAAACTCTTTCGTGTCAAATAAAAATGCTATTTATTTACATAATATGATTATACATAGTTATGATATAAATAAATATTTGCTAATATAGTTTTTCTTAAAGTAAATAAAAATAAAATAGAAAGAACAGTGCTATTGTGTATAAGTAATATTCAATATTGTAATACTTTGTTATTAATTATTCGAGAGATGTTAAAAAACTAAAAAAAATTACTTTCCTTTCCACCTCTACATCTCTACAATTTTAAAACATCCCTCAATTAATTTCCATCGCATAAAGTACACCTAATAATGTAGGTTTAAGGAAATATTGAGCCAACACATTACCGTAATCATCACATTCATGTTATTATATTATAGCCTATATACACAGTATAGGATATTTCCTGCATTTGATATATAATAAGATTCCTTCACATACATGCAAGTATAACCATTAAAATTATTGTTTTAAATAAATAATTAGCAAGAGTGAAATGCTTATGTTTAAAAATGTAGTTAATGTAAGTGGCATTAGTATGTATTGAAACCAAAAACGAATAAGCTTTTTGGCACATAATATTTCATGTCATGGTGGAAAGAAAAGATAAATTGGGGATAATTATATGGCGTAAGCTTCTTATAATGCCTATAATATGAAATTATTCGCACATCTGAAGCAACGAATTAATTGTGCCATCCTTATTTCCACGATTAGCTTCAAAAACGGATTTAATAACTTCTTTATCGATGTTTGGAAACATTTCTTCTATCTAAGATAAAAAATTTACGTTAAATGGAATAGATAGACATAAAAGTAAACATTTTTTTTTTAATTTATAACATGATTAACAATTTTACCAGTTTAAGTTCTGATTCGCTGAGAACTGGAACAGCTTGAGTGGCTGGAGGTGCTGGATAAATAGTCATTGTATGCATTTGACCTGAAGATACATTTGGTGCTGCATAAAGCAAAGGTTGTATTGGAGCTTGTGGCTAAAAACATTAAGTTTGTTAACTAAGATTGTAGTTCTAGTATTGTCTAAGAGAGCAAATTAGCACCCCAGACTACGTCATAAAAATCGTGAATTAATATATATTAATAAAAAATAAAGTAAATCATATAAGATCCCCAATGTTGATAAAGCATGATTTGGATTTCCTCATAAATTAATCAGTAAACATTGGGTCTTAAATGATAAAAAAATAGTATGAGTCAGCAATGACTAGAATGTTAAATGACAACAATGAAACAATAGCTAAAACACTACCGTCATAACAATATGCATGGAAATTAAAAAAAAAGAAATAATATCACTTACATTATAACTGAGCACTAAATTAATCATTCCTTCTACACCATCACCCTGTTTCCCGCTCAAAGGATACCAATCTTCATGAGTTTCTCCTTTAAAGATTAGCTGAGGAATATTTATTTGCGTCCAAGCTATTAATTCGTCCATTGTAAATGATCGTTCATCATATATTTCGATTGAAATTGTATTTACTCCTTGGGGAAGTAAACTACAACCTATTAATTAAATAAAATGTCTTCAAACACATACCACTAATCATACCATTGAACCATTTTATTCCATCTGGGATTCTTTCCTCCATTAGTATCAGTATGTGTCTCATACACGCAATGTCCAACTCGCACCCTCGCATATGGATCCATTCTAACCATACCATAATTCTTGGCGAGTTTAGCTTGAGCAACGCAAATACTAAGCCGGCCGAGAATATTTGTGACACACGGTTGTGCAGTAAGATATTGCTGATGTAATGCCAGTGCTGCTTGTCTGTCAGCTGCTTCTTGTTGTTGCTGTACCGACGCGGTTACACGCAGAAAATCGTAAGGCAGAGGTTCTAAGAACACCTATAATAAAATCGTGTACAATGATATATCAAAATAATATAATTTATAAACTTACGCGAGAACGGCGGTCTTTAACTTTGTCAGTAACAGCGGACGCCATGATTTTCACGTGTATACATAAAATAATAATGTGGGAACTAATTCACTGTTTAACAATTAGAAAGTCGCTAATAATTTATGATTATGTTAGGCATAGAAACTTCAAAAATATCGAGCAGCTGATTTGTCAAAAATGATGTTTTACAATGCCTACCAACGTATGAATGTATAAAAATAATATTAATAATTAATTATTTTGCCAAACACATTTTGTAGATATAGTTGATTATATCTACGACATTTATATCAGTTGTGATATTTGATCATAATAATATATTATTCTCTATTCTCATTATAAATTATTTATTAGAAAAAAGTAAATTCAAAATTGCGGTTGGTAGTACTGATTGCTTGTCATCTTTTGACGTTTGACATTCGCAAGATTTTTGCGAAATATTGTTGAATTTTACCCATCTTTTAATTGTATTGTTTATAGTGAGTGCTATGAATTTGATTAAATACTTGTGCTAAAAACAATTTGTGATACTTTTTTACATATTATACGTACATATATATGATTTTTATCGTTAATAAACGAAAATGGTTGTTGGTCCAGCTGATCATGGTGTTCAAGCAGATATAATTTTTGTTGTTGAAAGTACAGCGATTAATGGTGCATATATAAACGATTTAAAGTTAAATTATATCATTCCAGCTTTAGAGTGAGTATTATCTATTCTTGCTTATAATATTTCTAGTATTTGTACCTACAAAAATGATGACCATTGAACGGATAGTTGAGTGCTTGAGGTACTAATTCTATATTGGTGTAACTTCGCATTGCACTGATGAAAACCTCACTTCTGATTGAGTTTACGCCATTTATGAAAATCAATGGGACTATAGCCATATGCAAATACTCATTAAATAAACACCATTTTAGATATTTTAATCAAGGAAATGTAGATGAAACCACCTATCTTTCTGAAAATGCCAATTCCCTTTATGGTATTGTGATATACCAAACGTCTGATTGTTTACCTCATCCTTTAACAGACACAATCGGTCCGTTTACGAGCTCTGAAAAATTTAAAACCACATTCGAACGTTTAGAGTATGATATCCGCAATATATGAGTCAAAAACATTTGTAAAGTAGTATATTTTTAGATTAATAGGAGGCAAAGGAGAATCTCATGCTCACATTGCTGAAGGTTTGGCAACGGCTTTGCATTGTTTTGAGGAATTGAGATTAAAAAGAGATGCAAATGGTAACATTCAGAAGCATTGCATCCTTGTTTGTAACTCTCCACCATATTTATTGCCAGTTATGGAATCTCAAACTTACTCTGGTAAAACTGCTGAACAGTTAGCTGTTATTTTAGATGAGGTAAATAATTTTGAAACAAGAAAATTGATTTAGCTAGTGTTAAAATTGTTTGTCATAGAAAGGTATTAATTTATCGATTATATCTCCAAGAAAAATACCATCTTTGTATAAATTGTTTGAAAAAGCTGGTGGAGATTTGAGTATATCTCAAACAAAGAATTATGCAAAAGATCCTAGGCATCTAGTTTTGTTAAAAGGATTTAGGTAAAGTATCTTTTTTCTTTTTAATTAGGAGAAATACAAGGTTTTATTGCAGCCTGAAAGAAAGACCAATAAGTCCACCTCCAGGTGTTGTAACTTCTAATCCGAATCAACTGGCCACAACTGCTTCGATACCCTCACTACCTAGCCCACAGGTAGATACAGACAGCCCCATAACTGTGGCAACATCTCAAACGAATCAGAACATTTTAGGACCTAACAACCCTGTGCAATCGGGACTCGTACAAAATCAAGTATTCCGTGGCAGTAATCAACAAGGTAAATTTTAAATAACTTGAGCAGTGCGACACTAAGGTTGTGTATAAAGAACTTTGCCAATTTCAAGGGATTAGTCATTCGAACGCTATAGGAGGAATGGTGAATCAAAATCGGGTTATGGCGAATCCGCAATTCGCTAATCAACAGTTACCCGCCCCACCCAGTTATCATCCGCAGGCTCAAGGTATGTACAATTTCATTACACTTTTCATTCACGTGGAGCATCACGTAATGAAAAGAAAGTCTCACAGTTATTCATTCAACCGCTAAATTTGGTGTCCCACGCTGGGCGCCAAATTTTAATATAATGAAACGGAAAACAGTTCTGCGCCCATCGTGAGACACCTAATTTTACCCTAATAAAACAAAAAAATTATTCTTCCAATCATGTTTCTATAGTTCGCAGTCAACCAAGATGGGGCGTGATACCACAAAGACCACCCTACATGCCCCCACAACAGGCCAGTACCACACAAAACAGCACTTTGATTGCGCAGTTAACGCAACCACCGTCATCAATGCAGACATCGGGAGTAAATCAATTCAGTTCACGTATGTTGAACTTTATTAATAGTTTTTCGTGTCTTAGAGTTACCATTTCACTGCAGTAGGAGCGAACTCGCCGATTAGCGCTCAGCAACAGCAACAACAACAGCAGCAACAGCAACAACAGCTTAGGATCAATCTAATCACGCAGCAACAGGCCAACGTGCAGCCGTCCATGCCGCAAAATACGCAGAATAATATGCAACAACCTACCAGCACTTCGCAGGTTACTTCAGTCAATCAAGCTATAACATCGCAAGCACAAGTATGCTTCTATTTTTTTTTTATCGTCCGAGTTATATTTATTCGTTTTAAGGCACCGAGTCAACAAAATCAACAATTGGCTAATCCCCAAAATATTTGGCACGGTTTGTTGGAATGGACGGAGAAACCGAAAAATCCGAACGATCCCCAAAAGATTACGAAACAGGTACCGTGCCACGTGTCCACTAACCCTTCGAAAGATGGTGAATTAGAACTGTAAGTTTCAAAGTAGTAATTTCGTTGTAGGATGATAACGAAAATTTAAATATTTATAGCAAAGCTGATGGTTGGCCACCAAAACTTCTAATGCAACTAATGCCCAAACAGTTGATCGGTAACATAGGGGGGGCGTATCTGAAGAATTCCAAATCTGTGTTATTCCATCCGCAAAATTGCGAAGCCTTAGAGTCGCTTACTAAAGTCATGAGTTCGGGATTTGTAAGTAATATTCTAGTAACATAAATTACTCTTGAAAATATTTTACCATAGTTGTGTGTGTGTCTTCTTCCAAGAACACTATGATCTACTTTGAAGAAACAACGCTTATCAAAAATTAAATCCAAAGTTTCAGTTAAACTAAACTATTTCTGATAAATACTCCCTTTAAAACAAAAATGAAGTCTAAGCACAAAAATTAAAATTTTGTGGAAACGAGTTTCTTATTTACTGAATCTGTATTTGCTTATGTACTGTGATAAAAGTTTAATAGCTGTAAATATATCACAAAATAAATAAACAAAGTTGGACATAACACTTTTAAGTCTGACAATTTATTTTGTTAACTTTCATATAAAAAGTACTATTTCCAGCAAAAGATATTGATCACTTAAGAAGATTTAATAGATTTTTGTTGTATCTTTTGCAATAAAATTTTCTGTCGATTATCAGTTAGAATATATTCTAATTTAATTTTAATATTTTAGTAAATGAAACAAAATTTCTGATAATAATTATTGCTGAAAACTAAAATAACAGGAACTATTAAATATTAAACAAATAGATTATTCCGTATTTATTCAATAAAAGAGTTTTTGTAGAAGTTAAACGAATCATAAAACAATTGTAATACTAGCTAGACTTAACAGAAACCCATATGTAAAATTATCTGCAAAACATGTAAATATTGTTGCTATGAGGTGTTGCTTTGACAAAAGTTAACCTACTTAAAAAAAAAAAAAATTATAAAACTGTTTTACTTAATATTTTTTAAGGCGATCCCTAGATACTGATTTTTAATCGAAAAGCATTTTTTTTTTCAGTTTTAATAAATACTGTATTTAATCTTTTCTGCTTCTAATGGCGTTTGTTTCATAAAATTTGGCGCCTCCAAAGCGCCTTGAACAAATTGTTAAAATAATAAATTAAGGAAAGATTAATTCGAAATGCAAAGAGTAAAAAAATAAAGCCATGAGGGTGGAAGAAAACTACAATCATTCTAGACTACCAATACTGTAGTTGTTATTCAGTGTGTGACATAAAAATCGGCTATCCTGAATAACAGTCTTTCTTTTTGCATTTCAAAATGTTTTTCTCAAAAGTTGTTAGTGATATCAGCACCATCTTTTGCCATATTGTAGAGCAATAATAGAAGATTACTGGCAGCCTGCGGTTTTTTAAAGTATTTACTAGGGCTGGGAATTGAATCCGGTTTTTGTCAAATCGATTTTGTTTGTGGCGATTAATCACCTTCAAAATAAAATCCGCAATTGCTTTTTGTGATTACCAACAAAGGCTTTCTGCTCTTTTTTCCTTTAAAAAATATTTACATGGACATACTTACAGCATAATAAATTTGCTAGGGTAGTAATAATTGCGAATTCTTTTTACTACTTGATATAGGATTATTTAGATATCACATTTTGAATAGTCATGAATTGTAAGCCGTCTCCGCTAGAACTAGTAGCAAGTACATATATTTTCAAGCTAGTTGAGATAAAAAATCGCAACGTAAATTTTGATGTCTTTGCACCTCTTCCTTTTTGGCAATTTCATCACCTTACAGCACAGAGCTAATTTATTTTTAGTAATAATATAGGATCAATTATTATTTTTAATAGGTCACAATTTTAAGACCAAGTAACATTTGAACATAGGCTCAATTGCAATTTTATTCATAATACTAAAGCTTAGATTAGTTACATTTCAATCTGACTCGTTCCAGTATTTTGTCAAAAAAATTGACTTACAATCACAAAATTTTGTAATTAAACTGTAAGTACAATCTTCCAAACAGATTGATTACACTACAGAATCAACAAGTTTAAAATCACTTTATTACTGTTTTTTTTTTAGGCTGGGTGTGTCCACTTTCAATCTAGTCCTGCAAACAATTCAGTTTGTGATATTAAAGTGTTAATTTTACTTTACACAACAGAAAAGCGGGCATATTTAGGTTTCATCCCGAACGACCAAGTGGCTTTTGTCGATAGGTTACGGAAAGTAATACAACAACAGAAAAACATTCAAATGCCAAGACCTGTAAGAAATATTCTACGTATATTTTGTCAAGAAATATTTTTTTTACGAAATTATTTTTAGAATACCGGTCCAAGTTTGAATCCACAAGGCACAGGCAACGTACCAATGAGTGCTGTTCCCACACAAATGCCTGGAACGAACACTTCCACCTCACAAACGACCCAGCAAAGTTTAATGATATCCCAAACCAACGCGATGGCGATGGGCGGCGGACAAATCACCCAAAACGTCGTACCTTCAACCGGACAGGGTGGGGGAAATATGGGCGTGTTGGGACAGAGTATTCCTGCTGGTGCTATGCAACCGCGAATTAGAATGCCTGTAATGTCAAAGATAACGCTAAAAAGATTTATATAATAATGATAATGGGGTTTATTTTCAGGGAATGTCACAAGGCGGAGGACAATTGAACCAACCCAGCGGCGCCAGCGGGAATACCATGGGCAGTGGCATGCTGGGCGCTCCGGTTCAGCGAGCACCGTTCGAGAATCAATTGCAAGTGGAAAGGCAGCAGAATCTCGAAAAGATTAATCAATTGAAACAAACTTTAGAAGCGGCTCAACAACAAGAGCAACAATATAAGAACCAATTAGAGAGGATCAGTCACATGAAGACGGCGCAATTGCAAGAGGCGCTACAAATAGCCCAACAAACAGAAATGCAATATAAAATACTAGACGTAAGTAATTCGAATGATATTCTGCTATATTTGATTCGAATTTTTATTTATTATTATTTATTTTACAGCAACAGATGATGGCAAATCAGGGTAACCCCCAAACCGGCAATGTTAACTCGCCAAGGATGATGCGCCCCGTCATGGCTAACAATCAATTACGGCATTTGTTACAACAGGTAAATACGGTGTTTAATATTGTTAATTTATAGAAATTGATTGTTTTATTTTTATTATTTAGCAACCACAATATCGCCAACAATTGATGGGTATGCGGCAAATTTGTACAGCACCCAGACCATCGATGGGGCAACAGATGCAGGGTGGTGGAAATAATCCACCTTTTGACGATTCTAATTTTGATGTTAATATGTTTTAATTTTAAAATGTGTTATATGTATGCATATTATATTTTAAAAGGTAATTCTGACCAAATATATAAGTATAAATCACTGATATTATTTTTATTCCGTTAAAATTATCGTTTCTGATATTATGATAGAGAAACACACTGCTTTTGAAAAATCGACAGTTTATTATAACGAATATACATAATTATAACATAAACATAATAAAATTTAACACTAAAACCATGCTGCCACTCTTGAAATAGTGACGTCACATCTTGTATGTATATACGGGTCCTCAAGCGTTTAAATTTTTAATAGTAATCACGGGGGGTTCACTATTCTTCAAGGTGAAAATATAAGTGTAGTTCCAAACTACACCTGAATTGGCGCCACTTGTCTTGTCATGTAGTTACATGTAGTCAAACTTGTGGCCACCATCTTAGCATTTTATTTTTGGTAGTTGTTTACGTAGAGCAACAACAGCTTAGGACAATCTAATCATGCAGCAACAGGCCAACGTGCAAACGTCCATGCCGCAAAATACGCAGAATAATATGGAACAACCTACCAGCACTTCGCAGGTCACTTCAGTCAATCAAGCTATAACATCGCAAGCACAAGTATGCTTCTATTTTTTTTATCATCCGAGTTATATTTATTCGTTTTAAGGCACCGAGTCAACAAAATCAACAATTGGCTAATCGCCAAAATATTTGGCACGGTTTGTTGGAATGGACGTTGAAACCGAAAAATCCGAACGATCCCCAAAAGATTACGAAACAGGTGCCATGCCACGTGTCCACTAACCCTTCGAAAGATGGTGAATTAGAACTGTAAGTTTCAAAGTATTAATTTCGTTGTAGGATGATAACGAAAATCTAAATATTTATAGCAAAGCTGATGATTGGCCACCAAAACTTCTAATGCAACTAATGCCTAAACAGTTGATCGGTAACATAGGGGTGGGGTATCTGAGGAATTCCAAACGGAAACGTGTGTTATTCCATCCGCAAAAATGCGAAGCGTCAGAGTCGCTTGCTAAAGTCATGAGTTCGGGATTTGTAAGTAATATTCTAGTAACATAAATTACTCTTGAAAATATTTTACCATAGTTGTGTGTGTGTCTTCTTAACACTATGATCTACTTTGGAGAAACAACGCTTATCAAAAATTAAATCCAAAGTTTCAGTTAAACCAAACTATTTCTGATAAATACTCCCTTTAGAACAGAAATGAAGTCTAAGCACAAAAATTAAAGTTTTGTGGAAACGAATTTCTTTTTTACTTAATCTGTATTTGTTTATGTACTGTGATAAAAATTTAATAGCTGTAAATATATCACAAAATAAATAAACAAAGTTTGACATAACACTTTTAAGTCTGACAATTTATTTTGTTAACTTTTATATAAAAAGTACTATTTCTAGCAAAAGATATTGATCACTTAAGAAGATTGAATAGATTTTTGTTGTATTTTTTGCAATAAAATAATCTATCGATTATCAGTTAGAAGATATTCTAATTTAATTTTAATATTTTAGTAAATGAAACAAAATTTCTGATAATAATTTTTGCTGAAAACTAAAATAACAGGGACTTTTAAATATTAAACAAATAGATTATTCCGTATTTATTCAATAAAAGAGTTTTTGTAGAAGTTAAACGAATCATAAAACAATTGTAATACTAGTACTAAGCTAGACTTAACAGAAACCCATATGTAAAATTATCTCCAAAACATGTAAATATTGTTGCTATGAGGTATTGCTTTGACAAAAGTTAACCTACTAAAAAAAAAAAAATTATAAAATTTCTACTTAATATTTTTTAAGGCGATACCTAGATACTGATTTTTAATCGAAAAGCATTTTTTTTGTTTTCAATTTTAATAAATACTTTATTTAATCTTTTCTGCTTCTAATGACGTTTGTTTCATAAAATTTGGCGCCTCCAAAGCGCCTTGAACAAATTGTTAAAATAATAAATTAAGGAAAGATTAAGTCGAAATGCAAAGAGTAAAAAAATAAAGCCGTGAGGGTGGAAGAAAACTACAATCATTCTAGACTACCACTGCTGTAGTTGTTATTCAGTGTGTGACATAAAAATCGGCTATCCTGAATAACAGTCTTTCTTTTTGCATTTCAAAATGTTTTTCTCAAAAGTTGTTAGTGATATCAGCACCATCTTTTGCCATATTGTAGAGCAATAATAGAAGATTACTGGCAGCCTGCGGTTTTTAAAAGTATTTACTAGGGCTGGGAATTGAATCCGGTTTTTGTCAAATGGATTTTGTTTGTGGCGATTAATCACCTTCAAAATAAAATCCGCAATTGCTTTTTGTGATTACCAACAAAGGCTTTCTGCTCTTTTTTCCTTTAAAAAATATTTACATGGACATACTTACAGCATAATAAATTTGCTAAGGTAGTAATAATTGCGAATTCTTTTTACTCCTTGATATAGGATTATTTAGATATCACATTTTGAATAGTCATGAATTGTAATAATTTTTAAAATAGGTGTTTATCAATTAATAATTTCTAAACTACATATCTGTACGATAGAGGTAAGGGTCGTCCATTTTTACCCAATATATGAATTGTATAGCATTTTCTTACCCTACAATTTTAGTTTTAAATTGTGGCAGAAGATGGTAGCTTCAAACAAAATACTTTTTTAAGCCGTCTCCGCTAGAACTAGTAGCAAGTTTATATATATATACATATATTTTCAAGCTAGTTGAGGTAAAAAATCGCAACGTAAATTTTGATGTCTTTGCACCTCTTCCTTTTTGGCAATTTCATCACCTTACAGCACAGAGCTAATTTATTTTTAGTAATAATATAGGATCAATTATTATTTTTAATAGGTCACAATTTTAAGACCAAGTAACATTTGAACATAGGCTCAATTGCAATTTTATTCATAATACTAAAGCTTAGATTAGTTACATTTCAATCTGACTCGTTCCAGTATTTTGTCAAAAAAATTGACTTACAATCACAAAATTTTGTAATTAAACTGTAAGTACAATCTTCCAAACAGATTGATTACATTACAGAATCAACAAGTTTAAAATCACTTTATTACTGTTTTTTTTTTTTAGGCTGGGTGTGTCCACTTTCAATCTAGTCCTGCAAACAATTCAGTTTGTGATATTAAAGTGTTAATTTTATTTTACATAACAGAAAAGCGGGCATATTTAGGTTTCATCCCGAACGACCAAGTGGCTTTTATGCATAGGTTACGGAAAGTAATGCAACAACAGAAAAACATTGAAATGCCAAGACCTGTAAGAAATATTCAACGTATATTTTAACGCTAAAAAGATTTATATAATAATGATAATGGGGTTTATTTTCAGGGAATGTCACAAGGCGGAGGACAATTGAACCAACGCAGCGGCGCCAGCGGGAATACCATGGGCAGTGGCATGCTGGGCGCTCCGGTTCAGCGAGCACCGTTCGAGAATCAATTGCAAGTGGAAAGGCAGCAGAATCTCGAAAAGATTAATCAATTGAAACAAACTTTAGAAGCGGCTCAACAACAAGAGCAACAATATAAGAACCATTTAGAGAGGATCAGTCACATGAAGACGGTGCGGAAATTATATTTAGAATCCCTGCCCAAGTTTCAATCCACAAGGCACTGGCAACGTACCAATGGGTATCTATTACCCCTGTCCCTACACAAATGCAAGGAACGAACACTTCCACCTCACAAACGACCCAGAAAAGTTTGATGATATCCCAAACCAACGCGAAAATTTATTGTTTTATTTTTATTATTTAGCAACCACAATATCGCCAACAATTGATGGGTATGCGGCAAATTTATACAGCACCCAGACCATCGATGGGACAGATGCAGGGTGGTGGAAATAACCTTTTGACGATTCTAATTTTGATGTTAATATGTTTTAATTTTAAAATGTGTTATATGTATGCATATTATATTTTAAAAGGTAATTCTGACTAAATATATAAGTATAAATCACTGATATTATTTTTATTCCGTTAAAATTATCGTTTCTGATATTATGATAGAGAAACACACTGCTTTTGAAAAATCGACAGTTTATTATAACGAATATACATAATTATAACATAAACATAATAAAATTTAACACTAAAACCATGCTGCCACTCTTGAAATAGTGACGTCACATCTTGTATGTATATACGGGTCCTCAAGCGTTTAAATTTTTAATAGTAATTACGGGGGGTTCACTATTCTTCAAGGTGAAAATATAAGTGTAGTTCCAAACTACACCTGAATTGGCGCCACTTGTCATGTAGTTAACTTCAAACTTGTGGCCACCATCTTTAGCATTTTATTTTTGGTAGTTGTTTACGTAGAGGTTATATTTTATTCTGTTTATTATTTTTGTTTCGCTGTATTATTATAGTTTGTTTGTTTATTCGTTTACGTTTTTCTTTGAGTTTTCTTTTTGTACACAATTCAATTCAAGACTAGTGACAATAATGGTATTTAAGTGTTGTGTACCAAATTGCCAGAATTCTAATAAAGATTATAAAATGCATCGATTCCCTCATCTTGATGAAGTATATTAAGATAATTTTGAGCCTGATAAAGGAATTATTATTGCTATAAACCATCATACTAGTTGTTATTCTTTCCATTAAAAGCTTAATGATAGAACTCCATTATTATACATATTTGTAGTATAATGTTAAATTATCTGTAAATCTGTCACCATCTATGATATTCTTACAAATTTGCAGATAATTTGGCAGGTGCTACAAATATGTATACAATCCTATTAATATTTTCAAATATAACATTAGTTGCCCATCTATAGAATCTGTTGTCTATGATAGTAATGCAATACTTGTTATATGTATAACCTATATCCTTGTTTTTATATATTTATAGTTATTCAACCGTTTGGAAGTATAACAGATATCTTCTAGTTTGCGCACGACGCTAATGTAAAATTTCATTTATCCATTGCGCCATCTTGAGGACATTCTGTTGTACTTCAAAACGGTTGAACAATTATAAAACATATAAATAAGACCTGCACTGTTTTAGTGTATGAATTTTAGCATAAGAATATTTCCTAACAAATGTGATTATGTATTGTACTCTGCTAAAAATGCAGTTAATTTTATTTCTGCTACTTTTTTCGAATGATTTTGCAATACAATAATTTCTACCTTGATATCGACATTACAAGCGCGGCATCGGACTTGTGATGAATCGAAATTTACGTCTAATGGTCTAATTATTAAACATTTAAAAACTATAAATGTTAAATTTAAATTTATCCTTTACTTCTGTTAGCCGCTCTTTAAATCGTTTATCTTGTTCATGATATTTTGTAGGTATTTGTTTTTCCTTACAGTAACTCTCACCACAGTCACCATGTATCTGTTGTATACGTCGTACAAAAACAATGCCTGTGGTACCTACATATGTTGTTCCAAAACTGAAATTAATAATTTTAATCAAGAGTTCTTCAAATTTTTAAAACAATGAGTAGTAATGTAAAATGGGCACACATTTCATTAAATTACCATACATTTGAGCCATATCCTACAAGTACATACGATCGTACATCGTGCCGATGGTTTTGTACAAAATCGATAATTATCATATATTTGGCAATATCAATAGACTGGTTAGAAGTTAGGGTTAGGAGTTAGGAGCACTGGAAGCAACTCGCGCAAGAAACAACACATTGCGCAGACATACGTTTGCGATTGTTATGTTTAATAATATTCGCATGCACCGGCTTTTAACGAAGGAAAAGATATACTTTCAACGTTACGTTGAACTAACTGAAAGAGATGGAATCATAAACATATTTCTAAACTGTTTTTCCGAACGTATGACCAAATTTATATAGAATCCCTTTATCTAGTCAAAAATATCTCTATTGATAACAATACAAATGGTTATTAAAGATAATTGATGCCATTAAATCAAATATAAATGTAATCTCATAGGAAAATGTAACGTCTACCAACTAAAATTTCAAATTCTGAACCGTTAATTTCGTTATTGTTTGAATCATTTTTGAACAGTTTTAGGTATCATAAAATGTTATATAATTAAGGGTTATAAGTAGTTATAATAGATAACCTGCAATACTGTAGATATAAAACAACAATTTGTAGAATGCAACGTAAAAGGAATATTAAAAATCAAATTACTTAAATATATGATAATAAGATATAATAGATTATAACTAGGATTCTCTTGCATTTTTGTACGAAAACTGCAAATACAGTTACTACAATTATAACAAGCAGAGGTACACCAGGAATAATTTATTTAACTGTTCACTAGCAACAAATACTTAACATAAACCAAGTATTTTTTTCTATTTTAATTGACTATGATAGCGATGTGAATTTGCAATTAGCTTTACATAACATCCATCTAACGGGATGACAATTGATCTGCCTGTAACTTATAAGTGCATTCAGCAAGAAATGTGTATCATGCATTTTCATAAAGCGTATTTTATCGCATTGTTGACGATCGAAGAAATTCTTTCGGAGGGTGTTGGAATTTTTAAATGAATTTTTCATATAATCAGACCAGTTGCCATTGAAGCATTTTATTGTCATTTTTTTTCTCAAAGACATGTGGATCAAGTGTGATGCGTTTGAAGGTTAATTCTTGGTTTTGCTCCATATAAATAGCAGATGAATGTAAAGATGCAGCATTGTGGTGTTGTGTTTTGAATTGTCTTGTTTACTGATTATCATTTAGGATGAAGTTGCTGGTAAGGATAGCATAATAGTATACAAAAATATTACACAAAGCTCTACGTACATACATGGCACAAAGGTAAATCTGGACGATATGTAGGATATATATACAGTGATCGTCCAGGTTTACCTTTATACCATCGACTTGGACATACATTTCAGTAATTTTAACATATAGAGATACTATTCATAACTGTGTAGGTATTTTCGTGTTTCAATGTTTGTCATTAATACAATTGCCATTCATTTTGCCATCATTACTTGTATCTAATCGTTACTTTCGTTGTTTGTATTCGTTACTTCGAATTCGATGCTTTCGTTACTTTAATACCGAATATTTTTGCCCGCTGGTAATCGTGGTAATCCCAGCGAGTAACGAATACTAAGTATCGGATACTCATGTTATTTACATCTCTAATCCGAACAGGGCGTTATTTTTCGTCGTATTGTACCGCAAATTAAGATTTATTCATGAGATTAGCACCAAAATTGTTCAATAGCGTAATTTCAAAATAATAAGATTATAAGTTTTACGTTTGGGTATATAATCTTTCAATTTTTCTTACTTTTAGATTCTAGTCTGTTTTGTAATGGTTATCGGCTTAGCCTCAGCATCCGTTCTACCTTTCGGCATCGCCATAGGTGGCCCACCGGCTCTAGGAGTCGGTCTTCAAGGCCCAGCAGTTAAAGCAACTATCGTCGGTCCAGACGGCAGCATAGTTACTGGAGCTGGAATCGCTGGTGCCGTAGCCGCGCCTGCTGTGCCAGGGGGAATTGTAGGTGGCGCTATTGCCCCAGGAATACTGGCAGGTCCTGCTTTAATCCCGGGTCCATTTCCTCTGTATGGACTTGGCGGTGGAGCGGTAATAGCAGGTCCCTCTGGTACGGTATTTGCAAGCGGGGGGCTAGGAGGCGCTAGTGTTGTTGTAAACGGAGCTAGTGATGACGGAAGTGATGGTGATGGTGATGATAATGGGGGTGGAGACGACGGAAACGATGGTGGGGATGATGGAGACGATGGTGGGGATGATGGTGGGGACGTTGGTGGGGATGATGGCGGTGATGACGGGTCGTATAAACCTTCTGGAGAATGGTAAATTCATATCACATACAAATTTCTGTATTAAAGGGTATTATAAGAAGTAAAGGAAAATGTGTATTATAAAGATTAACTTATTTAAACAGTACAAAAACTAGGAAATAATAAAAAATTGTGTTCATACGTTTCTTCAATTTGAAGTAATTTGTAGTAGAAATAATTATTAAAATTCAAATTTCCCGCGAATATTTTTAGTATGCAAATTACCTATTTGGCATTCTTTAAAATAACAGCGGGAAATTTGAATTTAGTTTACAATTAGCTTAAGATATTTGAGTTTTAAATATAATATGTATTATTATGTTAATTTTGCTATAATGCAATTACTTATTATATGTTAAAATGTTGCGATGCCATATATAATGTACTATTTTGTATCATTTGTGTTTATGTATTATAAATATATACAATGGCAATTGAAACAGTTGTTTGAATAATACATGTGGGAAGGCCGCTAACTTCTAAAATTATATACAGGTGAATCAAATTAGATATCCGTAGATAATGAGTAAAAAAAAAATTGCAGCAAGGCTACTTTTTGAGGTAGAAACTTTGGAGAAATCATATATTAGGTTTCTAGATATGTATTTAAAAAAAATATATATTTTTCTTCAGGTTCTATTAACTTCCTTATTATGTAAAATTCCAAAAAGTTGAGACTTAAGTGTGAAATAGCAGGCCATGATATAAGTGAAAAATACGTCATCATACAAATAAAAAATAATTGCGGCATTATTTTAATTTTACCGCTTGGATTGATTTGCTGATTCGTGTCCATCTCTCGTCAACTCCTTAACGCATTAAAATTGTCGATTACAATCAGTGGCGTAGCTATAAAGATCAGTGGGCCCTATTGCATAAACTACAAAGTGGGCGCTTTTCCCTACCGTATCCGATTAATTATCAAATAAACGCAAAAAAAAAATAGGAATAGGTATTTAAGTATCAAGGCTGGAAAGTTATGTTTTATGGAACGAGTTTAGACATTGCGAGCCGGGGCAAGCAACCTAACGAGTTCGATAAAGACACGATTTGGCTGATTTTTTCTTTTTTGTATTCGTAATTGACAGGACAAGGTTTGTATGAAAGAAAATTTTTGGAAAATCCACGGAAAAAGTCGGAAATTTGGACGGTATTTTTATACGAAAAAAAAAATTCCTTATTTTAAATTTTGACGTTTTAAAAGAGTCGAGTTTAACCACAGAGAGACATTTAAAGTGAGAGTATCAATTCTACGCGATTAAAGGGCGAGCTGCTACCCAAAGGGTACGCACCTTCTCTATGGGGTGCGGTCTCAGTAGACCGCGGGCAAGGCGTAGCCACTTTCTTTAGAGGGTGCCTTGCAAGCTGGAACGCCGACTTTATTTTTGTACAACGCGTAAATAGGTCCTTTCTGTCAAGGTTGCAAATGTGTTCTAATCAAAATGGAGGTCACTTTGAGAATTTATTGTAAATATTACCTCTAACGAAATTACAGTTTAATACCTTTTGTCGTTTATTTGTTTTTGTTTGTCAAAGCGTTTGCTCGGTACATGATCGAATCGAAAACAAATAATTCGCGGTTTGTAATGAAAAATTGAAAATAACTTTGAAATTATTGGATTTGGGTATAGGACATTATTAACAAAAATTAAGCGCAATTAACGGGCCATTCCAAAACTTTAATAATATGGGTGTTCCATTTGAAAAAATCCAGGAAACGCTCTTTCACAATCGCCAAATTGACTGCATCGAAACAAATACCCTGTATAATAAAATTAATGTTTAATCATTTTGTACGTTCAACACATCCCTTGGCTGCATACTTACTAAATAATTTTGTCTTAGCTAATCGTAATACTTTCCCATGGAATTAGTATGGTAAACCTTGTAACGACAATTTTTTTTTAATTTTCGTTAATAACTCAACAATGCGTCGCTCAAAACCAAAAACCAGGGGATCGTTGAAACCACAATTTAAAGCAGATAAAAAAACACAAAAGATATACAGGGCGTTTCGTTAAAAAAAAAATTTGAATGTGCCCCACTTTAGGGCATCACCCTGTATACTTCAAATTATTTTTAAAATGTGCGCTTTTGATTACTGTACCACTTTTCATGAAATAAATTCCTTCTGTTTTATTTTTTAAAGACTATATTGGACTTTGACGCACTACTGAGCAACTTTGTATATAATATGTTTAATGTAGGCAGTTTCATTCGTCAAGCGTAGGTTTTTTAAATTTGTAAACTCTGCTCATAGGTTTCATTTCAACTTATTTTACTAGGAAACCCTCACGAAGATTTATTAATGAGGCGAAATATTGGATGAAGTAAACAAGACTTTTAGATTGTCAAAATTTGAACGAACTATTAGTTGTATAATGTGAAATGGACAACCCAAACGACTTTTGTCACCGCAAAATCATTGCGTATAAATTGGTATAGCTATGTGATAGCACGTCCTGGGGGTAAGTTCGCATTTTTACTCGGGGTTACCCGCTGACATTTGATGTAGGTACCTAGGTAATATACGACAATTTGTGATTGGTTAGCTTAAGCCTACTTACATCAAATTGACGTCACAGTAGAAATGTGAACGCATGAATCGCCAATTAATTGAAAACAACACTGCTGAATAGGTGAATAACAGAAATGCAAAACATAACCTTAACTGGGATAAGTTGACAGCAATAATAAAATTGGTAAATAGGTACATATCTAGAGTAGAAACATTTGCAGTTCTCTAAACAAATAAAGCTCTGCATGTTTTAACTTTATGAGTGTAAAGGATGCATTTGAGCCCCGTATTGGGTCTATTATCAGTTTGTGCTTGCAGTTGCAAATACGACTATTACTTATTATCTATTAAGTCCATATGTACGTTATACATAGTGCGTAAACTGTCATCAGTTTCTTAGACATATTGATTTGTTTTGTATGAACAAAAATCGACGTTATTCGTTAAAACTAAATGATCTATGGTTAAAACATACAATAGAGAAAGAGTAAATGACACAGAAAAAAAAAAATGAGAATTTTGTAGATGACGAGTAATTTCATTGGATTCGATCAACCAGTTAACAGTTAATACAGGGTATCCAAATATTGGAAAGCTGATATATGGTTAAAAGAAATAGGAGATTAAATACAACAAGTCAAGAGGCTGTAATGTTTTCGCAGACTTCACCACTCCCACAAAAAAGGCGTATTTGCCATTACAAAGCATCAGTTGTATCAGAAATAAGTTTTGCAAAGCGAACGAAATAATACTCTTTAATAACCCTCGAGAGGTGGTAATATTATTACACGTGCGTTATCAATATCGAACAACTAACGTTTAGCAAATTACATAAGCTGCCTGCGTAATATTCTTCTGTACATAAAAGCTGTAATGATCACAGCTATGCAAGCCATAAACAGCATAGTTCCAAAAATTCCCTCGATATACAATCTCGATAACATATCCGCCCTTATGGCGTCGGCACAGCCTACCTTGAACGGCTCTGTACATTTATCGTCTTCCGGGGTCTTGCAGCAGGAAGCCGGGTAAGTTTTGCCCATGCTCTCGTGGTTTTCGGCGCCACAGCACTCGAAGAAAGTGTGCATTTTGTCGATCGTTTTCTGTACCTCGGGATCTATTCCGTAATTTTTGTATTTTTCCTCGAGGTCTGTGATTAGAGTTGTCCTGTCTACCTCGTCGTCCAACCTCATCAGGAGTCTCACGTTGGACACTTCTCCCAAAGTGGGAAGTATCATCACGCCTCCGCAGATCGCTAGCATGCCTCTGCGTGCCACGAGTCCTCCATACCAACCCGAGGCAGTTATGCCGAGTATGAGTAAAGCAGTAAGAATATTAAAAATCATTCCACTCATTGAGTTTAACTTTATCGCCGAGTGACTTGCTGCTGCCGTATCGACAGCTGCGATTATGAGAACTATAACTGCTAATAACGTTGCAGCTCCTAGGCATCCTAAGAAAATATATTTTGCAACGTTGGGCGCAACCATGATTTGAGTCTGATAATTCAATCACCGTCTTATGACAAAAGTACCAGGATATTAATTTGACATGGATAATTTTCTTCAATTATATTTTCGTTTAATACCAAAATCACCCCCTTGTGGGTATCGATCATCACAAGCTCTCCAACATGTAAACTCATTAAACTATTTTTCAAATCATATTAACTGTCAAATAGAACGTTTCGGCCGACATTATAACAGTTTCCTAAGTGAATTTCAAACAATGACATTCAATTCAGCAGCTGACATCCCCTGGTCGCACGGGCGTTCGTAAACTCATTTGGCCAACTTAATAAAATTAGTAATGTCACGGTAATGTCAAAAGGCATCGATAACGTCTTCAAACTTACGTTGGCAGTAAGAATTAAATGACATTTTCGATAAATTAAGTTGTCATATACATTAAGAATATAAAATATAATAATAATAATACCTACCTTACACAAAGCATAAAAACGAAGCCAAAAAAACTGCACAACAACCAAAGAAAACGTTCAACACTAACCTCAAACGTGATAGATCAATCCAGCAAGCAGTCAAATAAAATTCAATATGGCCGTTGAGGGCAAACATCCCCATATCGTGCATGATTTCATAAGTATTCAGTAAAACGTTTTTCGTAGTTTGGTTTGAAATACCTGTGAAAATGCCTATAACTTGCCTTGTAGATTAGATTAGATTTAGATTTGGACCAATACAATCGCGATAAAGTTGGATTCCATTCCTGCGATTTGTTTTAAATATTTATATATAAGGGGGTTCTATGACTTTATACATTTTACAATAATTTTCCAAAACAATAAAACAAAAGAATCTTCAAAAATTATTCTTACTGCTGTAATCTTATTCTTACAACTTTATATCGGTATTACAACCCATTAGGAGGAATATATATTTAACATCTCAATTCTATTTAACGACTCTAAACACTTCTATAGGACACGACCATGACACGACTCGAGCCAATTCGCGGGAAAAACTACTTTTGACATTTGTTTTTCAGGTCTACCACCCTTTTCTCATATAACGTCTCTATTTTAGTCAACCTTATACTGCCACAACCCTCAACATAAATGCAAAGAAAAACTTGTATAAATGAATGCGATTTATTTGCCCGCAATGGCCATCTTAGGGCACGTGGTTTAGATTGATCTATAGATGCAAGGTTAATGCATGTTCATATCTGTTTTATACCGCATTGCATCCATAGAGAATTGCATCTTACAAATTTGCAAAGGTGTTTAGTAGCCGGTACAGAAGGAATCTGTATAACGATCTTCAGTAACTGTTAGAACGTGTTTTTATGCTAATTTTTTGTAATTAGATGGTAGTTAGATTGATTAGTCTCTTTTTTTAATATAAGAAATTATATGGTGGTTTACAAATTTTATTATTCAAAAATGATCGAACGTTTGTTATGTGTAATTAACGTAATCAAGAAGAGTGGATTAATGGTTAAAAGTGTTAATGGCAAATGAATAATTTTAATAAACTTTAGACATTCTTTTCATCTCTACTAATATACAGAAGAGTGATAGTTATAAGCTATAAGTTATAGACATCTTCATCAAGTTCATTTATACAATCTATTTAAAAAAAAACATAACCTCAAACTGCCAAATTGAGGGAATTTGATTGATCCAATGCAAAGGACTTAAATAATCCGTGAAATAAATATTTTACAAAGATAGTTTGATGTGGGTACCTATTACCAATAATACCAGTAATAGTAGTATAGTTCCAAATATGCAATGTTGATTTTATGCATATTAACGGAAGATAGAAAATATCAACATGAATAAGATGTTCATAGACGTTCTATGATTAATATATCTTTTTAGATAGAAAGATAGATAGTTTCGACGTTTCTGACGATTGGTAGTGATGCGGTAGGAGTAAAAGTGACTAAAAACATGTATCACTATAACACGTTTCATCAACAATATATTTTTTTATACAATATTCTTAAAGATAGCTTTTCTAGTTTAATAACAAGTTCTAATTACATCATTCTCCTTAAAACGAATAGCTTTCTCTACGCCTACATTTTATATATATGTAGTACCTATATGTAGATACGTATGCACATATGTTAAGGGACCTTGTGTTATGGAAATAAATCTTTTCTTTAATGCCGCATACCGTTGCAGTCATTGTCGACAATATGATTTTATTGATTAGATATTGTAGTGGGTGTGACAACTGTTATTGATAACGATAAAAAATAATTACAAGTTTGAAATGTTTTAGAAATTTATAAAGACTATATTCAACATTTCTTTGTTTATTATTACATATTTACTGATGCAGTAAATATCCACATTTATTTACCTATCCAGATTTGACGGTACATTTTTTTAAGTGGCTCCTCCACCAAAATTCGTAAACTCTTTCTTCTCTATATCTAATAGATAACGGTACATCATTTTTATCTATTGTGGCCGCACGTTCAACAACGGACCATTAGGGTAAATAATTTCCTCAAAACTTGTAAATAATTATCTAACTAAATATATTATACTGTCTATTGTGTCTAATTATTTATATTATTCCAATGTATGTTTTATACCTTATTTTAGTTTGAGTTAATAGTTGTAATCTATATTATAGTATCAAAAAAGTACATGTTTTATATTAACTATAAATATATAAAGACTGTTGATGCAAGAAATCTTTTCAGAAACAGATTTTTCCTAAGAAAAAAGCCACAAACAGTTCTATGTAGGTATTCGCAAATAAAAAAGATCTATTTATAGAAGAACATGTTCTTTATTCTTATATTTACATTTCCTTAATAATATCATTATCCCGTACATATGAACACAGTATCATTTGAAGAAATCGTTTAGGCTCACCACCACGTTCTTCCTATTAGACCTCCACGCCAAGCTGCTGGTCCAGCGACTCCTCCCAAACCGTGTAAACCACCCCAACCGCCTAGACCACCCCAACCTCCCAAACCACCCCAACCAAGTCCTAAATTCACCGTTCCTGCTGCTGCACCGCTGGAAGTGACTGTTCCTGATGGACCAGCGACTACAGTCGGTCCAGCCCCACCAAGAGGGCCAGCTGCCACGGCTCCACTTGTAAGAGGTAGGATTGACGAATATACATGGGCGATGCCCAAGATAAGGAAGACGGCAATTGACTGAAAAATAAAAAGAAAAAAGATATTGTTTCGTATCCAAAAGAAAAAGGCTGAAGATACGTGTATTTGCTAGGTTTTCTTTGGAATTATTTTTAGGGAGTGTACTTACTAAAGCGCGCATGTTGACTAACTTTTCGAACCTTAAGCTGTTGGTGTTTATGATATCGATTTGCTGGTATTTATATATAAATAAGCAGCAATGCTCCTGTTAGCCTTGGACTTCTTGTCGATATGAAGTTTCATCATGCAAGTGCTTATTATTTTTCGTCATCAGGAGCAGAAGTGGAAAAGAGTGTGATATTGGTATCTATGTAAATAAGATTATTTCCAAAGAATTTTTTTGCTTGTTATACTTTAGACAAACAAAAACAGTTTTGTCATGAACTATTGCTTATTAAACAATTATATATATATAAAATAATTAATGAAAAGTTAAAAAATTCAAATTAGTGTACTGAGAATATTTTTATAATCTGTTCATAAGTTGATTTGTTTCATTGTTACTTTTATAATATATATATGCAAGGTGAAGAAGTAAGATATAAATTGAAATCGCAAGAAGGATTTCGGTTGAATAGTAGTAATGTCATTGTTCTTTGCTTTGAAACCCTATACTTAATAAACATTAAAGGAAAATATCATTATTCCGGGTGCATAATCTATTTTTGGAATCACCAACAACGCAAAAGCAATGAAAGGGGAATTCCTTTCTGAATCAAAAGCCTTAATATTAGAATGTTGTATCATATTTTGTACTCCTCCTGGAATCACCCAGAAAGAACCAATAAGGTAGCAGGAGATAAGTACCGTAATATTTTCTAAATTCTTTGAAAACTTATTGGTCTTATTTAGGAGACATTCAAAGGTACTTACTTCCAAATGATTGAATAACAATAACTAAATAATATTTAAATAAGGTTTATATAAAGCAAAGTCGTCCGCTTTTCTAAAAATTCTTTGTTTAAGTCTTAAATGATTAATTTGTGTAAAAGACGCTAAAATTTTAGATATTCTAAATCACTGAACGGATTTGATGTTTCAAAATGAAGCTTTGACATTATACCAAATACTATAATAAAGAAGAAAGCGTAAGTTGAGTGGAAAGATATTGAAACAAATTTAATAAATGTAGAAGCATCGTTAAATTATGAATTAATTGATGTTGTGATGCAATGTTATTCCTTTGCATATTTGCGCATTATTTATTGCTGATTTTTGTTTGAAAGAGCAATAGGCTCACAGTGTTAAATGCATTCTATTAAAGTTTAAGTAATTTTATTTGTTAAAATTGGATATGTAGTAGAAAATAATTTATGCTATCTAAAGATTTTTATTTATTATTTATTCTTATGTTTTCTTTATAGGTAGAATTTCCAACAAAAAATTAAAAACACATCATTCTTCTCATATACATCACACAATAAGAATTTGTTGCAAATGCTTGCAAAACTTTACTATCATTTAAATTTTTCTCCATAAAAGAAACGGAGTTGTAACGCCTGATTATTTCCGCAACATATTGATTTACATAGTAATAGATATATTAATTGTTAACAGCTATTATCATATTCTGCGTTAATTGGAGAAAGAAAACTTGAAAGCCAACACCCAAGAATGTTATGAACGATCTATCTTGGAGTATATTTATAAAAGGTAACTCACCTTGTGTTCTGTTATGAGAGAAAAAAAAAATAAATACAAACAAACAACTGAAAATTCTACATAAAAAATAATAACAAAAGCTGTAATATATATATCAATTTTCGAGGATTTAATGATGCAATCGATACAGAATTTTCGCATTATTATAGTTTGAAATAAAATTTATAATTTGGCTTCTTAAAGAAATCCAATTTTGACATAAGGGACTCAAACTTTTATTAGTCGTTTTATTGGTTTTCATTGATATTCACTGATGTCATCCTTTTGCTTGAATACCTTCCACATTAATGCTGTACCAATATCAAGAAACAAACATAAATGAACAGGTGCTTACTTTTTCTTTGTGGTTGGCATGTAATCTTATAATCTATACAATTTATAAGTTTTATCAGGGCACGGTTTAATGTCATATATATGTATGTGTGCACACGTGTGTGTGTGTATATCTACATTATGTGTATTACTGTGAAAGAAAAAATAGATTATTTTCAATTTTTAATCAATCTTGAGCGCAGGGTATGTCATATCTCGAAGGTTACTTCTTTTCTTGTGCAGAAACAGTAGGTATAAATATGCGGAATATTCATGTTATCGGTTATTATTTGTGTCCAGCTTAGAAAGGCGCAAACATGAAGTTTATGGTATGTATAGATTAGCAATACATAGATAGATAATAATTTATCATCAAATTATTTTTTTAATCGTACAAATCAAACATTTTCGGTTGTATCTATTTCTTAAACTTTTGATCCTCATCACATAATTTAATTTTTTATTAATAAAAATTATCAAAAATTATCTCTACCCAAGTTGACATTTAACAATTTTTAGTGTAAATTTTAATAGTTATGGTTCACTATGCTTTTTCACTATTTTAAGAGTTATTCTTCACTCCTATTTGTGGAACATTTACCGAATATTTTAGGTTTAGAAGTCAATCTGACAGTTTGAGGTTATGATCAGATTGACTGTCAACAAATATTGTATTATAGGTATTTTAAACAAATACGAATTCATACAAAATTAATTTTTAATGAAACGTCATGGCCTTTAACTAAAATAAATCTTTCGTGTTTGTTAAACGCAAATTAAATAAATTTTGCTTATATACTAAGCTCTCCCATGAATCTTTGTGCATAACATGAGTAGCGTTTTTGCAGCTTTGCATGAATTAACTTTCATTCATTATTTGTAGGCGGCTATGGCAATGAAATCACAAGTATTTGTTAATTATTTGTACAAATTTAGGCTTTGTCTGATTTTGGATTTTCTTAATAAATGCATTTATTATGCACAAAAACATGCATGTGTAACCAATAAATAATCTTAAGCGAATAAATATTAAAGTAATTAAGCAGTATTTTAAAGCCTATATTTAGATTTATATTAAATTTAAGCAACTTTTATCAAAATATAAAATACATGTTGCTCGATGCACACAAGAGTACCTACCTTCACAATAAAGTTTAGACAAGATAAAGGTAGTAACAATAGTTATACCATTATCAATAAATGCACTCCAAATGGTAAAGTAAATTTAAACCACAAGATAATTAATTTATGTACAATAAAAATTTTGAAGAGCTATTGATAATGTTGAAGATTGTGTGACGGTTGATAACGACTACAAATTTTAATTTTTGTGTACAATTATATCATTATTTTTGTTATTTCAAACATAAATAACATCATTTACACATATCATACGTACATAGCTGCATACGTCAGTTATGTCAGTTTTTTGAAGTCACTTCTGTCTATAGTTGGTAATCTGAAATCATAGATGACAATCATCTGCTTTTGACAATACGTGCTTTCTATAAAGTTTTTTATTGCCATGCGCTTGTCATATTTGGAGTCTTTGACAAAATTACATAAATACCTTAATGACAACACACCCACCCCGAACGTCCAAGAAGCACGTTTTCAAATGAACAATTCTGGAGAAAAGCTGCGATTCAGAAACAATATAATTCTGTGGTACAATCCTAAAGTTCTGCAGTTTTCTTTTCTAAAATGCTTAACGATTGCAAGGTCAGAAATTAAGTAAAATATAGTCTGTTAACAATAAAATTAGCACTTTAAATTTAAAATTTACAAAGTCCAAACAGCAATAGAAAATGGCATTACTTTATTGATGATTTCTACTCAGTACTCGTTGATACTCAGTGAATTCGTTCCACTTATTTCCTTACAAACTCTCTGTTTCTTCCAGATCGCTACTCTTCTCGTGGCTCTAGCCTGCTGCGCCCATTCCTCCGTCATTCCACCGGGATGGCCAGGTACCCCTGGATGGGTGAACCCCGCCGTAGCTTATGGTGGTGCTCATGCCGGCTGGGGTGGTTGGAATAATGGAGCGTGGAATGATGGAAGCTGGAACGATGGCAGTTGGAATGACGGTGACGATGGCAGCTGGAATGACGGTGACGATGGCAGCTGGAATGATGGTGACGATGGCAGCTGGAATGATGGGGCTTGGAATGATGGGGCTTGGAATGATGGAAGCTGGAATGACGGAAGCTGGAACGACGGTAGCTGGAACGACGGTGGCTGGAATGACGGAAGCTGGAATGATGGTGCTTGGAACGGCGATGACGGCTCGTGGGGTGGACACGGCCATTGGTAAACGATGGAGGGGGATGAATAGCGTGCCAATTTGCTCCTATTTTGTTAGTTTCTGATAACGTGGATTGTGAATAAATTTTCCATAATGTACATTTTTCTTTCGGATATTGTTTTTTTGCTCAAGTAAGACTGGATGTGATAAGAGATAGTTACATATACCTACCTATACACACATATACAATATACCTACCTGTAAATTAAAATAAAATAAAAAAAGTTAATATTAAACATTGTTTTATTGAATGCTGTAAATTTTTCTTCATCACTGCATACTTGCAACACTTTTAGCACTCGCAGAATATCGCTAAAATCGGCTAACCTTGCCAAATTTCAACACTTAAAATTAAATGATTAATTTTTATTCGTTCTTCCTTCATTGAAATAATCACTGATTGTTTATTTTCTAAAATAACACTGAAAAGCATATATCAATAGCTCAACACTAACCAAAAAAAAAAAATCTGAACGAAACGTTGATTTTAAATATATAAATATAATTACTGTAATAGGATATATCACAAATAATATCATCAAGATGTTCGTCATACATGATGAGAAACAATAGTGTTGATTCCGTGTTGGTAACCGTGTAACGGTAAAGCGTAAACTATCGGAACAGCATGGTGCGCCTGGTGGGTGTGATGAGCTACTAATGGTACGAATGAAGTTAGAGGTACAACAGCAACATGATGGTGATTATTAGTGGCATGGACTACTCCTGCAGGGGCTTCACGGACGATCGTAGCACCTGCCTGCTTTCCAGAAGAAGTAACAGCTCCTGAGTCAGCAAGCGATGAAATAACACTTCCATCAGGTCCTTTGATGATGGCTCTCATGGTTGGGCCTTTGATGATAACCCCAGGGGCGGAAGGACCTACTATGTTCACCGATGTCGCAGCTTGGGAATAGATGATGCAACATCCTATTAGAACCGACAAACACACCTACAAAATATATTTTATATAAAACCGCAAAAATTACCAACAATCAAATTACTTACTAAATGCTTCATTGTACCCTACACGTTGTTGATTAAACGATTCTAATGTATTTCGGCGTAAAGCAGTCTTTTATACAGGTATACTTCAACCTTCTTTTTTCACTTAATGACATTCATGGTAATTTAAGCTTTATAGCGAACGTAGATAATCTAAATCCGCTTACGTCACCGGCCGACACAATTAGATGTAAAAGAATTTGCAATATTTTTGTGTTAAATTGTTCAATTCGGTTGCTTTAAATTAATGATATAAATGCAGTTGATTTGCACTGCACGTATCCGTATCTGTGCGGTCGAATACAAACCGCAATACGTTAGATATGTTCTAAATTGGATTAAATCCTGTTCAAGTATCAATTTCACTATTCGCCAGTCAATGAAATGCCTTTTGAAAAGAATAAACTTACTAATCGCTTTGATATAATTTTGTTAGATAATATGACATAATTTTAATATAAATGTTATTATTAACATACATATACTGAAAATTCTCACGATTTGGAATTGTGTGGAAATGTTTTATTTCAGCAACGCCTTTCTCTTGTTCATATTATATGTATGTGCAAAGGCGATTTTCAAATTACGGAGACTTTTCTCATAGCTAGTGGGAAATGTTAAATTTATATAATAAATTTTTATAAGTTCTTCAAAATAGGACAGATAGGTTTGATTTTTATTCCCCGACAATGCATTTTTTTCTTTTAGCCATTAGCACCTTGATAGCTAATACAAATATGTTTGTTTATACAAAAACAAATAAAAAATAATGTTATTTAAAACATTACAGTTATCGTAATTTTATGTTTCTTTGTTTTATATTTTCACTGGAGCATATTTAAAAAAAAAACTGATTTTGGACCAGTTAACTTGTAGCCGAGAAAATTCTACCGAAAAATCAAAAAACCGGGTTTTGTAGAAGTAGCAAATCTCTAATTAGTGCGATTATTGGATGTTTATCTGTTCTTTCTTTATTTTCTTTCTACTGCATGGTATCTATAATTTCTCTTCTGTTATTATCGTTTTTTATATACCAATTGTCCGCCTGCGTCCACATTATAGCGATCCTGTAGTGTAAACGAGATACACAGAGGTATCCGTGCATTAGAACGGTAAAGAAGTATACGGAATATTCGACTGGATTACATTAGCATATTGCTATGATGCACTCGTATTTGCCAAGAAATCCACATTTCTACGCTGTCGCCGCACAGGCGAAGAGCAGTCGCTCGCACACGTGCGTGTCAGATGCATTTTATATTTCGTCGGGAGAACTAATCGCTCGTACTATTTAATAAAACGCGTTGTTAGTAGGTAGATAACGGTTATTTTAAAAATGGAGTACTATACGCCGGAGCAAAAACTCTTCATGATCAAACACTTTTACGGTGGTAATTCCGCGGAAGTAACTCGGGATTTATTTGCAGCTAATTTCCCCGAAAGTCAAATTCCCAATGGCAGCACCATTCGTAGGACCGTTAATCGATTTGAAACTACATTTTCTTTAGTAAATAATAAAAATAAAGTTGTTCCGGATAAGAATGTAAGCGATATAGAAATTCGAGTATGTGCTTTAGTGAATCCCACTATGTCATCTCGACAAATTGTTTGCGAATTAGGTATCTCTAAAACAACTCATCTCTACGTTGGGATAGGGAAGTGAAACCGTGTTTAACTAGAAGGTCTTCGTAATTGGCACCACGAAGTGGATAAATGTTGTCAACTTTGAACGACAAAACGACCTGTTGAAGAAGCTGAAGAAAGATCTTTTCATGACGATAAGAAACTATAGTTATACTTCTATAAAATATATACAATGATAGAAAAGTTTTTTATTCCAGAAATGGAATGGAAATTTTCTTTTTTTGCCTCGGTATTATTACCATTAACTACATCAGAATAGTATTTAATTTTAATTTTGTTAATGTTTTATGTCCTTATATAAGCACACAGTTAAGCCCTACGCGACCAGAAGAAGAAAACAAAGATGAGGAAAAAACAGGGACACACACTTCACGTCATGCGGTCTTTCGTTACGACTTCAAATAAACACACATGTAGTAGACCACGGATTGTAAGGTTAACACAGAAGGATAAACAAGAGGAACCACGCTATAATTTCAGACGACACATCCTTAAGAAAAAAATGATTTCATCCAAAATTTCTTTTTTGTTTAAAGATAATAAAAATGTTACACTGATGGGGAAATTTACAATGTGTGATTTGACAGTTGATAAAAAAGATTTGCGGTAACTCTCAAATTTACTGCAATTCAGTATTCTATGATTAATTCCAGCAAAATTGATTATGAAGTTACAATCAAAATTATATTTGATTAATATATCATATATCATTATTAATTTGCCCATAATTTGAGAGTGCATTATTCTTGATGTTTCATATAAATTGAGTGAGAATATTTCGGTTCTGAGACTAAAAAACATATTTTTTATAAAAGAAAATGTTTATTATTAATATTTATCACAATAAAATTTTCCTATGAATCTACCATCCATGGTGGTGACCATGCCCAGTTGCCACAACACCAGATGGTCCAGCGATTATTGCACCATGACCTACCAGACCAGCGGAATGAGCTGCAACAACTGGCAAGGTATGCGCTACTACTGGAGCAGCATGAGCAACTATTGGAGCAACGTGGCTAACTGCAGGTGCAGCATAATCAACCACTGCAGAGCTGTAAGAAACAACTTTGTTGACTACCGGTGCAGCATGGGCAACAACTGGAGCGGCAACTATCGCTGGTACAGCGTGAGCAACGACTGGAGCATGAGCTAACACAGAGGTCGAATGGGCTACAACTCCAGGACTGACACGAGCAGCTACAACTCCTCCAGGATTTCCGTGGGAAACGACAGCTCCCGAATCAGCAACTTGTGTTATCAAACTACCATCTGGACCATGGACTGAAGCACTCGCGACTGGTCCTTTAAGGACTGCACCATGTTCGGATGGTCCAACGAGGATTCCTCCAATTGCGTGAGAGTGTGTTGCGGCGATGCCAGCAACGAAGACAGCAACAGCCTGTAGATTATAAACAAAAGAAGAGATGAGGTGATGAAGAGGATAAAATATTAAAATTCACTTACTAGGAAGTTCATTGTTGTTTTAGTTGTATATGAGAACTGTTTAAAGCACAGAATGATAATGCTTAATTCTAACAAAATTGGGTATATATACTTTTATGTATAACCTTCGTTTTTGACAGTTATATTGAAAATTGTTAAGAATATTTTGTTCCTGGTACGTAAAGACAAAAGTTAAGCAATATGTAATATAACATTGGTTTTGTATCATTGACGGTAGTAATGTACCTTCGCTCTAATATACATATATAAAAAAATATGCTTGTCATTCTTACAGGTATTGAGGTATATCCGACAAATTATTATAAGTAATATTACTCACACCAATTATATTATTTGTCCTTAAAATTATAACTCTTCCGAGTTCATTGAATGAATTATTAAATTTTCTGTCTTTAATAAATAAAAGCCAATATGTTTCCTTTATTTATTTATTTTGCGATGAATCGAAAAAAAAAACAATTAATAAATTAATAAAAATACATTTCAATAATTTAATTTAATAATTAAATACTAATACACTAGTAGAATAACACATAAAATCTTTATTTTTCTTTTTAATTAGTAATGTCTGTGGTGATGATGATTGTGATGTTTACGTTGACTAGTCAAACCGGAATTAAAAGCCGCCAATTTTTGCAAAAACAAACTGTATTCTGCAGGCAAAACTGAGCCAGAGGAAGATATTGGGAATGTTATCACATAACAGTCATAATTCTTCAAATTTTCTACCCCACCTGCGGATATTTGCGCAGAATTTGGATTACTATAAGTTGCAGGTGGAAAAGATGAAGATTCGTAATAATATTCACTGCTCGCCGCATCGTCTTTTGCTCCTTCATTTGTTGCAGAAGCGTCTTGACTTTGCACTTGTGAATTTATGTTCGAAGAACTAGCGTATCCATTATTACCAGATCCAAAATCATATGGGTGCGCTTCTTCAGCTTTGTTAGTTCCAACATCAGAAGGAATACCAGCAGAATGGGTTGAATCAGATGCACCAACTGGATATTGATGTGAATCCGGTTTATCTGAATGCTCAAAGATAGCAGGAGCAAATGAGGATGATTCATAAGTTCCGTCAATTGTAGGAGGCAAATAGGAACTTCCAGAATTGTAATGAGTTTGATCCACATTCTGTGGTAATATATTGGAGTTTGAACTATAATCGATGGATGGTGAATGCAAATTATTAATTCCATTCTTTTGATCCTGTGGGTTATTACTGGAGGAAGCGTCCTCTACAAATAAATTTGGCGAAGGATACTGATACGTATTTTGAGATACTTCCCCGATAGGACCTCCCAAAGTGCTGCCACTATTTGGAGCTTCATTATTATCACTTAGATAAGGTACTTTACCATAATCACTTGACGAAGCAGAACCTTCTGGCGTATATCGACCATCATTGCCAATATTCTCACTTGCAGCACCATTGTATGACGACCCCACTCCTTTATTACATCCATTATCACAACCTTTTGTATTGGAAGCTCCGTTTATAGTTGCAGTCATCGTAGGTCCTACTATAATTACGTTTGGTTCAAGAGGCTGGGGGTTCGCATTTCCTTGCCCTTGCGCAAATGAAGGATTATATTGTGTGCCTTCCCCTTCTAAAGAAGCACTGTCACTTCCACAAGCACCATTGCTACCACAATTAGTTCCAGCTGTTTTAGGAGAATCTGCTTGTCCAACTGATGAGTACGCGGAGAATTTTGCGCCTTCAATTCCTTTGGTGGAGATCGATCCAGCATCTGCTACGCTAATTATTACTTCTTTGCCGTCAGGACTGTGAATTGTCGCTTTATGTACTGGGCCTTTCAAGTAGAAATTCGGTGGATAAAACGGCGCGGAATAAGCGAGTGTTATGGCGTTCACTAATAGAATCCTTATCTGTAAGAAATAACGATAAAGTTGAGTGCCATAATATATAGTAGTGGAAAACTGCTTACCAGAATCTTCATTTTGGCGGTTGGTGTTGATCGTGTGAAATGTTTTGTTGCTGTGACGATCCATCCAGACGTGTTAAATGTTTATATAGTGTATAGAACTTGCGTTACGTTTACCAAAAATCCTTTTAGTCACCGCAGATTGGAAAAACGAATTACTCTTACGCTAATACGTTGTGTACATAATAATTATGTATGGTTGGTCAGTTCCGCTGGACATTTTACAGTTTATGAGAGCATTTAAACGTATCTATAGCTTATCAATTAGTGACCTCACCAAATCTCCTAATCTCTTTTGTCTATATCTACGTCATTAGTGCATTTATATTTTCTGTATCGTTTAGCATACATTTGAAATAGGTACTTTGGTGCATCGATACATACAGTGATGTTTAGATTAACACCTAATATTTGCCCTATTATGCAGCAGGTTTTCCAGCGACTTTTCAGATCTCGTCGCCAAGTGGAATGTTTGCAATTCATTAAGTTACATTACCAAACATTTTTTTTTCCGTTAAAAACGTAATTGAATTCACTTAGATCGTCAGCACTGAAAGAATTTAATTCTGCAGGAATCCATGAGTGACAGCAGCACAAAAATAAAAGTAACACATTTTTCTGATAGGAATATGCTATTAATTTATGGCAAATATAGATGTAAACATAATTAAAATGGCCCAAACAACAAAGCAACACTTTACCATTGAGGTATTTATGCAAGTAATATATAGGCGCTCCTACCAGCAAGGACGTTGCTCAACAGGTTGTGGGGTCTGTACTTTGTAACAGTGATGTGTATATTTCTAAGTGTGTTTATGTGTACATTACGTTGATAATACAATTAGGAAGATGCTCCGTTGAAATGTAGGGATTCCCGATGCCCGAAATAACATTATTCCCAGGCACATTTGTAGCTACTTCGCGAATTGTTAAAATTATCTATGTGGTCATATTTGAAACGGATTCAAAAAGTCTTTCAAGAAGATATTTCTGGGAATTTATTAATTTTACAGTTCCTATTTGTTTATGGTATTTACTTATTTGAATTCATTTGTATCTGATATAAATTATAAGAACATTTATTTATTTTCTGAGAAGAAACTATGACACGATGAGAAGAACTTATTATGCGACAAAAAGTATGAATCACTCTGTAAATGTATTTATGTTTTAACCAAATTTTGTGTAGAATAAGGGGCGTTCGGTTGTAACATTACTGTCTTACTAGGAACGGTAAAAAAAGCTTGACTGCCCACGGTGGAGTTGCAGAAGATTTCTCGATAGTAAAGTAAAAACTATTACTTTTGGTACCTTCGGATTAAAGCCCATAAGTATCTCATTTAAAATACAAGTTTGAAGCGACTCCAGGATCAAAGACGGGGGCACACATTTCATATCCTAGTGCCCATTAGGCATTTACAACACAAAACAAGATGACCGCCATGGGATAGTAGATTCCCCACACAGAAATATCAAAATTTGATTTTCATATTAACTATTGCTCCAGTAATTGGGTTTTGGAACCTTTGGTGTAACAATAACTATCACACTGACGCTCGATTAAATCATAAATTACTTTATTATCTAAACACATTACCTAATCTACTTCAATACCTATATAACTGGTTTTCGGATGAATAGCTTGAAATTGCCTCATATAGTTCAAGTCAACTATCTCATATCTGCACCAGCACTTCCGTGACTCAATGAGCTGAAATTTGTATAAATGAGATGGCTATTGACCATATCCAAATTTTGTTCTTGCAATAGTGACGGTATAAAACCGTGAGATTTTATCATGTGAGAAATACCAGAAGATCTGCAACAATTGATGGATGTACCTGAGCATATTGTGTTATTTTCTCGTTGTAGCTTCGTGTCCACGAGTCTTCCCATGCCTGATATAATAAAGATTGCTTTCTGATTTTAAAATAATATCTTTATTGCAAGGATTCGACTGGTATAAACTACCATTTGTGCAAGCAGATTTAGCAAGTCTGTCAACAATCTCATTAAAAGGAATCCTTGAATGGCCCTTCACTCTCAGTGGAAGTAGATAATAATATTTTTACGTTCCAAAATTATTATTACATTAATGATATCTAGGACTATATGATATATTTTGTAAATTGATATAATGAATACAGCACACCAGCAGAGTTAGACAAAACAATTATGTTCCTGTACCCCATGTTTAAACCGTAGCGTAATGTTTCTAAAATTGCAAGCATAGGTAGTCTGTTGTAAATACAGAACTGTCTTTATCTGATCTAATTTTTTTTTTGGTAATCTGTGTTGACGACATAAAAGGCACATTCAGAGCTACAATGGGTCTTAAACCCGCCTGTAAAAATAATTAAATCTTGCCAATGTTTATCTAAAATAGGGTGGCAAAATTGTGTATCATGCTGGTGCTGGCTTGTATATGGTAAAAAGGGCAATGTGTCGGTTGTTGATAAGTTCTAGATATGTAATCTTTACAGGCAATCTTTACTTCCACCAATTCGGTGCAGTTAGGTCTAAACTGGATAGTGTTGCAACCTTTTGCTGAATGCAAGATGTATTCGACTTTTATTCGCTATTTTTTTGTATGTTACACTTTACATTTACTCGTACTTTTGTAAGTTGTTTGCTAACGACTGAGCTTTTTGTATGCACCATGCGCTTTTACATTTCCCGAAAAATAATAAAAATTGATAAGTGCAATGCATTTTTTTTTTCAGAATTTCGATTATTTTAAACATAAAATCCTGTGATGGGTGGAGACTGTGGCTTGAAAACTATAACAAAAATCCAAGAGAAAAAGTGAAAAAATCCCTTACCACAAAAATTAAAGATAACAAATCTAAATACGTATTTCGGCAACTAAGTAAGAAGATGGCAACTTAGTTGCCGAAATACGTATTTAGATTTGTTATCTTTAATTTTTGTGGTAAGGGATTTTTTCACTTTTTCTCTTGGATTTTTGTTAAACATAAAATATGAGAAATAAGTATTCGGCCAAAAAAACTGAATTGTCAAAAGTTTTTCTACGACATTCTCCACCTGAAATCAGGTCAACAGCAACAGAAGTAGCGGTTTCAACTTGGTAATCTAGCTGTATATAAAAGGAAACTACTGCTATTTGAAGTGATACATTTCGAAGGTGGGTTTATCTAAAGTGTAGTAATAGTATAAACAGTAATTTAGCATCGCCATCCATGATGCAGTATTGTAAAATTTTAAGTTTCTTTTGTGGTAGGATATATTAACTCATTTATCTTTCTTTGTGTTAATATTGAAAAGAAAAGTACTGACACAATCAATTTTATATTCAATTAATTTCCCCATAGTTTTAGAATGAATTATTCTTAAGGTTTTATAAAAATTGAGTACAAATATTAGGGATGTGAGGGTAAAAAACATATTTTTTGTAAAAAAAATATTTATTTATAATTTATCGTAAAAAATTTACCATCCATGGTGGTGACCATGACCAGTTGCCACAACACCAGATGGTCCAGCGATTACTGCACCATGACCTACCAGAGGAGCAGAATGAGCTGCCACAAGTGGTAAGGCATGCGCTACAACTGGAGCAGCATGAGCAACTATTGGAGCAACGTGGCTAACTGCAGGTGCAGCATAATCAACCACTGCAGAGCTGTAAGAAACAACTTTGTTGACTACCGGCGCTGCATGGGCAACAACTGGAGCAGCAATCACGGCTGGTACAGCGTGAGCAACGACTCTCACTGGAGTGTGAGCTAACACAGGGGCCGAATGCGCTACAACTCCAGGAGTGACACGAGCAGCTACAACTCCTCCAGGATTACCGTGGGAAACGACAGCTCCCGAATCAGCAACTTGCGTGATCAAGCTACCATCTGGACCATGTACTGAAGCACTCGCGACTGGTCCTTTAAGGACTGCACCATGTTCAGATGGTCCAACGAGGATTCCTCCAATTGCGTGAGATTGCGCTGCGGCGATGCCAGCAACGAAGAAAGCAACAGCCTGTAAATTGTAAACGGATGAAGGTGTGAGGCGTTAAAATGGTTGAAATATTAAATTTTACTTACTAGGAAGTTCATTGTTATTTGAGATATAAGAGAAGTGTTTAAAGCACAGAATGATAATGTTTGGTGTTGATAAGTTTGGCTATATATACATACACTTTTATTTTAACCTTCGTTTTCGACAGTTTCATTGAAATTTTAATCAAGATATTTTTCGAAAGTAAAATATCTTGATAGTCTTCAGCTTTTCTTTATTCCAGCACCATCTGCGATATAAATTTTAATAACTGCTAAATATACATGCATATGTAAATTTTATCCGACATTTTGCTCAACAATTTTAATTTTTGACAATTGATTTACCCGTGTTTGAAAGAAAGGAAACAAAATTTACAAGTAAAATACTTTTTACTTCTTTCTACAGTGGTCTTAAGACAACAATAATCATTATCAACTCCTTAAATTGTAAGTATTTCTAATTGGCGTTGTAAAAAAAATAACTTCCTACACAAAAAATTTCATTTCATTTTCATAATATTAACATTCTACTAGTATTAAGCCACTAAGATGTTATTCTTAGTACGATATATCCAAGTCGGCTTGCTAATTCTTAGAGAAAGATTTATACAGATTGTATAAATACTTGTAAAATACATATTATGCTCGTTATTCCATAACGGGCATTAGGTTAATCACAAATTTTGTGCCTTCGCAAACACAAATATGTATCTATAAATTCGAGCGCCACAAATATGTAATAAATATTTGATCAAACAGTTATACCTATCTAACATTATTTCACCTTGAAGGTTGTTGGTCGTTGAAGTGATGCTAAATGCGCGAATTGTTTGATTATACGTACGAGTACATATTAATTTGACATCTATGTATACGCAAAAAAAAACCGTATGAAATAATAGCCCAGGTACACTAACAGAAGGAAAAAACGCAAATTCCGGCTTCGTACAATTACTTTATCGGCACCGCAGGGTCAAATAAACACGCCCACATGCCGTTAATAGTTATTATTTCACCTAATTTGAACTTCTTTGTGACGCGTGCAACAGACACTTCGCTCCAACACAAAGAGAATTTGTAAACAGATATGTGGAGTAAAAGGAAACTTGTCGCCTTGAAAATTCGGCATTGGCAGTGAAAATTGAACTTGGTATAAGTTTGTTTGTAAGCAGATAGATATTTGTAGGTACATGTCATGTGGAATTATTTATTTGACATTGAATTAATTATAAAAGTATTTACATATATAAATATCTTTGTTACTTTCTCTCTGTTTTCGACTACCTATATTTAATATGTTTTGGCGTGATAATTGGATATACAGATGGTTTTCAGAATCGCTCCTAATTATTATTTGGATGGAGTGTATTATTTATCTTTATATTTGTTTAAAACAACAACTATTGTGGTCGCAATCAAGAGCAAGTAATGGTAAAAGAGTCTTAAATTCATGTCATGCATGCGTGCATTTGCTTTTGCAGCGATTATGAAAACTGTGTGTATATCTCTTACCTTAAAATATATAACTACAAATAAATTACATTAGTTCAACCAGTAAGCAAACAAATAACAAATGTTAGTAATTTTTATACTTGTTAAGTACAAATGCAAAAATTAATAAATAATAAAAAGGCATAATTTTGTACTGAGTTTTTGAATTGTGTCCAGACTGAATTCCAATCCAAGGTTTTCTATAACATGATCCAGTAGATTGTATAAATTCTATAAAATAGTCTAACAAATACTAATATACATATTGAATAAGAGAGGTTATAATTGAGTACCAGAATATTTAAAATTTTCTTGTATTATACCATCCGAAATGATTACCTCAATATAATATGTTCTATTTGCTGAGAAATGTAAGATTTTTAAGCAATAACGCAAAGAATTCGAAATAGTCACCATTGGAATTATCGTTCAGCAGATTATCATCGGCCAAAATTTTTAACAACCGCTGCTGAGGGAATTACTGGTGTTATGTGGTGGTGGGTGCTGTGGCATTTATGCACTGAATCCGGGCATGTTTTTGGAGAGTTTGATTATCCTGTTGCTTGTGAATGGACTAATGCTGAATTAGGAATACCAGAAGATTAAATATAGATTATGTGATAGTAGTTCATGTACATGTAGAAGTAAATCATTATAGTAATTTATTTATATACAACATTTATTTGTTTTTGTTTAGGGGTGGTATTCTTAAGTTTTGTCCCTGTATATATATAAAAATTTACGAATGTTATGTTGATTGGCTAAGATAAGTGAAGTTATCAACAAATTGTTTTTATCGTACAGGGTGAAATGTATTTACTTTGCCATTTTCAAAATAAATTTTCTCGATTTTCTTAAATTGACTAAAAGTGATTCAGAATTACACTTTGAATCAATCCAAATTATATTTTCCTATATATATTTTTAACGGTTCCTACAATAGTCCACAATAAGCGGTTAACAACAATTGAAACAAATAGTAAGCTGTCAAAATATAAAAAGTCGTATTGCTGCACCCTGTATATCTGAACTTTACTTTTTTTATATTCAACCTGAATCCTCCACAGTATATTTGATTCACAATGCAAGTTCTTTTATATTTTTTAGATACTGTTTTACAGGAGCAAGATATTAGTATTTCTTAGGCTATTTTATAGAATTTACACAATCCTCTGGATCATGTCATAGAAAACCTTTTTTTCAGTTTTTTTTTTCGATATTTAATACTACTAATTATAAGATGGTTTGTTACAATGATAAGCTGGAAAAATATTTCTACCATTCTTGAGATTTAAAATAGGTAGTTATTATTAATTAAAAAAAAATAACATTGTTTAATGTGTTTATGAATTGGGGAAGAGAATTTAGTGTAAAAGTTTTATAAGTTACATCATTTTATTATGTGTATTTCTTTCTAGATTATTTTTTTGTAAATACATTATTATATTTACCACATTTAGATACTGCTAAAAAACAACCAACGATTTTGTATCACCGCCCAATATTCATATACATTCAACAATCTCGCAATAATAGAACGTTTATCCACTTCCTGCTTTTTCCTAACGCTTTTGACGAACACACCTCGCACCCATGACCTCTTTAAGGACGCGAACCAAATCCAAACCGCTATATAAAGATCACAGGGTGTACGAAACAGATATCAGTACAAGTCGAATCACTTGCAACGCACAATGAACGCTTTGGTGAGTCGAGTAACAAAACTAAATTTACCTAAAAAACTAAGAGAATCATTCTTTAGGTCGCTCTTCTTTTCATCGCCGGATTGGCGTCATCCTATGCCTCTTTACATGCTGGGGTAGTCCTGCAGGGACCTGGTAATCCTGGAGCCGCCTTGAAAGGACCGGCTCACGCCGGTACCGTTGTAGGACCCGATGGTAGCGTCGTATCCGGAGGTGGAGATGCTGGCGCTCTTGTCGCTGGACCAATCCCTGGAGGAGTCGTTACTGGGGCTGTAGCACCGGGAGGTGTCGCTGTCGGACATGGAGGATGGGGTTATGGCGGTTGGGGACATGGCGGTTGGGGACATGGTGGTTGGGGACATGGCGCAGTTGTAGCTCCAGCAGTAGCTTTGGGAGGTCATTGGGGTGGATGGCATGGATGGTAAAAAAATGAAGTATTGTATTGTAATATATGAGCATGATGATAATAAAAAGGTATTTTTTTAAAATGTTTTTTTTTTTGTTTTTGGACACAAGCAGACACAAAATTTAATGTCACAATGATTTGTGCCTTATTTATGAGTATTGCTAGCTCTAAAAAATAGTGTTGCTATTTCATCTGAAGAACTTATAATATGTAAATGTAAATATTTCTTCATAAAAGCAAATTGAATAATAGTGAAGTCTGATAAGCTTTGTAAAAAATATGGGTTCTACTCTCACTTGTTTTTTGCGAATATCTACTGGTAGATTGTTTTATCTATTAAAGGAACAACATTTTTGTAACTACTCATTACCGAACATAACTTCTTTAAAAGATTTAACTACCAGTTTGACTTTTAATATCTAATCTTTAACCACACATAAACGCACAACAAAAATTTGAATATTTTAAATAACCATTTCATCTGTATTTGCAAGTAAATTATCTAGATACTTTTATTCAAATGACATTAAATTCTACCACTGATAGATGCCAATGTTAATTTTAAAAGATTTGCAATCTGTATATAAATGATTAACTTGCCAATAATCTAAAAAAAAAAAAGATATATTAATTAAGATTAATAGAAATAAAAAATTATTTTAATTATATTTTGACATTGCAATTAATTTCTCTTCAATTTTGTTTACAATATATTATTATATATTGAACATATTTAGTCAATAAAAAAGCTAGTAAAAAAAAATTATATTCACTTGCCTCTGTACTGTACACTCGATTTCTGTCCTCGTGTTACAAAAAAAGATTAATTTACCTAATCATTTACAAAATATTTAATTCGCCACCCTAGAACAACCTAACTTGGCTGAAAAAGTAAATTTAATCGATAGAAAAACATTATTCGCTATCCTACACCAAACTCTTGCTCTGGTTTTGCAAAATAAAAATAATTTAATCATTTAAAAAATATTTAATACGGCCCTCTACACCTGTTGTAACAAATTAATTAATTCGTTTAAAAAAAATAATCCGTCCTCTCTTGAAGCTGACTCCAAATCTTTCGTTTGTCTCACAAAGTGCCTTACCTATATCCTTTAATAGTAAATGGTACTTCCTGCTTTTTGCCCAGTATCAACTGTCAAAAAAATCGATCCCTAGGGCACTCTGTTTGTTATTACCGCTCTATATACCAAGTGCAAACTACTGCATTTCTCTCCAACTCCATCCAATGACGATAAGAGTTTACTAATTAGGATAAGCGGCAAATCTATTGAACAACATCAAACAACTAAGTTATTGGGACTGCATATAGACCATGTGTTTAATTGGAACATTCATATTACTTCTATAGCTTCACGAATCGCCTCAAGTTGTTTTGCAATGAAGAGATTGCGGACGTTAGCCAGCATTGGAATATGCCGAGTTTTTTATTTTGGTAGCTTCCTTAGTAAAGCGACCTACGGCATCATTTGCTGGGGTGGTACTACACAGGCCAAAAGAATTTTTATACTGCAAAAACGTATTCTCCGTAATATGTTATGTATAGGACCTAGGGAGACTTATAGAGACGCATTTAAGCAACAAAAGCTGCTAACAATTACATCTATATACATTTTAAAATGTATTATATACGTGAAAGAACATAGCATCCATAATAAAACCCACAAAGACAATCATGAATATCAAACCAGATTTAACACCGACTTTCAAATACCGAAGCATCGATTATCTCTATATGAAACAAATCCTGTATACAAAGGCATCATCTTTTACAATCACTTACCGAAGTTCCTTAAAGATATCACAAATCAACATTTATTTGCATCTAGACTAAAAGCTCTACTTATCAGAAAAGCATATTACTCAATCAGAGAGTTTCTAGAGGATAGATTTACCGATTAGCAGTACGTTAGCCCGCGTAATTTGTAACCTACTTTGTTTTTTTTTTTTAATTCATTTTCTGTATTCTACTAGTTTTTGTATGGCTTTTTTATATAAAATTCTCATTTTATTTTCATATTGCTTTACCTTGCTGTATATCTCCTACTGACTTATCTTATATCTTTGTATCAACAAGATCAATAAAATTATTATTATTATTATTATTATTATTATTATAACAATTCTCGCAACCTCAGGTAATTATTTGACTTCTGTTTTCTAATAGATAGCATATGGGTGCCACCCAATCGAGTGCTTGAAAATTAGTTATTGTAAGAAGAATTTTATTACGAATTGTTGAAAAATAAACAAGTTATATTGCCTTCCAATTTTCAAGAAACTGTTTTTGTACTCACTTCTATTATAGGAACTGTGATAGGAAGTAGAAACCTATGGTAATAAACAGTTGAATTTTAACCAGTCTTTTTTTTTACACAGAAAGGTGTATTTTAGTTATGTGTTATGTAATCACAAGAAGTAATGACAAATATTATATGTATGCATCGTACTAATCATTCGGTTATACATTAAGCGAACGCTGACTGCATCAATTTGTTACACGTACACATTTCCGTCAATCTGCATACGATTATAAACAGAATCAAGTATGAAGGACGCTTAGGAAGAGGCAAGAATTTGCACCGGTAACATAAAAGTTGCTGATATTCAAATGATGGGCGTCGTCGCCTCAAGAAACTATCACTTGGGTGAGGATCAGGTGTATTCTAATCTAATGATATACACTTCACTGTAAATGGCAATTCTAGAGCAATTGACGCGGAATTAGGATGTCCTAGTAGGCGTTGTACAATTACTATGCGGCCCTACCCATATTCAAGTTTATATGCATACTTAGATATTAATATTCAGTTGTTAATCGTTCTGTGGTTGACAAGTGTCATTTTAAAGGTACACTGAGAAGTGGGTAAAATATATACAATAAATAAAGGGATTTGCATGATTTGAAAATAAGATCCGTGTTTATACTGTTTTGTTTAACTGGTTTGTCAAAACCTAAATTTGTTTTAATAAAGTTGGCAGTCAGAATCTATTCACAACTCGAGTACGCATGCGACCTTAGCGATTATAGTTCGTGAAATTCACGAATTTCTGGTTAATCTAATGTTTTATTAGATTAATCCAGTATTTTAAAGTACCTCGGGGAAGAGTGGGAACACAGTGAGACGGAAAAGTTTAAATTTATATTACATAAAAGAGAAAGAAGTGAATAATCATGAAAACAGGACCTTTGGGAAGTCACTTTCTTTGGAAAACAATATTGATTCAAATATTTCGAAAAAACTGGGATTTCTGGTTGTTTCAAAGTTCCCCTTTGAAAGAGTGCAATGAGGCAGTCATTCTTATTTAAACAAATTTGTATAAAAAATAAATAAAAGCCTATTGCTTATGTAGATATAATTAAAAAGTAGTTTTTTTTTTAAATTTCTTCCTCTAGAAACAGTTGGAGGCTGCAATATTTTAACAATTTGTTGTTTATATGCTTGGATATAGCACAAACAAAACAACTATTGTTTTTCAAGTCCTTTTTTTTAACCCTGGTAATTGAGTCGTACCAAGACAAAATCGTTTAGTCTAATAAAACTGATTTTATCAAAGTCCAGTGTTAAACTATAAAAATCTTTGTCGTCTTCTGAAAATATTTCGCTACCTACAGAAGAGTTAGTATCATGAACAAAGGAATTTGTACTATCTTCATGATTCATTTTCAATGGTGTCCTCTAGTTTTTCAATTAATTTTAATATATTTAACACAGTTGTTTTTCTTGTTTTTATAATTATCAATATCTCTTTTTTCAGGAGAATTAGTAGCAATTCTTGTTTTGCCTTTCCTTCTTCTATACCCTCCAAATCTTATTACATTTTTTTTTTGATAACCTTTTATATCTTGTGGAGTTACAATTTTAGTTGTTTTCTTATTTTGCGCAGGAGTTGTCGATATATCTTCATTACTAGAAGTATCCGTAACATTAATGGATGAAGTGTCTCACTAGTTAGTGTCTCACACTTTATGAGTATCCACAACAGTCAATTTTACTCTAGTATATGGCCAACTTAGTAGACTATTTCTAACAAAAAATATAAATATATTCTTCATCATTTAGAGCGCAATCTTTCGACCATTATAATAACTCCTGCAATAGTGTTTACTTGAATTAAGTAAATATCGAAAATATAAATACATTCTCTATTGACATTAGCATAAATAAATAAATTTTCAAGAGTACGTTGAACAATAGTGGAGTCAAATGAAATTAAAAATAAATGCTAAATATAAAACAGAATACAAACACAAACAATATTTTGTAAAGAGCCAGTTGCAGGTACCTAAATTAGAAAAATATTAGTTTTTCATTAATATGGTGTCATTTCTGCAACAAAATATAAAACAAGTCAATTGAAATTTGAGGTTATAAACAACTAGACTAGTTCCTTTCACAAGTTTAAAGCTTATAAGTAATTGCAAGCTGCTGCCAGCGAGAGCCTGTAACGCCAAAATTTATGATAACCTTCATACAATATAATACTTATTCATAGAAGAATCTCAAGCTAGTCAGAACCAATCATATGCTGTGAAATCAGTCAAAAAACTGTTTCGGATGTCTTTTAGCCAATTGAATCGCGTCTAACTAGTTTGTGATTCTTCTAGCTTATTTTTGGATTTAAAATGCCGGCAAACAAGGCTACATTGTTTACTACCATTCCATATGTATTGAGATATTGATATAATATAGCATGCGCATAGGTCGATTATCTGTCCCGTCCACCACAACCGCAATGGCCTATTGTGCGCGGATGTTATCTTTAAAGTTCATCCATCAAGTTCAGGCCCTTAAGGTAGCACAAAACCTTTTTGAATGAGGTCGTTTTCAGGTCTTGGTGATTTCTGCGTTTGCAGTGACCTGAAAAGACACACGCTATTTCTTTGACATTTTTACTGCACTTTTTTGATTCCATATGTAAGTATGTACCTATTTTAATTATTGGCTGTTTTGTGTTTTGTTCACGTAACAAATTATCAAACCAATTTCAAGGGAGTACTTTTTCTTAAAATTATGAGCACCGCAGACAGTGGTGTAGCAGAACGGTTGCGGTGGGTGCGACCTATACAGGGTACCAGGTCCGAGGGAGTGGCAAAGAATTGCCGATTTTGAATTAATACAACTTCTTGTTACATAAAATAACATGTTAAATAATTTACATGGGCTTCGACTAGCGTTAATTGCAACAAATTGAGGGTGAAAGACGTAATGTTGTAATGATTTAATATTATTGAATGGAAAAATGGCTTTCTCAATAAATTTCATTTTATATTTTGTACATGGGATGACAAGGAGTTTGATACGCCACTGACTGGAGAAACCTGGCGTTACCGATAAGGTACCGATTTTCACAGCGAACAAACCTATCGTAAATAAGTCTTTAAAAATATACATGTAAAAACGTATGCTATTACGAATCATACATTATCTGTCCTTCTTATGAGTTCTGTACCGTCAACTGGACTTAAACGAGCTAACATTTATATAATAGTATAAATATCAAAATACGGTATTGTTAATTAATATTGTTAACAATAGGAATTTTTATTAGGCAATACCTACTCATTTCAAATAAAAAAAAAACAATAGTAATCAAAATTTAAAGAAGAAGAAGAAAGAAGAAAGAGAAGAGAAGAAGAATTTGTAAATACATATTTTTGTTTAATGAACGATGTTTGTAGAGAATGATATACTACAATGTATCTTTGTCTTTCCTTGAATCTTTATATTGTGAAAAATTATAAAAAAAAATATTACATTGCAGTGAGTTGCAGATTTCTACGACTGTAACTGTGTAAGTATCAATATCGACATATTGAAAAAAAAAATACACAAACAATTCCACATATATCCAACTAAAATTGGTGCGGCTAGCATAACATTTAAATAAATGAATGAAATTTCTTCTCCACACACCGTTCTTCAGATAAAGTAGCTCTCACAAGGTTACTAGTCAGGATTGCAACTATATAAGCATCACTGAGTTTCCTCCTACATCACAACAAGTAGTACACTTGTCTCATATACATTACCAAGATGAAATTTGTAAGTTCTCCTGAGAATCCATCCTCATTTAGTATTCTCCTTTTTTCTAACCTAACCCACTTATAATTCTAGGTGGCGCTTCTTTTCGTAGTCGGCCTATCTGCCGCACACGCTTCATGGCTTCATGGAGGAGCTCTCCTTGCCGGACCAGGAAATCCTGGAGCAGTCATTAAAGGCCCGGCAGCAGCCGGTGGAGCCATAGGTCCTGACGGCAGTGTAGTATCAGGAGGTGGAGATGCTGGAGCCGTAGCGGCCGGACCAACGCCTGGAGGAGTCGTTACCGGAGCTGTAGCACCAGGTGGTATCGCTGTTGGACATGGTGGATGGGGATGGGGTGGTTGGGGTGGTGCACACCTCGCCCCAGCAGCCGCTTGGGGTGGTCCATGGGGACATTGGGGTTGGCGCGGCTGGTAAACTGATCAACTAAACGCATATCCTCTCTACCTGTCTATTTTCCTTGCGAGAATAGACGCAACCGATTGTGTTCGTACTTTTATGTGTGTATATTTATGATATAAGGAATAAAGCTCAATTTTTTTTATCATCTATTGTTTTGTATATTCTTATGAACCCTTAGATTTTATGCGTTCGCAATGATCTTGTTTCGTGTATATATTATACAAAGATATTGATAGGATAAGGTTTATTATCAATAAATTTAAGAGCATTTATAATTTCTGGGTGTTGTTTCTATTATATAAAGGGTATTGTACAGACAAGTTAACCCTCCATTAGGCGTGTGTGCCTTAGACATATAAAGAAATGCACAGGCATAGATCCGCTGGACCTATGCGCGACTAATGAAGGGTTAAACAAATTATAATTATAAAAGAAAAATCCTGTCTTGAAGAAGTAAATGCTTTACAATGAACCATCCTGTTAGCTAACAACTTAATATTCGCATAACAGTATGACATGGATGAACTTTTTAGAGTAATCAACACAATGATCTAATCGAATGATCGAAAGCTACGCTTTTTCTAGGCTAGTTGTAATTTAAAATTATACACATTTTAATTGCTCTCTCTTCACGAAGACACCGTCACACCCGTATGTGCCGATGTGTGGGATTCTGGTCGGAGGGTGCAAGACCAGCCTACCCACTAAACCTCCCCTTCTTCGCCACGCGGTGGGCTCGGTACCGCCTTTCCAGGTATCAACGTCGAACACACCCAGCTATCACTTGCTCCTACTACTAGTTACTACGTTCTGATGTCTCTTTCCTTGTGGCTCATAATATGACGCACCATTTTCTTTACAGCATTCCAATTTCGGCTGCTCGCCATCATGACCGTAACCATGTTTTCCACGGACAGTTGTGTTCCAATTTCCCTCATAACAACAATTCTCTGGCCATCCCAATGTTCACACTCAAAGAGGGTATGGTGTGGTGTGTCTACCTCTCCACAGTATGCACAGTTATCTGCTATTGCCTTGCCGAACCTCTTGGCATAGGTTCCGAAGAATCCATGGCCGGTCAGTGCCTGCGTGAGGTAATAATCCGTGGTCCGGTGAGTACAGGCGATCCATGTTCTTATTCTTGGGATGAGTTTCTTGGTCCACTGTGCCTTCTCCAAGTTATCATCCCACCTCTTCTGCCACATATCTATCATCTCCTTCTCTGCCATTAATTGCTCTCTACAAAGAGTTAAAGGCATACTTTAGCACGAAAATTCTATTTTCCTATAACGAATAAAAGTCGAAAAAATTTAAGCTGTCCGGCACCTCCACCATAATTTCAACTATGTACTCCCACTAAGTTTTAGTTTTAAACACATAGCTCATTGATATAATATTAGTCAACAGCGCTTCGAAGGGTGAAATTTTAAGGTTTTGAAGAATATGTTTTTATTTTTTCATCTATTCCTTAAAACTGAAACCAATGACTATTATGTTATTCTGCACTTCGTAAGTTTTTTTCACATAAACAGATTAGTTATTTTAACTGGACTCAATATGCTTGTTTAGTAAATACGTATGTCACGTTTTCTAAAGTTTGTCACGTTTCAAAATGGATGCTACATGTTGGGGTTCTGGATGTAACCATAAAGTTCTAAACGACAAATTATACAGGTACACAGAATATTCTCTAAAACTCGAACGTTTGTTTTACGAAAGGTGACTAAAACCACTGTTATAAAAAAAGGAAAGGTATTACTTATGTATGGTATTACCAACCACAAGAGTCAATTTTATACTGATATTTTTTTGACATAAAATTTGGTACTAATATTGGTAAAACTAATTTTATTGATGAGTATAAACAATAACATATACTTACAATTAGCTAGTTACTGAAGCTAGGAAAAACTCATTGATGGGAAATTGAACAAACAGATGTTTAGCTTAATTGAGGAACATCAATGTGTGTTAAAACTCTTCTTCTATTTGCAGACTAACTATATTCAAGTCGATTAGAGAATTTCTATATATCTAAGTGAGCAAAAATAATAATCCATCATTTATTGAAATACAAAAGTAGTTCAAAAAGTGCATCAGAATAGTTGCAGGACCTGGAACAACCAAATTAATTGAAATAATGTCATCATCACGTTGTAATTAGGCCAAGCTGTGTGATTGAAGAGATGTGTTTCTCTGTATATTTAGCTTTAAATACTGGCAGAGATAAACCATGGTAAATAAAAGTAACAGAATTCATGAGACCAGCAAAGGTGGTGTGATTTCCAAAGACAATTTGATTCCAATTAAAAATGAGTAGCCAGAATAAGTTTCGTAAGGTTTGTCCCATTAAGACAAGTAAGACAATATGGACTTTGGCGAACGCACCGCTAGTTTGTAACCAATCTTCGGAGACTTTTAATAAACATGAAATCGCCCTGCTAAATAAAGGTTTAAAGCATTGTATTAACACTTCGGAAATGCTGATTGCTGATATCGCGTCAGTAGAATCTAACATTACTAATTTCGATTCCCCAACAAAAGATTACATCATAAATGATTGGAAAAACAAAATAATCAAAGGTTTGGAGGGTACTGAAACGAGTATCATTAATAGAAACGCAAGCGATGTCAGAACTATTAAAAGTATTACAAGGAAGGATTGTCTTTATCTAAAAGCGAACAAAGGAAACAAGATAGTCATTTTGGCACAAGCCAAATTATTCTCAACAATTTACTCTAATCGGGACCTTCTAAGACTTTGAAGAGGAATCCCTTGCCAGCAATGATAAGAGAAACCAAAGAGGCTATCAAAAGTTGTGCTAACTTAATAATTGCGAGAGCCTAAAGTTTAAATTGTCTGTTTCAAATCTGACGGTCCCAAAAATGTATTGCTTGCATAAGATTTATACACTCGGAAAATCTATTAGACCGATTGTATCAGGTATAGATTCGCTCACGTATAAATTATCCAAATAGCTAGTAGATGAATACAAAAATTTACCCAAAAGAGTTGAAAACTATCTACTTTTTTGGGTAAGTTTGGGTAAGTAGTAAATTCTCTAGATTGTGTAAATAAAATCAACAATTTGGAATTAAAGGATGAGGAAATTTTAGTATCATTTGATGTTTGTTCACTCTTTCCAATCGTACCAATACCGGGAACTATAGAATATTTAGTGGAACTCCTAAAATTAAATAACTACGGTTGGTGTTAAAATCGCGGAATATAAAAAACTAACTTCCTTATCAAAATCGTCTTCAAATCGACGGGCAGTTTTTTGAACAGTCGCAAGAAATGGCGACAATGAATTGAAGAAAAGTAATTTCAACCTTTAGTTGAAGAGGTATCTATGGTAAATAAAACCCTTAATTTTCTATGGGAAGGTTTCAATAAGCGACTATGTTGAGTAAAAAACTCAAATTGCTATCAATAGTTAATTAACCCCCCAATACTTTACTATTATCAACTACAGGCAAAATATTTAATTTTAATTTCAACGTCATTGAGGATATGCAGGACATATCGTCTACCAAATATAGTCACAGAGCATTTAGAGGTGTTGTTCATAGAAGTACATGCATTCATATCCACACGTAGCTAATATAAAAATGCACATACTTAAGCATATATTGAACATATCAGTACACGCAGAAATTGCAATACACAGTACCTATCTAACGATATGTAAAACTGCAATTAAAAAGTCGTAGGAAGTATGTGTATGCATTAATACACTTTCTAGATTGATTTATTCCATTATGGGCGTTGATTTTGACCTTAACTCCTCGCCGTCACCTGGCGCTGTTTTCTGCGAACTAAATGTCAAGAAAAGTAGATCATTTCGTATTAATTATCCGGAATGGCCGTGCAAGTGACATAAAGTTACTTGGAAAAGGATAACTAGATGTAATAGCATGTTTTAGAGTTTGCAGCTCTCTTTAAAATAATTAAATAATGCAATGACATTGATATATATAATATTATATTATAAGTTAAAATTTGGTGTCAAAGCATATTTATATAAAATCTAACAAGTCCAATAAAAGTAACTCTTGTTTATTCATATTTGGGAAATTGTGTTTTGTATTATTATCTTCCTTTTAGTGTATAAATGTATATCCACCAACCTTTGAAAATAAAAATATCAATTCTAAAATTAACCCCAATGTCCATAGGTGAAAGAAACATGAACGCAATCTGATAAATCGAACGGATTTATTGCATCAGTTTCTCCTATATAAATATCATATTATATCCAAACCAAACATAACAAGTCGATAAGCCACTTGATCAGCATCTATCATCATGAATTCCTTGGTATAAATTGCTGCAAAAATCTCTAATGATGAGCAATAATTTTGATATTTTTCTCAATTATTAGGTAGCCGTAGTATTCGTTCTGGGGTTGGCCTCAACCTATGCTTCCATCCTCGGTCTTGGAGGAGCTGGTGTCGTCCTGCAAGGACCTGGCAATCCTGGAGCGGCGATTAAAGGACCAGCAGCTGCCGGTGGCGCAATCGGACCTGATGGAAGCGTTGTCTCTGGAGGTGGAGACACTGGAGGTATTTTGGCAGGTCCAATTCCTGGAGGTGTTGTTACTGGAGCTATTGCGCCTGGCGGCATTGCGGTGCCTGGACTGGGATTAGGATTAGGTTTGGGAGGTATCGTGGCGCCTGGAGTTATTTTGGGTGGTCACGGTTGGTAAAAATGTGATTTCTTTGTGTGTAAGGCTGTGTGAAAATTGTTTACATATCAAACGGAAAACGAAAATAAAAATATAGATACGCATAAACTTTGTTTCTTTTTTTTACTTATTGTAGGGAAATATACCTTAGTAGCAGTTTTACTGAACAGTTAAAATACTAATTTCAATGAGAATTTATATCATTATTAATATTTGAGCACTGTTATGCAGTGTTTGAAGAAATCTTAAAGAATAGATTATTCCAATAGAAAATCATTGTTTTTTCAAGAAACAATAGGGATGATAATTGATAAAGAACATTTAGAAGATCAATACATTAATTGTGGAGTACCATCAGGATCTAAATTAGGACCGATATTGTTCCTTATCTATGACAATGATTTATGTGCCAATCTTCAAATTGGCCAAAACAAATTATGTTTACCGATGATACGATATTGGTGTGTAAATCAAAAAAATAAATATCTGTTATAGTTTAGGGTAAACAATTTCTTTATACAATTTGCATTTAAAATTTAGAATTAACTCTCGTACATTATTGAATTTCATAATTAGTAGTTAATTATAATTAATATATAGTATCTACAAAATACAGGGTTGTATTAAGAATATATCTTTTTTAATCATTATTATTAATTACTCGACCGAGTACTCGAGAAAAGGTTTTTTCGAATACAAGTCCAACGACAAAATATCATTTCTACAAGTACCTCAGTTCACAAGTAGGTACTCGTAATTTCGAGTACTTATGTACTCCTACGAGTACAATTAATTTGACTGTAGAAACGTTTATTCAATAGACATATCTATATGACAATAGTATTTAAGAAATATTAAACTATAATAATGATGGTTTTACAAAAACTGTAAACAACTGTTCAATGTCAACTTCACGTACGTCCACGTGTTCGTCTTTTCGCACTACTACCAACCTAAAGAAAGTTTATTGCTCTAACACCCGCCCTCAATAAAATTTCTCTTACATCTAAATAAACAAATTTACATTAAAAATATTTCATTACAAAAGTTTTTCAACATTATACTATTTAGAGGCTTAGTAAACATATCCCCTATTTGTTTTTGTGATTCTAAATATTTTATATCAATAACAGATTCTGACACTTTATCGCGAACAAAATGGAACCTTATATCTATATGTTTTAGTCTGTCATGTTTTTCGGGATTCTTCGCCACCCGTATGGCTGATTGATTATCTTCATATATGAGCGTTGGAGTCTTTAAGATATCCGCAACATCCAAGTCACATAATAATTTACGCAACCAACACGCTTCGCTGACTGCCTGACTTAAGGCAATATACTCCGCTTCCGTGGAAGATAGCGCCACCGTCGATTGTTTCTTAGATGCCCATGATACTGTACAATTAAACACTTTAAATATATATCCGGTTGTTGATTTTCGGTCATTAATGTCACCTCCCCAATTTGCGTCCACATAACCACACAAACTCTCCGAATTTTCACTATTTTTGTAAACTAGTTCCAAGTTCATTGTTCCTTTGATGTATCGTAAAACCCGTTTTAATGCATTAAAAAGTTCAGGATTTGCACAACTTTGGAAACGACTTAAAATGCTCACAGATATGCACAAGTCCGGTCGTGTACCTAACATCGCGTACATCAGGCTTCCTACCAATTTTCGACATTTGGTTTCTAATTCAGGGCTCCTTGATTTTTCTTCTTTTATCAAGTTGTAATTCACTTCCATTGGTGTGGATACCGGTTTGCAATTTTCCATCTCGAATTTTCGCAGAATTTCCTCTAAGTATGGTTTTTGGTTTAATCTTATTTCTCCTTTGGTTTGTATAATGTTTATTCCAAGGTAATTACTAGCCAATCCTAGATCTTTCATTTTAAAGTTTTCAGATAGCTTATTTTTAAGCTGTTTAATTTTATCATCTTCAGAACTTATTAATAATAAATCATCTACGTATAAAAGCACATATGTTCTCTCTGATTTGGAAAACCGTGTATACAAGCAGTAGTCATTCTTTGATCTTGCAAAATTTTCGGCTAACATGAAGTTATTAAATTTCTCATTCCAATATCGAGGAGATCTTTTTAATCCATATAGAGCCTTGTTGAGTTGGCACACTTTACTGCCTGCTTTGTCTGTCACCATGCCTTCTGGTTTCTCCATGAAGACTGTTTCTTTTAAATCTCCGTATAAAAACGCGCCTTGTACATCCATTTGGTAAATTGGTAGCTTATAGTGATTCGCTACGGCCAATAACGTTCTTAGTGTCGGAAGTTTAGCTACTGGCGAATAAATTTCACTCAGGTCCATGTCCTCTTTTTTCTGAAAACCTCTGGCTACTAGGCGAGCTTTATACCGAATTGGTTCTCCTTCCTTATTTTTCTTGATTTTAAACACCCATTTTGAGTCAATAACATTAGCATTGTTCGGTCTTTCCACTTCTGTCCAAGTATTATTTTCCTTCAAAGTTGCAATTTCTTCTTGTATTGCTCTGATCCATTGTTTTTTATTTCCATTTGTTGTTGCCTCCACAAAAGTGAGAGGTTCATTTGCTTCTGCTAGGTTAGCAAAATACACATCATAATCATCCATTTTAGTAGGTCCTTTTAAATTCCCTCTATTTCTTAAATTGTAAGTTGCTTCTTCATCACTATTTGTTGTGTTATCTTCATCCTCTTCTATGTCAACAATTGGTTGCAGTTCGTCGTTCCGATTTTCAATTTCTATTTCATCAATTAGTTCATTTTCTTGAACTTTCTCCATTGACAATTCCTCACGCTGGTTTGACAACTGTGGTTCTGCTCGTTCAGTACTCGGAATGGATGGTGTAAACACGACATCTCTAGCTAATTCTACCTTTTGATTATCTTGAAAATACACCCTATACCCTTTGGTGTTTTCTCCATAACCCACAAAAATTCCTTTTCTGGTCTTACTATCCCACTTTCTTCTTTTCTCTTTGGGAATATGTACATAGACTTCGGATCCAAAAACTTCAAGGCTTTTTATATTAAAACTTCCTTTGTACCACAATTCATAAGGCGTTTTGCCCTCAATGCTGCTTGTACCAGTTCGATTCAAAACATAAGTAGCAGTATTTACTGCTTCTGCCCAAAAGCATTTTTCCAGAGTCTTTGCCTTTAACAGGGTGCGCGCCGCTTCCACTATTGTGCGCATTTCACGTTCCGCCTTTCCATTTTGCTCCGGTGTGTACGCCACTGTCCTTTGGTGCTGGATTCCGTGTTTTTTTAATAAATCTTCTATTTCACCACTTACGAATTCCAGGCCATTATCCGTTCTTAAAGTTTTTATTTTATTTCCAGTGTTATTTTCAGCTAATTTTATAAATTCCAAAATTTTAGATTTTACCTCTGTCTTGTGTTTCAAGAAGTATATACATCTATAATGTGACAAATCATCTTTAAGAAGTAGAAAATATCTTGATCCTCCTATGGACTCCTCCTCCATGGGACCGCACACATCTGCATGTATTAATTCACATGTTCTATCGGTCTTTGATTTGCTTAAGTCAAATGGTAGTCGATGTTGTTTTCCCTCCATGCACGCTGAACAAAATTCATCCTCATTTCTTGAATTACATACGATTTCATTATGTCTTAAAACACTTTTTACTCGTTTAAAATTTTGATGAACCAATTTTTCATGCCACATTTGCAAATTGTCTTGTTTTTGTGCAATATAATTTATCATTTCCTTCTTTTGTATCCGGAATTTCATTTTATATAATTTACCTTCTCTAATAGCTACAGCACCTACCTTTTTAGTCTTATCGTTGATAAATTTACATTGTTCGCTGTTCGATGACATATTGTAACCTTTATCTAGTGCTGTTCCTGTAGAAAATAAATTTACCTTAAGGTCTGGCACATACAACACATTTTTCAATTCAGTTGGTACCCAATCGTGTCCATTAAATGCTTCTAGTTTCACTTTTCCTATTCCTTTTGCTTTGATCTCCGATCCATCTCCTATTCTTATCGATTTTCCTTCTTGTAGATTGTTAAATTCAACAAATTGTTCTTCATCGCAGCACATGTGGTCACTGGCACCACTATCGAGTACCCATTCTGACTTGCTGACAGATTCTCCCATTAATACTGTACTGATAAAAGCATTCACATCTGATTTTTCAGTATTTTTGTCATTATTTTCCTTTTTCTGCTTATTCTTATACCAACATACCTTTGCTATATGCCCTGTTTTCTTACAAACATGACATTTCCCTTTATTTCTCTGGCAATTCTTCTTAATATGCCCTAATTCACCACAAGCAAAACACTTAGTTTTCTCTTTTGTAATTTTACCTTTTGCCATCAATGCATGTTCTCCATTTTTTTCTTTATCATTCATCCGTTCATCTTCTATTATTAATCGGGACGTCAGTTCACTAAGAGTTTGGTTTTCTGTTGGTACGGATTCCCAGGCAGATATAAAATGTTTAAATTGCTCTGGTAGCGACATTAATATCTTAGTAATGATCATTTTTTCTGAAACATTTTCGCCCATTTGTTTTAACCTATTTGCTATCTCTTCTATTTTTGATACAAATAAGATCATCGATTCCCCTTCATGCTTGCAATTAAAGAATTTTTGCTGTGTTAGATGCAGACTTATGTTTGATTCGTGTTCATATAGGGTTGATAATTTATTCCATATATCAAAAGCAGTGTTGCAGTTTAAAACATGTGTCATTGGCCCTTGTTCCATTCTTGACACTAGTATTTCTTGAGCCTTTGTATCTTTCTTTAACCACTCATTATATTTTTCTCGGTCTTTTGCTCCTTCCTTTCCATTTCTTATGTCTGGTTTCCTTAGTTGTCCAGTCACAATTTCAAACAGATCTCTTGATTTCAACAAAATACTTGTCTGAAATTTCCACAAATTCCAGTTTGCACTGTCCTTCAAAACTAGATATTGTGACATATTTCCTTGCTCCATTTCCATTTCACTCATGTAAAACCGTTAGCACACGAAAAGGTAACACGTTTCACTCGCGAACTTTTTCGTCTTTCTTTACTACTATAAGAATGTCCTTACACAATGTCTATTACCGCGTTTTCTGGGCCCATAACCTGTAGAAACGTTTATTCAATAGACATATCTATATGACAATAGTATTTAAGAAATATTAAACTATAATAATGATGGTTTTACAAAAACTGTAAACAACTGTTCAATGTCAACTTCACGTACGTCCACGTGTTCGTCTTTTCGCACTACTACCAACCTAAAGAAAGTTTATTGCTCTAACATTGACTTTTGTATAAAGCCAGATAAGTTCTAATTTTAAAAAAATACTTAATTTTACAATTATTTAATTTTAAAAATCCTACAAATACGAATCCAGAGCCCTGGTGTGTAGGCAAATAAGTAATTTGACAATATTTTATCAAAATTTAAAATCAATTTTCAGTAGTTCTGATATTTGCAAAGAATTATATAATTTCACCTTGTAAGTAATAATTGTGGCATGATTTTCCTAGAATGTAATTTGTGTCACCATGCTATTTGATTCACATTATCTAAAGCCTATTCAAATCCACTTATTTTTGGTAAAAATATTTTACCCTGTCAAACTGTACAAACCTGTCAAACAAAACCATTTACACTGCTTCATTTGGATAAAAAATATGGTATGGTTTAACTGTATAAAATTATTTATTAACAATGCATAAAATTATTTATTAACAATGTTATTTCTTTCTACTAGATAGAATAGTAAGAAAATAAATTTAATTTAAAATCTGAAAAAAATAAATATACCTACGTCGAAAGCGTATACGTACAGTCGTGGACATTAGAAATGACCACCTACTTTCCAAATGCGCGAGATAGCGCTACACTCGGATTTGTGACCGTTTCGGGCGTTCCCGTTTCGTGCGTTTCACAAAATTTTCCCCTTTTGGGCGTTCGCTCTATAGATGGGAAGTGAATGTGCGTTTGAATTCCAGTTTCCTGCGTCAGTTTTATATTTTATAGGAAATATGAAAAAATAAAAACAAAGTTAAGGAGTTTTGCTGATTCCGTAGTTTAATTTCAAATTAAAACAAATTCCACATCAGTACATGTATTAAAAAATATAAAATAAAAGTACGTTCAACTATATACACTATATACAAAACTTCATTAAAATTAAAAAAAAAAATTTAAAAACTCTATAATTTTACAATATGTTTTAGTTTGTCCAGTGTGTCACTAAGATTCTGTCTATTTTGAATTAGGTCGCTAACAACTATTTTTAACCGCCTATCTAATTAACAATATTTTCTTGCTCTTTTGGGGGTACTTATGCACAAACAGTTTTGTTGGAAAACAGTATTATAATAATACATTTCTTCTTGAAGAACTTTCATCAATTCAAATATATTGGGATGTGCTTTTCCGATTCGTCTGTTAAGTCTGTTATGCCATCCTTCTACAGAGTTTGTAGTCCGATGACGTTCTCCATAGCAAGTCCATATTCGGTGGCGAGAATTATCAATCCATTGATCAACGAAATAATCGTTAAATTTAACAATGGCTTCATGGGTAGGAGAATTTTCCATGATACAGAGCCAACCATCTGTAACTTTATCTTCTGGCAGATGAGCTAATGCAGCACACTTTCTTATGTGGTTTCTTACTTCCTCGTTGTCCTTGTATAAGTTTGTTAGACCTAAATCTTGTACTTTGCGCCAAAGAGTTTGGTTAAAATGAAAGTTACATCCTTTGATAACTGTAACCGGAAAAACTTCTTCTAGAGCATTAATTGCGGCAACTTCAAAATCAAGAATACATTTTTTCGGTAAAAAATTCTTGACTTTATTTTTTAACAAGAAACTTGTATACCTAGTATTATATAGTTAATTTGGGTAATCCAAAATTAGAATTTTTAATCCCTTAACGACTTTACGCACGAAATGGGATTAAAGAAAAAGATATCTAATTTGGACGCCCGAAACGGGACTATTTCAGGTAAAATTTTTCGACGCCCGAAAGGGGAACGCTCGAAACGGGAAGACACCCTACACTCGCTGCATGCGCTGGACACCACTCTCTGCAATTTAGACGGTCATTCCGAAAGTCCACGACTGTATTATACACAAACGATGCTATACTTACTCGTAAAGTTCTGTAGTTTATACATACGACTGATTTATACTTATATTTTAAAAGAAATTAATACGAGTACATTCAAATTTTCGCCGAGTACAGGTATTCGAGTACACGAAAACAGATGTATTCGTGAATATATGTTTACGAGTGCAATATGTATTCAAATCCTTAATTCGAGTGCATATGCTCGAGTTTTGCACAAGTCTGTGAATATGATACTTCTATTTTATTTTGCAGTAGGATGTTAATAAATTTACATTGTATTTCATTAATATTAATACGTATACTACCATTCGGTTTTCATATAAATTATAATTAATAAAAAAAAATGAAGTATTTAATTATAATTATTTATTTCGTGCAATAGATTCTTACATAGTTAATATTAAATATTATTTTCAATGAAAACTGTTAATAACAGACACAAACGGACGTCTGACTAACATTTTACATTTAAAAATAAACCGAACACAAATAAGGTATTATAGATCACAATAGAGTAACCTATTATAGAAAAAGGCATGAAAGAAATTCGTAATTCTTGGAGATGTGTTCGATTTATAAATACGAAAAGATATGGATAGAGGCTTCATGTGGATTAATAATAAAAATTGACCTTTATTCCGTCAATACTATGTACCTACATGTATTTCAATTAAATTCCAGATAATGTGTTTCAGATTAACTATTTCAAAAAACAAATTTAATACCATCATAATTTTCTTTTTCTTGTATTTTACGCATATCGACAAATAGCAAGTTGATACATTAAAGTATGATATTTATAAAAGTTCTTTCTTTGTTTGTAGATTAAACGCCTAGGTCAAAATGTTGTAAATCTAAAAGAAATAATATTTTTGAAGGGAGCGGAAGAAAAAACTTCAGGTTCGATTTCTAAGCCAATAAGCTTTCTGGATCTTATACAGCGCGTGACTAGTTCGCCATAAGAGTCCAAAATCCGTACGAAGAACACATTAAATGGTTCATCAATTTATCAATGCTTCAACAAAGGTTTGTCGTAAAATTTATACTAAGTACTTTGGAATTCGTAAGTGTTCAACGATTAGTAGGTAGAATGTTTAAAATGTCTGATATCATATGAAATATATGATATTATACAAAAGGATCAAACGTTAGAAATTCAAGATATTTGCAAATATTTAATAAACGGTTAGGTTTGAGAAAAGCAAATCCGGATATATGTAATATAAAGTGGCCAGAAATAATGCAACTAATTGGATAAAAGATCTACCACTTCCTACACTAAATGTTCGAAAAATTCTAATGAAGCAGTTCAGTGGGTATATACAGATCATACACCTACATGCTTATCAAACTTATTACGTGATAACAATCACACTATTTCTAGAAATAATAATCCAAAAAATTAATACAATAATGTATTTATTGCTTGCAATATATTACAGTTATGAATTCAATCATTTTATAAATTTACCAGCCGTGTCCGCCCCAATGACCACCCCAGCCACCTCCAAGAGGACCGCCCCAATGTCCCGCTCCCCAAGCGGCAGCTGGTGCTACGACAGCGCCACCCCAACCGCCCAATCCCCATCCACCATGTCCAACAGCGATGCCACCTGGTGCTACGGCTCCAGTAACAACACCTCCAGGAATCGGTCCAGCTGCTACTGCACCTGCATCTCCACCTCCGGATACGTGGCTGCCATCAGGTCCGATGGCACCTCCGGATGCGGCTGGTCCTTTAATGAAGGCGCCAGGGTTTCCGGGTCCGTGAAGAACGGCTGCTCCGCCGTGCAGCAGAGAGGCGTAGGTTGAAGCCAAGCAGGCGAAGAAGAGAACAGCGACCTAAAATTAGCACCGAAAGATTTTATTAATTAAATTGAGCGGTTATGTAATTCTTGTTTTAACTACCAAAGCTCTCATGTTGATTTGGTGAAGTGACTGAATTGTAACTACGATAAACGCACTCACCCTGTGTGCTTTTATATAGGTGGAGAGTGGAGGAATTAACCTTCGTAAGGTTGGGTTTGTTATACCTTACCTTGTCGGCCTATTCTGTTATCATTTCTAAATCCTTCGTTTGGGAAAAAATTTAACTTGCAGTGCTTACTATTCATGACTAAATAAACAAAGGTGCAGTAGGTAACTATAGTGTTTTGTTTATTTGTTTACTACAAAGACAGAGCTCATTTATAAATGATACATTTATTCTATGACTAAATGCTTCTAAATATTTCTTATATTCAAATAAATACAAAGTAGTTCTTGATAGATATCGAAATAGACACCCACTTTTTTTTAGAAATACTTCCTATTTCTATTAAAAATGAGTTTCTAAACCGCATTTTGTACCAAATTTATTAGTAACTTGTTTGACACAATCAGTGCCATAAAGCAACAAAGTTTGAGTATATTATAATCAAAATTTTACAGGAAAAAGTTAAAAGCCAAGTTATATTCGGACAATTGCCAAATTAACAATTCACCCAAAAATTAACGTTTTATTCAGCCAAACCAGAAGCATATGCAATTATTAAATATGCACATTATTAAACTTGCAACCATATTCGGGACAAATAGTAGATATATGAGTTGGAACTTGTAGGAATATTTTTTTTCTTTTCTCTCTAGTAATTTGTACAGGTGCCAAACCGAGCGGGTGCGGTACATCTCTGGGTCACCTTTTAGTTTCCCAAATAAATCTTGTCACCTGCGCTCTAATACTTCGCAGTCATATAGTATATGCTTGGAAGTTTCTTGTTTTCTCCCACAAGGTCTGCAGTTTGAATCTCTATTATATACGCCAATTTTACACAGACATTGTCCTTCACCGGAGCATGTCCGGTAGTCAGATGTGTGATGATGCTGAGCTGTTTCCTGCTCACCTGTAGCAGTTCTGTCCCTCGTTTTCCGCATAGATTCCCCCATGAAGGTTTTATCCATGAGTATTTCTTCAGTGTTCCTGTTGTTTCGTCCGAACCCAGTCTCCTATATGTTTTCAGGCCATTTGCTTTGTTATCTTAAAAAATGGTTCTGATCCGGACATTTTTGTCTCTGTCCCTATAGTTCTATCAGTTTGTCAAGGCAATCCATCACCAGGTAAAACGACACTTTTCGACTTGATAGAGCTTTTAGTGCCGCTTGGCTGTCAGACATAATATGTAAATTCGTCTCCTGTGCACCGATTTCTCATTCATTCTTTTGGCGCACTGCAGAACCGCATAGATCTCTATGTGAAAGACAGAGGCATACTTCCCAAGAGCGTATATCCTCGCCCCAGTACCCTTAGCCGTCTTAGACCCGTCAGTATACCAGGTCAGGTCCTATCATCTGGTGTCCGGTATGTTTATAATCCGTTCCCGCCAATCTGGTATTAAAACTGTTTAGGTGCTCTCATACCAATGTCGTGCAGGCATGTGATGGGTCCGCATCTCCAGGATGTCCCTTCTAACACGTTCCGTTATTGACATAAGTCCCTTTATGGTCGTTACGTTCTGCAACCTGTACACACCCATCCTGGCCTCCCATTGTATCACTAGATGTAAAGGTGCTTCCATGGCTGCCGTGGGTGTGCTACGCATAGCCCCCTGAAGGAACATTTAAAACTGAATGTTATTAACTATCTAGTTACAAAACTTAAGAAACCCTACATAATCTTCTGGTTTTAATTCTTGTACCGCAGGGACACAGAAGAGTTGCAAGTTTTCGTGTAAAGTTTATGAATGGTTCCGATAGAGAGATTGACCTGTTGACTCAATTGACTAATAGATGTTTTCGGTGTATCATCCTTTATTTATTGAGCATTTGCAACAACTTCTTCAGTATCAACAACCCCTTGCAGCTATGAAAACAACTGATTTGTACAAAATGGATTAAAAAGTTAATAAAATTGAATAATCAAGGAAATAAGCACAGTTGAAATGCTAAATTTTACTTTCCCTGTTAATAGCTTTTTAAATATTAAAATGTTTACTGTATAGTCGCGATGTTGGATTAGGTTAGGTCGTAGAAGGCGCCCTCTGATTTTGCCTTCTTAATAGGCTCTAAATGATGGGCCTCATTTTTGAGGGTAGCTCCTTTACATAGCTATTCGCTATGGGATTATCTGCCCAGTACTTGAAACCTTGTCCTTGCCAGGCTCTCACAATGGCACAGCACATGAACTGGGGTTCCTTCCTCCTCTTGCTAGAAGAGTCTACAAATAGCGTCTTCTGCCAGGCCTACGTTATACACACTTTACATGACTCGGACCATCTTTCTACTTCTCTGACACAATAATGAATTGCGGCTACCTCAGCCTGGAACACCGTCGTATCCTCGTTCTTCCATATATTCTGGCTCCTAGGCCATAATCAGTTTTAGAGGTATCTGTATACCAGTTTGAGTCCGCTCTTACTGGAGTAGTCGCGATGTTAGTCGAAAATATATCTAGCTTGAGACCGCCTGTATATAATATCTTTCATATTTAATACCTACAACTTACATATTTCATTTATTATTATCCAGCACAATAAAATTATCAACTTATGGTTAAAGTGCAAATCACACCTGTTTTATTACCTTGAAAGTAAGTATATCTTTTTTTTTCAAAAAAAAATCACTGTACGATCAAAAAAAAAAAAAAAAGAAGAAAATATTAATAAAATTTGCAAATTACAACAAGTAAAATATTTGTTAGTAGCGGTCGAATTAAATAATTAACATGTAAATTTTAATTTATATTTGCATTTATTAAGTCCTCTTTGAACGAATTGAATTAATTTAAAAAAAAAGCGTTTGCCACGTACATATAAGTAGTTGACAGTAACTTACGTATGAACAATAAAATACGACCTCCGCACTTTCAATAAAAGCAGAGTGTAAATGATTTCTTTTTACTTCACATGGTTATCGAAGCGTAACAATTAAACACTGATATATTAGCATATTGCGTGTGAGATTTTATCAACATACGGTCAGGGCACACCCTCATTAAACATTCTTATATTGTAATAGCTTGCAAAGAAAAATATTGAAAAATGAAATCATCATTCAATTTTCACAGACATATTAAAAGTAATGGTCCTTTGATTCATCCTTGCGGTACTCCTGATTTTAATTATAAATTAGAATAAATATTTTAATTAATTATTTTCTGTTATATAAGAAGCAACCATTATCAGAATCACTAATAACTCCTTCTGGGCATAGACACTAAAAACAACAGATTATTAGTTAAACAAAACAATAGCGTGTAGGTGTTAATCGAAGAGGATTTTGCAATCGGGAAAACCAATTCTCTATTGCCTATATGAATAATTCATCGATAGATCGATACCTTCGGCAATAACTGTTGCTTTGTTACTTAGGTATGTATATGCTAAAAACGCCACAGTATTGTTCTCGAATTGACATATTTAAGTTAATTAGCTTTGCGCAAGTAGTATTGTCTATGAACAAGTCATTCCCATAAATATACCAGCAGCTAGGTGAAATTAAAAACGTGAAATTTTAGTATTATCAGTAATTGGCAAATGTAAAAATGATTTTTTTTTTTTTAATAATTATGAAGACTTTGCATACTATAATAGATCAATGTATACAGTAACTGTACAATTCACGAACATAATTCAAAATAAAATATTTGAATAGATTCTTGTAGAAGAATGGATCGTTGCAACTTTTGCTGCCGATAATAATTTATATTTCTAACACTTGAAAAAAAAAATTTAGTATCGTATACTATCTGTCTATTTTATGTTTTAACATATGTCATCGATTTTTGTCCTTAGGTATCAAATCGATACTTTGGAGTCAAATTAAAACCCGTATGAACAGAAAACAGCACGTATATTATACAGCATAATATTCGCTAATGAACGAAATTGTGAATATTTTTCGATCTCATCCAACCGTGAATAACAGGTACCAATTAAGGTGCGTAAGCTCACAAGAATTCACAGATAAAATATCAGCTGCTGGGGCAAATTAATCCTTGGGTGGTAACTCAGGTCATTGCTGCATTTGAATAATGTTTATTTTAACAGGTAATTAATTAACCTCAAACACAGTACATTTTTAGGTGTTACAAGTGTTTTGATTAATTAATTATAACATTAATTCCATACAAATTGAAAATAGTAATGACAATAATATATGTTTATTATGTCACAGTTTACATCAGGATAATAGTGAAATTAGTAATTGAACTATATGAACTAAGTACTTATGCTGTTAAAAAAATACTTCAAATCCTCTTCGAGGAAAGCTATTTAGTAAAACGACGCGGTGCCTTTTCAATTGCTAACTGGAGATAGACATATTAAGAAGGCCAAACTTTAGAGATATTTATCAGTTTATTCACTAGAAAGCTAGAATATGTTTTTTTGCGCCTCCGTCCAGAAACACTGATTTTGTATTACTATAAATCGGCCGGAAACTTACCATTCTCCGGCCTAGGCCGGCAAAAAGACCACTATTGGTTGGCAACACTATATGTCCTTATTATTGATGAATATGTATCAAAACTACCAAGAAAATTAAAACGTCAGAACACTAAGGTATTTTAACCTTGATTTACAATTCAAAATTCATACGTAATATGTATTGCCAACCTGTACTGTTAACTCCCTACCGTTAATTTCTTTTATTATTTACAACAAAATTAAGATTTGTCGGCTCAAAAAATAGTGTGTAACACACGGCCAGAAACTCTTTTGCGAGGATTCGCACTTGTGAGACCTCGGCTTCGCCTCGGCCCCACAAACCGTACTCACACTCGCAAAACTATAGTTTCTGGCCTAGTGATACAAGTAACTATTTTGGCCTCGTCAGCTATAAAGAGCAGCATAGGTTGATTTTACCGCTCTAGTACGTTAACGCACACTGCATTTTTTCTCATTTACTTCCAATGTAAAATACGCATAATTTTAGTTAAAAAAAAAACATATTTACCGATATTTTTATTGCTGTTTTAATTGTTATTATCAAGATATTACCTTGCGAGCGTCAGATATCTTTGGAGTTTAAAATAGAATAAAAACAAATTTTAGTATCGTCACTATAAGCAAGTATGAAACTTGAGCAATTTTGTAGTATATTCTCGAATAGAGAGCAAAAGTACCAAATTTTAATCGAATTGGTACTAGTTGACTGCATACGAAGAAAATCATGTCGGTATAGGGTTAAATGTGTAACAAAATATTTTCATAATCCTAATTGACAATTTTGATATTAGTCTGCGTAATATACTTGCCAACGTTTGATTTTGCACCATTTTTCAACACTCGAAAAACCCTTGTATTTTGATTGAGAAAACGTGCTTATTGACAAGTTAATGATGAGTACCAATTGATTTTGGCAACATTTGTTGTGGCATCACGTATAAAAACGATGGAAACACATCATTTCCTGCAGTATTAAGTACCAACTTTGATTGAATTGATGGTAGTTGACCACCTGCAAACTAAACCATGTTGATAGGATGAAATGAGTAGTGGAACAAAACACGTTCATAATCCTTTGCGTAATTTGATGTTGGTCTGTGTAACATACTAGCCAACTTCACATTTTGCACCAATGTTCAATACTGGCGAATTCTTGTATTTTATCACATTTTTGGTGAACGTGATTATCGACAAGAATGATTGCCAATTGATTTTGGCAAAGCTTGTCCGGCATCATGTATAAAAACGATGGAATCAAATCGTCCTCTGTAGTGTTACTCTCAGCGAAAGAAAACAGAACTTCAATATATTCATTCATCCTCCGAAGGAAGGAAGAGTTACGGGGACATGACATCAGTATTATATAAACCATCATCTGTGAAGGTATATTGAACAGAATTTATTGTAAATGCTTTAGAAATATCATGGTAAGGGTTAGAAAGTTAGTTTTGGACGAAATTTCGTTTTTATGAAAATATGATGTTTTTTGGTGATATGGGTTCATATCTTTAAAAAAATAAAAATATGTGCAAAACAAATTGTAGCTGGTAAATTAGACTGAGATTCAAAGTGAATCTCTCTTCGTTTAGAATTAAAGTAATTCATTGTATCAAAAATATTACTGTCGTCGTTTCAAATTTCATTAAGACATCCAATAACCATATTATTTCTCAATAATATGCGGATGTTGGTGAGGTGTATCTAAAATAACTTATAATTATTTTTCCCTGGCGTGCTGTTGCTGCAATATAATCACGTAACAATGACAGCAAGCGCGCGCCAAACATCACGCCTATACAAACACAAACTCAACCCAGCTCCACCCATCAGACGTTATCGGAAGCACTTTCCCCATAGGTTGCTCCAAGGTTGCAATTCATTGCAGATAGATTTTTTCCCTGGACTAATATTCCTTGGCGTGCAACGTAATATTAATAAAATCTAATCGGTCTACGTTACAAATATATCACGGAATGCAGACGTATCTATGCGTCTGAATTGCACCGAGGGATTTTGTCCAATTCAATCATGTTTGACCTTTGCAGGGACGCTAAACATGAAGCGGATGTTCTTCTTCGTCAATCGACGAACGTGTATGCGTCTATTGTAATTGTGTGTTTAGAGACTGGTGTTGGGACGAGGTCAAATCGCTAGTATAAAGTCTACGGTTAAGGTTTCCGATCTATCATTTGCAAACTGACGCTAAAAGCATCATCAACCAAAATGAAAGCAATCGTAAGTATTTTTTGGCCAAAAATTTTGGGCAAACTCACATATGATTTCGCACAAAGTTCGCAGTGATCTTCCTCTTCATCGGACTCGCAAACGCGGGCGGTTGGGGCCATGGTGCCGCCGCCCTAGTCGGCCCACCAGCCCCAGGAGCCGTCCTCCACGGACCAGCATCCAGAACCACTATAGTAGGCCCTGATGGTAGCCAAATCGGTGCAGCGGCCGCTGGTGGCGCAGTAGCAGCTGCGCCTTCTCCAGGAGGTGCTGTATCCGCCGCAGTCGCTCCAGGTGCTGTCCTGCACGGTGCAGCTCCACTAATCGCTCCAGCGATAGTTCCAGCCGCAGCATTTGCGCCAGCCCTAGCTGCAGGCCCAATTGTTGCTCCGGCCGCAGCAGTAGCACCTGCAATAACCGCCGGTCACGGTGGCGCTGTTATACGTGGACCTTCTGGAACCGTTTTTGGAAGTGCCCAACCTGGTGGATGGGTTGATGCCCATGGTGCACCACTCGCTGGAGGAGCTGCTGCTGTTGTCGGTGCTGCAGCTGCTCACGGTGGCCAATGGGTACCTGATGGTAGTGAGCACCTATACGACGATGGTTCTTACCATGGTGATTACCATGGGGATTGGTAAATTTGTATATCAAGCTGGAATCTAGTGAAAATCTACCTTGATGATTGTGCCTGAATGACTGCCGCAACGTGTTTAATAAATCTAATCATATAGAATACGCTTTATGTATATTACATAAATAAATTATTTTTTATTTAAATGAAAATTTTATTTGATTAAAATCCACTGAAGTCAATGAGTTTTCTACAGCAAATTGTTATTTTCAAATTACAGATAATAATCTATTGTGTATTTCTTATTTCTTTGTATATAGGGTTTTCCAAAAAAGTGGTTAGTTAGAAGTTTTCAGGCTTCACGAAACTCTTATTTGGGATTTGCCATAGTATGGTATTTACTTTGCTTCTAAAATATTTCCAAGATTCTTACACTTCCGCTTAAGCGAAAGTCACCATGAATTTTGTTATTTTAAATGGAACAGCCTATATATTATTATATTTTTAAATTCAGCACAAAATTCTATGGCAATTACAATTAGATTTCCCTATACCTATCTTCAACAGTTTCTGAGATATAACAATTTTTGTGAAGATTTTAACATTTACACCGTGATACGTAATTTATTATTTTCCACTTCTTTTATGTGCTAGAGGTTCCACATTTTAAAGCGTTAAATTAACGAAATATTACGAGGTTAAACACAGTCAAAGCTGCACGGCTTTATTACATCAACAAAAGCACGTTTGTTGCCATTTGATAGTTAAATATTTTAACCATAAATTATTAAGAAACATTGTAAGTTAAAATGAACAAGTGTTGTCTGTTATATCCAATCTATCTCAAATATGCATTATTACTGGAGTGAAATAAAGGAAGCGCCATCTTTACAACAATTTAACGTATTTACTGCCACATATATAGGCAAAATATTTTGCTATTATAATGTTTACATTAGAGCACGTGTTTAGAAAAGTTATGGATTTTGGTTAATCTAATCCTTATTTCTGAATAACGCTGACTTTGTTAAATTACTTACTTAATACTTATTATTCAAATAAAGCTCATGAATTTGTTAAATTAATAAAATATTAGAGGTAACAATATACTAGCACTGCCTTCACTATGGTTTTGTTGTTAGATTAACTATCACCTTAGTTACTTAACTAACCAATAACAACAATATTTTACAATATCTACCTGATCTACTAACATCTATCGTGTTCTTTCAGTGTGTAAATAGAAATATTAAATATGTGAGAACATACATTTTGAGTTAACCTTAATTTGCCAATTTAACTTAAGAATTTATTTATGCGTAGTCTTAAAAAACACTGAATTTTGTATTACAATTTCTTTTATAATTGATCTTACCTTTGATCTTTATGTAATTTAGCCTTTCCACTATTATTTTCTAATAAATATTTTTTCTGTAGTATTTCTTTTCTTAATTAATTAATAGTTTAGTGGAATTTTGACTTGGAATAATCAAAACTAATTTATATCGCAAGACGTTTCGACTTGAATACAGGTTATAATAACGTTATTATTGTAATATTATAATTTAATTACTCATACTAATATCGCCAAGTTAGTTTTAATTATCCCAAACCAACATTCTAGTAAACTATTAATTAATTGCATAATCCCACATAGCTACAAAATTAAAATTTCAAGTATATCTTTTATTCTCATCTCACCGTTTTGCTTAAATATTGCTTAGGAGAGGTGATTGTAGCTGCATAGAAAATTATAGACCCATTACCATTCTCTCGGTATGCAACAAACTTTTTGAAGTTCTGTTACAAATTAAAATAGTTGCTTATATCAAACTTTATCTGTCAAGTTACCAACATGGTTTTATTCATAAAAGATCAACTAAGTACTACAAACTTAGTAACAATAACACACTTTACAAGTGAGCCTTGATGTTATATATTCTGATTTCCATGAGATCTTTGACACATTTTATTATTCATTACTTATCTATAAACTATCTTCTATTGGCTTTTCCCCTAAATTTTGATCATTCATACAATCATGCTTACATAATCGACCTTCGTATGTTTAATTTAATGATTTTGCATCTGCTTTAATTGAAGTTTTATCTGGTGTGCCACAGGGATGTAACTTAGAGCCACTTCTTTTTAATATATATTATATTCATGACCTTCTGGACATATTGGATTATGCGGATTACCTTAAAATTTATAATCGTATAATATCCACAGCTGATTACTTGGTTCTGCAGAGAAATTTTGACATCATTGAGGACTGATGTAATACTAACACTATTTGCTTAAATATCAGCAAGCCAGCGATACTATCTTTCACCAAGAGTGTGAACTCCTATATTTTTGTATATAGAGCGCACCAGCTGAAGAGGGTTGCATAATTTAAAGATCTTGGTGTAATTTTTGATTAAGACTTACCTTTTTCCCCTTACATCACTTCTTTGTGTTAAGTGCTTATGTTTAAACAACATAAAAAACCAATAATTCTCAATATGCTAGATAGATTAACCACAATATTAAAGGTATATAAAGAGAGAAATATTTCCTATATAAAAAACCGATCTAAAACATACATTATCAGAAAATATTTTATAAATATTTGGTGCCACAAATTATGTTTTAAAATTGCCCACAAAAAATTGTGGTTAAAGTTACAGTTACTAAATACCATATAATTTTTAAGTAAACTAAACTTACATCTGGAATCAATTCACTTATTTGCCCTAGGTATCTACAACAATCTTTCACAGATCATAAATAAATCATAAATAAAAAAGAATGAATTAGTTGGAGTATACACATATTTATTAAAAAAGAAACAGGTACATACTGATTTTCCATATAAAGGAGAGTTTACAGGAAAAAACAAATCAATTTATTGATTATCCTTGCTAATACGCCAACTAAGAACAACAAATAGACCAACAGAGTGAAATGAAAGTACAAACATTAAACGTATGACAAACACATGGGTGTGTCCCTTAACATGAGTGTAGACATACGTATATTATGTCGTTAATTTTAAATAATTGCTTGCAATGTGGAAAAAAAAATGACCTTATAAATTAGATATTACAAAAAATATATATGCTATTTATGTTGTACGAGGAAAAGGATATTTTGTTGCAAGGACCTTTTAAAAATCTTTCAAAATTTCCGAATTCGTTTCAATGTATTTGGTTTAAGTACTTCAATCTAGCAAACCGAATTGGAGATGCCAATTCTGCAAATGGCGGTTGACAGTATCAGGGAGGATGCTAATTAAGATGCAATGAGATGTCAACAGGAGTGCTCGAGGTCACTTCTTCTCTATATAATACACACTTCTTGCAAGAAAAATATCATTTGTGCAGTGATAAAATATCAGGATACAACATGAAAGCTTTTGTAAGTATTTGACACATTTTCCTCACGACTTAAACATAATTTCTTCTTTTAATTTCAGGCTATATTTGCCTTCCTTCTGGCCATTGTTTTGGTCCACGGTAGTGGGGTGGCTGTAGTGCCAGCAACAGCCCATGCTGCGGTCCACGCTGGAGTCGTACCTGGATCAATTGTAGTCGGAGGCGCAGGACCATGGGGTTGGGGCGGCTTGTCAGGAGCCTGGGGTCCTTGGGGCGGTCATTGGGGTGGGTGGCTCGGCGCTGGACACAACGGCCAATGGTTGGCCGATCACAGCGAATTGCTGTACGATGATGGTTCTTACAGGCCTGAACATCATTGGTCTCATTGGTAAAGATATCTCCAGCGACGAAAACCGGTGTGAAAATCTTATTAAGCGTGCTTTTTATTGTACATTAACAAAAAATATATGTAAATTATATTTTTGTAGAAATGATGAGTTTTATTTTAAATTTTAATGCAATAGGTTTTATTAAAATAAAAGAATGTAGGATAGAGGTAAATATTCCCGCGAGATTAGCCACTAATATCGTAAATCTATACACTGATCGTAAAATAGTAATCAGAACAGCAGCTGGGGAGTTCATTGGACCCAGATCAACATCTAGAGGTTTAGCGCAAGGAGCAGTTCTTAGTCCGCTATTGTTCAACATCTATACTAACGATCTAAGCATCATAAATATAAAGATTATTCAGTATGCAGATGATATAGTGATTTACAAGATTACAAGATTCGTTCGACCAGTGTGTTTCGGTTTTAAATAAGGCCATAAGTAAATTTCACCAATGGTGTGATCAAAAACAATTCAAGATAGCATACCAGAAATGTAGTCTACAAATGTTCACTAGACACCGCTTGCCTCACCAAGTGAAATTGGCCAACATAATACTTCCATTAAACAATGTCACCAAATATCTAGGGATGTGGATTGATAATAAATTACAATGGAGAACCCATATTACCAAAGTAGTAGAAATGTAAACCTGTATCTCTAAGACGCAATTATCTGAGCGAGAAGTTTGTTTTAAAAAGTAGAGCGACGGAAAATAACATCGTGTCAAAATGTGCTAGACTAAACATCCACAATTTGGTTGGCACATATTGGAAAAAAAAAATATCTCCACCGCTTACATTCGCGTTTGCAAATAAACCTACAAATTACCACATGCTTTTCCCGAGTATCAAAAGCAGTCGCTGGTATAGCCAAATTATTGTCAAAAGAAAGCCACTGTCACAGATTCTAAGAATACAGAATATAGTGGCTAATGGTGTAATACCCAGGCCAAAATAATAATTAAAAAAAAAAGTTATTTTAAGCCCTTTGAACACTATACGATTGTATACTGTTGAAAAATCCAAGGTAAGATGCAAAAAATTTCAAACATTTTCTGAAGGAATCAATGCAAATTATTTTGATCACATATGATTTATGAGAATTACGCAACGTAAAACTCAGATTTTGTTGTAGCTGTAAAATTGTTTAAGATTGATGAACCACTCCGTGCTATTACAACAAAAAAAGAACTTTTATGAAACGAAACTCCGAAACAAATTGCATTTAAAATTTTTTAAAACGTGTCCAATTTACAAGGTTAAAAATTTGCCGAGACAGTGCACAGAGCTCATGGTGTTTTTGGTCGTATCACATTGAAACGGTAATTGTCGAATTTGAGCAAAATGGCTAAATTACCTACTAAAATTGCCAGTTCGAATTCATACGGTCAGATTATCCCAAAACTTACTACTGTCGCTGAAAATGTTTCAGAAAACCCAGGTTTGTCTATCACAAAACGTTCACATCAATTAAGGATCTCATAGGCCAGCTTTTAACGCGTTCTGCATAAGGATCTAATCCTTGTGTTTATAAAATAAAGAAATAAGAAATATTTCACCGTTTTAGTATAGATTAGGTTATTGCCAAGAAGTAAATGGAGGACATTTCGACATTTTATACGTTAAACTGTAACAGTAATTTTAATAATATTTTTCATAATCTCATAGCCTTAATGCCCTAAGTAATGTAATCAATCACTTAGCTCATAAGTGTTATCGGTTGTTGAAAACAGTTAATGAAAGTCAGTGAGTTCATTGAAAAAATTTCAAATTAAAAATTGGGGTGATCAAGCATTTTTCATAACACTACGATAACATCAAAAATAAATTTATTCCGTAAGTGGTTACCACACTATATAAAGAAGCAGTCATTGGACGATCACACAAAGAAAAAAAAACACGCCAACACATTTGGCATTTTAAACATTCAAACTGAAACCAGGTAGGTATGCATTTTATCGATATTCAGGTTGCATAATCGCAAAACAAGTATATCGAAGTTACACTGACCTAGGACAGGTAAAACTTATCCGACTAGTTGTGGACGATAAAGTTAACGACCGAACATGACATATATTAAATTCAAGTGCGGATGATACTTAAATACCGGTACAGAATGATTCTATTAAACAAACTGGTTGGCGGCCAAAACAAATATAACCTTGCACTTTACAAGTGTGGGAAGCAATCGTTTTTCCGGTTGTATATTTTGACTGCGTACCGGTTAAGATTATTAAGATTATCGGCTGTACCAAGAATACAAAACCGGTATAACCTAAAATTATGAATGGACATCACTGAGAATTAAAACATTTATATTATGCAATGGTATAGTCAATGTTTTCCTGTTTTTATTTATAATATTGACGAGTTTTAAATAATCTTTTTTTTAATACTACATATAATAAATACTAAAACAAATCTATAGTAGGTATAATTTTTGTAAGCTAAAATTGGAAGCTCAGTAGATTCAAATGTTAAAGTTAACAAATCAAATTTTAGGCGCTAAATTTGAAAAATTTAACCTCTCCCATAGTTTTTCTAAAGTTTGATTATTTGCTATTCTTTACAATTATGTTCTTTACCCACTAGAGGAATAATGACTCAGCAGAAACACACAAGGTTGCTCTAAATATTTCCCGTTGAATAATAACAACATTCCATTTAGATACTTACAATACATACTTGGGTCAATTTTTTTGTAATATCAAAACGACATTGAATTTTTTCTTTTATAATTTCAGTAGTACAATAATCGAGTTATTACTATATCAATATATAATATAGTCTATGTAGATTATAGATTAAATTGTTATGTAATAAACAGACCTGTAATTTGCTTTACCGTTTTTTAATTATGTTATGTACAAGAAGGGACAAATGTTTTTATGTGCTATGGTTATTGCTTGTAAAAATTGACGAACTTGTGTGGGTACTGGGGGGTTATTTACACTTGAAGGATTATAATGGGAGAAACACGAGGTCATAATTTATGTATAAAATAACTAGTGGTGAAACGGATAAGCACACTTGGTCGGTTTACCTAAATCAAGGAACAATGAACGCATTGGTGAGTACTTTTAATAAATCTTCAATTTAAATTAGAGTTTTGTTTGTGGCCTTTCTGCAAAATCTTTTCTTATACCTCTTGGAGCAAATATTACCTTTTCTTTTACTGCTAGGGCAACTTGACATAGCACAAGATTTTTCGTAAGATAACGTATTATTTATGACTTCACTCTTTAACTGTGATGCAATATTCCATTTGATCTTAGATAATAATAATAATAATTCCATTTATTGACAACAGCAGTAAAAACTTTTATTGCTACAATACATTGTCAAAAAGAAAGATTCTACGAAAAGTTCTATTCTTAATATATTTTGGTCACCCCCAAATTTGTCTTTAACCAATATTTCATATCAATACCTTCATAACTAATTTCATTTTGAACAGCTTATAATTTTTCATATCTCTAGCTTATTTACAAATCTTAAGGGTTTCGAATAAAGCTTCTTGCATCTAAATATCATTATGGATCACGCAATATCAGCTTCACTAATCTTAAATTGTTGAATCATACTATTTTGGTGCTACAACAAAAAAATTTATGTTAAACTTTAACTATTATAAGCATTTTCTTTTTGTTTCCAGAGCTTAGCAATCTTCTGTGTTGTCCTGGTGGCAGTTAGTGCCGGTTGGCATGGTGGCGTAGCCATCGTGGCCCCCTCTGCCCACGGTGGAGCTATTGGAGGAGCCGGCCATGGAGCAGCGGTCCTCGCAGGACCAGCCGGTTCCGTTGTGACTCATGGAAATGGTGCGTGGGGTGGTCATGGTGGCTGGGGAGGTTGGGGTGGTGCCTGGAATGGCGGATGGGGCGGTGCCGGTGCTTGGGCTGGCGCCGGACATGAAGGCCAATACGTACCAGACGGCACTGAACACCTCTACGATGATGGCTCTTACAGGCCGGAACATCATTTCGCCGGTCATGGCATCCATGGTGGTCACGGCCACTGGTGAATGTAGAAACCAAATGATACCTGTCTCAGCGATACGTGATATAAATATATGGTGTAACATACTGACTAGTTTTACGCAAAATAAATTATTTTTCCATGAAACGTTGAGTTATTTTTGGTTGGCTAACCATGAAAGAATTTTTATAGAATTTTATTTAAATTGAATAATCATACACACGTAAATCTGAAGCCACTTGAAACGAAACTATTAAAACATCTTGTACCTTAGTGCAGAATATATTTTCCAATGTTCGTGCCTTCAAAAGCAAGTGAAGACTTGCAAAAAAAGTAAGCTAAAAGCATCTTGAGTTATGTCCTCTGCATTACTCTGTATGGCTATGTAATACTCTTGTTTTATTTAACTAATCCGCGAATCCCAACGATATTTCTTAGATACTAAAACGTAAGCGGGACGAATGAAATAATTTCTCCAATACGGTGCTACCATAGGGCCACTTAAAACACATCAAACCAAACCTATACTTAAAATTTAGTCTTTTAGACACACACAAATAAAAGTATGCTGGTGTAGTAGACGCAAATTCGCCGCTAACGTCTCCGTTAGAAGTAATTGTCAAAACCCGTATGTGTTGTACACTGTAGAGCTCTCTGGTGCGATCTATTAGATACGTGTTTTAACGGGAAAATCGACTGCTAAAAAGGCTTACACTATAGTCTTCTAATTAACCTAGAAGACGCGAGTAGAAGAGCTAAGACAATTCTGGGCCAAAATCCCATAAGACTTAACACAAGGGTCTTCATTCACATTTTATCTCCTCCACCCTTCCTACCTTTTACCTTGACCACGCCCACTTGACGTCTTCTGATTGGTCAATGAGGATATCAGCTTCAAACCGCGAAATTTTAATGTGAGGGAACTTAGGTTCTCACAGAGCCCTAATATTGATCCTACAGATGGCGCGCCCGTCCCACAACAGGTGCTATCTAGGCGCGCATCAAGGAGGTTCAGGTCTTCGCCTAGTGCCTTAACTTTGACATCACCGTTCAGGTGCTCTATTGGTCAGAAACTGTCCTTTGCTATTCTATATACTGATGCGTATTTGCACGGGGAACGTAATGCTAAAAGCCAAACATGGATATTTCTTTTCGTGATATCTGCAAAAATGTGCCGAAAATAGTTGAATTTATTTATCACTAGTAAATCTTTAATTTGAGGACAAACTACTGCTCTGATTTGCCATCCAAAATATTTCTCTAGCTGCGCCCAATATTTTGAAACCAAGCAGAACCCTATAGCTTTTGCCGTTCCGGAGTTATGTTAGAAAACTCGCTTTTATCGACTTCTATTTGTTATATTGCCACCTAAAATTTTGTTCTGGGCAGCTATATATCGCCCAAAATCTCAATTATATACCGTCGGACATATTTATCGACAGCGATATTATTTCTCACAACTCGTCCAATTATCTCTTACCATTTTAGAGTTATGTGGATTGCCATTTTTCCTTATTTTGTCACCCAAACCAGTCCTTAAAAGATATTTTTACTAGTATCATTTTATGGTTACCCTAATGATCTTTAAACTCTTTCATTACCTCTCATTTCTCTTTTAAAGTTAAAATCTAAAAGGATACTTAAAAATAAAGGTCATAATTTATTATTATTTTTAGCACGAATAAAGTTCATCAGTTCCACTGTTTTATCCCTCTTTTTTCATTGTCGTACCCGAGATTATACATAGGTAGAATTTGTAACGGAATACAACGAAGAAGCAAAGCAAATCAGGTATTTTAAATTTCAATAACTGCAAATGTTTCTCTAGATAGCATCTAATTTTTCTTTTGCATTTTTATTAAAATTTCTGCAATTTTTTTTTATGGAGAGTATTTCTCAAATAGTGTGAAATACTGCTGCAGGCTTTATTTGTTACTAAAAATCCCAATAAACTTATATTTACTGAAATTTAAGGTGTTGATTTTTTAAATATATATTTTAGAATTTGATGCGATTCTTAAATCAATGGTTATAAAAATTAATAAGAAATGCATGTTTTTTAAGTAGCCTTTGGAATTCTGACAATGAATCATGTGTCAAGCACGTTTTTCTGCTTCCATTTTTAGTGGTAGGTGTAACTTTTTGAGGAACCCGGATTTTATTATTGCTGAAATGATCTACAAAAAAGGTTAACTTTTGCCAAATCAAAACAAAAGAAAAACATTATTGGAAATCTTTAACTTGCAGGTCAAGCTCTTCATATTATTTGAAGGACAGTGTGGTTTTAATAAAGTAACACATGTTTACAGGAACTTTTTGTCTTAATATTAAATAACGAATCGCCCATAATAATTCTCCGAAGATATAAATAATACTGTATCATAAAATATTACAATTAAAGTCTGGCGCAATATCTCAAGAAATTGCATTCATTTACTTACTCATATAAAACAAGGATATATACCATACTAAAGCAACATGATATTTAAAAAAAATGTAAATACGTTGGTTGTGTTATTAATGTAGTCAATTATTCAATAAAGAGAATATTGCATTCTAGGCGATGTTGGAAAGAAAACAATTTAATATTAATATTAATAGTATTTAGGCCTCTTATTTGCATATTGAAGAATACTTTAATTAGATTTAAACCAAATATATAATTTATTAGGAATGATAGATTCCACTAAGTTATTTATAGGGTGAAATTATTATATAGTAAACTTCTTTTAATCTTTATCTTATGCATTATATCTAAAAGATATACGTATGTAAGAATTTGATTCAAATCTTAATCAATCTTCTCATCTAAACAAATCCTTAAAATCAACATACACTAGGGTTGTACTAGAAGGGGACTGCAAGGTCGAAAATATAGTATAAAACACCTGCAAACCTTTTAGCGTTTATCATTCATTCACTTGTTATCACAGCAACAATGAAAGCCTTTGTAAGTTTACCTCCACACATTTTTGTCATGTCATAACACGAAATAATGACAAAATATTTCTTCCATGACACTAGACATGTATTAAAAAATGTTTTTGTCACTGCTTTTAAATTTCGTGTTGTGACATCTCACATGTATATTCCATGGAATCAGCTTTACAACAATCATCGCTCTTCAAATAATGCATTTCAGATATTTGTAGTCTTCTGCTGCGCTGGCATCGTTGCTGCCAGCGCTAGTGGGGTGGCCATCGTTCCCGCTACAGCGCATGGAGGTGTCATAGCCGGCCATGGTGGAATTGTAGGACCATTTGGTCTGGGTGCGGCTGGAATTCTGGGACCGGCTGGTCTCGCTGGAGTTGGGCCTCTGGGACTCTTGGGACACGAATTGGTGGGCAGCGGAATTGAAGGACAATACGTGCCAAGTGGAAATGAATTGTTGTATGATGATGGTTCGTACAGACCTGAGCATCATTTCGCTGGTGACCATGGCATTTATGGACTTCATGGAATTTTACATTGATAGATAACAAAGTAGATATAATATGATCTGTAATGGTTTGTCTCGATGTTCTGTTAATTTAAGCTTGTCTGCAAAATATAATATTTATTGAAGCTCTCTCTTTGTTTTAAAAAGGAAAATCTTTGAATTATCAAAGGAAAAATGTATTCTCAACGAAATTGGTAGAAATCTCTCCACACTCCTGTAGTTGTATAGCTGAATTTTAAATCCTTTTACTAAAATCTCACATAATTTCTCTCACTAATCTGATTGAGTCAATTGATTCTACAATTATATCAGCATGATCTTTTTCCTTAAAGACTCTTAATTTAACAGATATTCTATTTACATGTGAGTTACATAATAAATTTAATGATCTCCCTCTTGCTCCAGAAAATAAACCACCTCCAAATAGTAAAGTAAATAAACTTATTTGCGATTTCCATGACAAGAAAAATTACATAATTATGAAACATTAAAACTTTGAAGATTTGGGAATGGAAATAACAAAGGTGCATGGAGGAAAATTAATTTACTCAAATAGATTTTATAAGACCATATGTTCAATTTTGTACTATACAAAGACAAAAATCAAAATATGAATTTGAAGTTGGATTTTGGAAATTGAAGGTAAATGCAATTTTTGGTAAGAGTATGGAATCAGTTAGAAAAAGACATGATCTTAAACATTATTCAAACGAGTTAAAAGCCCAAAGAGCTATTAATGAACCAACATTTGGAAAATTTAGACCTATGGAAAGCATATTGTATGTTTTTCATTATAATGGAATTAAAAAGAATATAATGGAAAAGTAAAATTGTACATGGATACAGATTCCTTAATCTATCATTTTAAAGGAGATTTTATTAAATTTATTAAGAATAATCAAGATTATTTTGATATATCCAATTATCCAAAAGATCATGAATTATACAGTGATAAAAATAAAAAAGTAATTGGCAAATTTAAAGAAGAACTGGGCAAAAGGTAATTTGTTGGATTAAGGTCTAAATCATATGCATTTAGAGACAATACTGTGCATAAAGAATTGAAAGGAATTAAAAAATATGTACTTGGTAAAGAAATTAAATTTCAGGATTATAAAACAATTATTTTTTTTTGATCAGAAGGAATATCTTCATTAACAAAGCGTTATTAGGAGCTATGATCACAACATACTGAGGAATTAAATAAAAAATCATTGTGTTGGAGAGATGATAAAACATGTATCCAACAAAATAGTACTGATACATTGGCTTGGGGGCATTGGAAATTGAAAACACATTCAGATAAAATATAGGGTGGCTCTGGAGTCCACCCTTACAATTAGTTTGCAGCATATATAAATCAGATTATATATTCTTTCTTAAGAGGGTAAAATGTATTTTTTTAAAAAAAAATCTACTGTGTCAGTACAGGAAAAATTGACATTTATTTTTTTGACCATTATATTTTTTTTTCAAATACTATTTTTTTTTATATTTTCTTTGAAACAAAACCGATTGTCCCAATACTGGTCAATCGACATCTACTAATCCCATATTATTCCATTTCTTCGACAATTGGAAGAACCATTCTTCCAGCAAGATAATGCCCGTCTCCATTATGCAAGACGTTCTATGGACCGTTTTGCAGAGGTTAATGTCAATCTCTTGCCATGGATACCCCGATTCCCGGATCTTTTGCCCATCGAGCATGTTTCGGACATTATGGGCAGAAGACTGAAGAACTCACTGCATCCTCCGCAGACGATGCAAGCTTTTCAGCACGAATTACAGGTTGCTTGGGATAGAATAACCCAAGAGAAGATCGACCATCTGCTAGCATCGATACCGCGAAGAGTGCGGTAGTGTGTAACCAATAGGGAGGAGGGAGAAGGGGGAGCAACCTATTATTAAGAAAAATCATGTTTATATTCTGTTCTTTCTCTTTGAAATTTTAATAAATAGCTACCTTTTAGTAGTTAAACGTTTCTGCCAAGTTTGGTCAAAAAATTCGTACACCAAGAAGGGGTTGCGATTTCTACGTCACAGAGTATAGATAAGCTCCCTTGTCATTCTCAAGTAGTGGAGAGGAATGTGCGACGACTCAGAAAATACAGCTATTGTAAACATTAAAATTAAATAAAAGAAAAAATTGACTTTTTCATTTTTTGACATTAACATTCTCCCCCTGAAGATTGTGTGAAAGTGTGTCCTTTTTGCCAAACAGCACCATTTGTTGAGTCGGGAAATATTAAAACTAAACAAAATTGCATTTTTCACTTCACCCCCTAAGTAGGCCACTTCTAGAGGTATCAAGTATATCCCCTAATTTTCAGCCAAAAATCTCCTGGGGCGGCAACCCATACTCACTCGGCTATCGTCTTTAGCTTAAATTTGGTAATTCTTTTCAAAATACGATAAGTTCCAATGCAAATATCTAAAACAGAAAATATTAAAAAAATATATCTCTACAGTATTAAAATAATTATTTTTATAGAACATCCCTTTCTAAGATTTGAAAGTTTACTGTTTTGATATAAACATTCAGAAAACCTCTGAAATTTCAGAATGAAATAAAATGGGCGAGTATATTTACTAGCATAATTATAATAAATTTACCTGTCTACACCTACCAGTATACATACTATCGAATTAACCTGCGAAAAGCACCTTTTCCTGCTTCAGTTCTTCATGGCCAACTATATACTCTTTAAAATTAAACATTTCATAGTATGAATTCGACAATAGTTTAAGGTCAAATACGAGTATAAAAATCCAGCTCATTCACATATAAGTATCATTCACAAACTGATCCAAAAGAAGTCCAAACCAAAATGAAAACTTTCGTAAGTACTTACAATTTATTATTAATTTTAAATATCTATTCTCTTGTATTAATTATTTTTAATAACACTTCATTGATTATTAATATGAAAAAATTGCAGGCCCTTGCTGTCTTTTGCATTGCCGTAAGTGCCGCAGCTGCTAGTTGGCACGGTGGAGTCGCCCTAGTTGCTCCTTCAGCACATGGTGGCGCTGTCGCTGGACATACTGGTGCGGCGGTCATCGCTGGTCCATCAGGAACCATCTCCACCCATGGACATGCAGCTTGGAATGGCGGTTTGGGTTGGGGTGGTTATGGAGTAGCGGGTCACGGTTTGTTGAATGGAGTTTGGAATGTTGGTGGTCACAATGTTTGGAATGGTGCTCATGGTGGTTGGGCTGGTTCTGGTCATGAGGGCCAATGGATCCCTGATGGTACCGAACACCTTTACGATGACGGTTCTTACAGAGCAGAACATCATCACGGCTGGTAGAAGTTGATTTTAAAATTATGTGACGAACTATTCTCCTGTATTGGACTTATGTACAAGAAAAGTGTAAATATTGAACAGTGAAAGTATTATATGGATATAAGGTTATAAAATAAACGAATATGTTTGATGAAAGAGTATTTTTATCTAACACAAATGCTAAGGAAACAAAGGAATCGCCACATCCCTTTTATAAACTTGCAAATGTATTATATTTCGAGTGGAATAATAAAAAAGCTTTGCTATCACAATTTCTTTAACGATAAAGATGAATAACTTTAGTTCTTAGCCTAAACTGAAAACTTTTATTTCTAACATTTCCACAAATCTTTCTTCAATAATACCTGTTGCTTTTTTTCCAACTTGAGCATATTATTGTAATTCTTTCATATAAGTACTATTTATACAACGTATTCAATTGCATTTCTTCATAACTGCCAACACATTCGTAATAAACACACTATACGTATAAAATTAGCCAAATACGGAATAAACCAGATGTTTCCAGCATGACGGACTAGCTCAATTTAAAATTAAAATGCGACTACTACTGTGTGTTCGCACTGGACGACCTTAACTTTCGAATAGTTTTCTGTGTCAATATGTGGTATTTTTATAGACGCAGATCAATGATCTACCGGCTCAGAATAGCTGTCGGCAACTAGGAAGTTGTGTATCAGTACAGTTATCGCATATTTTGTACTGCTTTTGTGTTGCTGTTAATGACATTAACCATTAAGTTTATGGTGTACAGAATTCTGCGAGGTAGAATTCTGATTTCACTAAACTATTTAGAATTTACCATATATGTTTTCATTTATCATAAATATTATTGTTTCTTACTAATTTAAGTAAAATTCTCTTTGCAAAATATATTACCCAATATAATTTCCAACATGAATGTGAAATTTTTATATTTATTGTCACGAGGTTCTTTTATTTTTTCAAGCTTCATTAAGGATTTATCTAATCATGTTAATGAATACTTAGGTTGTACTCTCTGTTGATAACACAGCATAAAATAATGAAAATGACTTACAACAAAGAACTTAGGACATCATAGAACCGTTTGGAAATTGGTATACGATCAAAACTAGCTAATATTTAATACAGACGGAACAGCGCTTATTTCTTCCTTCCAAAGAATACTTCATAGCTGCAAGTAGTACATTAGATTACCCTTTTGTAAGTGATTTGTTCGAAATGGGTTAAAAAAAGAGATAAAATGAAAAAATTACTAAAGTAAACACACTTGGAACGCTAAAGCAGATTACTTTTAATATCAAATCGGAATAATTCTGACAATTGTCAAGTAAACAATTACAAGGATCAGGTTACCATTTCTCGTTTCTGCTTTATCTTAATTTAGCAAAAATCTCAAATAACTTAATGATGGTTTCATATGAACATTAGTTATAATATGCGTACATAAGCCCTAGGTATATAATTCATAAGAAAACATTGCACATTGCAGGCTAATGCATACATAAATAAAAAAAAAAACTATTCTTGTGATGGGCGTTGTCTCAAAATAACTGTAAATGTCAGGTATGAGTGAACAAAGAAAATATGGGTACCTAAAGCAATTGCAATATGTATGACTATACAACGCAAAGATTAATAGGCTGCAATTAAAATAGACTTTAGCATAAATTATATTAATAAACAGTATCAGGGACGTATTCGAACGAAATTGGAAGCAGATATCTTTAGTGCTTAAAGAGAACACACCAGAGTTGGGCATTAAACCTCTGAAAAGTAAAAGAAGAACGAGTACTTTCAACAATCAAATACTTTCGATTTTTAGTACTCGAGAGCTACAATCACTTTAGTTCATATACTGTGTGAGTACTGAACATAGACAAATTCTATGTAAAGTCGTAGTTTCACTGAAGGATAAATACATCTTATTCTGAACCTATACTAAATACAATATTTAGTAGATGAATGTATGCATGAGAGCATTTCTGTGATTTTGTCTTTCTTAAAACTCTATCTTTAAAATTTTTTTGAGACCTCTGTTTCTACAGAAAGTTTCGCCGTTTACCATTTAATCAAAATTCAAGTTTTATGCAATTTTTAGTAATGTGAACATAAAATATTTTTATATTGAAATTAGTGGAAAATTGTAATTAGCCCTATATAAATTTACTCGTGTCCATATTTTAAGAATAAATTTTATTAATGATAAGTACTACAAATATTTATTTTTATCAACATATTTATTCGTTGCGTAGGAATGAAGGTAAAAGTCACTTTAAGTTATTGGCTCCAGATAAAGATAAACAATACTTTTATTTATGGCTTACAGATAAAGATATGTTTATTTATTGTCTACGGATAAGGGTAAAACATACTTTTATCTATTACTCAGGGATAATAGGTAATTTATCTTTATAGGTAAATTTATTCCAATAATTTTTTGCCTAACTCTGCAACATACTTTTAATTTGTTTATAATAGGTGCAGCATACGTCATAATTTTAAATAATACCGTTTTCTGATCAGCAAAATATATTAATTCAAAATTGCTGGAAAATACTACACAACCGGTCTTTCTTCAATTGAACTAATTAAAATTGCAATTTAAGTAATTACAATTAAAGCAACAAAGTTTCCTGCACTTAAATATAATTATTAAAAAAAAATCTGAGGACATTACATCTCTATATAAATGATTCGGACATTTCAAAATATGTTACAGTTTAATAAAGGACTGCTTATAGTAAAGAAAAGTCAAAACCTGCAAAAATGAAGTTTACAGTAAGTTGTATATTTTTGCTTATATATGTGTGCATAATGTACTACTTATTTCAGGCTATAATATTTACTTTTGTTTTATTCGTTGGAATATATTGTGTTCCTGTACCATCACCAAGAGTAAGTTTAACAAAAATATATAGATGAAATAATCATGTATTTCATTAATAATTGTTTTAAAATCAAAGAATATTTGTTTCTATTTAATATCATAAAATATTTGTTGATAGTCATTTTAACCATAACCTCAAATTGTTACATTGACATCATTGTTTATTTGACCGACAATGTAACCAACCTAAAAAAAAACCTACTAAATTCAGCTTCTTTCTTCAGCATATAAGCAATTGCTGCTTTATAGCTCCCTTTTCGTATCTGAGACCACATAAACATATATCATAGAGAAGATAGTAACATATACTGATATATGCATTTTAATTGTCATAACCTCAAATAATGCAACCGGAAGTAGCAATGTGCAGCTGATGCGACGATTTGGCAATCGCGAATCGAATTCCCATAAGACGTATACTGCATCTTAAGGTTGAGACGAACTATAGTTACAAAGAATTTAATATTTAATTTTATTGCAAACTGTCAATTTGCTGTTTTAGTAAGTTTCTTTTTTTAATTTATTCTTCTATTGTAGGCCGATCCTAATGTAGTAGCAGGCGCATACGTTGATCCTGTTCCATATGTGTCTACAAGAGTCTATACAGCTCCAGCATATTATTCCGCATATTGGAACACCTACCCTTACAGCAGCTATGCATATTTGCATTTAGGATAATTCAGATAGAAATCTATATTACACATACCTACGTAGATACATTTTATAATCCTCAATAAATCAAATATATGTAAATGTTTTCTATAAATATTGTAATAGCTATAACATATACGAATTCTTTGTTTAAATCACACCTTTTAATATTATTTATTACTCTACCTTACCTCATTGTCAGTACATTTCATACACAATAAGAAAAAATAGAGTTTGCTTTAAATGTATATGCTGTTGATAAATGTCAAGTTATCACATTGACCGCTACGGTTTGAGACTTTCACTTGGGTATAATCATATACAATATAATGCACCATTTTTTTTTATATTATACATAGGTACATATGTGTTTGTTTAGAAATAAAATGCGTGGTCACTCTACCATTTCCTATTGGTATATATAAGTGTAGAATTGTTCGAAACCACCTCATTTATGTAGACGTGGATTTAGCGAGAGAATGTATCTGTAGTATAGCTGAAGGCTATTCATAATAGAGATATAAAAAGTGCAAGAAAATCACGAAATGAAAGCTGTTAAAATCATTTCTTTTTCTTCATAATTTGTAATGTATAATTTAAGACACTCTAATTAATTTATGATTTTATCGCGTGGATTTCTTTTAGAAACTTATTTTTTTGCTATCTAATAAGTAAATGTACACTTTATAACTGTTAAGTATAAAAAGATATTTAGATAACGAGTATCACATGACTGTCATTTGCAGAATGTTTTTCACGATTCTTACATTTTTCGTAATTTTGAAATATTGACACATGTACGAATTAGAATCAGATACGGCAGCATTTTTTTTTCTGTTTGTCCCATTTAAACTTTTTAAACTCATTAACTCACACTGTAAAAGTGCAGAAAATTAAAACTTTTTAAAGTCCTATTTCAAATGACAAAAAGAAGATTATATAGAGGTTGAAATTTTTAGTTTTTACCCTAAATATCAAATATTTGATTAACAAAAATATATATGTAGCTTGCAACTAGAGAATAACCTTTTAATAAGAGCTGTTAAACATTTTAGTAAAACCAAATCTTGATGTCCTGTTATCCAAAAATACCATTTTAACGTATTATATAAATACCATATTTATTTGAATGAATGAAACTATTATCAGATAGGAGTGTTATTTTGGATGTTATTTTATTCATTGGCGTCTCGTTTATTTTACTTATTCTTTTTTTTGTTCCTTTATGTGTTGTATGATGCTTTTGTTTGCCATAACTCTTCTTCTGGTCGTCCAACAATCCGTAATGACGAAGTATATATGTACTTAATAACTTAATAGATGTAATAAAGTCTTGATCAGTGACGTAACTAGATTTAAGCAGCCCCGGGCGGCTGTAAATACGCCACAGGTCTTGATCATAGTCAATTAGCTCAAAAAACTAGTGCCTACCTGCCTAAAGATAGGTATGTAGGTACTAGTATATTTATATTTATAATTGCATTTTTTTAGATTTATTTCATGATTCTTATCATTTAGACGTATCATAAAGTTGTAAAATTTTACTTACTTTATAAAATTAATTTACGTTTATTTAATCCCGTTAGCCGGATTTGTTTAACAGCGTTCGTTTATATACTCCTATCGGATTACTCTGAAAAGTAATCCGGTTACTGAATTAGTGATCTGATGAAGAGCCAGGGTTAGTAGAATCGGTTTATGACCAAATAATAGCCTGTGATGGGTGGAGACTGTGGCTTGAAAACTATAACAAAAATCCCAAATAATAGACATAACCTCAAAAAATTAAAGAAAATACTCGTGTAACAACGCCTGTTTACCTTGTATTGTATCTTGTAGGCACGGTTTAGTACTTGCTGACTAACGCTTCGGCGCTAGTATCGATTTTTTGACCAATAAGATTGAAGTATGATGACGCGTCGTCAACGACAACAAAAAACATTGTTTGAAAATTTTATACACATCCGTCATTTTGAAATTTGTGCGTTTTCAGTCGTTTGAAATTGCTTTTATCTCTTTCTGATTTGTGAGTGAAAAGGCTGTAATAATTGTGAATATCCGTATTTGCAATAATAGGTGGTATTAGGTTATAGTTGTCAAATAATATTGCACGTATTTTTTTTTCTTTTGATAAATAATTCATAAAAAGTTTTCTTTCAACAAAATAGGTTAGTCGCAACAGTTTAGTATTCGGTTGTAACGGGATAGATAGAGTAAAATTTTGTCACATTTCGGCGTGTTTTGTGTGGTGACAACCTGGAAATCGAATCTTTTTTTTGCGAAAAAAGTGATGAAGACGTGCCCGTCGAACGAAAAATTGCGAATTTTCATGATTTTGAAGTCATTCTACACCACACAGATCCAAAAATTATGCAAAACGGAATGCCGGGCTGCTTTTATACATAGCCTAAAAAAGGACTAATTACCGTAACTTAAAACGTAAATGCCTATATAACTTCTTGTCAATTCATTTACCATGAGACTGCATACTGTATGAATTGGTTGCTATGTCATAAAGAAATTTTGTAGGACCAATCTTTTTTGAAGAAAACATAATCAGTTATTATAATATTTTGAATAATGAACAGATTATTTTCAGTATGATAATTTCAAACACTGCAAACTGCAAGACAGGTATTGACGGTTTTACTATTAACGTTCTATATAGAAATAAATGGAGATACTATGTATTTGTTTTCGTTGTTTTAAAATAAATAATTTCGTTTCTAGTTCTTTTGATACCTTTTTTCTGTTATATGTATGCACAGTGGTATGCACTTACATTGGATTTATGTTTGATAGATTTCACTCTAAACTAACTTGCGTATTAAGTTGCCTAACCATAAATTCTGTAAAATAAGCAAACACGTCTATATAGACCGCGTTTTCAAGGTTTGAATAATTAATTTATCGTAGCAACACAATCATTTTTAGAACCCGCTCGTTGGATAAAATTAATTCTTGGCGAATGCGCCATTTAGGCAAGAAGACTCTAGAATGACTTATAAATTTAGGTGCGATATTCAAACCGCAGCATAAGTCCTGTTTATTTGCAGTAATAATTTATGAAATTCCTTAGATGTTTTGGAATATAATCAGAGAACTACTTATGAAAAAAATATAAGATTTCACCTATTTGTTTGTTTGTTTGTTATTGGGCAAAGCGTGTGGTTGTTGAATACACCTTGATACTTCTAGACACTAACATCTATTGATGTATTATACCATCCTCATTGAAATTTTTACGAATCTGGCCGTGTTTCAACCTTCCGTAGAGATTTTTTACGTACCGAACATCACATTAACACTGGACCTATGACATTACTTCTTATCCGAGTAAAAGGCATGCTTTTATCTACGATTAATAATGTTGAAATACAATTACAACCAAGTACGTTTCCGTTTATTATGTGACACCATTGGTTAGGGGACATACAGCCACATTCTTTGATATTACAAATTGACATATTAAATACCTAATATTTAATTACTTCTTAAAAACGTTTGCTCGAACAACACTTGCCAAATCTATAGTGTAATATGGTATCAGCATCATTTGAGAAATAAATTAAAATTCATAATACCATTCTTCATCAAATATTTTTATGTAAAACTATCGACTTTGAATTCGTACTTATTGCATTATTAATTATATTTCATAGATTTTGATAGAAATTTATCACTGATTCTAGTGTGAGGGACAGGAGTCAAATGTAGGTCCGATATTATTTATTTTTTCTTTTATATTAGGTGTAACCAATATAAATATTGTCCTAATACCTACTTTAAATTTTGCTGACATTAAAGTTTGGATATCGACTGTTTGTTATTTTTTGTACGTATTTATCTTTTATATCACACGAACTGTATAAAACACAAAATGGAACAAGTTTCAACGCAAATGCACGCAATCAATGCTAAAAATAAAACAAAATTAAATCATTACCGTTCGTAAAAGTGTAAGGTAAATGTTCAATATTTCCCAATTAAAATAATTGGAATATTCATGTTCTTTTACCTGGATAATCTATTTAGTAAGAGTACCGTTCCTTCTGGAAACTCGTAAGAAAGGGAAAATGCAAAACAAGTAGGAGTCATTACCCAGACACCTGGCTGACCATAATTTACTCTTACTTCTCGAAAGTAAAAGTAGAATCGGCACACAAGAGTCTTGTTATTTAAACATCAACTCTTCGACGGCTTTGTGAAAGTATAGTTGATGAGTCGACTTGAAAACTGGACCAAGCTGTACACACCCCAAAATGTCAATTCTAACTTAATATGAATTTTGCTGCTATATTTAGTTAGTTTAGATTGATTCGTAGATAACAAATTGATTTATACCATTTACAGTAGTAACGATAATTATTGACGAATGTCACTATAAAAAGCAAGAATGGCTAGCAGTAATTATTTTCTAAACAATTCATTAATTGCATTATTTACATAATTTAGACTTCGGTGCAACTTTCGCACTAAGAATCTCTGCACGCCATAAATAAAACGTAAATAAAATGTCTGACTAGAATAAATTGCTTTATAAACCATGAAATATGTAAAAATTATGTTAAAAATTGCTCATTTCCCACCCCTCCAGGAAATGTTTTTTAAACCATGAAAGGCGCGTTTGAGATTTCCGCTATCCGCCCATTCAGAATTCAAATAATTATCGTCGTCATCTGTTTCCAGCTTCTTCAACTCTTCTTGCTTCCTGTAAGCGTGTAACATCATCTCTTTCCTCTGATTATCTGACATTACGGGCTCTCTACCTGGTGGACCATCTCCACGTTTAGAAATCTTCATAATTACCTGCAAAAGAACAATGGTGACCAACATTTTGATGAGAGAAATTGCTGATGGAATCTAAATACATATATGCAAACATCAAACGTGGAAAAGCTTTTTCCTATTTTTTACCTTGCAATTCTCAATTTTCCCAACGTAATCCTTCACAGTTTTCCCATCTCTATACATCTCCTTACCACAGAACCACAACTGCGCCGACGCTGGATCTATCACCTCCAAGGAGGCTTGAGTACCGCTTAGATCTTCAATATTTTCAAACTCCATCCGTATAATGTCGTGTGGTGGTAACTTCATTGGGTACACTATTGTGACAGCACCTTTCAGCATATCAATCGCCTCTTGAATCACCTTCTTTGTCAGACACTTCTCTTGCGCCACCAACTTCTTCGTTATCATCTCTTTAGCTTGCTTGACGGTGTTGTTCAATAAGTCTTGCATCTCTTTACGCGGTTGCTTGCCGTTCCTCCGTCCTATGGGATCCTTCACTTGGGTGAATCCACCGCTTGGGATGCATTTCTCACCGAAATGGTCGACTAGTTTTAATTCTTCTACCTGCTCCTCAGTGAGGCCCAAGATTTCTGGAGGATATAACGTTCCGTACTTGGCCAATTCTTCTATTTCACCACATATCCTGTCGATTTTCAATCTGCCGTTGTATACGGCTGTTATGTTAATGACCAGATCTTCTACTGGTGTGTTTAGAGTTGTCTCGTAGAGGAATTGACTTTGATCTTTGTTTTTGATGTGAATGATAACCATTTTACTTGTATTATGTGGACGACGTAATAATATTTGACGCACAAATTGTAGAGTGAGGTTGTTTTAGTATTTGACAGGACACTCAAGGATTTAATAAACTAGTTTCTAAGGTAACATTAAAAATTTGTATAATCAATAAGAGTTGCACACAATAACATGTTCCCAGTACAATAATTTTATTCAAGACGTGCAGTTTTTATTTTTGTGTTTTGTAATAGAAGAAATCTGTACCTATGACATTTTTAAACTTAGAATTAGAACAGTTATTAAACTATGGAATATTTTGCTTGTAAAATATATCTGATTTGAATAAATTTCTTATATAATATGTTTAACATACATAGATAGAATAGACACTATTTTCTCTTCAAAATTACATCATTCAATTTACGGTGTTAAAATGAAAGAAGTTTGTTATAAATATGTTTGCCTAAACATTAACATGGCGGTAAATTACAAAATTATGCTTAGGAATGACAATCAGTGATGTTAGATGGTGTGGCATCAAAAAATAGATATCACTTCTTGTATTATCCAATCGCTAAAGTTACTGCTACCAAGGCAAATAAAAAGCAACGAGTTCTAGGTTTTATGAACGATATATTAAATGTTCTTTTTCCTCTTTTTCGTTGTTTTAATAAAGTTGTCCAAGGAAGTGAAATACAATGGTATTACTCTTGACTCCAGCCTTACTTGGAACTTAATAATACCGTTAAAATACTGATTTCCTTTATTAATAGAGTAGGTCTACAGGATGCAGAAGAAAAAGCATGTACAACCTACTGTTTGTATTTGCATGCATGTAGTATTTTAGGTGAAAGTTAACTTATAATTTGCCGTAATGACTTATAACATAGAGGTACAAATAAATATAAATTATGCAAAACACACAATAGAGATACTAGGTAATAAAATACAATAAGAGTGTATTATTCTTTTGAGGTTTCTGACATGTTTTTCTTATTTTAATCTAAGAAAGTTGTTAAGGAAGTGATTTTATTTAAAATTGCCAGGATTATTGTACTTATAAACAAATTAGTTGCCAAGAAAATAAACAAAGCAATAACAAAGACAAAAGAAATCCACAACCCTAATAGAAAATATAAAATAAAATATGAACACCATAACGATATGATCTAGCCCTTATCCCACAATTCAGAACATCTATATATAAGGATAAACCTTTCTCAAGTTTAAATACGCATATTTAATGTATCTGCCAACCTGGTCCCTTTACCTAAGAAGTCTTATTCCAGTAATTGGGTTTTGGAACCTTTGGTGTAACAATAACTATCACACTGACAAAAGTCAATGCTAGGTTTTCCACTATCACCAAACAACATTGTTGTTAGCATTGACTTTTGTCAGTGTGATAGTTAAGAAGTCTCAGGTACAACGTAATTTTTTAGATGAATCAACAAACTGGAATTATTAATTTTAATATCAACCATATCTGTCAATCGATCACAAATCGCAGGACAACTAAACAGCGAAACAGAAAAACCATTCACTTAATGGGATTTATTAGCATTATGTAAAGTGAATCCAAATCTGGCTTGAGGTTTTCCGCCACCAATCTCCACTTCAAGAACGGAAGTGAAAAATATAATTGTATATCAATGCACCATAAGTACAAAATTTTACATCTTTTATTAACTGGAATGTATATATGGAAAAACGTAGGGGTTCCCATATAGAGCCTTGAGGAACACTAATATACAAAGGGTCAGACATCCAGGAATCCAGACGAATAGATAGAATAAATGCGAATTAGGTCGGCAGAGGAGCAATACGAACCTCAAATGCTTGAATGCAATGAAAATAGGATAATGGACACAAAATAGCAAAACTAAAACAGTTATTAAACTCTTTTGACTGGTACGAGTCAAAGTATCATCAGTTATGCCAAGCAGGGAAAAGCTCACAGCTAAATGCAGTCCTAAAATCCCACTGTGCAGTCGGGAGAATCTCCAGAACCCAAAAAAAAAACCGTTCAAAAATATTGGATAATACCGGGAAACAGGCTTATTGGTATAAAATCAGCGAAATCCAAAAGGTTGTTTGCCTACTAGTGCATGTAACCATACAATAGGACCAACACAAAACTTTATGCAAAAATTAATCAAATGGAATGATGTGTGGGCAATACACACTAAGCATTAAAATATTAATACCATCAATACCAAAGCCAGTGGAAATTGTGTTAAAAAGTATGTGGCTTATATCGTGATTATCAATCATACTAAAATGAAATCTATCAGATATATCCCACAAATGCCCCAAATCAACAAGACTATTTTCGGCAGCGTATGCCAAACCACTATTTATAAAAAAAATTGTTAATATTATTTACATAACCGAAGATTATCGGTAACTTACATTTAGTTGCACAGCAGAATATTATTTTGAAGTGGAGGATACGCGATTCGTATGAAATCAGTAATTCAGTTTTTATTGTAATATGTATTTGTAGTACTATACCCTGTTCATTCAGGGAGCTCCACCCCTCTCTTCGAACTCGTGAGGTGTGCTGCACGTGGGGGCGGAGTTTCCGCCAACTGAGGCTAATTCTGCTGTAGTCCTGTTCTTTACATTTAAACAATTCAACATTATTTAAAAAAAAAAATTTAAGTATAAATATGTTTCTAAGTAAGCTTTTCTTTCTCTTCTGAAGGTTGCGATTGAGGGATTATTATAATATATTTCATTTTTCCGTGACAACTAAAAGTTCGCAAGCACTTCACATAAACCACTAACTCTCAAGAATAGACTTTTTCGATTTTTAATTCTAGAGAACTCCCATCATTAAAAATTACTGCAATTTGCATTTTTAACTTCAACTCAATATGATTAAAGATTCACTTTTAACTTTAACTATTACTTATCAGAGGCAGTTATTATTCACTGATTGCTATGAAATCGCAACTTCCTGCTCATTTCAAATAGCACACGCTTCGATTTAAGCAATTAATAAATAAAATCAGGGCACGTTTTCCTATGTACTTTCATTTTCTAGTGTTTGTACACTGTCATTAACTAAAAAAATATATATACATTTCTCTTACGAACACAATTTGAATTGTTAGCTACTTCTCAAGTGATTTAATATAAAAATGTTTGTGTACTTTCACATAATTAATTCTCTTATAAGTACATATGTATGTAGTTGTAATATTGATTGTAGTGTGTTCCTTTATTTATTATTCATGATAGTTAAGTAAATAAAATTATAGATAGGATTGATAAATAAGTAGAATTTTGCGTCTCAAAAAGTTAAACTTTTTCAGGTTATATTTGTGGTGAATTCAATCCCAATATTAATTCTGTTTAAAGTTACCTTAGAACACAATGATTAAATAATCATTCTGTATTTTGATCCATTATTTTTATCAATAATTTCCATGACAATTATCTTATATTTAGCTGTTGTAACTTTCTCTGTAACTTCCTGTTTGTTTTGCGTCATAGTGATTGTATGCAGCATGAGCACGAATACATTTTTACTGCAATTGTAACTAATTTTAATAAGATCTTTTATTTTTGCACATGTATATATGTTTTTAATATTTTAAGTTAAAGATGACACGTCCGATATAAAGCAAGCTGAAGTAAAAGGTATTTAAGCCGATTTGTCAAACTGGACAATCTCTTAAACTCTAAACTTTCACTGTCTAATATACATAACACTGTCCTCCTCCTCTAAAGTGTTTCACATTTGAATATAACAATAATAGAAGCAATTACAATTAAAATCTCATTTAATGCACACTTTCATTAAGAAACTGCAAGAAAGTGTTTATTTTAAACTGACTTATAGAACATATGTATTTATGTAAACATTAGAATCCTGGATAACGGTTATATTAACAATATATTAACACTTTTTTAACATTAATTTTTGGTGACGTTCGTGGGTATTTTTAGGCGAGACTTAAAACAAACACTTAATTAAGTGTCTAAATAAAACTGTAAAAGCAATTTACCTAACGAATGTACCTACTAATAAAAATGAACAAATAAAATTTGTAATGGTTCTATAATAGATCTGATTTAACACTTATCTGTATACAGTTTGTTATAGAAATTAGTTAGTTGTGTAGCAAAAATCCTACATTGTATGGGATAATTCAAATTAAATCCATAAATAAGCAAACGTTGACAATACTTGTAGATAAGATTTCTAATTATATTACCAAAATGTATAAGTACTGCTTTTTATTATGTATTACAGCTTGCGTAATATAAACTGGCGTATGCGCGGTAGCAAGAGGGCGTGCTCAATGGAGTGAGACACACCCGAAGAAATATGGACGTTACGTTATAACTCGCACGTAACAACATGCTCACTATATGTTTTACTATTTTCAATTAGAGCTTTGACTCCAGTCGCCAAATGACTATCTAATGACTTTGCCACCACACCCAAAAAAAAAAAGCAAATTTTGTTGTTACAATTATTGTATTCCATATCGCTATAAATTACAGTAATATATGCACCAGGCGCAATTTCTAATGAAAAGTCACACAAAATTGTGTCTGACGTGTATAAGAACGTGTATTACAATTTGTAAAAAAAATTGCGACAACAATATAGTCAGTACGGTCATTTTATTTTTAAGAGAACTTGCTACAATATTGTAATACTTTATACAATTTCTCTGCGAGACAATTTCTCAAAACAGATAAGACTGAACATTTACCCTCTATAGGTAATTGTATGTATATAAACACATAGCAGCACCAGTAATAGGTAATTACACAGGTAAAGAGAAACAATTTAATGCTAAATACATACATACACGCCCATACTTTTGTATTCAAGATATATTTCAATGTCTTACCTTCAAAAATGCTTACCAACGGTTCTAACCCCCAACTCAGTAAATAACTTTTCGCATCCATCGTCATTAATGTATATATTATCTAACGGATGGAGTACCATACACACGACATAAGAATACGACCACTACCATGTATACCTTATTAACGACTAATATAAAATGGCGTATTAGCGGGATGATTGCTGGCACTGCGAACATCAAAACACATTTTTGTTTGCTTTTATTCAGTATTCACCTTTGTTTCCGCAATTCCGCACATAATTTATATTTGTATCAATAATCAATATAGTAAAAACGCGTTGGGATATCTAATTTAATAAGATTCAAATGAAAGAGATATTAATAAACAAGTTAATCCTGCTCCTATAGGTATATTAGATACCTACAATAATAATTTTAAATTTTCAAACCTAATTGTACTAAATTCGACTATATTATATTCGACTCTTCAATACAAGAAAGTTTGGCATACTATTCTGAACAAAGTGTTTATACATTGTAATAGATTTTTTAATAATTTGTAGTATTTCATGTTACAGTACTTTAAAACAAAAATATATTACAAATTCATATTGTTGTATGTACTGTTAAAATATACTACACAATGTTAGACACAATAATGTAGTAAGCTGTACGAGAACGGATTACGACTGGCTTTTACAATTGTAGTAACTATAACTACATTTTTTCAACTACAATATTATAGTAATAATTCCCTATGTACTTTTTTGAGTGCACCATTAAAAGATAATGCTTTAAATTTGTTATTAGTTACAGCATACATAGCTTACAGTTAATATTAATATACTTTTTAATAGTACTGACAAAACGGTTATTTGTTAAAATTCTTTTCTTGTTTTTATGTTCCTAATTCACGTTAGTGGTTATGTAGAATAAATTCGAGCTTTTTCAATCCCAGTAACCTCCTTTATTACAGTATATAAATGCAATTAAATTGTCATTAGTACACTAAATCTAATATCCGTTTGGATAAATAAGTATAGAACAATTGCATAATATGTGAACGTAGGTACAGTTTTATTGTGGATACTATACAATACTGTGGTAAGAACTTTCGTCATTTTCAATGGGTACTCCTCATTATGTCATGCAACTTTCCACATATATCTTAAATATTATAAAATAATCTTTATACATATTTTATTGTATTGAAACATCAATCTTATTGATTCAAATTTAGTATTTACAAAGAAATAGGTTCTGTTAATTGAAGCAATATTTTTAAACTATTTCAATATAACAATTAAATACTTTCACACTAAATTACTTAGAAATTACTTAGATAAATACCTAAATTAATAATTTCATATATCGCGAGATATTTCAATCACATTCTGTTCCACTCGTGTGGTCGTTCTGAATTGTAAAAGAGATGAAATTCCATTAAAAAAAATGACGACCCAGAAATTATATCTGCGTGAAATAAATGGATAGGATACTTTCAAAGAACGTTTGTTAGCAACAAAAGTGAATGTCAAGTGTACGAACACACCAAACGATTAGAAACCAAATAACTTCACGAAAAGCGTTTCCTTTTTTTCGAAAATAAAAAGGTTTGCTGTGAGAACTCAATAATTTTACTTATTAAATTAATAATTTCCTGTATTTATACAAGAAATTTCAAACAGAATATTGATTTATAACACATTAACTTAAAATTTACCGATCGCAGTTTCCCATATATGTAGACAACAGTAAGCGGTTATGCGACAGGATTTAACTGATTCTAAGTTTGTGAAGGGTATTTGCACGCTTGATTGCTTTCGAAAGACGCAACAACATTCAAATGAACTGCTAAAACGCATATTTATGCATTTATAGTTTCCGCTTCAAAAATTGGAGAACGAGTTTTAGTTTCAAGCATACGTGTAACCTCATTCGTATAAACATTAAAAATTGCAAAACTGCATTCGCTAGAACCGAACTTCTAGATTAATATTATTACTATAGAATCAGTTAATGAACATTGTAGTATTCCATAGTGACGGGTAGAATCAGGCAAAAGTCCGTAACCCTTTTATCAATTTTTTCATCATGGTTATTGTTAGTCTCACATGTAATGAATTAGATGAGATGGTGAGTGATTTAACACACGATTTTCATTGTATATATCTGACTGAACAATGGACGATGAAACAAGCGTAGAAAGGAAACATCAAATGAAGAAGAGGAAATTCTTTTGTGGATATTTATGGCTTTATCAGTGATATATTTCTTGAAAATTTTCAAAGCGCACTTATTCCCAATAAAACCATCCTTTTCCTGTTGAGGTTTTGCTATCCAACAAATTAGTGTAGGTCTTTTTCATGTTACGTCATTCACTGTCTAAAATATCTTCTGATGTTTTGTAACCCTATGCATTGAATTGTTCTCGTATTGAGATTCACAACCACCGTTTTTTAATTTTTGGATTTCGAAAATCGTCTCATTTTGGCTTTATAACTAAGCCTCTTCAGCAAGACAATGAACTAAACCAGAAATGCATTTGTGTGTAGGTATAGATGTTTCTATAAGTCAAATTAGGATACTCTAAAGAGTAGAGTATTTTAGGGGTGTACAATATTCTAGATGAGACAACATATCTGTAGCTTACATGAAAATTCTACATATGGAATAAATATTAATTTCGATTCTATATTATCCAATTTTTCTTTACTCACCTGATACTTCACCCAGCATAGCATTACTTGCGTCAACATAGGAAATATTCTCATTTTTTATTAATATGGAGTACATATTCTTCCAAATAACCCGCATTATTTAATAAAAACCGTTATCTTGCCGTTTCTTAATTTAGTATGATTTTCTGCTGATGCTTTCGTATGGTACCTATAATAAATTCACTATAATATTCATAAAACTTGTTTACCTCCATTTTTCTTTTGTAACTCTGCAACTGTTCTGAAAAGTGAGCGCGATTTTTTGGCTTTACAAAAAATGGCGACCGCTCCTCAACATGGTTGTTGAAGGCCAGCAGACAAATCGCAAACAGTTGCTGAACAGTTACTTCTGTTGAATGCAACCATAATGCGACTATCGGTAAATCTAGTGTGCTTGGGTCAATAACTGTTAGTTTTGGTTTTGTCTGCCATGCTACGAAATAAAAAAGACGTTTGGATTGGGCAAAATCCAAAATAGCCTGAAAAACAGAAATGTGGAGTAATGTTATTTTCAGCAACAAATAAAAATTCGATGTGATTTTCGAAAAGAGTGATTCGTAAGTACAAAATCTTCAGATTTTTTCACCGAGTTGAATGTCATTGGGAGTTTATGGCATCAGATGAAAAGATGTTTGTGTAATGAATGAGATTTGAACCCCGAACTTCACTACTGATAGCCAAGTGTATAAGCTTTGTTTTACACATCACTAGTTAGTTGTAGGAACGAGTATATTATCGTCTTGTGAAAGTAATTTCTGGCTTATCTAAAACAAAAGTATGTATTTCACAGTACAAAAATAAATTTAAAAAATGAGGTCCCCAAATAATGCATCAACATTTTTTTTTAATTCCACTTATGATTCTACGCGCCATTTCATGGATGCTACCAGAATATAAAAAGTACACTTCCTTTATACTTAAAGTAACTAAAGAAGTTGTTACATTACTCAATTGCAACCGAGGTGAATGGAACATAAAACGCTTTGTCGTTCGACTACTACACGACTTGTTTTCTCTAAAATATTCAGATAAAATCAGCCTTAACCAGAATACGACTTAAAATTCCTTGCAACTAGTTCATGAAGTAATCAAATAATAAAACAAAAACATATCCTAAACAACACCGATTTACATTATTCATGTCAGCGCTCGACACACTATCCCAGAAAATCGAAAATTCGCTATTTCAATTCAAATAGCGCATTTCACACACGCAATTTTGCTCGACGGAATAGCAAGAATTGCTTTTTTTTTTCATCTACGGAAGAATATACTGAAAGCTCGGCTCTTCATCCAATGATGATGCCTTTCTATGTGTAGGTACAATACAAAAAAAAATTGGGCGAAACATGTTCGATCCGAATTTATATAATTTTAAACATCAAAACAACTGCAGGACATTTCTGATGAGCACAAGGACGTTCAACAGTTCGCATTAAAATCGTTCGAATATTATATCCTAAGTCTTCAGCGAAAGTATCTATATACATACTGCGCTATCAAAGCGGCATTTGTCTGTAAAGCAACAGTGAAATTCTGTATTCGTGCGTCCGTCTTTTACTAAATCTGGGACATGTTTTGTGGTAAAAAAAATTGTGGCAATTCTAATGCTATATAAGCGGGAGATTGGGCAGAAGGTGCATTTGTTGTCCGTCGGTGAGAGTAACTTTTAGTGGTGTGCTTCTTTTTAGGGCGAATTAACCGCGGCATAATGAAAATTCTCGTAAGTAGTCATTCGTATATGTATTTGCGTCTATCCTATGGACTTTACTTGACCGCAAGTGCGATATAATGGAATGATCGGGTGAAAATTTTAGTGCGTGTGTCACATATTATGCATACAAATCAGTTGGCAGTGTTATTATATGAGTTTAGTGATGTTAATGAAGTGTATGATCAAATAGAAATGTCATTAGCGTTTTTACGTACACCTATAAAATCGCTCAAATACGCTGTTTGAAGCATTTTACTGGTTTTAAGTTGATAACATTTTGTTAATGAATGTGACAGTTTGAGGTTAAGTTTATATATAATTTATTAACATTACCAACCTCTACATAATTGTTATCAAATTTAAATATATATAATTCGATTCAATAAAGTGCTCTCTTTTCTGTATTATCCTGAATCGGCAAAGTAACACTTTATCTCATCGAATGAGGAAAACCACCAAATAATAATCAGCGTATACTACATGTTATGAAGTTGTGCTAATTTCTTGGACAAAAAAAAGCCGTCCTATTAGTGTAAAGAACAGCATTTACGATCATAAAGTTACCCTACTTTTTTATTGGAGAATTTTAATGATAGTTTAGATCCATCACCTCTTCGTATATCTATACTAAAGCATAATCTTTTTGACAGGAAAAAAATAGGAGATGGTGTTACATCAATCTTTCTTCTAAATAGCAGATTAGTTTCTTCAGCAGTTTTGTACATCTCCATTAAAAATCGTTTTTTTTTCTTCCATTTTGATAGCACTCAATCCATATGATCTTTAGATTCTAATAATAGTAAATCTATAAATCTATTAACACATAAATAGGTATTTGGTTTTAGGTTTGCTTAAAAAAGAGTGCAGTTAATAAAAGCATTCTTTAAGTCTAAGCATCTTTAGATGGGTGTGATCGTTGATGTTTTTTCATGCCACAAATGTATTCTAGATTAATTTTAATTTTTCTTTAGGCGCATTGCAGTATGTTATTTTTTGGCTTCTTATAGAACATTATTCAGATATTCACATTTAAAGTGTTAATTTCGTGGCTCAAGATATTGTCCAAACGCCTTGTTTTTAATATATTTTCGTTGAATGATTTACTAATCACTTTATTGAATCTACAGGCTTTCTTGGCCGCTGTATCATGTGCCACAGCAGCGGACCTGCAAGCAGTCGAAACTCAACCGGCGGGTAGAAGCGTGCAAACGTCGAAAACAGCCAACACGATCTCCATACCTCAAAAACCCGATCAGTATTATCAACAACATGTCCAAGCCCAACCGCACCAGTTGCAGCATCTACAAGTGCAACAACCCCACCAACAAGCTTATCCCGTTCAATATATCCCAACGCCTCTCTATCAACAACAACAACCTCAACCTGCTATGATAATCATAGCTCAACCTCCACAAATAACTCCTCAAGCTATGCTTACGCACGCCGCTCAGCATTTGTTGAATTATTTCCATTCAAATCCTCAAGCGAGGTATCAGTTCCTGCAAGGGAATTACCAACCGCAGCCGACGCAAGAGCAGCCAACTTACGTTACACAGCCTGCGAGCGTTCCAGCTTATACTTACCAGGTTATGAGTGCCCAACCTCAGTATCATCAATCGCAAGGGCAGCTAAGTCAAAATAGGCCACCTTTCGTGCCTTCACCGCAAATTTCTGCGACACCGATTCAACAAGTGCAACACCAACAAGTTTCGCAGCATTCCGCGCAAGCGCAGACAAGTTCACAAGAAGGTCAATACGCGCCGCAATATTTACCGCAATCGGTTCAGATACCGGTGATTGGTCCATTCGGGCATAGCACTCATATTCCTCATATTGCGACTTTGGCCCAATTGACCACGCAGAAATATCTTCCACAGCCTCTGCTTAGGGCTACGCATACTCCGGCCATCGTCACTGGATTAGAAAACTTTACGCCAGAACAGCAGGCTCAAATCAAGGCCCAACTGCAATCCGGTGGTCCAATTACCCCTCTAAAAGCGAATTTGCCGGCGAATTTCGGTGCTGGATTGCAGCAAAACCCTTCTGGGTTGAAACCTACTGCGGCACCTCAGACACAAAGCACCAGTCCTCAAGAATTCCCATCCGAAGACGAAGATAAAACCCAACAAGGAGCGCAGCAAATCTCCAGTAGTTATAACTCTGGTATAAGTTATGGAAATCAATTCAATAAAGGATAAGTTCTACCCAAAATGAGAATTTTTCACTGTTATTTAGTGTGTAAATATGATTCTGCTATATTATTGATGTAAATTAATTTATTATTTTTATATTCTAATTTAAAACTGAAATGTAATCAACAAATTAGTTGGAGATGAATAAAAGAAATTATTTTAATGTCGTTGTTTATCTACTACTCTGATGGAATTTGCGACGATTATTAAAGAAAGTGCAGAAGGAATTTTAAGATGATTAATGTATGCATCCACACATCTTTAGAAAGCGAAAAACTGGATGTCGTTAAACTTAATGATCTTATAAACGTTGAAGGTTTGTATAATGTAAGCGAAAGTAAAGCCTGCATTTTTCTGTGATACGCTAGCACGCTATTACAAAGCATAGAATTATTGATTGATCTTTTTGCATCTACAAATTTAACGGTTACCTGAATCCAGTCACATGCCGTTTTACATAACATACAGAAAAATAATTCGAAAGTCTGCACGCAATAAAAGCGAAATCTACATTGGGAAAAATAATTTATTTTATAAAAATGGATACTTTAAGTACTCTTACCATTTTACGTTTATTATACAGAGCAATATCAATAAAATCAATCAAGGAGTTGCTTTTTATGTAAGACCATAAAAAGAATTCACATGGTGTCAAATCATATGAACGTGGAGGCCACGGAATTTCTGTGTGTCTACTAACTATTCGATCATTAAAAAATTGTCTCAGCAAGTCCAATATTTCAACTGTACTGTCTACTCCTCCTTGTTGAAAATAGGTAACAAATCTTGCTTTCAATATCGTCTAGTTGTTAAATAAACGGTTCTAAAAATTCTGTTCGGTATCGTTCAGCATTTAGGGTGCACTAAATAAGTGAAAATAGGCCAGCTTTGCACTTCATTGGGTAATGCATTGATTGTATGATAGTTTGTACCGTCTCTGCTTGTATCGAGTCTCAGAAAATTCGGTCTAATATTGCATCTCAACCTAGTGAGGTAATCGTGAAAATACGAATGCAGATAGTAATCCCCCAGGCACTCTAACAAAAAGTACATACTCAAGGATGTATACATTCATAGGTTGAAACACTGAAAGGAAGTGTGTGGCAAAAGCATTAGTAATATCTTGAGGAGTATTGATTGCCACCTCATCTGTATTGACTATTGAGCCTGGAATTCTGGTACATCTGTTTTTATCGTTGACAAAAGCAAACAGTTTTTTAGGGTCCTTCTTTACTGAGTTGTTGACACTACCAATATATGCATTGTAATCATTTTCAATTGCTGCTTATAATTTCATACTGAATTTAATGATATATTAATGAAAAATTAAAGACAAAGACGCATTAATGTTTTTTAGTATCCTTTATTAATATTCAATATTTTTTAAAAATATTATTTCCTTAATGAATTGGGACGTGAATGTTGTAAAATTTTTATCTAAACAACTCCTTCAACCATTCATTTTCATTTTTTGTTATATTTCCTCGCCACATACATTTGAATGGCAACCATGAAATGTGGAAAGGACAAATATACGATCTAAAAAAATCATACGTACATGTTATGTTTATATTGAGTTTTCGATAATTCTATCTGACCGATACAAGCAGTTTAAATGCGAAGGTCTGCACGCCAGCAGGTTTAAAGATGAATCTTTGGATAGAAATCATATTCATAAAATTTACAATCTGCAAGAGAGGAAACATCTCGTGGTATCGCAAAAAAAAATAATTATTACTTACACACCTGTCGTTGCGCATCTAATCTCAATTTAGAAATAGGCGCTTGATAAAGATAGGTTAACATCTCGTTGCCCTAAAAAATATCAGTCTAACGTAGTTACAGATATCTTACATCGTCCCTTACTGAATTTGCTAGGGCTTCAGATGAACATAGGCACCAGTAAGCAGTTACAGATATCAAGGCCCATGCCATGACGACAATTAGATAAACTTGGTTAAAAACTAGAATAGTCTGATTGAGTACCATGAGCACAGTAGTGAAAAGTATTAAGGTGGCCATTGAAATTAGACTTAGCGTCGAAATTATAGAACACACACCCAAAATCTTTTCATATTTCAGACAAGAGAGATACGTCTTCTTGCGGATTATCATCATCTTTAACATTTCTTCAGAAAATACCTTTGATTTTGCATCATCCTTTAAAATTCCATAGTTGGTGCTGTAATATATTATTCTTTTGACGGCCTCGTACATCGCTATAACTACTTGGTGTTTAATCATAGACGCTTCGTATAAGAAATAATGGCTGATTGACCAGGCATACACTCCCAAAGCGAATGCCATGCTTTGGACACCGTTAAATATTAATTCGTAAAAGCACATCAGTATAAACATGCACGACATCGTCGATAACGATATAAATATCTTACGACGGATTCTTCCAACTTCTTCTTTAGTGATAATATCACATCTACCTATGCTGCTGAAATATACCAAGTCAGCCATATTAGTTTGTACAACATTGAAAATCAATTTATAATTGTAAACGCCGCACGATACGAACAATCCTGTGGACAATGTGATGCCCCTGTGAATCAGGGAGATTGCGTCTGATTCCTGGTTGATGTCACAAGAAGATATAAAGAAAAAATCGTAAAGTTCCATTGAGCCTACACACACCAACAGCAATGCGACGCAAGCTGAGATAAAATGCAGGATTCGCGATTGATCGGCACGACAAATCTGAGGTTTGTCGTGGGTGCACTGCACGGTAAACGAAGAAATACCCAATAAAGATCCAACTTGTACCAACCTTTGTATCATGCACGCGACACAGTTGCTTTCGTATTTGTTGTTTGGCATTTTGAAATTGTCTTCACATGCCTGACACACTGCCAAATGTAGAAGTGATCGGTAACTTGTTAAATAGCTTATGTTCTTTATACTTTAGGATATTGATCTGCCTTTATCTTGTGATAAATTATTCACTAATGAACATGTGTATTAGTAAGATAAATATCATTATTGGAAAAATAATAATTTATGAAATAGAGACAATGTTCTTTAGCAAACAAATATTTTTTTGTCCACACCATTGCTGAAAAATATGTATGTATACATGTATGTGTATGCATATATGTACTGTTTCAGACCACTGGTACACTATCTTTTTCTCTCGATCTATGGCAGCTGGACTCATGGGATAAGCAATTTAATAACAAAACCCTATCTAAAGAATGCTCTCAAAATATTTTCAACTTCCGGAAAAGTTTTATTATATCAGAAAATAGCTATTTTCTTATTTTAAATAGAAAGATATGTTTTTTCTTACTTCAATGAATTCTACAGATTATCCGAATACAATTTTTACTAAAGTTCCCTATCTCTAAATTTAACCGTTTTTGTGCATCAAGTGTCAATCTGTTCTTGACACACCAATAATGCAGTGATGGGTGGAGACTGTGGCTTGAAAACTGTAACAAAAATCCAAAAGAAAAAATGAAAAAATCCTTTACCCCAAAAATTAAAAAAAGATAAAAAATCTAAATACGTATTTCGGCAACTAGGTTGCCATCTTCAGTAGAAAACAAGAGAAGTGTTAAACGTTTAACATCTCCACCATCAAGAATCCTACGTAAAATCTTTAAGTCGTCAGCGTAGGCCAATACAGTGCAGTCCAACTTAGTAATTAAGTCATTTATATACAAGCCGAACAGCAGGGGGCAAGATTTGATCCCTGGGGCACACCCGAAGTGGATACAAGCTCACTCGACTTTAACCCGTTAGTATATAGTTAACATAGTTCTTCCTCCCCCAGGGGTACGAGTTCATGGAGCGGATGAGCGAGCAGTTGAAACCAATGTGAGAGAGTTTCTTTGGTAAGGTCAAATGCTCGGCTGAAATCAATATAAATAATATCCATCTGGACAACCTCAGCCATCGTCTCAGCCAAAGTCTGACCCACGCATAACATATTCGTGACTGTTAATCTTCCAGGTGCAAAACCATGGTGATGGGGTGAGATAATGCTGTTGCATTTAAAGGATTGGTTCTTCTGAATGACTGATTCGAAGGCTTCAGCAAATGTCGAAATAACAACAATCGGACGGCAGTTGCTGATGTTCATCCTATCTCCTTAAAAGTAATAGGTATAATTAAGAAGGCAAAGTTTGAGGGCGTCATGTTTCTTCCACCAAGATAATCACTCAAAACATACTGGAAAACGTGTAAAGGAACAGTCAATATTTAAGGTGGAAAAGCACTAAACACTAACATTATTTGCAATTCAATTACCAATTAGTAATAATTTTTCCGATAATGGTATTTGTTGTACTAATCTACATGTGTATTACTGAATAATACATACATATATCGTAATACATATACAGAAATTAGTGTCTTAGAATAATAAAAAAAATAGCAATAACAAAACGATAGGTACTTGATGATTATATCTCGTAGAATTATATCGTTGGAATTAGCGTAGTATTAAAATGCCAAATAATTGCGAGAGTAATTGTCTCTCGTGTATCTTAAAACGATTGATACAAATCGGCTCCTTAATTGGACTCTCAGCAGTTATTATACAATGCCAGCATGACAAACCTCAAATTTGTAGCGTAAGGCGGTCACCAATCCTCCATTTCTTCTCAGCTTGCCTCGCTGCACTATTAATATGCGTCGGTTCCATGGAAATTTACGATTTCTTCTTTGTATGCTATTGTGACATCAACGTTGAACTGGATGCAAGCTCGCTAATCCAAAGAGGCATCATCTTGTCTACCGGAGTTTTTATATCGTGCGAAGTTTATAAGAACAGACTAGCTTTCAACATTATACAAATCGGCATACACGGACTAGAATATGCCAACAGCACGGGGAGACGCGACTTCATCTCCAAAGAAAAAGTTAGCAGAATCCATCGTAAGATATTCATCTCATTATTGACGTACACTTGCTTGTTTCTATTGATGTGTTTGCACGAATTAATATTCATTAGTTTTAAGACCATGTTGTTTCCTTTGGCTGTGTACATCTGGACCACCAGCCATTATTTCTTGTACGAGATCGTTATGGTCGAACACCTAGTTGTTGCAGAATTGTATGAGGACATCAAGAAAACTATACATTACCGCATCGAATACGGTATTTTGAAAAACGATGCGAAATCGAACTCGTTCTCTGAAGAGATACTTAAGATGTTGAGAATCCGTAAGGCGGCATACTGTTCGTGCATGGACTTAGTGGACTTCCTAAGTCCATGCTCGCCAATTTCAGTCATGTGTCAAATTGCAACAGTGGTATTGGTGCTCTTCACTACTGTCATGATGATACTCAACCAGACGTTTTTGATTTTTAATAAAACTTATTTAATCAATATATTTGCAATATTCTTATTAGGTATATGTGCTTACCTGTGCCTAAGCGCTTGTGAAGTTTTGGGAAACTCGGTAAGAAGTCCCATGAAATTCTGAAATTGACCTGACGGTTATCAATATTCGTAGGGCAACAAAATGTCGTCCTATCTTTATCAAACGCCTCTTTCTAAATTGAGGCCAGATGAGCGTCTGCAGGTATGTATATTGTTTTAAAAATTATTTTTATGTACGAGCATTAAATTATGTGACAATTATTCGCACGTTTTATACTAATTATTGATAATATAAGACTTAAAAGACTCATTCATTAAAAAACTTATTTTAACTTGAATTCGTACTCTAAAATGTGTCGTATCGAACTAGTTTTTTTTTTTGTATAATATAGTATTAAAACAGTCACACCATATATATGCTTATATTTAACTTAATTATGGTTCAAAAAAAATTTTTTTGTAGATTGACAATCTTATAAATATCATCTCCGTCCAGAAATTTATCTTCAAACCTTCGGATGTCCAACCCTTAACATTCAAACTGCTTGTATCGGTTAGATAATGATTTCTACCACAACCCCAATACAACCTAACACTATGTGAATTTTCTAGATCGTATATTTATCCATGCCTCACTTCATGGTTGCAATTCAAATGTATTTGATGAGAAAATATAAGAATCAATAAAAATGGCAGTTGCAAGATTCTTTTGGACTAAAAGGTTGAGACAATATAGGCTCCGTCAGGCATGGAATAGCATTTGAAAACCGAATAGGTGGATTTAAAATGTAAGCAAGCACAGCAAAAATGTACCATACTGAAGCAATAAATCATTAGAATGAATAAAGAATTACGCTGAGAAAAATATTTTAAAGTAATTTATTTGTGGACCAAACCGCTTCCTCCGGTGTTAAAAAATATTAATTTTCTTATTTTAAAAATATTTTTTATGTTTGCTTCCTTAGCAAATGACTACTCCCCCCCCCCCCCCTCTCCCTTACGGCCTTCTAACTAGAAGAAGAAATATTTGAAGACGATGATTCGAGTATCGGCAATGGGAATTAAAACGCATTGTTGCTTTAAGAGAATACAATATATTTGTTGACAAACTGACATGACGAGAACAGACACCAAATACAGCGCTGTATATTATGTTATATGTATAAACATTTAAGATATTACATAATTTTATGTCTTTACTGTTCTCACATTGACAAAACCATTCTTAGCTTCATGATTATATTATTATTATCATTGTTAACAATAAATAATAATAATTAAGATTACACAGTCAGTAAATACACATATTTATCTTATTATATAAGCACAAATATTGTATATATCAGATACATCAATATATTCCCTTATATATAAACTGGTTAACCAGTTCAATGTTGGAATTCTATATCTTAAAACACTTTTTCCAGAGAATAAGTATATTATTACATCAAATTTAACAATTAGAGAAGTGGTGAAAGTAAACAACAATCATGTTAAAACGCACATAATACCTAGGTTGCTGTTTGTTTTAATCTAATAACCATCATGGTAATCATACGTTTGGTAGGTTGCGTCTTCAATGATGATGCATATTCAATTTCGTTATGTCTTCCCTATTTGTATTTTTTTTTTAATTTAGCGCCATAGGATTCTCGAATCGCGTACTGATTTCTACGCAAGCGCGGTCAAAAAGTACCACGGGAAAGATTGAAATAGTATTCCGATTCTGATCGGCTGCTTCAAAATTTCAACGAAACCCTTAACCGAGCTTCTCAAAACCAATAGGGCCTAACTACACGATCTGAGAACTCTACATTGTCTATCTAAAGTCGATTTTAAGTGATATGTTATTACTAAGCACACCGCAGATTCGGGATTTGGAACAAGGAAAACGTCAAAAGTTCTTCTTTTCTATATTCCAATCATCATCTGGTGTTACAAATGTTTAATAAAAGTCTAGATCGGGCAAAAAACATCATTCCATCCTCAATGGTCTACATCCAAGTCGGTTTTAGCATTTCTATTTTTTGTGATTATCTTTGGCCTGTTCTTATTCAGCCTTTAAGAGAAGTGTTGAGTCTTTCTTCTTTAACAGTATGGGGCCTTCAGCTTCATCGCAAAAAAAATTGTCAAAACACGTAGTTGATATATATTCTTTTCGCTTATGTATTATGTATTTACTTTAAGCTTAGGTGCACCACTCAAGCACAAATAAAGGATTTTACTATTTTTATACTAAACATACATATATTCTATATATTTTTGTATATAAATACTATATTATATAATATACTCCTGTACCGTTTATCATAGCATTGGTCGGCATCAATTTTGTCCTAAACTCAATCAACCAAACGGTAACTCCTCGAAATATTCCAAAAATCTCGTGGAATTTATAAGGAATATTTCACAGGCGTTACCAAAGCAATAACGAATTAATTTTTCTTTTAATACAAAACTTTATTTCCTTTCTTTGCTGCAACGGGCAACTTCTCGCCGGTAAGGTAAGGGTTTGATACCCTCTGAAAGTGAATTTGCTTCAACGAAAGTAAAAACCCTTATAATGTCAAACTTACCTTATCCGCATAGTATTTTTTCGCAACCAAGCTCTTATGACCGAATATTGGATCCACCTATAAGAAACGGACTATACCATAAGGAATCTGACAACGCAATAATGAAAGCAGGAAAATTCAAATTATTAGTCACTTGAACATATAATAGGAATATAAATTGGCACCATTCATAAGATATTTACCAAACATATTAATATAGAATGTTTTACCGTGTAACCGTAAAAACGATAATATGGAAGAAAACTACACAAAAACTGATAATTTTCTTCAAAAATGATAAATTATTGTATAGAAACGTTTAGAGGTAACTTTTAAATAATAAATTTGGCACTTACATCAGTTTAATATTGGCTTCAAACGAATATAGATTAAAATCAATATATTTTTGGCTTTGTTTTGTGTAATCCAATTTGAATAAAAGTTTAAAAATATTTTCTTCAAAATGTTAGTGAAAATTTTCAAACCCTCAGCTCATTAGCTTCATGAGTTTCAAAGTTATGAATAAAAGCAGCAAATGTTATTGTATTTCGTGTGTGGATCACGAATTATGATTTAATCTCCATCAAAACTAAACCAAAATGTACCAAAGTCGTGCTGAATATTTTGAGATCAGAGGTCTATACTTTTACCCGTTCTCGAGTTATGATGGAAAATTTAGAAGATTTTGGCCCCATTAGACTGAAATGTTTTGGAAAGCATGCCAAACCCTAAATCTATTTGTCTAAATACTTTAACACAAGATGCAAAAAAAATTGATCTATTTGTTAATTTAACAACGATTAAGCATTAGAAGTTAGGAATATTTAAATATTAATAATTATGACCAATATTGCTATTTTAAGCACGTCTATTTGATAAAGTAAAACTTGAAGACTAAAGCCCTAAAGATGTTCAATACAATTGATGACGAAACGTCAGTTATAGGGGTTGGTCAGAAACGGTTTCAACCCTAGAGCCTTGGTAATGAATGGATATATATTAGGTGTGAAGAGCATCTGCAAGCAATTCCATCCGTGGATAATTTTGGAGCACTTACCTGCAAAGTTCGTTGCAAAAATCTATTAAACTCCGTATCATCAAATCCGCCAACGACCTCCTCAGAATCAGGATCGCCTCCAATGTCAGGGCAATAGAACATGTGCTCAGTATCGCACATGCAATCCTGAGCAGCCTGGTATTTCCTACTGAACGCTGCAGTATTCTCAAATTCCTCCAAACAGTTCATTTCCGCTATATATAGAATAAAAAAGAACTTTAAAAAGACTTCAAACTAACAAAACAACATCAACCTGTATACCCAACGGGGCATGGGTTAGGAGGGTTGCAATAAGCCGGTAATGTTGTGTCCGTCTTGATTTCTGGTTTGTTACTGATGCTTCCTTGGGGTTTCAATTTCTGTGGTCCCTCCCCAGCACCTCCAGACATTAGCTGGCCACCCCATAAAGTGCTGTGCTCCAAAAATTCCTGATCTCTCAAACTCGGATGTAAGCTGTTCTCTTCTATGGTGTCGTAGTCCAAAGGGAATAGTTCTTCCTCCTCGAAATCTTTGGCCAGGGAGCGAGAACCCATCGGAATTCTGCTATCTGGGAAATCTAGGTAAGATGGTTCAACTAGATCTTTACCCATTCTGTTCACTAGCTCCCGGAAAAGACCACCAGCCAAAAAATGGTCCTAAAAAAAGCGTACCACCATAGTATACCACCAAAAACAGGATTTGCGAATCTATGTGCAAAATATTCAAACTAGATAATAAATAAGCCAAAGTTTTGAATTTTTTTTTCAATATTTAAGTTAAAAATATTAAGTAACTACTAACTAGTTAGTGGCAGAGTTTATTGCTCATTATGGCTGAACAGTGCGTTTTCTGTTAGTAGGTATAATTTCTAGAAAAAAAAAACCAAATGGAATATTCCAACATTTTCAACTAAGTAGAATTTAAAGTTCCCGCAATTATTTTTAATGATTGAAAAAAAGAAACAATATTACCAACATTTTTAAACATTAAAAATGTTTCTTATAATTGTTATCGCCAAATCTGGATGCCCTTTTCTAGATTGTATCCACCCACGCAAATATAGGAACTTTTACATAAAATATACAGATAATAAAAGCATTTAAAGACCAATAATAAAACTGCGTATTCAGCTTTATAATCTATACATATTTCCATATCATTTAGATTTGTAATTAGATAACATTATTTCAACAAAATCTACATAGCACAACTATGACCCGCCCATTTTACCACTCAAAAATATAATTTCAACCGAAAGTTAAATATGTAATAATTATGACATTTTTGAAAATCCAAAATTAAAGCAATATATAGCAGTATAGTATAGTTTTATATACCTACTTACCTTTCCGGGAGGATAATAAGCGAATGCTGCGCAAACTAACGGAAAAATAATCACCAAAGACCTCATTTTTGAAACGACCTATACGAAAAACAATCCCACTTTAGAGCTTTATTCAATATATGCGTAAAATATAGGGCGAATTGTGAATGAACCACCTGTTATGTGAATCAATGAAGATATCCACAAGTATCAAAACTATGCGTATAATACATGCGACATTAATGACTACTCAAATGGTAAATATTTTAATTTAGGTTAACCTAACTTCGAAAACGGGAAATTTCGATTTAGGGTTGTTAACATTGAACATCTCACAAAATTGAATTCATTTAGTTCATCTTTGTATGCATTGTATTGAATTATACTATATAATAATAGATTAGAAACGCCAAAGGATTGTTCTATTCGAATTTTGGAAAACGTTTCAACAAATTCGCCCAAAAAGATTTGTTTACGTACTTACCCTTTTGGGTCGCGCTGAACTAGTACCTGGGTAAGAATCAATGAAGGTTTGTAGTGTCGACGTCATTGCCTCGTCGCGACGCCCGAATCACGAGGATTCACGAATATATTAATCAATAACATTTTAATATAACCCAATATCCATACAACCATGTTTTTTGTTTTAACAATATAACCCAATCGACGCAATAAAATCAATACAATAAAATATCTTGTGGAATTTTGCCTTCGTTAATTCCAATTTCATTATTATGGTAATACCAGTAATACATAATAGTTAAACCTTATCCTGGTTAAAGAAATAATGCACATATAATTCAAGCTTTGAAAATGTTGCTTTACTTTACTTTACAATACTATTATTTCTAGATCAATTAATAAATCTATATACCAGAATTTAAAATAAACTCTCATAAATAGAATTTATACCTATCATTTCTATATAATAATCGCAAACAAATCTATATATGAAATATAAATAAATATTCAACAGATTCAAATTCAAATTTAAAATTAAAACTAGGTATACCAACTGTCATTATTAAAGAACGTAGCCTTAAAATTTCCACTACATGTTCAGAAACTAATTTGATAGCCAGCATAACAAAATTCACCTTAGAGGAGGTAGAATATTCCCTTTCTGAAATATTAATTCATTATGAGGAATAAATAAATAAAATGTATTTTTAAATTCAAATTTAAATGTAAATTGATTTAGGAACGTAGCCCTAACTTTCCCGCTGAAATGGTGAGCCATTTTGATTGTCAATTCTTAGCAGGTTGTCAAAATTCGCGTCGAAATATATAGAATTTCATCCATTCGAAATATAAATTCGTTGTGAGTCGTTAGTAAAATCACTCAGAAAATGGAAAACAATCCGGAGGAGAATTACAACAACGACCTATCAGCAGATGAAATGGAAACGGTTACGTTATCAGAAGTAGCCCAGTCTCAGCAAAGTTTATACGCAGATGCGTACGCTGTCTTAGGAGCGTCCGATGATAAGAATTGCACATATTCAGAGGTAATTCCTATTATTTAACTTTATATGCTAATATAACATATATGTCAACTTTTTCTTAGGGTTATTTGAAACGTCAAGCTCTTTACGCTTGTCTAACGTGCATACCAGAAGCGCGAACAGACGAATCCAAACGTGCTGGTATATGTCTAGCATGTACTTATCATTGCCACGATGGACACGAGCTTGTTGAATTGTACACTAAAAGGAACTTCCGTTGCGACTGTGGGAATGGTAAGTTTCCTGAATTCACATGCAATCTCCATAGTGATAAAGATGAAAATAATGAACAAAATTCATACAACCAAAATTTCTCTGGTGTTTACTGCACTTGTTCAAGACCATATCCCGACCCTGAAGACCCAGTGGTCGATGAGATGATCCAATGCATCATATGCGAAGATTGGTATCATACTCGCCATTTAGGTGTTGAAATACCTTCTACTTTTGCGGAAATGATATGTGAAACTTGTGTTAATAAACACGATTTTCTATTGCACTATGAAGGTTTAACCATAACTAAAATAACACCAGACAATAATGAACCAACTGTAGTTGAAGTTAATAATGATACAAAAGAAACTGAGATTGGTAAAGAATCTGAAACAACCGATACCCCCAAAGATGATATTATCCAACTAGATTCACCCAATCCTTGTAAAAAGCCAAAGAATAAAACCGGTAAAATATCCACAAAATTCATGAAGGATATATCCTGGAGACAACAATTATGCATCTGTGAAAATTGTACAGAAATGTACACAAATCAAAATGTTGCATTCCTAACTGATATTCAAGATACAGTACAATTTTATGAGGATAAGGGAAAAGCTGCGGCTTTGGAAGAAGAGGAATATGCATTAAATTCTGTGGACAGGGTGCCTTTAATGGAAGCTATTGCTGGGTATAACGACATGAAGGGACATTTAATAGAATACTTGAAGAAATTCCAAGAAAACAAGAAGATTGTGCGAGAAGAAGATATAAAGGAATTCTTCTCAACCATGGCTGCTAGGAAGAAGCAAAAAACCAGTATCCCTTATTTTTGTCGCTAATTGTATATGTTGTTTATAAATTGAAAGGTTTTAATAAAAAAATTGCATTTTCTTTTTTTTTTTTATTTAATTTAATCAATTTTAAGAATCTTTTCTGCAACTTTGTAAATAACAATAAAAACAGTTATTCTATTTATGTACTTCCCCTATCTTTGCTTTGAAATCATTTATAAAACTATTCATATCATATCGATCATTTTCATTAAATATTTTATCCTTAGCATTTTTGAGCGCCTGAGAATCAGGCAACTCCATATTCAATTTACTCATACGTTCACAAAGAATCTGTTTCTGCTTAAACAATTTTGCAATGTGGCTTTCTATCTTGTTCCCATCTTGTTTTAATTCTCTTATTGTCTGCTTCAAAGTATTCGGATTAAATTCGTTTGAAATAGACGACAATTTGTGATGAAGTTCATCTACGCTTTGAATATATTCTTTCATTAAACCGTCGCGTTCCTTTTCTACAGTTTTTACCGCTTCGTCTTCCTTCTCGATTGCCTCCTCGATTTTCAGCCATTTCTCTTGCAATGAGCGTGAAAATCGTTTTTTCGAATTTAGATCGTTCTCCGTTGACGTTTTCTTATCTTCTAAGTTCTGGGATGTTTCTTTTTTGTTGGCTGAAATATCGATCGTGGGTTCCAAAAGATTTTGGAACGTGCTAGAATGATCTTGTAGTGCTTCTAGCATACAATCCGATGCCGAGAGTTGTTCTAAGAATTTAGCCAAATTAGACGCAGTCATAACTTTGAAATGTTTTTTAAACAAATTCGGATTTTGGTTGGTAAAGTAGTAAACTGCAGTAATATTATGTAGATATCTATACCTACACAATAGAAAAGTTACGAAATGTTCCCAACAATCTGAAAATATTGAAGATAAAATGAAATAAAAGGCAATTTACTACACAGTTTAGGACGTAACGGTTTAAAACTTCTAAAACGACTTGCTTAGTGGTACACCGATAGATGGCCCAAAAATAGTTTCTCCCAATCTCGCAGAATTGACAATTAGCAAGTATAACAACATAACCTTACATTACCACTTGCTGTTATAACTAAAAATAAACTATCTTCTCAGAAGAAACAATGTTTAAAATATTAACAAAATCATCTTCAATTACACAGCTCACACGGAATATCGCAGGTTTGAACAATTTAAGTAAAATATATTTCTTGTAAACACAATGTATATTTTTGTAGCACCAAAAATCATCAGGTTTCAAACACAGCATGCCGCAACGAGTTTTGACAAAATAAATCCAAGAGAAAAAAGCAACAGAAGCTTGGCAAAATACAGACATGTTTATCCTGAATTCCTGCCAGATCCTAAAGTGGAATTTCGAAATCAAATCAGGGAAAAATTAGAAAGAAGTGACATGATTTCCAGAAGATCCAGAATCGATATACCTGAATTTTATGTTGGTTTGTCTATTTCAATCATAAATTATATATGGGACAATATTTGTTGTTTGTAATTTAGGTTCTATCCTTGCTGTAACATCGTCTGATAAACACAATCCTGGAAAAGAGCATAGATTTGTTGGGATTTGTATAAAAAGAAATGGTTGTGGTTTAAGAGCTGAATTTATTTTAAGAAATATTGTCGATAATCAAGTATATTCTAACATGTAAGTTTTAATCATTTATTTTGCTATTGTTAATTTTATAGGGTGTCGAGATTTGTTATGAAATGTATGATCCTACTTTACAAAAGGTTGAAGTTTTGCGACTTGAAAAACGTTTAGATGATGAATTATTATATTTACGGGATGCTTTACCGGAATATAGCACATTTGATATTAATATGGAAGGAGAACCAGTTGCAGAAGGTAAAATTCTTATAAGTATATATTTTTTATTTTACTATAATTTCATTGTAGGTACACCAGTACCTATAAATCCGATTAAAGTAAAACTTAAACCAAGGCCATGGCTTGAAAGGTGGGAAAGAAAAAATTTCAAAGGTATTCAAGATCTGAGATTACCAGAGAAATTCTACAAAAGAGCAGAAGAATTAGCTACACCGTGGGAAAAATATGATTTAATGAAACAATACATGTAAGATTATATTTCTTATTATTGTATTCTATTTCATTTTCTTTTTTGTTTAGGAAAACAATACCAGAAGAGGAACAAATCGAAATATTTGCTGAAATCGAATCGCAATTGCAGAACTTGGAAATTACAAGAAAGAAATTGAAACGAAAACGTACATTCTTAAAACCTAAGAGATTAGGTTGATTAGCAGTAAAGTAAATAAACTATAAAATTGTTATTTTCTTTATTTTTTTTTCTTTGTTTAAAGACGGAAAACATCAAATGCATATAATAGGCGAAAAGTTCATAAATAAATATTAATGCCAACAAAAAAATGATTATAATTTAAAAAAAAGTATTAAGACTATAATACAAATATAGTTTAAAGTGATTTTTAAGAGAAAAATATACACTTTTATCCACTTAAAACTATACAAGTTGTATTTACAGAAATATATATGGAAATAAGGCCTTCTTTAATGTCTTAATTTATTATTGATCTTATCACAACTTTTAAAAAGAAAACTGGGATTGGTCACTTTGTTAGCAACAACATACCTACTCACTTTAAAAAAAAGACCTTGTTTCCTATAAAAATAAAAATGGCAAACAACAAATTAAGTCTATTGCATCTTGGATACTTCAAATCTTGTATTTACGAGTTCCTCATCAGAATCTAACACTGGTAGAGGTGGATCTATAGTTACGTTTTCCTCCAACCATTTTATATCATCATCGACAGAGGTCGTTTTTTGCGTCTTATTGTGATGTATTCGAACTTTAACACCATAAGCATCATTTACTAACTGTTCCTCTTCTTCGTCATCCCCAGATTCTAAAAATGGTACAAACGCATATCTTTGATTATTATTCGTAGGCCTCCACAGTATCATGATAACCAGCAGTAATGCGCTGAAGAGTATATGCCAGTAAGCCTCGTCTATCCAGATGTTTTTCCATATTTTCAAGCACGATACAATGTGACGCGTTTTGATTGAGTAGAGCATAAACACGACTGAAGCCAAAACTGCAAATATTAACGTATTGGTAAAATGTCGGTACAATGCTAATTTCACTTCGTTTCTTCTTAAACGTAATGTACGTGTGGTATTTACTAATGCGCTGAAAATCCACCAGCAGATAGCTGAATCTAAGACTGCTAACGGTACTGAAGCGACCAATATGTCTCTCCTCTGCTCGTTCTTTCGTTTCGTAATTCGTAAATAAGCTTCGTATGATGCTAAGAAGAAATATAACAAACCAACTCCAACGACTCTATGTAGAGCCGCACCTAATCTTGGCTTGACGATTCCGAAACCTAAACTGACTATTATGACCAACATCCTAGCTAATGTTCTTTTAGCACAAGAAATCCACTCGGCAAACAGCATTGCACCCTCTACCCTGTTCCCAGTATTGTTTATACTTTGATATTCGGCATAGAATGTTGCTTTCTCTAACATACCAAGTAAAATAACACCACCGATCCAAAATTGTACCCTCAGCAAATCTCTCCATTGCATAAATGAGAGAATCATCCATATTATGCCCAAAATTACATAAAATATGCACATAAATCCGTAGAAAGGTAAAAGTGGCCAATCTGCTGCTGATATGTAACCATATGAACTTTTCATTTCAACATGAACACCCAAATTAAAATCTCCATTATTTATCCCATTAACACGAAATCCTAAAACGTAAACACCATCCTTAGGGATGACATAGACAGGGTGCGTTTTATCCAAGGATTTTTCATTGTTTCCGAAGACATGTTCATCCAAGATTATTTTATCGTTGCATGTATATATTTTATCCAAAGATCGGTAAGCATCTGTAGTGTTCAAGGTTACAGATGACCTGAGATACTGAAAAACAAATAAGAATAAGATAGTTTAGATTGATTAACATATTTTTCATTACATCTGCAACTTGAGTTAATGCATCCTCATAGTCCCAGCACTGAGACAAAACAACCACCCAACTAATGGAGATATTTGTCACCTTTCCACTTGGATTCTCACAATTAACTACAACATAAAATAATATTTATGACATGTATACATTGACGATTTACGCAAATTACGTTTTATAAAAATTTGTGATCCCTTAAATAAACTCTTAGGAAGAATCAAACTATCATGACTCTAAAACAAGAATACATAGACTATAGATGTCCTAACACAATAAATCTATTATGATTATACCGTAGTTAAATTGTAATCCCATTTGCCTTCGTCAGGTAAACACTCGATAAAGCCTAATAAGAACAAAATTGCGACAAATTTCAACATTTTTGCTAATGTATTTGAGGTTTACAAAACTAAACTAGTCTAGAGATGTATATAAATTGCTATTCACATAATTAAACACACCGTATTACAAAAATATAGTGAACTTATTAACGATATATTTACATACGAGGATCGCCACACAGTCAAAATAATAAAATTAGCAAAATGTTGTCATGACAAAATCACAAAATCTATAAATGTCAAATGTCAGATCAGAATTGGCATTTACCTTACCCATCATTTACCTATTGCCAATTATGCACATTTCAATATAACTAAACTGCGTTTTTCTTTTCTTATCCGTATACGTATAAGAAATTTAAAAAAATTGTCGATTCTGAATCAGATTCAGAAAAAAACAATAATTTATAAAAAGTGGTTTTTTACAAAATCCTTACTAAAAATAGGTCGTTGTCGTTACCTGATCCAACCTTTAAATACAAAGAAAATACCTGCGGCGTTCACAATTCAAATGAAAAATATTAAAAAGGAATTTGAAAAAAAATGTGAAAAAGGGATATTTTTAAATTTAAAGGATTTTTACTGAATAAAGTTGGCTCTATCGTTTGTCAAAAATTTGACGTTGCTTCTTGACAGCGACAACTCAGAAAAATCTAATCCAAAACATTATAATTCTACTTTTATATAAATTAATTATATAGGCCAAATTACTCTTTATATCTTTTATAAAAGTGTAATCAAAATGTAATGAAATAATATACGCGATGAAATGTTATCATTATTAAGTGAAATTCACTTCTGGAGTACACAAGATGACATTAATGTTAAGAACACAGATTATGGTGTATTTAAGTAAGTTATATGAATGAAATTAATTTAGAAACGTAAATTATGAATGTGTAATCGGCAGGTATAATACTAGTAAAGATACAAGCGAAAACTCACATATATTAAGCAAGAAATCTTATTGTGAAAATAGAGGTCTAACTTGGAGTCCGACTAATAAAAGACCACATAAATTGAAAGATAAACTCAGAGAACTAGAGGTTGAATTCCATAAACTGCTAATAAAATTTAAATTATTACATTTTGAATTGTAGGAATATCTTTACCAAAATAAAATTGTATGCTTTTTATGGAAAGACTGCTGTTTATCTCTGCTGTTATCAAGAGGGATACACATAAATATAAACTACAATCCCAAATCTTGTGATATAATTTCAATTAATTTCGACAAGTATTTAAGTGGAAAGATACAAAGTGAATATATATGTGATGGTATAAAGTTTTATTCGGTTGGCTTCAGATTGCTTTTAATAATAATATTATTTTTAGGAGTTATTAAAGATGATCATATTGTCTGTATTTGTACCGATGGGAAAGTATTTGGTTATGGTGGGAGTTGGAAAGATGGTTGGAGTATAGAAGGAGGCCCCAGACGGAATGTTTATCTCCAAAATGATTATTTAGCAGTTTGGGGCCGTTCTGGGGCTGAACATCCACAACCGTGGAGTCCGTTAACTAAAGACCATCAAAGAGCGAATTTACATTTATATTGGATTGGTTTGCGCGGACCAGATTTACTTAGTTATAGAAAAACTTCTGCGGAACCAATTACTGTTATTATAAGCAAGATTTACTCGAAAAATTTAATTGTAGTCGAACAAAAAGTTTCGCAAAGAGGTATTATATATTTTCCATTATTTTTCCTTCAGTGTTAATTTTTTAAATTTTATACAGGTGCTGTTTCCGTAGAAGTAAACGTTTTAGAATTAATAAATAACAATTTAAAACGAGCGTCTGTTACTGCAGTACCATTACAAACACAAATTTGCTATTCCGTCCTAAGCCAAAATGAAATTTTTCTATTGCTGTGTTGCATAGATGGTACTGTTGCTCTACTGGATAGAAATCGAGGCTCCACAAAGGTAATTAAAGCATCTTTTATCCCAACACTAGCAACATGGCACGAATCGAACTGCATGGCAGCCATCGCTAATGAAAAAGGCCAATTGCAGTATCTGGACACTGCTTTGAATTTCTTAAAAAGTCAAATCAGCGGCGAAGATTGCACACCGAATGCGATAATTGATATTTCCAGTTATTTTGCTATACAACCCACAGTTGCCTTTGTAAAATGGGGACCGAAAGACTTAGCTATAGCTTTAGATCATGGCCCAATAGCTATCGTAACCCACAACCAGAATTCACTGAGTTTCCTATCCATGATTCAAAGATATTTAAGTGACGGCAAGGCTGACAAGGCCGTTAATCTATTATTAAGTTGGGATTTTAATGAGGAGTGTTTTGCCGCTCTACAAAGAATCGTTACTTATTTGATGCGATTGCCTTTAACGCAGGAAAATGCACAGTTATTACAGAATGCTTTAGGATGCTATTACAGTCCTCCGATACCTTTATATGTAGAGACGATACATAACTTTGGATTCCAAGTAATCTAATTCGAATTACTTATAGAATAAATTCATATATTGTGTAAATTTTTTAGGTCAAATGCCTCACAAGGCGATTTTTTCATCAACTTGTCAGAACTTCGATGTTTGAAACCGCATTTTTGTTAGCAGTTGATATCGGTCATCATGATTTGTTTATGGATTTGCATCATGTAGCTGTTAAATTAGGTGAAACGGAAATGGCTGCAGCTGCTAGAGCTCAAGCTTCGACTTTGCTTAGTAAATGTTCGAGTGATGGTAAGTTAACACCTACAATTATATGTCAAAAGTGTTCAACCTATAAGATTTTTTCTCTGTTATGGATTTTAATAAAATTGTATTAATGTAAAACGTTTGAGCACCTTTTAAAATCAACTTGAGATAACTGATTCAACATAATTTAATGTTGTTTCTGTGTTACAGTGCAATAATGTGAAAATATTAATTTTTTCAGAATAAAAAAAAAATTACCTAGTGTTTTTAGTTATCGGTTTTGTGTACCTGTAATTTAAAATACAAGTTGGTCACATAAGTTGGAATACTATCAAATTAATGAATTCTCTGATGAAAAAATTTCTGGAAGAGTTCACAATTCATTTCTATATTCACGGTGCAAATGAATAAAATGCACTAAGAATCCACAAATTTTTCACACAAATTTCAATAATTGTTGATAACAAAACGCTTACGATTTTAAAAGATGTTCAAACTTTCCACGTTATCAACACCTACATTGACCAAACGTATTTATTAATTCGTTACGTAATCACTAGCCCTTTTCAATTCAATAACATACAATTGATAGTGTTAGAAGTGAATTTTTATCTGTCGATTTAACTATGAATTTAAAGTATAACATAATTAAAAGTAGACTACTGAATTGATTAAAATTAAAAAAATTTTAAATCTAGAAGTAATGATGAATTGAAAAATGAAATTTATAATGTCAAATCTTTAAAAAATAAAGTAGGAATGCTCAAGGCTAGTGTAAGAAATGTATATCTTTAATTTACATAATTAATAATCTTAAAACTACAATTGCTCTGTCAATTGCTTCGAATAGTAAATGCTTTTACATATTATTTTCGTAATCTAATGGAATAGGATCCAAAAAGTCAAAAACATAGTCTACTCGTTTCTATCTTCTAAAAATTTCACATTAAAAATTTTATAACTTCATTTTTCAATTCATCATCACTCCTCTTACAGTTGAGGTATTCTCAGTAAAAATGTACTTCAAGTAAAATATTCAATACTTTTTTTACTTTAAGTAGTTTACTCCCACTACTTTCAAAACGTAAGAGATACTGGTACTTACTATTTTCAGTACTTTACCTAAAATGTACTGGATATCATAACGTTTTTCGAGGATCAAGAGATGATGCTACCATTCAAATTTTACAAACAACATAACTCATTTTTAACTTATTGGAATATATCTAGATTTATTCGAACACGATTGTAGGCATATTGTTCTGGAAAACGTCCTTTTTATGGCTTTTAATTGTACGCGCAAATCAAGACATAAGTTTGGAAAAAAAGTAATATTTGTAACTTTTAAACAAATCTTGACATAATTAGCAATGTAAGGATTCGTCCCGCTGAATTACGTATTTCATTTATTAATAATAACGACGAAGTGTTAAATTATTTTTGAAAATTAAAAGGGATCTGTAACCGACATGTTCAGTTATAAGCTAATAGCGAGCGTGACTGCGAGATTACAGTTTCTTTTTTTGTTAAATCATTGAAATGCAATTATAAAGTCCATATCAAATGAAAACCTATATAATGCCTACTTTTTAACGCACATTGCACTCTATTAAACCCTTATATTATATTTTGTGTAGGTTCTGAATGCTCTCGGACATCCTGTTCTCAATGTTCAGTAACTACTAGCAGCAGTGAGGATTTAAGTGCGTCTGAAACGCAACACGTTCATTCTCAATCATCTACATACAATACCTCTTCATATAATGACAATTATTTAACGACAAACTTTAATAACTCACAACCTAAAACGTATGGTGCCTATATACCCCCTATTCCCAATATAGACCTGCCAAAAATTAATTTTAATAAAATCTCTCTAAATAAATCGCCACCTCAACTACCTCCATACACTAATAGACAATCTACGAGTAACGTACCACCCTTGCCAGTAACTGTTCCTCCTTTACCGATCACCGCAAATACTTCGCAAACATATCATCACCAATCAAGCGTTTTCACTTGCGCGATACCGCCTTTGACGTACAGCAATCAATCGAAAACGTACGGGCTAGTGGGTAATAACGTACGGAATACTTCATATAACGCCAATTCATATGTAAGTGATGTCAAAACAAAACCAATTTTACCCCCTCCTTTACCGATACAAACTATATCCGTATTGAATTTGCCAAACGGTCTACCGAATAATTTCAATAATCCAATTTCATCTGTGAACAATCCCATAATGTCCGCTTGTAATAGTGCGTCGACATCGTCCAATAGCAGCACTACGTCCCTCCTGCAGAACAGTCCTTCATCTTCCGGATCTCATACACAGCAAAATACGTCGAAAAAAGGGCAAGCGAAGGTGAAATTTTCTGATACCGTTACGGCATTTATCGTCCCCGAAATTAAACGACCTGCAAGACCGGCGTTGCCGGCTCATGTCATGGACCCGCAAAAAGAATTAGCGGATAGTTTGCCTCTTTGTCACCCCAACGAGGATTATTTGAAAGATTTTGCTCCCATTAAGCGCAATGAAAATGAAGAGAGTACACCCGCTCCAAAAATAAAAGTCGTTCATTTTGGTGTTGTGTAACACATGATGTTAATACATACTTACAGTACATGCATTATATGTTGGCGGAAAACCAGTACATCACTGGCTCGAAGAGGTGGACGGTGGACTGAACGAACAGCGTGCAGTACTACAGAAACATACTATAATAAAAACTGAATTTCGTATTTTGTACGAATCGCGAAGATGATGGGTGGGCATGTTCTCACGTGCGATTTATAACATTCCTCCATATTTCTTCGGGTGTGAACTCATCATTTTGTATAATTTCCGCATTGCCCTCCTGGAAGAATCCAAAATCGGTACGAAAAACAATGCATATTATGATTCATCAATTTATCGATAGTATTAAGCCAAATTGTTAGAATATCAAGAAGTAGTTTGATGATTATTGTTCACATATATCTACAGTGTATTTTTAACTGTCTTACTTTATTAACCGACGTTTCTATTTATTGATTTGCTGAAATATTAATAGCTCTATTATTTCAAAACCATCTGAGACTGATTACAGATTAATTAATGTAACTGAAATTCAAATCGCATTTTGATACCGTCCATAAATATGTAAATATAAATTTTAATAAAAGCAGATTTATATGTATATTAGATAAAATTTCCCTATTTATATTAAAATCTCACTTAAACATTTATATTTAACATCAAAAAAATTATTTATTTTTATACTTATTCGTACTATTACACAGTATTTTTATATAAATAAATAAAACTTTTTATATTATCTCACAGTTTATTTCTTTTTACTGCTGCCATATTCCTCCAAAGTTTGTTTTAACGTAAGCAATTCTTTATCTGGAATATACCGCTCCTCATCGTGATGATCAGCATGAGCAACGAAATTTACAGTCACACCAGCCGGTGTACCTGCTTCTACCGCTCGTATCAGTAAAGGTAACTAAAATTATTGAAAGAAAATAACTTAATTTTAAAACCTATTTAACATAATAATTACTTGAATAGATGTTACATCCATAATTTGTATGGTTCTATGATACAATTTTAATTTGTATTGACTTTGGACTATTTCACTGTTAGGTTTGTAGGTCGATATATTTAAATCTTGATGCGGTAATGCCCAGGCATCTTCGACGTCGATCTCCATATTTTTCGCTAAATTATGAATTAATTTTTGAAAATGTTCCAGTATTGGATAATCATATCCTTTAATTTGTATATTTATAGCATCATACAAGGGTATTTTCGATTTCATAGCCTACAAGGAGCAATTCAAAATACGAATAAGAATGATTAGCGAATTACCTCTAAGTAGGGCGGTTCGAATAAATCTTTACTATAAAATCTATAAAAATTCGGATATATATTTTTTGAAATCGCACAAATTTTTCTTATTTGATTCATATTTTTATTTTTTATTTAATTAAATACTCGCAGTATGTGTTCAAAATTGCATATGAATTCAAAATTATAGGTTATATGTCATCGGCCGCCATAGGTTATGTTTTCAATAGCCACGTTCAGCAGATTTATCAGCGACATAAACAATAGAAAAGAACTTTCTCTCCTCACTATGTATACGTATTTTTCCATTGCATTCCTTTATATACCCAATTGCTGTATGTATAAGACGACCAGTATATTATATCATTTAGTATATAATCTTTGATTATATCGGTCAACTTAGTTAGCCATTGAGAATTCTGCTGAACGCGGTCAATAAATCTTCGTAATACAGGGTGTTGTTTTGCCGCGCGAATTTCAAAATCAAAACATTATCTCGATGAGAATCGCATTGCCTTTGAAAATAAAACACAGCATCCCACGCTTATAATTGTTTGGTTAATGACATTAAAATTCCAATAAGTTATTTCAAACTAAATGCAAAGAAATTTAAAAATCACAAAATATGGCGCTTGTCGACGATTGTGTGTACAAGGAGCTGGAAGAACTGTTCGAAAATCTGAAAAAATCCTGCCAGAAGATCACTGACGACGCCAACAACGAGAGCGGTGACAAGTTACAAGAAACGACCACCAAGACACAAGAAAAGTTGCTCGCTCTTTCAACTCGATTAGACGAACTATTGTCAGTAATTACAAAAGAAAATGAAGCTTACCCTAAGATAACGGCTATGAAGGCTTCGCTTTTATACGAAAAGGCTAAAATTTTGTTGAGTACCGATGACAATGCCGCATGCAAGGTAAAGTTGGACGAAGCTTTGGAGTTAATTAAGGATATAAGGGAACAACCGCTAATAACGTATTTGTACTTGCGTTGTGTAAATCATTTAGCCTATGTTTTGTCGAAACTCGGGGATTTTCCCAAATCAAGACAATTACTCGAGGAAATCACCAGTTATGAAATTAAGCCCAATATATTGGTTTATAGGTAAGTCAACAAAATTTTATAATTAGAATTAGGTAAATTGGTAAGGATTTTTGGTGGAGAATAAATTTCAATAAATGATTTTTTTTTTTATATAAGCACCGAAGAGCTATTCTGCACTTCTGAAATAGACAAAAGCCAAGCTCAACCAAAGCTGCATAAATTAACCATAAACAATCTTCAAATGCTAAGTTGGGTATACATCAAACAAGGTTTGGATTTAGAGTCTGCGCGTATTCAACATGAGATTCTAGAAAAGGAATTAGCGTATGGCGAAAGTGATCCTGTCGACTGGGCCACCAGATGCGCAAGAATTGCAGTTCTACACTTATCGAAAATGCGCTGGCTTTCAGCCAGGTGATATATTCTTTTCTTTGGGAGAATTCTTTGTTCCTTGAAGATTTTCTTTAGGTATTACTTATCTGCTGCTGGAAATGTTTTGGATCGCTTGGAGAGAGACATGGTCGACCATCCAGATCTAGCAAAAGCACAAGCAGAACTGGCTAGGGGTTGGATCTATTATGCTCTTAGATTATTTGACGCCAGCAAAGCTAAGGACATCGACAGAATTTGCAGTGAGATTTTTCAAGATGAATCTACATCATCAGGTTTGTTTTTTATAATTGCGCCGTCATACAAAGAAGAAAACCATTTTTATCATATATATGAAAAGTTCAAGCAGTTTCAGATTCGTGCGACGAACACAATAAACCACCATCTGAGGAAGAAGAGGTGACGCTAGATCCAAAGCTACAATTCAAGTTCGCCAGTCAGGACGTACGCATGGAAGACGTTCCAGCGGTTTTTATAAAGAATCTAGAACAAGCCAAAGCTCTCTTCTACTACACCAACACTTGGTTGAAAAGGGCTAGATTATATTACACCTTGCGCGATCATCCGTTCATGTACGTCAGTTGTGTGTTAGATTTAAGCGAGCTTTATAGGTACTTAGCATTCTACGAGACGGATTTGGACGCGCAATACAACGTACAAAAGAGGAGAGCTGATGCTTTGGAAGCGTTGAGCGGTATCTTAAAGGAAGTCAGGCCTCAATGTTATATCGCCGTCAGCGTTGAGTTGCTAAGAGAACTTGCAGAAGTACAAATCGAGCTGATGGGCTTGAATTTGAAGAGAATATACAAAATGCAAGGTAAGCAACATTGGCAGCAGCGCCGATAATCACAAAATTGTTACTGATTTTTTTCCCAGGAGATGCAAATGATAATCCAGAGAATTTAAAAAGGCGAGTTGACGCTGTCAGCACCATTCAGTCGAAGTTGGAGAAATTCGGAAATATGCTGGGTCATGGAAATTTGGACGAACATGAAGGATCTACCGCTAATTGTGCACCAGAAGATGTAAATGCTGATGAGAAACATTCCAGCGATGACAATATATGAAGAATAGTGTATAACTATAAATTATATTTACGTACTATACTAACTGTGATATGCGTAAAATCCTTTTGTACAATTTAAACTTTATTATTAAAGCAAACTTTTACCGTTTTCGTTTTTTTTTTTCTAGCAACAATGAAGCTGATCTGTAAAAAGGGTTGCAAATAATCACCTCATCAAATAGTGTAAACTACTGCAGATATATTAAAATTGCATCCAGTTATTAATTTTTTTGACTTATTAAACATATAACATCGAAGTCACACAACTAAATTCTAACAATAATGTCAAATTGATTTGTGACACTTTTCTCATAGTTTTTTTCACAAGATAATGCCAATAATAATTTTCCTGCAATTATCCTCTATATTTGCGTTTTTAAGTTTATTTATTAACGAATGTGGTTGTTATATTATGCCTATATGCAGAGAGCAATGTAAGTTACGTTGTAATATCCCCAATTATTTCAAATGTCAAACCTATAGGTATGGATGAATGTACGCAGGACAAGATAGAAAACGCCAATACAAAAACTTCTGATCTCTTTTTCTTTGTAACCGATACAATGGATGTCATAAGAAATATTGTATATAACAAGGTATGTACCTACAAGTAAATAAATTATACATTGGATTTCTAATTTGCCGCTAAGAACTTCAATTATGGCGGCAAATTTCAATAACCGAAAGTGGCAATGTACGAGCATTTAAACAGGATATTGAAGTTTGTTCTTAATTAACAGGTAATTCCCTTTTTTATTTACCAAAAACCGAAGCCCCGCGATCTTTCTTACATCGATTCAATGGTAAGCATTAAAAAATATAAATTTCCCGTTTAAATAAACAAAAATATTAGTGGACCTTCTTTGGATTCCATGTTGAAAGTGAACCACCCCCAGATGATGAATACGCTTTCTGCAACGGCTCAATTTTCGCTTTGATATTCGTACTTTATTTCGGATATGTCAGTAGATACTATTCACAAATAAACATTTTTTTGTAACAAAATATTATTCTACAGCTTTTTATGGCGACAAAATGTGTAAATGGTCCAAAAACTTACGAGGGCGGGGATTCACGTTTTCTTTCCTATTTGGTGCCAACCCAAGAAGATGAAACCGATGATGTATGGGAAAAGGAAGTTTGCCATTGTCACCATCACCATCACGATTCGGAGAATGAGAAAGATGAAATGTGTATGATACCTTACGATGCTGATGAATATCAGGAGAGTTTAGATACATAGATGTATATAAACGTTTTATTTATATATTTATTTCTTATATTAGATAACATTTACAGACACTATTATGTGAAAATGTTTTGTTTGCGTTTTTATAAAATGGTAAATAATGGCAATGACCGTTTATAAAAGAACTAATTAGATTATGATAAAATTACTTTTATTTTCCATCACAACTTAATTCCGCTTGATTAATTAAGATTCTATGTATCATCTTTCTTAAAATAAATGCGAATTTAAGCTTCACAAATCTTCAATTGTATATACAATCGAAACTACAGCGGTTCACTTATATATTTTAAAAATCATTTGGGAATAATTCTGAATTACGCATCGCTAGGTATACAGTAAGTGTGGTTTCGGTTGCATAAACAACCGATGGAACTTTTTCCGTATTTAATTTGAGAAAAATTTTTCTGGTAATATTTAGTTTACCCGTTTGCAATATATACTACATTTTTAAATGGTCACGGTTTTAACATTTCATAGCGAAAATTTGAAAAGGTAGTGGACTATAAAATAAAAACTTACATAGAAAGACCGGTAAATGAAAGAAAAATCCGGATATATTTCTAGCATTTTTTCTTTTTTCAATTTACAACTCGCCAACGGTAACATTAAAAATTATTTATTTTCCATATTATTCATGCCTTATATTGAATTTCTGTTTTTTTTAATGTTTTATAATCGAATTATGTCTCTTGCATAAGAGGAAATAACATCAAAATCTTTGAAATTTAAATAATTAATAACATATATATAGTCTTTTTGTCAGTATATTCAAGTTTTAACACGTTTTAAATTTATCATCCACGTTTGAGTTTTGAGCAGTTTGTGCTGAAAGTTGATTAGAATATTTGTTGCGTCAATTTTAAGTTTACTTATAATTGAAATCCTATCAAAGTTAATAATGGACAAGACTGTTATAATGGAATATATAAGAGCTGCTGATATAGCTGTAAGTACAAAATGTTTCATTGTATAGGTTATATGTATATCCACATTACAAATAGGAAGTAGAAATAAAAAGATTAAAAGGTGAATTGACATCGCTGAAGAAAGCAATCGCGGAGAAATCAGCTGGACCACTAGAATCTCCCGATATAACTGCCTTAAATACGGAAAATATTAAATTAAAACACCGTTTAAGTATTTTAAACCGGGTAATAATGTCTTTTATCAATATCAATCTTATTGCATGCCTACTTCATTATGACATTTTAGGCAATCATTGCAGAGACTGCCAAGTCTCAAAAGAAGCAGAAGGATTCAACAGCCATGGAAAATATCCAAGAAAATTTGTATGAAATATTTGAGCAAGCGATAACTCAAGCTATTCCTGATATTACCGATCCACCTATTGTGATCGCGTTGGCTAATAATTTGAAGTTCGGAGATTATCAGTGCAATTCTGCTATGCCAATTGCAAATATCTATAAACAATTAGGGAAGAAAGTCGCCCCTAGGGATATCGCGTCGAGAATCATTGAAAAAGTGCCTTCGAGTTCTATGATTGAGAAATTAGAAATAGCTGGAGCTGGATTTATCAATGTGTTTTTGGCTAGGGATTACGGTTTGAGGAATTTAAGTACGATATTTACGAATGGTATTCAACCTCCTGTAGTCGAAAAGAAGTTACGTGTCCTTGTCGATTTTTCTTCACCAAATATAGCTAAGGAGATGCATGTTGGACATTTGAGGTATAATTTAATATTGACGGTAAGAGTTCTATATATGGACTGCTGATTTGATGATTTATATGCATATTAACAGAAAGTTTATGTTTCATTTAGTTGAAAATGCCTATTCCTTTTTTGTGGAAATAAATAGGAACTATTGAAACAATAGTATAAAAGGTGGCATTTCTAGGTTATGTAACGTCTAAGACAGACACTATAGCAATCAAAGGCAGACGCTTTTACAGTCACGAAATGAATTTACTCATTAGGGATTTTAGAAAAGAAAAACATCTTGCACGATTTCAAATTGACATTTTCAACTATTTTTATAATTTATTTATCGGTATACAACAAAAAACATCGAAAACCACAGATGGCGCCATAATCAAATTCATAAACTTGCGCTCGTGAGAATAGCAAAAGAAACGTTGTCAAATGATTTATTTTTTTTTAAACAAAAAAACTTAATCGAATCCGTGATTTTGATAATAAGAAATTTTGCAAGAAAATTTTCCTTTGATACAAAAGTCGGTAGATAGATCGAAAAATCCACGGAGTTGGCAACACTGTTTTTAATCATTGGTAGAATAGTGGCCCTACCGAAGCAGAATTGTTTAAAAGTAACCAATAGGTGCGCTTTATTGCTGCACCTTTGTCACTAAGTAGTTTGATGTTTTATTGCAACTTTTTCTTAACAGAGATCGCAACGGTCGGTGAAATGTGAAATTTAGTGGTGGGGATAACAGAAACTCTCAATTTGTCTATTTTTTTACGTTATAGATTAGGTATTTTAGCAACCGGAAAGTAGTGATGAGCATAATGAAGATTTTTCAATAATGAATGGTCGATAATCGATTTAAATAGTCGAATCATGTTATAATCGCCAAATCAGCGATCCATATGCGGAACTACATCATGGCAAATTAATATGCATTTCAGTGGGTTTTTTCAGGTCGACTATAATTGGAGATAGTATCAGCAGGCTCTTGGAATATCTAGGCCACGATGTCTTGAGGATAAATCACGTCGGCGACTGGGGTACGCAATTCGGCATGTTGATCGCGCACCTCCAAGATCAGTTTCCGAATTATCTAAACGAATCGCCCCCGATCGGGGATTTACAGGCTTTTTACAAGCAATCGAAGGCGCGCTTCGATTCCGACCCCGACTTCAAGAAGAGGGCGTACGCATGTGTCGTGAAATTGCAGGCTTTCGAACCGGATTACAACAAAGCCTGGCAGATGATTTGCGATGTCTCACGAAAAGGTATAAATTGCTCATTGACGATTCTAATTTGATCTACCCCCAATTAGAGTTTCAGAGGATCTACGATCGTATGGATATTAAAGTGATAGAACGAGGCGAATCGTTTTATCAGAGTTTTATGGAGAAAATCGTTAAGGAATTAGATGAGATGGGATTACTAGAAGAGGATGAAGGTAGGAAAATCATGTGGGGAGAACCCAACGTGGGGATTCCCTTGACTATCACTAAATCCGATGGGGGATTCACCTATGACACCTCAGATATGGCCGCCATAAAACAACGGCTGCAAGACGAGAAATGCGATTGGGTGATCTACGTTACCGACTCGGGGCAGGCGACACATTTTGACACTATTTTCAAGGCTGGTATGAGGGCGGGAATTGTCGACGGAAAAAAGCATCGATTAGATCATGTTGGCTTTGGGGTGGTTTTGGGTGAAGATAAAAAGAAATTTAAAACACGCTCGGGTGATACAGTTCGACTTATCGATTTATTAGACGAGGGTTTGAAGCGTGCCTTAGATAAACTCAAAGAGAAGGAAAGGGACAAAGTGCTGAGTGAGGTCGAGCTCAAAGGAGCACAAGAATCGATCGCGTATGGTTGCATCAAATACGCGGATTTATCTCATAACAGAAATCAGGAATACGTTTTTTCTTTCGACAAGATGCTTGAGGATAAGGGCAATACAGCGGTGTATCTTTTGTACGCATATACACGCATCAGATCGATCGCAAGAAACGCTAATTACACCCCAGAAAGAATAACTGAAATAGCTAAAACAACTGCCATTTCATTGGAGCACGATAAGGAATGGAAGCTTGGGAAAGTCCTCTTGCGATTTCCCGATGTTCTGATGAAGATTACAAAAGACCTGTGCCTCCATCATTTGTGTGAATACGTCTACGAAATCGCGACTACATTTACGGAATTCTATGACTCTTGCTATTGCATCGAAAGGGATTCTTCTGGCGACGTAATTAAAGTAAATAATGGAAGAATTTTGTTGGCCGAGGCTACTGCTTTAATCATGCATAAGTGCTTTGATATACTGGGATTAAAACCTGTATCTAAAATGTAATAAACGAGCATTAAATATTTATTCTGTGTATTTTTTACTAGCACTTCTGATTAAACCCCCACTTCCTGATAATAATTTTCATTTCTGTTAAATTAATCAAAAATATAGCGCAATAGTGTTTATTTTTACCCAGCAGGTAATTAAAATCCAATGAGGACAATATAATGTATAAATTAAAGTAATAATACACGTGTTAAAGATTTAATAAACAGAATGAAATGGTAAAATAGTAATGTATAAAGAAAAATAATGAGAAGAATGCTAAAACAAAGGTACACATGACACATCTGTAATAGGTGTAGGTACATCGTCCGAGTTCTGTATAAGTATTGTAGTATATCTTTAGATCATCCGCGTAGGTCAGGACGTTACATTTCAGGAAGGGGATCAGATTATTAATAAATACTACGAACATTAGCGGACCAAAGTTTGAATCCTGCGGTACCCCAGACGTTGAACGAAATGATAACATATGGAACTATAGTTGTATTGCGTATGTTTATACATTTCTGCATCTAATTATAAAAATAACAGTGGTACTCTAAACTTTTCTATTATCCGATCTCCAATGAAAATGTACAATCAAGAATAATAAAGTATTGTTTAAGCAAGGTACAATTTGTGGACTATACGCAAATTTAAATGAATGTGGTTATAACATTTCTCTATATTTATTCGAATGTGTCTCACTCCATTGAGCGCGGCCTCTTGCTATCGCGCATTCGTCACTAAAAAGAAATTCATCTGTAGTTGATATACATACTTATCTGGCGTATAAGTGGATATTTAGGCAACCACCTTACCACTAGTGTATATAAATCTGTATGAATACAAGGCGCGCAAAACGTGTTATGTTTGTTTTATAATAATGATGAAATAAAAGAAATTGTTAAAATTCTTTATTTTTATCAAATCCAATATATCGCATAAAAACACTTGTTATAGTTCGTCAGGATCAACAAATTACAGGTACCTCTATATTCTAGTTAATTAAAATATACGCAGATAGCAGCACAAAAAATAATCTTTAAATTGCTTTATGAACAAAATCCAACAAAATCAAATTGCAAAGGAAAAGTTACGTCTTATTTCATCGCAAGTTTTAATTAAAGTAAATACATATTTCTAAGTGTTTTTATTGATATTTATTGTAAATATAAAGCAACCAACCTGCAACTTGTTTACTCATTGTATTGGCTAGTATTTTGATAAATAGCACAGGATCAGAGATAAACAGCTGATAAGTGACAGGCGGCGATCTTACCATAAAAAAAAAGTGATAGTGTTTCTTTTCGCTAAAGTATGATATTTATATATATTTAAGACGTGTATAGTGTAAAGTTTTACAAATAAAAACAAAAGAAAACCATATAAAATGAGCAGAAAATCGGGTGTGAACTATGGCTCGATGGAATCCACCTCGGAGGTACAATTTGCTGGCACATCTTCGAATGAATTCAATTCTCTCTGTGATAACATCGTCACGAATATATACACGATCAACAGCAGCTGGAAGACCCTAGATAATGCATTGAAAGCAATAGGTACGCCCAGAGACAATAAAGGACTGCGAGATACAATGTAAGTTTATTTAACAATGCGGGAGACATAAATCACTTGCAATTACTTTTGCAGACATGTGACGCAACTTAGTGCCAACCAACTGGTACCAGTAACCACAAATTATTTGCAAAAGCTGAATAGAATAGTTCGGAAAGGTGAAAAGCAGCAGAAATTGCAAGTGGAGAAACTGACCGAAAATTTTAAAGAAGCGTTAGCCAACTATTCGAGTTTACAGAAGGTATGTATTTTACTTTAATTTGGTTCTATACTTATCTACTATATCTATCTTTATATAAAGAAATGTAATCAATAATAAAAATGAATCATGTTATTAAATGATTAATCCACATGTGAATTTGATAATTTTTACTGTTATCTTTGAATTTTGCTTATTAAATTATGTTGTTTATAAAAACTTTGGTGTATTGCTTTGTAACTTTGTTTTAACTATCAATTGGAAAAACAACTTACAAAAAATCAGGGAATCTGTTATTTTCTAACTTTAACTATATTTCTTTTAATTGTTTTTTTATTCATAGCAAGTAGCTGATAAAATGAAAGCAAATCTTCTTACATCTCCAATAGATTATGAACCTATGGCAGAAGATCCGGAATATCAGAAACAAACGCAGCTATCTAGGGAATTAACATTTGAGAAGGAGATGCTCTTAGAGCGTGAAATTTCTGTAAAAAAAATCGAAGCTGATATTCTAGACGTTAATGAGATAATGAGGGAATTAAGTGCTTTGGTGCATAATCAAGAAGAACTTGTTGGTAAAATTAATGTTTTCCCATTATGTGCAATTTTGCTTTAATCTCCTTTCTGCAGATTCTATTGAGGATAACATTGATGCAACAGCTACTAATGTAGAAGGTGGTACATCAGAACTGCAGAAAGCTGAACAGTATCAGCAGAAATATCGTAAAAGATTGTGTTATTTAGCACTAATTGGTACTGTGATATTAGTTATTTTAATAATTATATTGATTGTTGAACTTAAGAAGAGTTAGACCGGCTGTAAATAGTGTTATGTATCATATGTCTGATGTGTATTATTGTTATTATTATTACTAGGACCCTAAAATACTTATTATCATTTTATTTATATTTTGTAAAAACAGTAACAATAACTTTTCCTTGACATAACGGAAATATAAATAAATAAAATATATTTACTCTATTTTATTTACCCCTAGGATTTTATATACATTAGCTTCAATTATTTTGAGCAATTTCTTTCCAAATTCCGTCATTGAATAATATAATATTTTATCGGTGAACCAAATTTATACCTCAAATAGGCAACATATTATAGTAGTATGCCGGTTCTGGACCGCCAATTTGTGAACCACTATATTTAACTTTATTCTCCTCTTTCCCGCAACTCTTTTAACAAGCTAGCCGTAATATTGGTTGCGTAATCTCATTGTTGATATAAATATTATATAGAATATCCATGACAACTTAGAAGTATACGCAGTTGTATTTAAGAATAGAAGGCAATTATTACTACATACTCTCTTTTACCATTAGAGTTTCGGTCGGCCTGTAATAATGAATTGAAAACATTTAAATAGCGTTGATATTAGTAGATTTTTGGAATAGATGGCGCTTGATATTAATTTTATAACTGACAAATCAAATTTTGCGGTCATTTGAAGCCATATTTGAAGCTTTTCCAGTAAGACAGACACACATCTTTTTTTAGGAAAATTAAAAAAAAATCTTAGAAATAAACGAACGCACACTACAAATTATTTACTGCTGAATTATTCTAAATCAATTAAGTTTACTGGAATAGTATTTGAAATTGCTGTTACAGTTGTGGTTTTCTATTTCTCAGGTAATTATTTCTAATGACTTTTATGTCATGTCACTTGTCATTCAATGAGAAATTTTACAACTCTTGGATGAGGATGGATTAACATATTACAATTATAATACAACGTTTATTTTATTAAATGTACACAGTTACAAGTATCTCTAATAAATTACAACCATTATATTGCTTGGGATTAATACACACTTCTCCTTTTAAATTTTTTGATAATCAAAAATTTCAATTTATAAATTTTGCGCCACAACTCGTTATTATAAAGTACGAAAATAGAATATGTAGTTTTTTTTAAGCACCAGTCTACATATAAACAATAATAACATTTTTATATTGCGTTCATAATAGATATATTATTTATAGCAACAATTTTTTAATATCACATACAAATCAACGTAAGTATTTTTAAAAACTTTTATTAAATATATGTATAGTTAATACGTACGTTTTCCTATATATAATACCAAAGCATTTTTAAAGATAAATATACAGTTGCTCCACGCTTAACGACCTTTTCGATATCCGGGGAATTTGCGCATGTTGTCATATGCTAAATTAAAGTGTTTAAAATGGTGGCTGTAAATTATAAATCGTCATGCTAATTGTGATAAACCAAATTCTCGTTAAGTGAAGAGAATCTGAACATATAATTTCATTTATGTACATAAACACAATTTGAAATGATCACAGTTAAATGTTTAATGCTTATCTATCTTAAAAAACTATATATATATATAAACACCTAAATATGAACTTATTGTTAAGAAAAAATATTCTATAACGTCGAGGCAAAATTCAAATCTCCCGCAATTATTTTCTTTAGCAAAGTTGGTAACCGTAGCTAATTTCATGCGTTAATCTCATCGGGAAAAATTTTTATTTTGCTTAATCGATAACGACTACCTTTTTACATAATAAATTTATGAATTTAAAAATATTTTGTATCACAGGATACTTCGTGATATAAACGTGAAATAAATATTAATTAATTAATACTGCTTTAAATGTTAGTAGCTAAATAAATATACAAAATTACTATTAGAAAGGCAATTACTTATAAATAATAACCTAACTAATCTTGTTTTAAAGAAAAAGTACGGCATATATTTCTATTTACAACACAAGGTGTTAGGGCATTCAATTTTAAAATGAATACATACATACATCAGATATAACAATTAAAAAAAAACACTTTGAAGGCGGACATATTTATTTTTTATAAATCAGTGGATGCAACTTGACGACACGGGAGTATCTTCTACCGTTATGTATATCGTTTTAAATTTAGTATACACATTTAGAATATTAGAATGTGTAGGTAGGTATATAGCAAATGATATCACCTGAGTTTCAAAGTTTGATGACAGATATTTTATTTATGACTTATGAACTTAGGAAAAAAAAACGTTTTGTTCGATTTCAGTTAAAACAGGAGCCAATCAACATCTCTCTTTTATTCATCAACTGATTAAAGTGTTTTCTTTATGCTAAGCTAAGATAAAATCAATCTTCTAATAGTCTTCACGTCACGAGCTCTATCAATCTTCGTGACCAATAAGCGATAATATACTAGCGTATGAACCGGAAATCAAACCGAACAATGCGAAGATTATCAACAAAACGTCTTTGACAAGTATCCAGTTGTAAACGCCGAAATCTGTTTCCAACCGTAAGATGATGTCCACTGCAGCCGGTATCAGCAAACCAAGAATAGAAAAGCAGATGGAGCCGACCAGCCCGATGATCGGTTCCAAATCGGGAACTGCTGCAGCTACACCCGCGGTTATTGTCACAATTATACTTCTCGATAGCACTTGACCGAAATTGTGAAAACGTACGGGTATTCGGCTCTGTAGGAGTTTCCTCCAAGTTATGTCCATTGCGACGAAGAATTGGAGACTGTACGTGAAGAAAACAGCTGCAGCTATCAGGACTTTGGCGACTTGAGCTAAACTGTAAAGATGGGTTTTTATTGTTTTTAGTAAAATGTAAATTGCAAAAAAATGGTGTCAATTCTAAATAAATTGAGTGTGAAAAAACAGAAATATTAATAATTTTTTTTTAAGTAAACAATTTTATTTAAATTTGGGTATTTATAACTTTTTTCATTTTTAAAACATAAAAGAATTTGCAAGTTTAGTGTGAGGAAACCGCTAAAGCATTAATTCCCGTAGTTCAAGGTCATTCCAATAGAGGGCATAACAATAAAAAATTATATCTACTTTGTAGAAATTGTAGGAATATGAATGGTCTACATAGCAAAATGAGGAATTGCACTTTTTTTTAATTCATGACCGAAATATATATTTACACTGAAATTTTGACGGTTTCCTGTAAAGTAGTTTTTGAAATATAAATTTTTTAAGATCCTTATACGTCACAAGTACGTAGTAAAATTTTATGAATGAACGAGAATGTTTGGCAACATAGAAATTTCTCCCCCCAATGTAAATCGCATAATTTTAGAAAATCAAAGATATCTCTGAAAATAACGAGTTTAGGGCCAAGTTATATATGTTACTTCTTATTTGTTTTAAATTTACTGGCGCTTTTAAAAATGCAATAATATTGGGGATATTGTATTTAAGAACTTGAAGACCGTACTTAGTTACGAAACAATCTGTATTAATGGCGATAATTCTGCGTTATAGAAATTTCTACTAACTTTTTTCCCTGTTTAAAAAGTTGTATTCTCTGACTCCCATTTTCAGTGAAATTATAAATTTTGTAGTTGTTTGATGACAATAGTTATTGCCCATGCATTGTGTTAGAAAAAAGAACAGTCCCGAAATCTACTTTTCTTTACGTAATTTATATTCACAGTTTTAAAAAAATCATCTGCGCGGCGCGAAATTTAAAAAAAAAACATTATTTGCGTTTGCCGGAAAATTAGAAGATTTTTACTTTTAACATATTTTACTACTTACATTTCATTAATATCTATGTTATACGTAATGCTTCCTGCCGTTTCTGGGCCGTAGCGCATATAACCAAAGAATCCAATGATCGTGTACAGGGTGACTACGAAGGTCATGGCGGTGTATAAAACACCCGGACATCCCAGGAACTGTTGCGGTTGCTTCATTTTATTTTCTAACGGCATGACAACCCCGATTCCCTCCATTGCAAAGATAGCGGTACTGAAGAATAAGGGAATCGTGTTCATGTTGCCTATCATTTTTAAATCGTCCGTCATTTTAAGATCCGAAAAGATATAGTAGAGGGTTATACAGAAAGAGACTACTAAAAATACGTTAGCGAGAAACGAAAACGGCACTAGGTACTTCAATTCTCTAATTTGGCAGGTCAAAATTAGCGGGACCAATATGAGAAACATGTACGGTATCACCGCCCACTGTAGATCTTTGTGATAGTGATCGACCAACTGTAAGAAGGAGAATATTGTCTTATTATATAGGATTAGCATGATAATATTCTATTAATATTCTTTTCTTATTACTGCAAATTGTTTGCTAATGGCGCTGCTTTCACGGTTTTCACCGTATGCTTAAAAAAAAGTTTGAAAGTTGTTTAAGAAACCGTAAATTTTAATATGTACTAATCTTACAAACTAATTTATCCAGTTTAGCGTAACTTTAAACGTTAAAAATTTATTACTACTAGCTACTAGTACGTCAATTCAAACATGAAAACAAATAACAATGATACAGATTGCACGTACAAATAAATAAATATGGATTAAATAAACAGATCCATACGGAGAAGTCTAATGTAGCGGTTGATATGATGAATTTAAATAGTTAACTTATAAATTAATAATGGTAAATTTTATTTATTTTTGCATTTTTAAATCTATATTTAAATGATACTTACTTGGTGAATGGATGTACTAATGAATACGATATACACAGCACCGCCCATAAAATACGTTACTACCAACGCTATATCGACGACTGTTCTAAAAATAAAATAAAAAAATATATAAATTCTTTTTGAAAATATCAGAGTTAAATATTACAGCGAATTTCAAATTCCCCGCAATAAAAGCTAGCTGCAAGAACTAACCTATATACCATCAGTAATAAATAAATAAATGGTTATATTCATGTTCAAGTCATCAATGATAAGAAAACTAACGATAAACATTTATTGCTCCTTAAAATATACTTCTACATTGCATAATAACGTGTTTGAATGAGGGTGAACCGGCTGAGCGCTTGTAAAAATCGAACAAAATTTGTTGCAGGTGACTCAGGTGCCATCTTAAAATAAATATGTAAACTATAGTATCACATGCGCATAATATTGTTTTATATTTTATATGAAATTGTTGATTTTATTGTTTTTGTGATTAAGGTTGTGTCGTGGACGTCGTGGTGGTGATAATTTCTGTTAAAGTAGGTGTTCTAAGTCTACCCAAATTAAGATATTGTTCGCCTAAGGTAAATATATACCTTTTTTATTTTCACTTCTTGAAAACGCCCATGGCTAATAACAACCGTCATTAATCATATATTTCTTGGTTAATTAAATTAGCTCAATTAGGTATACGAATAGTCGTCTATTCACGTGTAAATATCCAATATGATGAGATTGATGAGTCATATGATAATAGCATTCCTAGCTATTTCTCTTTTTTTTGCTCATTATCGTCGTGCTCGAAATTCTTGCCAAATGATATAATCAACCTCTTCATTCTAGCGTAAATCCTGTCCAAAACACTAGTAAGTGGAAGTACTTACGTATTAGCATTAATATTCTGTATTACGGTGGAAATTACTATGTATTTTAAAGTGGTACATTCTATTTATAAAAAAACGTTTAGTTGATTCACTTAATTATTCATAGTTTTGAGGTTGTAGGAAATAATTAGACAATATGATGAACGTGTAGTTCTCTATTATGTTACATTATTAATTTGTAAAAAGAATTTCTTGTTATAGCAAAAACTATTTTGTTTACTGGTAGTAGCACTTTGTTTCTTTTTGGAATTGTTGGCAATTCTTATAACTCTCTAAAAATATGAATAAATTATATTTTGCGCATGAAGTTAGATAACGAAAATATGTAAGATTGTCAAAAAGCAGTTGTTAATAAATGGGTAGTTTTTAACTCTATGATTAACGAACCATTTGTGGAATTGGTATATGAATTTAATTCCATTAAATTATAAAAAAAACTACCAAGTAAATAACACGTTTATTTTAATTTATTATTTAAAAAATGAAACACTAATATAAAATTCCAGGAAGAAAAACATACCTAACCTCAAATAATACCACATATCTAATAAAATACAACAGTAGCACTAATATATGCGTAAAAAGTAATAAACAACAAAAAAAAAAAAATAGAAAAGCGAGATATTTTAAACGTGACATAAAAAAATGTCTATTGTTTGTTAATTCTGAAATCACAACCAACAATTTCTCGCAACATAGACGGAACCAGTTTTCAATGTCACAATTACGCATTCCGCACGTTAATTGGTATATGAAATGAATGAAATTGATGTGATTAACCTTCCGATATGCGCTTGCTAATACTATTTCCCTTGCAGTTTTAATTAAAATATTATTAAAAGGTCAGAGTTGATCTGATTAAACGCTTTAATGCTTATGTAAATAGTGTATCATACGGAAATACGTTATACCTATGTACTTTGGTTTTTTTTTGTCTATTACCGACAATGCAGCCATGTAACACTTTTATGTAACCTCAATACCATTGCCAAAAGCCCATATCTGTAAAATTATAATGTAGTTGTTGTGATGATCGATTTAATTTGATTATTAGGTGATGCTTAATGCCACGTCAACAACAAACACATCATTGACTTACCCTTTGATGTGATCATAATGAATTGTTGGCAATTCGGTCAAGGTTTCAGATGCCATTGGTCATTGGCAAGCTATGTTGAGTGATTATTTAAGACTCTTTGACATAACAATAAAAGAACGGTGATTTTTAAGGCTTCTCTAGGTGTGGATTTCTGAATTTTCGATGTGATTATTTATATATCGAAAATGCCGATTGTTTTTAGAAAAGTGTAAAAGTGTAACGTTACATGTATGAATATTATTAATTGTTTGAATTAGTATTATAATAACTAATAATTTAGATTAAATCTGCCCTATAATTTTGTTTAAATTATAGGTAGGTAACTTTTAGAAACTTTTACTTTTACAGAACCACTACATGGCCACTACCAATTGACAGAACCGTCAAAACATGTTATGCATAACCTACAAACAGCAGTTTTTAAACTGACTTTTCAGTTTTCAACACTTTTTATCTGTTTGTTCAAAGAAAGAAGACAGCGGAATATGATTTTTTCAAAGAACGTTTCAGAATGTGTAAATAAATGAATATTTAATAATGTTGAACAATTTGCATTTCATAGAAACTCACACGGATACTTAATCATGTTTTTTTATCTTGTTTTACACTTAGCAAAATGTAAATTGTCTTCAGTTAATTCAAGGAAAGTGATTGAATATTCAATTATCATTAGTGTAATGGAAACATTTTAAGGAGTTCCTTAACAATTAAACTCACATAATTGGCAAATTATCCATATTATGAGAGAAAGTGTGCGTTACCCTTCAACTTTAAACAAGTGATGGTCTACATTTATAATGCACTTTTAATGCAAATTTATTTCTTAAAATATCGTTAATAATTTTTGACGATTTCGGTATAGTGACATGGGTACTTTTCCATAACATCATCGTACTGTCATAAAAACAATAATAATATGCTTACAATTACAGAACATACCAAAAACCCACGTGTTGGAATTGCTCTACCGTATCAGAACCATTAGATCTCTGTCACAATCGTCTTTAGAATTGCAAAGTAGTAGTATCTCTTATACGACAATAGTGCTACGCGTAACACGGTTCCAACATAAACAAAACCGCGCTATTAAAATTCTTACAAGGTATTACACAAAGGCGTAGTGAAAGTATAATAATATGTAGTTTGCTAAATTATTGACTCACAATCGTAATATCTAATTACGTATGTAATAGAAGCGGATATTGTCTTGCCAGATATGCCTGCGTCCGTTACGAATGCATGCCTGTGTGTGGTAGGTAAGTTTGTCTGATTGGGAATTAGAATAAAATATTCATAAACGCTTTTTGTGAATTGGCGAATTGGCATTATAAACTTTTTTTGGAAAGAAAACTTAAATTTTACAAATATTGTTGCGAAATATGTGTTAATGGGATATTATAGGTATATACATATATTTTGCTAAATGGCAGAGCAATATTTTCGGTATATGCCTAGCGAATACCTAAATGCCGCTATTATAAGGCCGTTGCCATAAAGTTAGTGGTTGGCGAAATATAGTTTATGGCTTGCATATAGCAAATGTCAAGTAGCAGTAAAAACGATGTCAAATTTTGAACAAATGACTGTAAAGCATAGATACTTAAAAGATATCATTTCGACCTACTTATAAGACATTGAAAAGGAAAAAAAACCCGCCAGAACATCTAGCAATGTATTTGAAGTGAATTAACTGCCTAATAGCTTGAATACCTTATTTTGCAAAATTGTTATTTTATGTGTAGAGTGGGAACACTGTCGGTTCATCGTACTCGTAAATTCATTTGGGTTTATACCTATATATACAGGGTCCGCCAAGAGAACCTGACGAATTTTGGTATTCAACTACAAATTTATGTAACAATATATTTATTTTCACATACAAGTAATCGATAGTATATTACATGCCATTTTATTTATGGAAAATAATGTCGCTTAAGTGATGTCCTTCACCGCGTACACACTGTTCGAAGCGGTTTTGCAAATTGCTCATTACTCGCTCTAGTAAATTCATAGGAATTGCACGAATTTCATTGCGAATGTTTTCTTTTAATTCCTGAATTGTTTGCGGTCTATTTAAATACACCTTGCTCTTCAGATAACCCCATAGCCAATAATCACAAACGGTCAGGTCGGGAGACCGTGCCGGCCAAGGAACATTCCCACTCCAACGATATGTGGAAATGTTAAACAACTTTTTGGAACCCGAGCTTCGTCGACAAAACATTGATATGAATACTGTATGGTTCCAACAGGATGGAGCAACTGCTCACACAGCACGAGCGTCAATAGCTCGACTACAAGAAATGTTTCCAGCAGCAGTAATTTCGCGGAATGGGAATGTTCCTTGGCCGGCACGGTCTCCCGACCTGACCGTTTGTGATTATTGGCTATGGGGTTATCTGAAGAGCAAGGTGTATTTAAATAGACCGCAAACAATTCAGGAATTAAAAGAAAACATTCGCAATGAAATTCGTGCAATTCCTATGAATTTACTAGAGCGAGTAATGAGCAATTTGCAAAACCGCTTCGAACAGTGTGTACGCGGTGAAGGACATCACTTAAGCGACATTATTTTCCATAAATAAAATGGCATGTAATATACTATCGATTACTTGTATGTGAAAATAAATAAATTGTTACATAAATTTGTAGTTGAATACCAAAATTCGTCAGGTTCTCTTGGCGGACCTTGTATATATATAAAGTTGAGTATTTCAAAAATAATAATAATATTTATTATTTTGTACTGTATTAGTTTACGTTTGCAATGTTTAGTGGAATGTTGTTTGGTGGAGTTTACTTTTAGTTCAATCGTTAATTCACACTAAACTAATATGGTCTATTCTATCCAAGAACATGTGGAACTAGTGACTTTGTATTATGAGAATGGAAGTAGTGGAAGATTATTCAACGAAAGTCAGAAGTGTGCAGCACAAGTACGGACTGGAATTAATCCAAAAATTTACGGAAACGGGCTCTGTATATAAAAAAAACAACATTTTCATCGAGTTGTCAATAATGAAGATATTGACGGCGAAGTCGTAGGTCAGGTCGCAGCCCTTGGAAATGCGACGTCGATACAACAGGTATCCCAAACATCGGGAGGAAGCCGTTCATCAGCTTGTAGAATACTTAAGAAGTTCAAATTGTATCATGTTTTTCATTGAATGATGAAGTAAATTGTTACAACTGCAGATATTGGAGTGACACCAACCCCCATTTGACGCGGGAAACACATGCATAACGGCCACAGAAACTTTGATATTTTCTTTTTGCTGTTATTATTCTCGTTAATAATTTATTTCATTCAGTTTTGACTATTTTTAGCCGGTATAAACAATAAACAATCTGATAGAATTTCATAGTTTCCATGGAAACCATCCGTCGTGTCGCCTACCTGCAAGGCCGCAGTTAATTTGTTACAAATTTCATTCTTTTGAAGATAAATCGAGAACGGATATATAGAGATATTAAGATGCGGTTTTCACTGAAATTTCAACAATTTAATTTAGCTTGCGACACTGGTAATTATATAGCACGGTTACATTTAATTTTTTCTTGATATTCACCGAAATATGTAATCACTACAGAAAACCCCATCTAGTTTACCGATTTCAAACTAAATACTAGAACGACAATTTTTCTAGAAAAAACCCATGAAATGCTCCATCGAACGAGCCCAAAAGATTTCAGATTGGTTGAACGGTTTAGGAGATATTAAAATTTACATATTGAACAATTGATTAGCTTCCCCGCTCCTTATTATGGCAGATACGAAAAAAAGTCATTAAGCAAAATAATGGAACATCAACTCAGCTTTCGAACGGTCCATTCAAAACTATAGCTCAACCTGCAATTTTCTGAGATAATACTCATTTTATGATTGAACATAGCATAGTGAAATTTCGAACATTAAAATAATTTTCAGATATTTCTGGTGGCCACATTGGTTATGTATTCTTTTGTCCCGAAGTTCTAGGCATAGTAATTTCCGAGATACAGCCGATCGCCACCCTTACTGAATCACCCGGTATAGGTACTAAAGTAGGACTAGCATCTTCTTCATTATGTTTCTTTAGCAGTACGTGCATCGAATTTTAACATCAGTCCAAAGCTTTATTAATAAAAATTTCGTTCAACTATTTAAGATATTTGACTTCCTATTGCACTTGATAGTAAATTATTAATCTCAACTGGGATATAACTATTTGTATACCAGCCACTTTATACGCTCATCAATATCGGATACGAAAAAGCGTAATACATACATATTTCTCCCATGCTCTCGCACGCGAGCTACTACACTCGGATCCGCGTTCAGACAAGCTGTCTGCCGATTCCATTGGTGGTATGATTATACTACGAGAGCGTCACGCTTCAATGGGTAACAAACAGCATTTACTTAGCGACAACATCGTCCGTCCTTGTCCCACACCCGTCATCCGATCATATCTACGTTTTATAGCGTTAGAGATTTTCCTTTTTCCATACGTTTAACCGAGAAAAACGCACAGAAATGTTAATGCCTCTTTTTACGCGCAGATGAAATTTCTCCAGGCAGAAATGCCTTGGACGTTTATTGCATTCTGTACACATGTATGCGGTTTTAATGCACGCAGATAATTGAAACCCATAAAACTTCGCCGTATAGGCTACTGATTGGTTTTGGTTATCCGCAGTCGATGGTTGAGGGAGATTCTTCGTTAGGGATCGTTATTTCTTAAATATTGCTAGAAGCAATTCTTCGTTTTTTTCAGTTTTGGTATATAACGTGAAGGTGTACGAGAGCAAGTCAAATAAATTCTAAATGTCAACATACTAGCCTACTTCTGACCGTGATGTTATAACTCGATATACTCGCTTTAAAATTAATACGACAGAGTAAGGTATATTATCAGTTCTGATATGGAAATAGTTTTAAGCAGTAATGACCAAGATGTTTTTGTTTACACATTTATTTTTGTGAAATAAGTATGCAAAAATATCAAAATATTTTGAGAATAGTAAAGTGGCAGGAAAATAAGGGAATATGCTTAAGTATAACTTCTGGAAGAAACAGACTACGCATCCTTACAGCTTTTCTTACAGGGTATTGTCACCTTGGGGAACACATGACAAGGATAGGTCTGAAACAGAATAGCGATTGCAGGTTTTGTGGGGCGGCAGGTGAAAGTCCGGAACGCCTAATATCCAACTGCACTGCTATCACAGAAACACGTGCCAACCATAAGACTAAAGATGTCATAGAAGAGGGAGAAATACCCTCTCTGAAACCATCACAGCTATTGCAATTTATTAAAGCTCTCAGACTGGATGGGAAGCTATAAGTGCAGGCAAACCCTAGCAACTTCTTCATCTTTTGCACCTCCCAGAAGGGTCCGGGGGGAGGGGAGGGGGGATCATAGGTGAAAGAGAACCGTTCAAGTTTTTTAACTAATATGTTATTTTTTAACATTGGGGTTAAGCATGTTTTCAACGATTAAAGTTATGTTTTTTTTGCACACTGGAGTTGCTTGGAAGATAATATTTTTTTAAATAAGTAAATTTATGTTTTTTGAACACCATAGATAGGGACTAAATTCTTTTAAATTTTATTGACCATGGTGTTTTGTCATCTTTTGGATTAAGTCATTCCTTGTTGCTCTAATTTGACTAACAGAGTTCACTATGTTTTTTACAATGGTTATAAATCATTGATGTAATTTTATTCCTTCTTCCGGAGTGCCACAGGGGTCGCACTTAGGACCATTTCTGTTTGTACTGTTTATAAACGACTTATTGAAGTCTTTCTCCTGCCCAGTACTCGCTTACGCAGATGACATAAAAATATACATCCCCATTAAATCTTTAAGCGATGTGGCTGATCTTCAACATAATTTGGATCTTGTCTTATAATGACCACGGAGAGTGAAGACCAGTCGAAACACCAGGGCTACAGGAAGAACACCCATAGGTGATGCAGTCCTTTTGACATTGTAAATATTATTACTGGCTTGTAATATTGTCAATAAATAGTATAGTATAGTATTTCTAGTTGGTGCTTTTTATACAAACTATCATTCAATGTTATAAAAAGTAAATAATTGTTTGTTACTTATACCAGAACAATGAATTACATCAATTCTGTGTATTCAATGACATTCAAAATTTACACTGTTAGAGATCTGGGGGTTCTATTAGACTGTATACTATATTTTTTTATGGATGAAATGTTTTAAATGATTAAATTTATGTTTCTTGAACACCGAGGTTGGCGGGAACGAATTATTTGTATTTGTTTTCTACTTTTCTACTTGAATTAAATGTGTTACTGATTTATACATAAAGCTATGCTCAAAAGTAATAGACATCTCTATGATTTACTATTAATTTCGTGTTTTGGCATTACATCTGTGGCAGTTAATTTAAGTGTTTACGTATTCCTTTTTATGATTTTACAACAGTTTTTATAGATACTTTTCCTAGATCTATTACATTTTTATGCATGTTCACGTTTTTGGGATGTCAGTTTTTTACGCACTGAAAAAAGGATTGCTGTATTAAAAGCTTATAAATTATTAAGATTCTTTATTAAAGTACTATTTATAACACATTTAAATTAAGAGTTTTATTTTGTACTAACTTTGATTATTCGCAATAAATATAGGATGTCTAATACATTTGAGCATATCTGTACGATTAAAAATGGATTAATCTTTCATGTTCCCGTTTTCCGTATTCTTGGCTGAAGTTGATTTGTAAATATTTTTAGAAAGGCGCATTATTTGCATAGTAAAATTTTCATGTTCCCAGACTTTTTGGATCCGCTATACAGGCAAGTACCCGTTTTCCGTATTCTTGGCTGAAGTTAATTTGTAAATATTTTTAGAAAGGCGCATTATTTGCATTGTAAATTCCAATAATAATCGAAGTTAATAAATATGCTATGGTAAGAATTTCGTTTATTTATTTTGACGTAACTGAAATTTGAAGAAAACCATTGAAATGGAATAATAAAAATTAAGATCGCATACTCAATCTTATTGCGTCACAGTTCTAAATTGGCAGGCGACAATTCTGGAAATAAATATCAAACTGAACGTAGCCACATACTTATTACTCACCTGGCGCTGATTTCGTCATTACGTCAATTCACAAGTTCAACAGGAAGCAATAAAATTAAATTACCTGACCTAACGCGAACCGCCTGTGGTAAAGGCACAATCAAACTAACAACAAACAAATTAATCATTGTCACAGTTCAAGGGCTACTGAATCCTATTTAATAGCCTCCTGTGTCAGCAATGAATAAAGTAATTATGAGTAAGTATTGGGAATATAATGATGGAATTTCAAGTAATGTTCGTCTATTTAACTAATTTACATAGAATATTTTCTTTTTGCAAAAACTTGTCAATAACTAATTATTCTATAAACTACTAAGCGATTTTGAAGTAGATACTATGTATATAGATATGTATGTGTATTGTATTGAGTATTGTGCAGTAAAATTGTAGGTAAATAAAAAACTAGCCAATGGAAAAGCAAATATTTCGAAATATTGCACATTCTTTGCATAGAAGATATCGTGTAGTTGTTAAAAGCGTAAATTTGCACATTGCAGAATAATTAAAAACAGGCATGTATGTACTTATATTTAAGTACATAACTTTCGCTTCTTGGAGCACACAACCATAAATTATGTAATTACAGGAATTTGATTTCACTTAAATATGGTCCTATTATTGGTAGATATTACATATAAAGGTGCAATCTTGCAAGAATAAACACTTACGCAAGTTATCCAATAATCTTCCTAGAGAAATAAGAATTTTCATGATAAAAAACTTAAGACAGATAATTAATTCAAAGTGAGTTCACTGTTGAAGATATTCCTAAAACTTTGTGGTTTTTTTATATAACGGTTTGATTTACATGTAAATATTAACAAATAACACAGTGTTATGTAAGTACTTATGTTCATTATATAGTATCTCCGAAAAGTTTAGAAACACTGAAATAACAATGTATTACAGCTGAATTACTTTCAGTTGGCGGAAACGCCGCTCCCACGTGTAGCACACATAACGAGTTCGAAGAAGCGGGCGGAGCTCCATGAATGAACAGTGTACAGTACTGGAGATACATATTACAATAAAAACTGAATTTCGTATTTTGTACGAATCGCGCAGATATGTTTTCACATGTAAATTATAACGAGAAATATGGAGATATTTATTGGAGCGTATATCACTCCATTGAGCACACCCTCTTGCTATCGCGCATCCGCCAGTTGAAAATAATTCTGATATAGTTAATGTCTTTTGAGAGAAAGTCCTCTTGTATTTGAAGCGTCTCATATTGATATATGTATAATTGATCTTCTGAAGAATATACGCAATTGTATGGCACGAAGTATTCCCTAATATGGTAAAAAAAAACTGGTTATTAAAGCATCTACGACCTTAAAAAGAACAAACTTCTGTTCGGCGCCTCCTATTTCTTTCATGATAACTTGGAAAGTACTGATCCAATCGTCTTAAAATTGATATCATTTTTTCAGAAGAGTCATCTGAATAATTTGACATATATAGTATGTTTAAAAAAAATTGTTTGTAGAGGTAAACGACTAAGTCGTAGTAGTAAACTCTGAGCTCGACCTTTAGACTACGGCCATCTTCATATTCTTTTTTTCTCAGGAACTAGTAAATATTTTTTAAGGATTTTTAATATATTTCATTTTAAAGAATCAAATGAAGGATGTCAACATTTTTACTTCATAATTTTTTATGACAAATCCAATATGTGTATTTTTTTTCTATATTGTTTTATACAGTATGTCTGAAAAAGTTGGCAAGAACGAATTATTTTATTATTTATTTTACAAAAAACAACAATATTTTTCATAAAAAGTTTTGCTTCACATATAAATCAAGAATAAAATTTGTAAAATGTTTGGTAGTATACGAGGAAAATGAAAAATATTGATTTTACGCTGAAGAGTAAATTGCTTTTAAATATAGATATTGAAGAAAATATTGTTAGGAATTAAAAATTATGTCAAAGTTATATTCATGGCCTTCTAATAACTAATTAATAAATTTAAAGATAAAAAAAAAACTAAACAATTTAGCATTTACAAAAAACCCAAATTGGACACGATTTGATTCGAGATCAGAAATCGCTATCCTCAAAGATTCATTTAGGGCAGTTCCCGCTGTCGACAAAATGTGCGACTTGGAACATTTGAATGGGGTTGAAAAGGGTTCTATGTTGATAAAATAGAAATTAAAACAAAAAATTGATTTTGTTTTTTAAGCCTCTTAAACCAACATCAAACATACACATACAATTCAATAATACTTGAAAAGTTACGTACTTTACATCAGAACTCTCCATCATGACTCAGGTAAAACGGTATCAAAAACACCTGGAAATCAAATCTAAATCACGTGCTAGCAATCACTGGAGTGCAATGTGATTAATATGACGTTGTAGTCGGCCTACTATGCTGTATTCCATTCTTATATTATTATAAGAATGAAATTATGTTATTACCTTAATGTAAAAAAACCCATATATAATAAATATTTGTAATTTAAAACGAAAATAAGTGTAAAAATGTGACATTAGAAATGCTGTCATATGTAAATAATTTTGTTTGTTTTTTTTGTTATAGTTGATGTGAAAATTTAATTTTTGTAGTTGTATTAGTTGGTAAAATTATAAAAAAATTGTCTATTTCTTATCTACTATTAAAAGAATTATTATTTTTTTTAATTTGTATTTAAATGCAACTTGCTTTGTAATTTAGTTCTTCCAATAAAATTTTAAATTCGTTGAAATTGAATGTATGTTTTCTTTTCAGTTAAGTAGATGTTTTTTTTTAAAGAAATATTGTTGGAGTACTTATGACTGTTATGAACTTTTAATTTTTCGGACAGATGTTGCATTGTTTGTCCATATATCGCTAAGATCACACGTTCTAAATACCAGACGTCCTATCAGCAGTCATGAACGATCCTTTAGCTCTCAGATGAATATCAGCCTCGAATATTGGAAACAGCGACAGCGGGAACATGCACACTAGATTCATGATCACCAAATATACAGGTTTCGTACAAATTGTGCGCCAAACAGAAGGAATTACTATTCAATGTGAGTAAAATAAACTTTATGCTTGTGATTCCATACGATAATAACCAAATTTCTACTAAATTTTCTAGATAATGCTTCGAAACAACATTTTTTTTTCAAAGACCTAAAAAAGAAGGCAGTTCTCTTTTATTTATCAACAATCACAGATTACCAAGGACGCCCTCTTGGCAAACCCGGTAAGGAGAAGACATAGCAGTAACAATCAAGTAAATTGTTATAGGAACAAAAACTCAATATAGGATCACCAGTTTGCCTGAGGTATTTTAGGTTAAAATCGTTATTTTCATATTTTATTTATGAAAATGTAAATTACAATGTTTCTTTTGCAATTTGAAGCCAGAATGTACTGTAAAAGCGTTCGGTCTTCAATTAAATCGTTTCTAAGAAGAAAAGCAACGACCTTCTTTTGTTCATGCAGCGATCTTTATCAGATAATGTAAAATGACCCACTTTATAATGTACCAACGACAACTTTATTTACAGAAAGAAAAAACATTCTTTGCAAGTTAAATTTCTAACAATGCATGTCAAGGTTTTTTGGAAGTTCTCAAGGGGATTCACAAGGGCTATTTGGTGAAAATAAAATTGATGTGGCACATCCAAGCTATTAATAACCTAGCATACATGCCACCTCAAATAAGTAACATAGTACAATATGTAAAGTACACATATAGGAAATACCCATAATTCCATAAATTATTCCAGAGGCATACCAGTAGCACCTGACGTAGAGAAATTTCTGACGATCTGCTTGAAAAAATATGTCAAACGTGCCGTAATACACAATTTAATATTTTAATCGAAAATTGTTGATGTAATGAAACACATAAATACAGAAAAATTAATAATACTTGGGTGTACTGCAAACGTTTTGTGGTCTGGACTTTTCTTCGACAGCTAGCGCATACTAAACAGGCGGAGGCGTTTTACAATTTAAAAGGCTTCTGCAAGTTGTAACATCTAGTTGAAAATGTAAATTATGGACTAATGACGTGTGATAATCATCTGCGCATCCTTGAATTGATATAATCCAAAGAATAATAAATTGTAATGCAGATTGCATTTTTATAGGAACACGCTAGTAATATACGATTTATTTTTTGTAATTAGCGGTTTTAATACATTTATAAAAGCACTCAGATGAGTGTGTTAACAACCATTATTTGTTTTGTTCACACAGAGTACATTTATTATCAATTCCGAACTAAGAGGTTTTCCAGTAAGAAGTCCCATATTAATTTTAAAATAAACATTTATTTATTCTTAAGTAGTAGAAAAATATTTATTTTTACTTTTTGAAATTGATGTCCAATAATTTTTTTTGAGAAAGTTTTGCATGATGTTTTCGGATTACTGTGGTGAATTGAATGTCATTCGTCATCAAAATGCAACACAAATTGAAAGAGAAACAAATTGTATAATAAAATATTTTGAAGACTTCATTTCATTAAATTCCCCCACACCACCAAACAAATTTTATACAGTGAAAAAAAAAACCAAACTATTAAAAAGTACTTATAAATTCTTTTGAAATTAATATAGACCTACCTAATAAATCAGTACTTTCATCTGCGCTGATCCGCATTATTCAGGCTCCTTTTGCATTCACCCGTAGGCTTTGTAGAGTAGATGCGGGCAAGTATCCTTACTTAAGAAAAATAATATTATTACAGCAAAAGTCGCCTAGGAACTAAAAAAAATTATTAAATAGTGGAGTAAAATATTTTTACACCGGCCTGTATAATGCATTACCGGTAAAGGTCAACGCGCTTCGGAAACAGCTGGTTAAGACGAAAACATAAATAAACATCTCCTTTGTGTTTACTACAGGTCTGTTCGTGGGTGTTACACTGGCTCCTAAGTAAAACAGTATAGAAGATTCCCTCTTTGCATACTAGAGAAAGATAAAACATGTACCAGTGTTATTGGTGCAACACCAACGAACAAAGCTTGCTATTCTTTTAAAAGCTTTTAAATTTGGAAGTAAAATTCTCCTTTATTAGGTCGCTTGCTAACCGCTGGTACATTTGTTTCCATTGTTCAACCTGGTGATACTGGAAAATTGCAGCCATAACGGCGATAGGGGCCTGGAAGGGCTGTCCGTACACTGGCTATCTACAAAGACTGGCTTTGTTAAAATGCCAAGTAGTGCACAGATAACTGCTGTGTAACGTTTCAGGTACCAGGCATTAGTCTATCAAACCAAAGTTAATAACATTGAAACATAAGGGGATGCATTATAGCTGCAACATACCAAATGAGTGAACATAACTTGTTACAGACGGTGAGAGTATCTTTGTTGGGTCGTGCCTGTTTATGTATCCAACTGCGCGGCGAGAATTTTGAACATCTCTTAAAAACAAATATCTTCAACAAATGACAACACCTATCGAATGTTTTTAACCTTAACTCAATAAACATGCCGTATCATATCATGAACTGTTTTTGTGATGCCAGCTGTTGCCAAAGCGCGTTGTCCTTTACCGGTAATGCATTATACAGGCCCTGGTAAAAATACATTTACCGGATTATTTAATATTTTTTTTAGGGTTTGTTCGGCGACTTTTATTATAATAACATAATTGTTTTGAAACAAGGGTACGCTCACGCATCTTTTCTCCAAAGCCTACGGGTGAACGCAAAAACAGCCTGTATATTTCTGTAAGATAGGTTTTTCGAAGAGTTGATTCATCAGGAATATGTTTAGATGTATATTTCGCTAAAAACTGTCTAAGGACGGTATTTTTCAGTTTTTTGAAAGGTATATTTGCCGCAACAAAGGCTTTCTGTATAAAAACTGTCTGTTGATGTACTCGGTTGATTGCGATACATTTCAGTATTTACATGTGCGGCTAGTCTCGACTATTTTAACAAGTTCTTGACAGTGTGTGTAATGACGTTTCCTGAAAATTAAATTTACTTACCAACGTTTATTTCCCCGTGAAAAATAAATCCAATTCACGGAGTGTGACGTGGTCCGCGATTGCCAAATTTATAACTATCTGTATGTGTTCCAGTTTTGCCTTTCATATAACAAAGACATATGCTAGCAGAAGTCATTTTTGTAGGTCTATATATTGAGGGGTTAGTTTCCCGGCTGTTAGGTTGATTAGCTGATATCCTTCACTTTCAAATCGTATAATTTTAAGGAGACAAATGTTAAAGATTCAAGGCTTGCTATCCAACAGATAAAAAAATACTACGAAATCTAAAATGGGACTTTTTAATGGAAAATCTTTATATCTAAAGGTTTCCTGGTAATATTTTCCACTTTTGAAAGTTACCCCAGATATTCTAAAGAAAAAACTCTAACTTTCGAAAACATTCATTTATGTTTACACAATCCACAGATATAATCTAAAACCGTAGGAGTTGCGAGTGCTATAATTTTCAGCGCGAATAAAATAGACAACAGGACAAAACACCCGGCAGCGTGCAGGACGGAACAGTGATCACGCGTGAGCATTAATCGAAATAAAAGCACTGTTTAGAGTCACGAAGCATATCGTGTATTATGTTATTCAAGGGCTGCAAGTGTTTATTTCAGTATTACCAATATGTAAATATACCTGGGTAAATGGTAAAGTATGAGGTAGGTAGGCATTTTGCGAATTTTTGCATCAGTAAACGTCGAATCACCTGATGAATTGCAATGTTGATGTATCACATATGCTTCTATACTAACCTTGCTGTGGTCGCCCACGGTCTTATTTTTTTCGGCCCGTGTTCGAACACCGCGCCCGCGGTTTCCGAGAATCCCAAGACGGGTTGCTTTGACCGTCGACATATTTCATGCGATGCGGATACCTAGAAAAAAGAACAAAGAAATATTCTTATTTCATTCTGCTGAAATCAAAAACAAAATGTGCAATTTTTTTTCTAATGTAAAAGGTGTTTCTTAAGTAATCCTACAAATTTTCAAGGGTAATATATATAGGGTATTTTTCTGCTTTTCTGTTTAGGCTATATTCCTCTAACAGCAATTCTGACAGAATTATTAAGAAGTATTTTATGTCAACGAAAAATTCTGACCGCAGTTCGGCTCCCACATTATGGGGGTTAACGATTTCTGACCGCAGTTCAGGTGTACCGAGAAATTTTATCAATAGGATTATTTTGCCTATTTGCCCTCGGTAACATTTAAAAAAAAAATAAGCGTGAACAAATTTTTGTCTTCCAATATTTTTTCCATAAAAAAATATTACAAATCAACGTTAGTCGAGTAATATCATTTGTAGCTAATGAATATCATTATGTATAACGTAATAAGACGCAAAATAATCGATTTTATCGCTATGGATTTGCCAAATAAAAAAAATAAGTCAAAAACATACAAAGTACGTTTTAAAATAAAGAATAAGATGTCTATGATTCTTTATCGATAAATACGTAACACAAACATAATGTTATTTTTAGAATAAATGTTTTAATGCATTCAATTTGAATACTATAAAGAAAACATTCATAAGAAGAAACCAAAAAAGGCAAAGGCTGTCTGTCCCATTTTATTTACCACCAGATAATAGTATTTTTTTGTGGAAATTCTTTTGAATAACAGATGTGGGAGATAGTTAACATACATCACAAATACATACATTTACTACGACACACTAATATTTTCATACGTTTAGTTATCACCAGGTATGCTTTAAGCTTCCCGGCGAGTGATGTGTTAGCTTTTGATATCGAGATTGCAATACCAGCAGTAGTGAAACGATATTTAGACGTAACTTATGCATTTATATCTCGGTTCTTTTAAGTTTTGTGGAGTAGACCCTTAATCTCTATTGTAAAGGCTGCTTTACACGGTCCAATAAATTGTTGAATTTTGTAACCTTGAATTTATTGTTGCATGTAATATCCAAAATGTTCATGAATAAGTTGACGACAATAAATTCATGAATAAATTGTCGAATTAAAGCATGTTCTAATTTTTCATGTATTTTTTGGGGAATTCTGGTTACATTCCATTTAATAACTCAATACCAACTGCGAAATGACTTAAAATGACATGTGGGGTAATTGTTATAAGTCTCGTCGTTCGGCGTTGAAGTAGACGTTGTCGCTTAACGATTAGGTTATTGTTTGTTTTATATATTATATTATATTATTGAAAGGTGAGATCATGGTAGGTGAAATAGATAGTTATATAGGTTATATCACCGATGCACAGACCGCGGCCCGCCGGTCGAATACTGGTGGCCCGCCGACAGCAAAAATAATACTCTCGTACATTCGAAAAATATTGCCACGCTTCAAATTAATAAATTCTTTTTCAATTTTAATACATTATTATCAATTCTTTATTGTCTTTAATTACCTATACTTCTGGCGGCCCGCCATCAGTTCATGATTTGCCCGAGTGGCCCCTAGTCTTAATAAGTCTGTGCATCCATGGGTTATATAGTACCTAATAATGACAAACAAAGCGTACAAATTAGCACAACGTTATTTCGTCACTTTCCTTTTTGAGTCTTTTATCACTTCTCCCACTTTTATTTTTGAAACTTGAATATGAGCAAGACGACACGTCAAACGTCAACAAAACAGAACAGTTGGTAATGCATAAGACCTTAATTTATAGTTAGCAAAAATTGCATCGTGTAAAACACTCCCACCTTGTCAATTTATTCAGGAAGTTTTTCATGAATAAATTTATGAATTAATTCATCAATTTATTTGACCGTGTAAAATAAGCTTAAAGGTGTTTATTGGCCATTCGTTAAATATAGTTTGTAATGACTATACACTTACTATATTATGTAAATTGCAATTTCTCTTGATAATATTTATTTTAATGTAATAAAAGATTTCCGTCTTAAATACTTTATTATTTTCCAAACTTTCTCGTAAAAATTTCTACCATAATAAATAGTAAGATAATTTAATATTGAAAAAAACTAGTTCTCTTTAAATAAATTCAATTACGGCAACAAATGAGTTATCTAATAGATATGCCATCGAAAGTAACAGAATATTACATTATTTTTATCAAATTTATTAGATTATTAATAATACTATTACTGCTATTACTTTGTTCTGCAAATATTTTAAATTTATAAATAATCATGATATTAATTTTTAAAGTAAAGTTCACGACTGGCACTTTTAAAATTTGCTTAACTGCATGTTTGTGTGTTAGCACATAATCGTGAAAATATTAAAACCACATACGTACCATTCCATAAGCTTTAATATTTGCAATCACATGCAAATCAATAATTTTTTTTCTGATAATAAGTGAGAACCTATAAATATGTGTGAAGCGATTTCAAACTTTTGATTTCGGGTCGATGTTGCAAGACTATTTGTTATAGTTATGAGTTATGACAGATTGTTTAACGGCTACTTTGACAACCGAACACAAAAAAAAATTCAGAATCTTCACAGAAGAGTACGGTAAAGTAACGGAAGTGACATGTTGGTACTTCAATTCGTTGTGGACCTACTTATTGTACTCTACCGTCTATGGACCGTAAAGTAACGGAAGTGATGCGTTGACCGTTCAATTCATAGTTTAATTTGATGAAGTGGCGCTTTCTATCTTTCGAATGAGTGTACCTATAGTAAGGTTGTACTTTCGGATGTGGTAGTTGAAAAACAAAATTTGATAATATGGAAAATTATGTAGTGGTTAGCTGGACTCGAGTTTTTAACTTACTTGATTAAATAACAAACCCCTTGTCACATTCATGATTATTCGCTCAGTGTAATCAACCTAAAACCACTAAATGCCTCCTGCAGTGATTATACCACTAGCATTTTAATAAATATTATAGCACTTTAATGAAAATAAACGCACCCGTAAGGTGTTTTTACATCTTTAAATACGCTAGTTACAAAAGGTGTAATACTTTAAAAACGGTGAAAGTAAATAAAATTGAACAGTATGTGCACGACATAGTTTCATGTTCACGAATAAAAAAGCCGATTGGCATATTTCTGCTAGCACCAGCGAGGTATTTAGGTATCTAAAATAAAAAAAAAAGTAAAATTCTCTTTGCGTACGAGTAAATCAGCCAAAGTCTGCAATTAGCAAGTTACACTTATCCAGTTCTCACTGGATCGCAAACAGCATTTCTATTTGTTTAAGGTAGCATCTGTAAACATTGATAATTGTTTTAGTAAATAAGTATTTGGGAGGTAAAATCGGTAAAATTTTAGTTTAAAATAAACACAATAGTTATAACCTATATTTTATAAAAAATAATTCACGATATCATATAAGCTTATATTAGATATATTAAGCATAAGTACCTATTATAAGTTTATATGTTTTAATATAATTCATCATGTGCTAATAACGATTATGTATGTACATCCATATGTATGTTAGGATAAATAACATGACGCAGACGCATTCATCAAAATTGTAAGTACCTACTTACTTTTATCTGGCAGCTGAAATTATGTTTTATCAATATGTTTGATACACAAATTAATTAGGAAGAATTATTGTTTGTTTAGTTATTTATATGTACCTACTTTTAATCTTTGTTCTACTATATACATATCAGTGGCGGCTCATCAGGGGAGGCTACGGAGGCTAAGCCTCCCTTATTATATTTAATAAAATAAGTAGCGTTTATTATGTATTAAAATAATATTTAAGCATCGGTTATATACTAAAATAAAGCAATTTTGCAAAAAAATATATAATCAATAGTATATTTATTCATTACTTAATTTAAAACTACAAACAAATTTCCAATAATGCCCGAAATTTTACTGTACGCAGTATAATAGCAAGCGGGGAGGCTAGCCACAGATTTGGCTCCGCACCGATGATTAATACCATGGCTGAAAACAATGTATCTCCGTAAGTGCACGTGCACTTTATACGGCGAATACGTATGGTTGGAGCTTGCCGCCGCGGTGAGATCCTACCCGATCGGCATGTTGCGTTATCGGTCGTAAAACGTTGCTACGCAACTGCCCATGCGACTCCCAGCTCCCAGTACTAATAACTTAAGAACTTTGGGTGAGTTTTGTTAGGTTACGCACACAAAATGAATAAAATTAAAATTTGCCAAGATATTGTCCACTGGTTGGTAAGAAATTCTTTTAGTTGTTTAAACATAGAAACGAAATTACACATCGTACAAAACATTGAGCAACCACGGCCTAATTTATCTGTAGTATCTAACGACGGTAACCGGGAAAATCGTGGTTTTAGTTCATTATGGTACACATTATGGTTGGTTAACTGGTTCAATTGAGCGGGAAAGATTATTTTGTTGGCCATGTCTACCTTTTTGTAACCAAATCGAAACGTGGTAGAAATTAGGTTATGCAGATTTAAAAAATCTACCGCGCGCTATTGAACGGCATTCTAAGTCTAAAGAACACATTTCATCGTTGTGCAAATTTAAATTATTTGGAAAATAAAATATTGCTACTGCTGTAGACAGCGCGCGCAAAATAAAGTTAGAGAAAACCGCAAAAATTTAAGAAAATTAGTAGACGTAACAAAATTTTTAGCATCACAAGATTTAGCTTTTCGGGGACACAATGAGACTTCAGATTCTTTTTATCGTGGAAATTATAAAGAATTACTCGAACTCTTTAGTAAATATGAACCTAGTTTTAATAAATTTGTTAGTAGTAATATTTTTTCGGGTACATCTAAATCTATACAAAATGATTTAATAGATTGTATTTCTTTTCTATTAAAACAAGAAATAGATACAGAAATTAAAGAACCTCCGTTTTTTTCTTGGCAAGTAAATGAAACCACAGATATTTACTGTAAGTCTCAATTATCAATCATATTACGTTATGTCAAGACCGGTGAAGTTATTGAAAGATTTTTGGAGTTTTTTGACGTATCATCCGGTCGAACAGCTGAAGATTTATTTAACCTTTTATGAAATAACAGCGAAAAATATGATTTAAAAACAAATTAGTCGCTCAAACATATGGTGGTGCATCTGTTATGGCAGGGCATTTAAATGGTTTACAAAGTAAAAAAAAAACAATTGCACCTCAAGCGCTTTTTGTATATTGTCATGCTCATGCCTTAAATTTAGTTTTGAGTCAAGCTTGTAATATAAACAAAGAATCTACAATTTTCTTTTCTAATTTAATTGTTATTGTTTTTAGAGTTTATTTTTGGTTTATTATTACGTTTATTAAGAGTTTATTTGTGCGTTTTTATTACCTTTTTACCTATCACCTCATCCATTTTCCTATCCAGGCAAGATTTCACTCTCCTCTACGTGGTTCTTGCTAGACAATAATTTATATTTTATTTTAATCTACTTTTTTTTCTCAATTTTTATTCTACACTTACAATGCTACAATAATAACTATAAAGATATAATTTATTGACTGAGAAGGGTTACTTAGGCTACAGTAGCCTCCCTTGAACAAAACGTCACGAGCCGCCACTGATACATACTATTATATCGGGTGTTTAAACCATGACAGAAAGGGAAAAAAAGTTAATACAAATCGTCGTATTAAAGGTATTATTTAAAAGGAATTAATCGTTCCCTTCCACGAATCTTCTTGCCACCCACTGCTATTGCAAAAGAATACTTACATTAGTAATAAAGGTTTCTACCATTTTTTACTTAGCCTTCACATAATTACATCCTTAAATAAAAAAAAAAGTATCACGCAAATATCGTAATGGCAGTTTTGGTTTTTATAAAAGCAGTTTCAAAGTAACTTGTTCCTTTTTTCTTTCAAACATGTAATTATCTTCTTGTAGTTTACCTTACAGCAATTTGGCTATCTCAAATCTCCATTTTATAAATACACTTTCGGTCATCGGCCTATATGATCAATTAAAAAGAATTCTAAATTGGTGTTGCGTTATTTTTAACTAAACTATGGTCTATATGCTCTGATAGTTTTGAAAATAATTTCTTGCTTTGTTCAAATTATACTCGTTTCCAGTGCGGAAAGGGTTTCTAGCTATCACTTCCTTTAAGAGGGTAATATCATCCTGTATGTCAAATGTTAGTCACCTTTTTTTTAAAGACATTTAATATTATTTGGCTCCCATTTATCGAAAAAGAGTTGTAAAAACAATTCTGATACAACCGTATTTAGGGTTATGTTCTTTATGTGTCAAAATGTACACAAACGTTTCTATTGGTTACCGTAGTTTAGCGTTTGAATTTTGTTACCATTCTATTTACTAGCATTATACAGCTATTAGTTATTATTTAGAAAAAAGTGCTTTTGTTCATCGATGAACGTAAACATTTAACTGAAGTATATTATAGCGTAAAGGCACGGATTGAAATCGTCAGAATTGCGAACGAATGGCGACGTTTCTCACATGTATTCCCTCCTTCATTGTCAGTACTTTCGAACGAATGCCGCATTTAAAAAGTAAACACAGTCGGCGACGAATGCGGGTCAGCCTAAAGCAGCGCGGTGTCGATATAAAATTTATTTATGTACTTTCTAAGTCTACAAAAAATCGCATCTGTCCGGCGATCGCGTGCGTATCAGCCGAGTAGTGGACAAGTGGAAAATTTTACCATTTTTTTTTCCAACCGCGCGGTTTAAACCTCCCATCCGTCAGGTAAATATACGAGTTACATATCGCGTCGTCGGGTTATTGAACCGCATTGAAAAGACGCGTTGATTGCCGCTGTCCCGGAGTCGCCCGATGGTAGTGTCTTACGTAATTTTCGCAAAACGAACGAGAGGAAGACGAAATTCTAATCGATTCCCGGAAGGCACGACGCAAAAACCGTGTGCGGTTGAAAAGCCGCGTACACTTTTTACCTATTATAGGTATAATATAACTTGAATCGCAATATTATACACTGTGTCACGGAATAACTATCCCTAATTTTCAGAAATGATCGAGGACACATCTTTTATTAATAAACTAGTGTCCGGAAATTATTCGATATCGAGATAAAAAAAAAAGATTGAATCATAGTGACCTTTGATAAACAACAAACATTTTCGTAGATGTCATTTTACGTCTGTCACAAATTAATCTGTCACATTCTCTGTCATACATCATTTTCAAGATTGGATCAGCATATTCGAGATACTTAGTGAAGAGATTTAGGTGCCAATCGTACTGTCCGAAATGTTGACTTTGAGGACAAGGAAAATAACCGGAACACAAGTACTCGTGCCATTACCCACGCGATGCATGGAAGTCACACATCTGTATGGTGGGTATTGAGGGAATACCGTGTCACATTCAAAAACTGCCAACGTAAATTCCAGCTGATTATCCCAGCAGAGTTCAATTTGCCGAATTTTAATAACGAATAAAATTAACGACAAACCAAGATTTCCTAGGAGTGTATTATGGACAGATGACGCATGTTTTACAAGAGATGGCTGTTTTAATACACACAATAGTCACATTTGGAGCGGAGAAAATCCTCACGTCGTTCACAGGTTACATCATCAATGGAAGTTTCCTGTTAATACTTGGGCTGGGTTTGTTGACCATTATGTAGTGGGACCATATTTACTGCCTGACGCATGGTTGGTGGTCATGTGTATGGCATTTGTCTTGAACATACTCTACCAGAATTGCTTGAAAATATCCCACTTAAAAAACGTCCGGTGTTAGAGTCATATTTGTTAGAATAAGACACATCACACCAGGAAATCAAATAGAATACTTTAAATCTTACATTCTACCTGCTAATATACGCGTGGCTCAGGGATCAGTTTTGGGACCTATATTTTTGAGTCTCTATATTAACGATATTGTACTTTTTTTATCCGACATGTAGTTAACCATTTATGCCGACGATATAGCCGTTTTGACAACCAATAACGACACTGATTATATCGCTAACACCTTGCTATGCCGTTAGTTGTTAGTCGTGTAAACCCTTATTTAAGGGGTCTTCCTAGTGTGACGGCCTAAAAATAAGACGATTTTTGGGATTTTTTTTGGAAAAAACTACTCTGCATATCAATTTGAAACTTTGCAAATTTGTTTAGCTATATTGGAGGAATATCCAATTTTTTTTTAGGTAAAAATATCGATTTTATTAGACGTTACAGCAGTTGTATGGAAGCGTCTAAAAAAAAATGTCCTTGAATAGCTGCCATAAAATCAGCTGTCCAGGTTGTCTGAAATAAAAAATTAAAGAAGATTCTTAATCTGTGTAAATGTGGCTATAGCCCGAACTAGAATAAATGAAAAAAATTGAAAAATAACAAAATGACGGCTTTTCAAAAAAAGTGTCGATTTTCCCCCCAAAAAAAATTGCTTAATTTTTAAGTCGTACATTGCGAATTTTGTGACTATCGACTTGATTTTAGTTCGGGGGAGAATGACACGTCTACTGAATATATCTGCAAAATTTCAAGTAAATTGGTCGATTGGTTCGTGAGATATCGTGCCAGCCATTTCAAAAAATGTCATTTTGAGAAAACGCGTTTAAAGTTTCGCGTACTTCTTTTGTCACCTTTTTTATCCATTTTCTTTGCTCTGATAGCGTCTACTCGACACGAAAATCTAGAAGAATCTATTCTATGCTTCCGTATACATAACCTAACTTTTCCTTGGGTTATATCATAACGGAATACCGGGTGCAAGAATGAGAACCGGTTTGAAAGGCCATCCCTTCTCCTTAATCTCCGAGTGCTCAGATTTCTACCTACGCGCCCGCTCCGCTTCAAACCCTATAACTTTTCCAATTTTTCGAATCTGGCTAAATCCCTTTGGAATTTTGTTTTCAAGATGTTAAACTATAAGAAAATGCAAAAAAAAAATTTCGATTTTTTGAACCCGTCAACACTAGGAAGACCCCTTAAGAAACTGAACATACGAATGCTAAACTAAGCCTGTAATTACCTAATGGAAGCAGCAGTTTACGTATTTAAAAATAAAAATGCTTAAATTCTGAATATCACCATCATTTTACAAGAAATAAAGATCAACTACATATAGCAGGATGTACACTTTCTGTTACAAGCTTGGATTTAAAGAGTATCGGCATTAAAATCTATGTAATTTGGTTTGACTGGTTACAAACACATTTTGTGTCGCTTAACCAAATAAATTATTCTATTCTATTCTTAATATTCAAATATCAGCAGCACGATGGTGCATCAGCACACATTTTGTTGCCAAAATTATCTAAATGCCTAGTTTACAAACAGATAAATCGATTTCTTGGCCTGCACGTTCATCAGATATGACTCGAGTTTTGTAGTTGGGGTCATCATTAAATCACTGGTTTATGAGACAGCGTGTTAATACAGAAAAACAGTTAGTGGCTCGATTTATTCTAGCATTTGATGATATCCGTGAACGCCCTCATCTATTTCGAAGAATCCGGCATTCGATTGCAAATCGTTACATCTGTATCGAAAATGATGGTCGTAACTTCGAACATTTTTTATAAAGTTTAATGCAGTATTATTTCTAATAAAATATTCCGTAACTTAACACTTTTCTGCTGTAATTGAGATCGTTATTAAAGATTTCTAGTGTATCTTGACACCGAGAAATTTCCAGACAGTATAGTTTATAAGTAATAATGTTTATTTCAGTGTCCTCTATGATTTCCGAAAATTAGGAATACTTATTCTGTGACACGCTGTGTACAAAGACATTCCGTGATAATACAAATTAAAATGTCCAGGAATTTTGTTTAGAAATGACTATCTTTGTAAACCGAAGCACTCAAAGTGATTATATACAATGTTTTTATTTAATATTCAAGTCGTGCGTTTTGAAAATATTAAGCATTGCAACTCACCCTGAATAGATACAAGATAACATTACATGATTGATTACAAAACTAGATATAAGAAACGAAGGACATCCATATCATTTCATTCTCGTTTTTTCACAAGAGATACTCGAGCGGTGAGTTTCAAACAAATGTCAGGCATGTAGCTTTTCGAAAATCCATTGTTTTTTAATGTGTTATCTGGGCAGAAAAGTGTGTTCTTAATAAAGGAAAATTACCATTACAAAGTGTGCCAAACCCTTAGATTAGGGGCGGGGGAGCAGGGTTGTGGTGTCTATGCTAACCTATTTCACCGCGATTTCTTCTGATCTCCTTTGTTCTAGACGGCGTTCTCTACTTTTCCCTTCTTAATTAAATATCATTAGATACCATCTTCGAGAGCAGCTGCTTTATGTACCTGTTAGCCGTGGGATTCTCTAGGCCCAGTACTAAAAGCCTTGTCCTCGCCAGTGGCCTTCACAATGGCACAGTATATGAACTGAGGTTTCTGCTTCCTCTTGGCAGCATCCACAAAGAGTATCATCTGCCAGGACTATGTTGTAAATATGCCTATTCAATCTACGATGATCGGTCAACTATTACTTTGACAAGCTTCCTGTCTTTACTCAGTAGGTATAACTCCTTTGGCCTGGTAACTTTTGCCGCCATTCCTTGGACTTATTATGTATCCATTCGTTGATGGACTTTTTGATTTACGATTTGACAATGCCGAAGGAAGCCATTATTTAAGCCCCAACAACAAATGGCCTTCACAACCTCGTCTAACCATATCGTCCGCCGTTTCATTTCTTTTCACTCCTGTCTGGCTGGAAACCTAAACGAATGTTAGCTTCCTTTGGGTGCTCACCTTATTTAAAGCGCTTACGCAGTCCTAAACCAGGTTTGACTCAACTCTTAAGGAACTGATCGCTTTAAGAATTGCCTGACTGTCTGAAAAAATACAGACGCTTTTACCTAACTCGGTCCAACTTTCTACTTTTCTGATATAGTGATAAATTGCAGCAACCTCAGCCTGGAATACGGTCGTGTCCTTGCTGAAGCTTATCGAACGGGCCTTTCTAGTCTAATCAGTTTTAGAGCTCGAGTCCGCTCTTACTGGAAAGCCTTTCTCCCGGTCTTTATTATCTGGTATTATAACCTGAGACTTCTTATCCAGCTTAAATTTCTGAACCATGGTCTCCCGGTAAGCCGTGCCTCCTTAAGTTCATCGAGTAGTTTATTATGGTCAGCACCGTGCAATCTACTTATCGGTGTTTGATTGTGCATAAGACTGTATACTGCAGACCTAACAATTTCTTGTATATAGATATGTAGTGACGGTAAGTTTTGAATTATTCCGATTGCGGGGGTAGGAGTCGATCTCATCGCTCCCGTGGTACACAGACAAGCCCGGCTTTGTATTTGGTCGCACCCGTCTGCCTTACCTGGGTTTAATTACCTTTGTGTGTAACCACAGAGTCATTTTGAGACTGAAACCTGAATTTCTTCCACACAACCTCCTGCACCTGCCCAGGGCAATAGTGGCTTCGTAGGTTGGTTTCTAGATGTGCGTGTTCCACGTGAGTCTTTGGTCAAACCATAGCCCAAATTATTTCGCTTCTTTGGGGATGGAACAATGAATCGGTGGGTGTACTTGAATTTTTTAAGAGACACTTAAAGGCAAGTACCCGAAATCTTGCAATTGAAACAGATTTCATTTTTCTATAAGATTACGACCTGAAGCATACGGCTGGGGTCGTTAAATGTTACTACAACTAACTCTTAAAACAATGATGTGTGTTCATGTTAATAATATTTATCGATTTTCCAAAAACTTTTTTATACTAACCTTAAGACCTAATTCCAATAAACTAGTAAGTACCAATCCATTTCAAATTTTATTGTTATCCAATTTTATCTATTGTTTGATATCCCTCAAGTAACCACAGCGACCTTTAAATAATGCACAGCGATTACATGTTTTGAGATTTGCCAGATTATTTTCTGCTGAAAACGATTGCTATCATGACACTTTAATAAACGTGAAGTTTTTTTTTTGATGTCAATGTTACATTTCACTAGATATATCTAACTACAGATTGTGGCGTCAACTTATCAGATGGCTTGCGCCGATTGTGGAGATATTTTGAATGGCATGTGCTTTCTTATTGTTGAACCGTATCTCACTACTTGACCCTGTAATGTAAAGAAAGCTGAACAAATATGCGATTATTTAATTGTTTTCTAATCGGTATTGTATTATAATTACGTAGAGTTGGTCAATTTAATTGTTTCACCTTGTTTTAGAAAATTATAGATTCATTTACGCCATTGTTATGTAATTGCAGTGTACCTACATAGGATTTAAATTAAGGAAATAAGCAAAAATTCCTAATTTTGTGAACATCCCGTGTAATTATCTAAATCACATTTGTATACAATATTTGATGATCAATGGAGCCATTATAACCGATCATATTGGATCAAAAAAGCATCTATTGGTCCGTATTTATTGTAACACCCTGTATATAAATAGTTGTATCAATCGAACGGCCTAACTAAACGGTGCAGGTCACCCGTTGAAACTTATCATTCACTGTTTAAAAGTTATTTTTGACGAAATTTGGGCCGAATTGCAAAGTGAGATTCCATCCCCTACTTCTGTCGAAACTACTTAAAAAAAAATCGCAAAGTATTAGTGAAGCTGCAAAATTATTCGAGAATGCCTTACGAAATATGAAGGAACTGCGGGAGCAGTTTCATTGCGTTAAAAGTGAAGCGGGGCAGTTAGCGATAAAATGGGGAATAAGTCCAGTGTTTTCAGAAAAACGGGGGTCTCGCCCAAAATTATTTTTCGACGAAACCAAAAATCATTATTGCGTTGAAACTAATGAAGAAAATTTCAGAATAACTGTTTTTTGAAAACACTGGATATTTTAATTTTGCAATTAGAAAATGGATCTAAAGGTCTCTGTCACACAAATCAAAAATTCAAAATATTAAATAAAGATATATTAATTTAATTAATTAAACAGTACAGACGATGATTTATTTAAAATGGCACAAAAATTACACACATTATACAAAAATGATATTACAGAAGCAATTTCTGCTCAAATTTTATCTTTTCGACAATTCCGCGAGGAACTAACCCAAATTAATTCGGTAAAGGATCTCTTAAAATTTATATTAATTGATAATTGTTCATCAAGAAATTGTAACAGCCTGTACGATATTTCTTACTGTTCCTGTAACGGTAGCAACAGCAGAGCGAACGTTTTCAAAATTAAAATTAATAAAAAATTACTTACGAAATACAATGAGTCAAGACCGGCTATCTAATCTGGCAATCATTTCTATTGAAAATGAGGTAGTAAAAAATTTCAATGTATCCAGTCTGATAACATCTTTTGCCACATCAAAAGCAAGAAAAAAATTATAATATAAATACATTGATTTACTCTGTCTTTTGTTTTTTTTTTTATTTATTTTTGCATTGTTTGTTTTTTGTTTTTAATGTTTTTTATCAATAATTATTAAAAAGAAATTATATAAGTATTTTTGTTTTTTATTTGTGGGGAAGGGAGTTGGGTTAGGGCCCGCACCACAACTGGAACCGGGCCCGTTCATATGTCGGTACGCCACTGATTCATGACTATAGTATCCTCTATTCTGTGGTGTGGGGCTGTATGCCAGCAAATTGTGTCGGCATGTTACGCTTTATCGATGGAATAATGAATAGGTTATGTGACAAAAAGTATGCTTCCCCCACCAATTTCAATGTATCACGAACCAAAACCAAAGGAAAATTATTAAAAAGAATACTAAATGTCAAAAGAAAACTAACTACGCCATCTTGCGGGAACTGTAGAAACTTAAAAACATTTTTAAGGATCGATTCATGACCATATACCACATTTACTTGTATAATTTTTTTCCCTACGTTCTAGGAGCGACCGTTACCGAGAATGGCTGGGTGCTACCCTTAATGAATCACCCTGTACAATGTACAATTTACTTTCATTTATACGCAAATTTACACCCATCTCGTATAGGAAAAACCCGGAGACATGAAAAATACCCGGGCTAGTACATAAGCCTTCGATGGCGCGAAATAAAACACACAAAATAATAAAAAAAAAACAACAGAAAATGAGCCATCAACTTACCAGCAACTGGACACAATGCGTGCACAATATACCCACGACTATGGTGCCGACAAATCCGAATATCAGACCTGCATTTTGGAAAGCGTTCGGCATAGCCAAAATACCGGTTCCCAGAGAGCCCTTCAGCAGATGTATTAGTACACCGATGGTCCTGCGGCAAATTAAAAATTCCCACTGTAATTTTTTATTTCCTTTTTTCTTGGGACGCGACCGGACTGCTCCAGTCTGTATCGTATACTTACGATGTGGCGTGCTCCACTTTTCTGTTCTCGAAAGGGTTGTAATCATCTTTCTCGTTTATAGAGTCCTTGCTGCCTATCGGTAGTTTGATTTCATTTTGTGCTAATTTCGTTCTGCAACAGGAAAAAAAATACCAATGTTTTTATGTAATAAAATTAAAAAGAGTAATATATGGAATGAAAATAACAATATTGCTTATATTATTACATAAGAAACAGTCACTTCTTGTTTATGTCTGATTTACAGAAACATTGCCCCTGATTATTCTACAAATTACTCTGATTCATTTATAGAGAGATTTGCATTTATTAAATCAGTATAGTAATTACTTCTGCTTTCATTTATTCAAGGTTGAGAATACATTTTCCATATTCAAAAGCGATTTATTTGACTTCAAGGTGAGTAAACCATTAATAAAGCGCAACTTAAGGCTAAATGCAACCACTAATCGTAATAGCGATGATGTTGTTGCTAATTACGAGAGGTTTCCTTTTTTGTTGTTAGTTGTAAGCAATCGTAAAGTTAATAAAATATATCCTTTGTTACAGAAATAGAATCTGCAACATACGGGAAGATTCTAATAAGAGAATAGTTTTCTTGAAATGTGTTTTGAAACAAAAGAATGATTTATTTAAAAGACAGAAAATTGATGTATTATTGGAAGGGAATATTTCTATTGCAAGTGATATATTATCAAGGACTGCAACTTCTTCTTTGCAAATACACTCCGCCAAAAAAGTATCGCATAAACTAAAAAAGGGCATTTATGAACCAAGATATTTTTATACGTTCACAAAAAGTTTGCCTCGTGTATGTGAACTATAAAAACACTAACAAAATAATGGAACTTAGCGTTTTTACTTTATTTTTTTCCTAAAAGAACACATTTAGAAAAATGCATATGTGTAAAGTTTGCTCAGTTGTTTATTGAAAGTCTTCCTATACGGACAAATTTTAAAGTGCGAAGTCAGAGTTCTGTACCAACGCTTTTAAAACTAAAATGAGCAATTTAACTTCAGAACAAGTGGCTGCTATAGTTGCTTTAATCGAAGATGGACGATCTCAAGCATACGTTGCTAATTTGATGAACATCAATCAGTCAAGTGTTTCTAGAGCCGTAGCCAGATATAGGGAAACAGGTATTTACAGTAGAAGACCTGTACCAGGTCGCCCAAGATGTTCTACTCGCCAAGATGACCGCTATTTACTACTACAAGCATTACGTCGAAGACATGTAACTGCGAGACAATTGCAGAACGACTTGGCTAGAGTCAGAAACACTCGTGTGAGTACTCAAACTATTCGGAATAGGTTACGACAGAGTGGATTAAGAGCTAGAGTAGCTGTAACAGCCCCTCGTCTCACTAGGAACCACCGAGTGGCTCGCTTAAGGTTTGCCAGAGAACATGTAAATTGGAACATTAATGACTGGGCCAATATACTCTTCACAGATGAGTCAAGATTTGGTCTTTACACCTCAGATAGGCGTATCTCAGTGTACAGACGAGACGGTGAGCGCTATTCGCAATGTAATATCAGACCTAGACCTAATTTCGCTGGTGGCTCTATTATGGTTTGGGGAGGCATCTGTTTAACAGGTCGTACAGAGTTAGTACCAGTAGACAGAGGTACACTGCCTGCCCACAGGTATATAACGGACATTTTAGAAGAACATGTAGTACCATCTGCGCCAATTATAGGAAACGAATTCATGTTAATGCACGATAATGCACGACCGCATGTTGCAATAATCGTCCAGGAATACCTTAACGATGTTGGTATTCCAGTTTTAGATTGGCCTGCGGTAAGTCCGGACATGAACCCTATCGAGCACGTGTGGGACCTCCTTCAAAGACGGATACGAACCCAAAATGTTGCCCCAGCGGACCTGCATGGACTAGCAAATGCTCTCCATGACGAGTGGGAGAATTTGGATCAGGCTTATATACGGAGGTTAATCGAATCTCTGCCAAACCGTATGCGAGCGGTCATAAGAGCCAGAGGTGGCAATACTCAGTATTAAAAGCTACTGTTATGACATTTTTCTTTCCAAAATTATAGTTTCTTGTTTTAATAAAGATCTCAAGTATGAGTTCTTGTTTTTATTTGGCCTGTATTTTATTTAAACAATCATAGAAATTATATCTTAGAGCGCATTAAAGTATATTTACAACTTTATGCTACAAACAAAGATTATGCGATACTTTTATGATTCAAAACTAAATTATGCGATACTTTTTTGGCGGAGTGTATAAGACCGACATTCACAATCATGAAAAGAAGCGCCTCTCAGCACTAGTTTTATTTTGCACGAAATTAAACGGTTTGGCGTTATTGTAAAGGGTCGTATGTTTTCAAGTTTTACTGTACGAAATTGCATTTTTATAATTTTTTATTCATAACTACTTTATATATTTTTGGAAGATTTCGAAGACTTGATTCACCAGAAATATGTTCGCTAAAAACTGCTTTTGAACAAATTTTACAATTAATCTCTGCCTAACAGTTCCTCACGCGAGCGTTTTGGAGGAGTTTTTCATGCGCGGACGTTCGCTGAAATTCCTATTTTAACCGACTCTGCCTCTGCGCCTGCATGACTCATTAGGGGATAACCGTCGTTTCCGCACTCTGCTCATGAACATATTTTTTCAATAATTCTTCTTAATCTTAGGCCTTTCTACCGTTAAATGTAAGGCGAGCGGGGTTGAGTATGTTTTACCTCACTTGCACTTTTCCTTCCATAATTTTCTATCCTCCTATCTTTCTTATTTCTTTCCATTGTATTCCCTTGTTTTCTGCTGCTTCTCTTACTCTGTCTTTCCACGTTTTTCTGGGTCTTCCTTTTTTCTTTTTCCCTGGTACTCGCGTCTCAAATACTCTTTTCGTTAGTCTCTGTTTTGGCATGCGGCACACATGTCCAAACCATCTAAGTTGGCCTTTTATTATGTTCTCACTTACGGCTTCTATCTTTAGTTTTTTTTTCTGTTCTTTATTCTATCTCTTTTAGTTTTATTTTCTATGCGTCTTAGGAATCTAATTTCCATAGCATCAAGGCGTGTTTTATGTTTATCTGCTAAAGTCCATGTTTCGCTACTGTAGGTTATTGATGGTCTTACTACCTTTCTTATTACTTCTGTTTTTATGTCCCTGGATATTTCCTTCCTCCCTAAAAATGCAGTCTTCATCATATGAAATAGCCTTCCTGTTTTTCCCGTTCTATCATTTATTTCTCTGTCTATCTTCCCATTGCTCTCGATTATTGATCCTAAGTATTTGAAACTTTCCACCACTTTTCAATAATTAATTATATATATTATATAAAGATATGTAAAATATTAATAAATTACACGGCTGAAGTTTTTATTGTACGTTTATGTGCGTGTTAAGGTTTTTATTGTACCTCTCGTAGATGTTTACTGCATAAAAATCTGGTCCTTAATGATTATGTAGAATTATAGTCAAACCAAGCTAATGTGTCATCTGAAGCAACACTGTCGTTTTAGTGCGTACATATATTAGTATTTTATGTATTTATTTATTATTTAAAATACTTACGTTGAACTAAAATTATCTATCGTGAAGGTTGATGGAAACTTTTCTTGTTTGTCCTGCATCTGAAACATAAACAGATTATGCATTAGTTAAAGCACAAATCTCAATTCAGTTGTGCAATTTAAAAAAAAAACTGCCTCTATAGTAAGATATTTCAAAATACATGGTATTTTATATATTTATTTATAGATATTTACTAATAAAATTAGCATTGTATTATTTACTGGAAATTTGCCATTTATTATCTACCCTACTTTATTTAAATAAAAGGAAAAGGCGTTGTTAATTCCATTCTTATGTTTATTAAAAATTATTTACAGCTACATGTTTCAGTTTTTACAAAGCATCTTCCGGCTTCCTGTAAGATAAAAATTAAGGTAAGAGAAATTACATTCTTAAATCTTATATCTAAATTTCATTCATACGTTTATCTAATTGTGACCTTACTTTTCATCTTACAGAAAGCCTGAAAATGATTTGTAAAAACCGAAACATGTACGTTTAAATGATTTTTAATAAACAAGAATGGAATGAACAACGTTGTTTCTCATTATTTATATATTTATGTATTCACGTAAAAAATTTAAACATTTAACCTATACCCACTATAATTTTTTTATAATTTCCGGTTTTACCGAAAATATGATGAAATTTAAAATTCTAAATGGAATATTTTATAGATTTATAGGTATTTAGATTCTATGTCCGAAAACATCTGATTGGTTAGTTTTTGTTTCCTTAGTTAACAAAAATTTGAATTTGGCGCGAATGCGTTAGAAGTAAATGTCAACATAACATCAACAAATGTTGCACTCTCTTTTGTTTTATGTGCCTACAAGGACGCAAAGAGATACACTTTTACGATTTTTTGATAAAAAGTGGTTTTTTACAAATGGGATCTCGTGGTTCCCCCATCTTAATTTGAAATGATTGCAATGATATCCAATGTTTGATATTTCAACTATCGACAAATTCGTGGGGACGTGAGAGACTGTATGCGGGGACATTCCGAGTAATAAAATTTCGTACGGCGGATGATCGAAAGTTGGAAATAGAATCTCAAGCCTGGAAAAAACAAAGCAATCATTTGATAATTAATACAATGCCATAAAAAGAAAATTTAACAAATGGCATGTAAAATTTCATAAACAATTAATATTATTATTAGTTTAGTTAAAAGAACAATAACTTTTACACGTCTAATGTTTTCGATCTGATATCAAATCTAGATATTAAAAAAAGCACAACATATTCTAAAAAAAAATAATTATCCAAATTACTTTATGCAGAAAATATTTAAACAATCAATATTCCGTTTTTACAATAAATCAACAAAAACTATAAAAGGTAATCAAACAATTACAAAATATATAAAAATTCCTTATGCAAAACATCTATCTGAAAAAATGAATCAAATTTTCCTTATATAGCTTTAAAATAGCAAATAAAAATAATAACAAACTACAAACCAAATCTATACTAACAATAAGTTTAAATCAAAATTTTCAAATTGAGATTAATTAATTAGTTGTAATTATAAAACAGAAACGTCTTATACATTATAATAACCAAGAAAATTAGTACAATCCTAAATATGCAAAAATATTAAAAATCGAAAATTTAGAGTAAATAAAACATTTCCAATTTTATTTTAAAAACATAAATAAGAAAGTTATAAGCCGGCACCTATATATGGGGTGGGACACCTGGTATATATTCGGTTAATTTTAACAAGTTTTGTTCTGGTAAAATATGTTATTACTTGGCGGAAACTTTCATGCCAACCTAATCATGCTATACTTCCCAATCAAGTTCTTTATTTGTAGTGTCGTATTAGGTTGCGGATTTCTTTGTGTCGTTTAAAGGTCAAGAAGGTGTTATCGATTTTATGCTAAATTTACGTAGATTGTATCGAAGATGTCATGAATATGCATCAAGGGTAAGGACTACGCATTTCTTGGATAGGTGCGAAAAAGATGTGAAGCAAATCTTAATGGTTATCGTTAAATGCTCATCTGTTATATTCAAATTAATTCGAAATTCGATCTTGTGTTATTGATTCTAAGAATATGTGGAGATCTTTGTAATTTTTGCGTATATTATAAGATAAATAGAATGGATTGGAAAAGTTCTTTTCAAGATTATGTTGAAGACAAGAGCAAAAGTAAAAAAGAATAAAGATTGGAAACTTCATCATCAACCGTTACCAATATCATCTACAAAGCGGATTTATGTAGTACTGATCTTTCTTTTTAGTCCTGTTGAGAAACCATATGGTGCAACGTATCATGCAATTTGGTATTTGCTGGATAGTAGGAAAAACTTCAATGGCATAACTAGATAACGCTGATGATAATATTCTATCTAAACATCCCCAAAATGCATTAGCAGTGCAATGTATTTATAATGTATGCATCTATATATGCAATCGCAATTGATCGATAACAGCCAGACTTAGTAAATATATATACGCAATATTTTATCAACAATGATGTGCACTTGAGATGTTAATAAAAAACTGAGGCATGATTGTGCCGAACTGTTTTAATAACTTGTGAATTTAAATTAAATAAGATAGAAAGTAAATAGAATACACAAACGTGTTTTTAATTTTACAGCCATGGTATACAGAGTGATTAATAAAATAAAATTGACGTTAGGGAGTCAACAGTATACAGTTGGGTTTTATATGGTATATGTTACGTATGAGTTTTGAAATTCAAATGAGGATTAACTAATTAACCCTACACGGAGAAAAATTTATTGTTAAGGTGGCACCAATTGACACACATTGAACAACAATTTGTGGGTAAATATATGACAACAACAACCATTATTCAATACAACCTAAAACTTGTTGTCGAAAAACTTTGTTAGAACTGCCACAAAATTGGGAAGGATATAATCCCAAAACATGTTACAATCAACCAGTTGCTTGTTGTTTAACGAATCACAAAAATATGGTGTTTTCAACAAAATTGTGTGAAATACAGTATTAAAAATTGTTTATTACTACCAAAGCAATTTGAAACTTCAACAGCAAGTTGTGGATATTTAACAAACAATTGATTTTCCGTCATCATTTTCTACGTTTATAGTGTCACTTGATTTTGATTTTTGTAATCGCAATTTCTGTTCAAAGCGAACAATATTTTAGTAGATTCACACACACATTCGGTGCTGTCTTAAATGTAAGCTGTGGAGCGTTTAAGTAAAATATCAGTATAGGATAACACATTTTTTTATTAATAATTAACACAAAAATTAAACAAGATAAATTCTAAAACTGGGAAACACTAAAAATGAAGATTAAAATTTCAAATGTATCTAAGTCTTATTTTACAAATGTCTCAAGGCAACGTATATTCTAGATCGTTTTGCAACTTTTAAACAGGGGAAAACACTAGGTAATTTATCGAAAGGTTTAATGTACTCATCATTAGCAATCTGTACTTCGTACGCATAATATTCCATTCAGCTAGCTTCTCTGTAACAAAATTATCCATATCTAAGAGTCAGTAGACGTCAGAAGTGAGCCAGTTTTCTTCAATTTTAATACACTGTCGTTCTTTTACACAAAACTAATAAGCTAACACAACGTCACAACCGAAAATATATGGCGTGGTCTACTCCGCCTGGTAACTAGCAGACTAGTATGTTTCTTCAAGGCTATGTTCTTAAACTCCAATGAAACACGCGGTTAGAATCACGTGATACTACTGTCCATGCCGGGACTTCCCGAATCACAAGTTGTAATATCGACAACGTAGGCGTCCTGTTGCGTCAACTACAATTGTGTGTAATGTAAATATTTCTTGACTGTACTGGTTTGAAAAATTGTGTTTACATCTACTTCACTTCATCGCACACGTTGTTCTGTATTTTAGATCTGAAATAACTACAACTATAATGTTATCGCCACAGCGATTATTTGTACCGTAAAATATTTTAACACCAACAAAAGTGTTGTTGGTGGAACAAAACATAAGTTTTGGAATATACTTACAAAACTTTACTGCAATACCAATTTATTTTTGAACCGATTGCAATGTAAGGACAATACTTTTTTTGTTGGATTTGCAATGTCATTTTTCTCCGTGTAGCATTTTGACGTTTTCAGTTGTTTCGTAGAATTAATATGTACATATTTAACAATAATAAGGGCAATGGAGACATCAGTTCATATTACCAAGGTTGCGCAACAAGTTATTAACAGCGGTATTAAAAGACGAGGTAATAAACCTCCAAAATCTTCTAAAAAATATAATTTATTAAGAAAATGTGTAACGAAAATTCTATCATCTGTCATCGAATCTACAACAATATTAATCATAGAAATTTCAGTAACTCGAATATAGTGTTGCCAACCTTTAGTGACTTTTTTGCGGAATTGCACGAATTTTCATTTTTCACCACCTGATGGGTATACATATATCAACCAGTATATGTACAATGCAATTAATTTGAATAAGCATAATATTGATAAGGTATTATCACAGGAAAGGTGAGGTTATAATTTTCTTTGTTTGTCACTAATTACAATACGTAATATTTTCAATGAGAATATATGACCTTTTCGCTTAAGAATTTTAAAGAAATTTGCTATACCTACAAGTATAACCTAGTGAAAAATATTATTTTCGCGTTTGACAATATGTAATACACATTATGCGTCCTTCACTTGATGATAACACAACAGTGGAAGAATTTAAAATATTTACAGAATATTTAAATACTTCATAAATAATTTTTAGCTAGGAACTGAACAATTTGTTTTATCTATAGAAAAGTATTTCCTTTATATACAGGTTGTCCCATGACGTGACTGCCAGAGTTTAAGGATGTGTTGTTGAACCAATTTCAAGACAATAATGTCAAATGAACATATGACCAAAACTCTTTCGTAACTGAGGTACAAGTACCTACTTGAAGTTTTAGATAACCCTTATATATATATAATTATTAAGCTTAGACCTACAATACGCTCTTAATAGTTAATACCTTTATGACTTATGACAGTGACAAATGTCAAGCTATATAAGGACAGGTGTCAGTTTTTCCATCTTCTATTACACAATTTGATTTTGAAATTTGCTGCATAATATTTCGTTTCCGGAGCACATTCCGAATCACATTTCTCAAAAGTCAATTTAAAAAATATTGTTGAATATGATACAAAAGCTCAAGAATTGTAAGGTTTTTTTGTTTGCATAAGAGAAGCATATTTTTATTTAGAGGTATATAGTTTGAACTTTTCTAGAATTAAAAGATATTATGAATGAGCGAACATTCGCAGGAAAAAATTCGAACGGATAAATGAAACTCCAACGAACAAAGATGTACAGTCGATCATCAGTTATACATTTTTATTAAACTATTAATGCTTTCCTATAATTTAATAGCACCATTAGAGCTAAAAGGGTTACATTTTGGAAATTAAAAGCAAAAATTCAAAAATAAATTTAATTTATCTTACCAGAAATGATTGTAGGTTATGCTGTACACTACAGTAGGTTTTATTTTTTTTTAAGGGAGTATATAAAGCTTAAGCATTTTTAATATGCATCCCAGGCACCCTCGTAGAGCCAAATCTCGCGCCAATCATCATTACGGAGAAAATCGGTTATCCTAATTGACCAGAGTGAGACTTGAACCCTGGACTTCGTGAATGTTAGCCAAGTGTGCAAACCACTAGACTATCAGCCGGATTGAAAGTAATTTTAATCGGATCTATTATTAATTTGTAGTAGAGTGTTGTCAGATAATTATAATAATGCAGTTTAAAAAAGATTAATTAATGAAATTTAAGTGCACAAAACGTAAAACAGCTATAAAAACACACACAAGTTTGTTTACTTTGGACCATCAACATATCGTAATACTCACTAGTTGAGTATAGTATTGAGCTATTTTTTCAAACGCGAAAATACAAATAGCATATCTTTTAAATGACAAGACAAGAATACAGAAATGTCAACTATTAGGTATTTACGCAGCAAATTTGTTTTATGTACTTATGTATAATTCCAAAGCTCTGTTTGGATCATGCTTAGATGATACCGGAAGACAATTCGAACAAATATTATAAAGTGTTCTAATAGTAAATCTAATAGTAAACAGTTTTACGCATTTTAACTTTTTAAATTGCTACATATCTCAGAAAATATTCGTCAAATATCATCTTATGGTCCGTGTCTGCGAATTTTGTAACATCCTGTATACTGCCTAAATTTAGTGATAACGTTGATACTTGAATATTCTTTTCATTTTCTTTGTGGCATACCTCTGTTGATAACATCTACAATAAGAGTATTTTAATAAAAAGAAAATCACGTGTTTTAACAAAATAAAAATCAAATTTATTGTTGCTATCAAACAACATTAAATCCTTGGTGTTATAATTTTGATGATTTATTATAGTACCTATGTACTTTTAATAGTTTTTTTTTTGCTAGAAACACAAAAGCAAATGAATCGTTTGTTTCTGCAATAAGCAATTCGATCATATATTTTGTATTAATGGCAACAACCTAATTATTTATTAAACGGCTGAACTGCTTACTGCGACTACTTACAATACCATTCTGTACAATAGTATTGTGTACTTATATTGTACGGTAATATACAGTTCTTACAACCGAAAAACAATAGTTTCAAACTACATATTCACAAATATACGTTAACATTATTATTCGCTCTATAATTTCTCAATTAACTCTTTAACCAAGGTCGTCTGTATAATAACGGAACGCATTTTATTCTTGATAATGCGGAAAAGTATGTGATTACTTATATAAGGAAAAATTCTTACTGACAAGTTATCATCCGCTGGGAATGGTGAATAACAGGCACCAGAAGGCATCTACAGAAATGCAAGGCAACGTGTTTTAAATTAGAAGCTGTTCAATGCATAATTTAATGATTCTTCGTAGTAATAATTGTGAAGGTAATTCAGTTTTGCTATTTTTTTTTTACCTGTTGCTTGAAGTGAACTGCTCAATATTTGTTTCTATGTTTATTTATACATTTTATGAATGATATTTAATACTGTAAACTATTTATTGTAATTTGAGTATCAAAACAACGGACAACAATACATACATACATCAGAATATGTATTGCGTTTTAATTATCGCTACATCTAATTTGATTGATTAAAATAGCTTTTGGAATTATTTCAAGGTGAAACACTTAACATAACTCATGATCGTTTATCAATATACTTGTCGTATATACAAGACGTCGTTATCGTATTAGATAAATTACTATTTAAAATTTTTAATATTAAAAAATAACAATGTCCATTTGAAGGAACAAATTTGATGAATTTCAAAAAGTCGGCTTATATACCAGCAAAAACAGAAAATGGAGAGTATGCCCAAGAAACGGATTCGAATTTCTGCCTTATGAACGTCATTACGAGTGCAAGACTCGCATTCATCGCTATTACATCCCAATCCTTATCTGCGATCTCCTACTATCTCAGCAAGGAGTTCCGACGTGCGCCCTCTAGGTGGCGCACGCCTAACTCCCAAATCATAAACAATGAACCAGTAAGAGTAAAACAAGAAGTGCTTACTGTCGGCACGTTTGAAGTTGTGACGCCAAAAAATAATTGTAAAGGGAGTTTGACGATACTTTATTATTTTAGCACTGGTTTTTTAATTTACCATGGACGTCCACGAATAATTTGTGAAGACTGGAGTAGCGCTTTTGTTTTGCCCAATTTACAAAAATAAAGAAATTTTGACTTTATATAAATACTGAAAAAACAAAATACGTCGACGTGAAAGTAGGAATAACATAGCAAAACAAATATGCCAAGTTCAACACAGCAGAAAGAGTGTACGATTTCGAAAGAGTTACCTTGGAGTAAGAATAACATCGAAACGCCAAGAAGAGTAGGAAATAGGCAAGATAATCCTGAAGAGTAACAAAGCAGTAAGAGCATTAACAAGAATCTCAAGACGGGCCTACAATCATATAAGATCAGTTGTGCTGTAAGTTAGCGAATCATGGATAATGCCCAAAGAAATACGAACAAAAATAGGAGGATTGCGAAAGAAACGTTTTGAGGAAAATATTAAGAGGTGTTAGAACAACACAAGTTGAATGGATAACACGCACAAGCAGAGAAATAGATAATGGAGTTGTACAAGATGGTTAGGTCATATACTTAAATGCCGGGGCAAAGATTTGTTAAAAAAGTTTTATATGAAGAAGAAGCTGGAACAGTAGAGGCGAAAGACCAAAGAAGTAGTGGCTTGAGGAAGTGAAGTGAAAGCGGATATAAGTGAGATAAGCATAAACAAATGGAAGGATCTAGCCAAAGGTCCGGAAAAAGTGGAAAGAACTAGGGAAGAAAATAGAAGGCAAAGCTTCAAAGTGTTGCCAATTCATCTAGTATGTAAACTTGCCAAAGTTTCTAAACGAAACGCGTTATTTTGTATTCTATAAATGCAATAAGTATGTATATATAATATTATCTATCTTACAGATAACATTAGACAACATGCAATTATTTAAATATGTAATATTCGAAATGCACTTGATAAAAGATATGAAATCATGCAAGGTTTTTACCCAGATTTTACTACAAATATCTGTAGCACTTATCATTTATAAGTTTATTTAAAAACAACATATTTGGTTTAATTTTCTCTTTTATTTCTTATCAACCGACTTTCAATTATGTCTCTTATCTTTCTATAAACGAATTGGTTAAGTATATACAATGTAAATAAATAAATAAATAAAAAAGAGCAGCATAATAACAACGTCGCCTCCACCAAATTTGCTTTGTAATTTTGATAAACTTTCATAAAATAGATGAGTCATACTTAGAAACTGGTTGTTAAATTTATTAAGCTTGTGATTGGAAGTTATTGAACTTGCTTTAGAACTGTCTATAATTACGATTTACAATTTAAAAAATAATATATTTGCATTTTCACATTTACTTTTACATTATATAACTGTTTAATTATTCGTTAATTTTGCATAATTTACCTGTTTCGGAATACATAATATAACAATTTCTTCGCTTTGTAGCCTCGGATCATGCAAATAGTTTTGTTTGATCGTTATCGCCTACATTATCATAAATGAGGTTTTTCGGTAGTATTGATTTTGTTTATTTTTATCCTATTGTAAGACTTTACTTAAAAAAAATTAAATGTTTGGACGTTTCGCCAATTGTATGTAAACGAAAAATCTAACTTTTTATTGCTTTATTTGCAAAACAAATTTATTGCATGCTCAAGTTTAGTCGTATGCATGAATTTCTCTACCTGTTCTTTACCTTTTATTGCCGCTTGCTAGTTGTATAACAGATTAAAGTCTTAGAGAGAACTATGATAAATTAAAAACTTTTTCTTTGATTGAATGCATAAGTGATCTATCATTTGTCCTTGATATATTTACATACGTTATACAGGCTGTGCTACTTATAGCACCCAGGTCAAATATCTCGGAATCGAATAAAAAAATTTCAATTTTGAAAAATGTGATTGTTTTCTATCACAATATTGTGTTGTATGACATAAAAATAAAGATGACGCTACGATCAAAATAATGTTTTTGTTCACTTCAATCTTCAGTAGTTTTTTTTTTTATTTGAAAGAGTAGTAAAATTAGAGCATATTTTATTATTTGTGTTTCAAAAATTTAACAGTTTCATGGATATTTGTGTTTAAAGAAAGTCAAGCAGATCAAAAATAAGCATACATATATATGTTTTCCTCTAGTTAATCTGTTGATTATGTATTTAGTTTACTTCATTTTCTTTTGAGAATGTGGTCACGACAATAAATCAATCGATTCCTCTAGTACATCTTTACTACTACGTTTCGTTTGGGGATGTACCCAAGTATCTTCCAGGCGGAAATACACGCTATTGAAAGATGTGTCCAGGTCAACATTGACAGAAGCTATGAAAAGCAGGAGATTATCATAATATCTGATAGTCAAGCAGCCATTAGGGCGCTGAGGTCAAACATAATCAGCTCCAAAATGGTTTGGAAGTGTCTACAAAAACTAAACGAGCTAGGCAATAAGCACAAGGTAACCCTATTGTGGGTTCCGGGACACACGGTAGTGGAAGGAAACGAAATAACAGATAATCTCGCTAAGAGAACAGGGCTAGAACACCTTTTGTAGGGCCAGAACCTTTTTGTGGGATAAGTAGCAGCATAACACTGGAGAAACTGAAAAATTAAGTAGATCAGAGAAAATCCAAATACTGGGAGAATCTCCAGGGAATGAGGCAAGCTAAAACTCTTCTGGGAACCTATAACCAGAAGAGATCTGCAGAATGCATCAACCTGAGTAAAAATAATATTCGGATATTGACAGGGATCCTTACAGGCCATTGTAAACTGAACGGACATCTAAGCAAGCTTGGAATAGCGAAGGAAGCCGAATGTAGATTTTGTTGGGAACAGGACGAAACGTCCATCCATATACTCACAAACTGCGCTGCACTGTGCAACTCGAGGGCGCTGCACCTGGGAGCATGTGAAATCGAAGAGGGAGAGTTACCTAATCTGTGGCCTTCGGACATTCTGCACTTTCTAAAAGGAATCAGACTGGACCGCCAGCTGTAAATACAGCGAGAAGAGGGGACACAATAGATCTTTCAGGTCGCAGTGTACTATCACCCTAATATCACACACATACTACGTTTCGTTACTATATTGGCAACATTTTCAAGTATCTTTTAATAGTGGTTTCCTGCGATGCTTCTAATTTTTCGAGTGTAGCAAGAAAACAATCATAAGACAACGCCTCGCTAAAATAAGAAAAAAAAAATAGAAAAACCTAACATTTAATTCATGATAAACTCATTCTGAAAAAGAGATACGTTTCCAAAGAAAAAAAAATAGTGCTAATGAATTTCTTATAGCTTTTGGCCAACAATGTTGTGCCCCACGAATTATTGCGTATTTTTTAGACAACAAGAATATATCATACGATAAAACTAAAATAACTTCTAATCTTAGTTTCGTAATTAAGTTTCCATATACCAGTAACGTTTCTATAATACTACTCTAACTTAATTTTTTTTTAGAATATTGAACTATGCAAATTTCCCCCAGAAAAGTTTACGATAATCAAATGTTTATATTATAAATGTACTTTGTATTCTTCTACTTGAATTAGTGCCTTCTTTTTGACAAAAATGTAATATAATTAGGGTTTATTTATACGATTTTTTAATGTTTCAATAAATTTATTGTCTTTTTCAGAAAAAACAACAACGATGAACTCTTTCATATTATGTATTTCGTCGATAATTAACAATTTACAATAACAATTTAATACATGCCTTCATTTTTAAAGTTTAAAAAATTGATTTTGAGCATTCTTTACTATAAATATCTTTACAATGTTTTATCGTACTTGTTTGTATGAATGTAAATGTGCATGCTAATTCAAGAAGAAGAATACAAAGTAAGATTATCAACGGCTACAAATAGCTTTTCTCCATATTATAAATTTATAACTTTAACTTTTTAAATATGAAATAATAAAGGGTTTTGGGTTTTATCGCGAACAATCTTTTTCGTAAATCTGTATCTAGGTACCGTTTACGTGTTCAGCACATTGTCAGGCTAGAGTTTATTAATTTATTAATTTAAAAAAAAATTAGCAAAATAAAAAATATATAACTTAGCGAAACTTAGTCAAAAATTGATGTATAATATTAAATATAAAAGACGAAAAGAGTAATCTTAAATTAAATATTTAAAAGAAGTCAGATATTGACATGTTAATGAATAATTTTGTTGTTATAATTATCACAAGAAGATTTTCAAAAATTATAAGAGAAATAATATTAATACGGTATCAATTAACATTGTTATGTATGCCAGGGTGGTGACTTGAGAATACATTCAAATAAAATTTAGAAAGCTGGTGATGAAATGAATATAATTTGTGGATTTAATGAATTTTGTTTATTAAAGTACTATTTATTAACTTTTTTTATTTTATTATGCATCAATCAAGTTATGTATTGCAATATTTTAAACTTTTTCTAAACTCTTTACATGTAATTTACCGTTTCTAGTATTAAGTTGATAAAAATTATACAGTTGTAAACGAACTGTTTCTGGTATAAAACTTATGTATATGTATTACCCTGTTTCTTATAACGTTTATCTTATATAGATATTTTTGTAATTTAAATTTATTTAATACTCATAGGATAAGCTTTTGTCAAAAACAGAAGTTATTAAAAAATATTTTGTGGAAAAATTTGTTAAATAGAATTTTCTAAATTAAAAAAAAATCAGGATTGATTTATTTCCATATACATATGTATATAAAAAAAAATCCATTCAGTGCAGTTGTACTTAATAAAACATTTATTGCTCATATTATAAAGTGCATGCGGCATAAGCGACTGTTCGCAACATGAAACAGTAACCTACATCTACAGAAATTGTAAATAAATCTTAAACTCACTGCGATTAAAGAGGTAAAGAAGACAAAGATGACGATGACAGCTAGAGGTAAGATGCGACGAAGAAATCGTTCGATTCAACAACATCAACACACTTGGGTATGTACTACAAGACGGTTGGAGAGTCGTGTGCTACACTGCTACTATGTGCCCTATAGTGTCTGTCTGTTCTCCGTGTGTGTACACGCGAAAATATATCGCCCGGTTACCTAATTGGCCGTCTGATGATGATGTACGCGAATACCTACATCAGGTAGTAGGTAAGTACACTAAATATGCCTTGCACCTGTATTATTTTATATACACGCGTAAAGTGGGGGCTAGTGTTTGGACTGTGATGATGGGGCGATCTCTCAGTGATAGTGTCGGCGGTCTACCCGGAGTGTAAGCTCGTCGGTAGACAGATACGCGCGATTATGTACACGTACCGTAAGTTAAACGCTCTATTCGCGCGTTTTAATGCAGAAATGTGGGCGCTATACAGGGTCATCTAAAATCAGTTATCTTATTTGTAGAGACCGGATTATATGCAAAGCCCATTTATTTTATTTTTTGCATATCTTTAAGTATAGTCTATATATAAAGCTTTCTACAATATTGTAATACTTTATACAATTTCTCAAAACAAATAAGACTGAATCCACAAAGTTGTTGTAATTTTTACGCTAAACTATGCAACACTTTGTAATATGCACTCGTAAGTTCTGCTAGAAATTATAACACTAAGTAAAAGAATGTTTGAGAAACTCTACCACAGAAAATGGCGATTCGTACTATATTTATTGAGAACGTTTCAACTTGTGTAATGCTAGAATTGGAGGTAAAAAGCTGTTGCGCAGTAAACAATGAAAACTATAAGTTACTAGAAATTGTAGTAATGATTATCACTATAGCATCTAACGCTTTTCACGAAATATATTACTATTTAGTAAAGAAGTGTTGTAAAAATAGGTATATACTTACGCTGGTAAATACATATGTATGTACTTAGCTAAGCAATAAGGAAATAGAAATTAATAAAAACAAGAATTTTATTGAAAAATACATTTACTAGACAACATTTTCAACGTAACACATTTTTATTGAAAAAGATACTAACTTGGAACACAAACATTTTTTTACTGATTTCTTCAATGAAACTGAAATGTCACCTGATCGCATTCTATGGGATACTCAGCACCCAATGCAAACATTATTTTAAAACATACATCCACGGCTTTTAATGGTGTATCTACTTTATATTTGATATAAAGTGCATACGTATGAGTCCGTTACGTTAAGAAGTTCTCCAACTATTATTGATATCTCTTGTACTGGAAACTGAAACCTGGCGTTATTTTCTGCCTGCCACGGTAGCTCTACAACCAAGTCAGTAATATTCTGGAAATAAATACAAATTAAGTTTTGTAGATTGCGATTGTGTATTGCGATTTCAACTATATGTAACAGAAAGTTAGAAAATTGCACTGTCTGGAAATTATTACACATGAGTAAAAGGTGTAAAAGCCACTGATATATGGACAATAGAAAGAACTTGTACAGTCATGATAACAATAAACATGCATTAATAATATTATAATTATTTGTTATTATGACATAATAGATTCCAGACAACCCAAGAATTACCTATTACATTTACCCTCTATAGGTAATTGTACGCAGCAAAAGAGTAAGGAGTGCCCGAACAACTTACATACCTCTACTTGAAGAAATGCCCACGCAGTCCCAGGTAGAGAAGAGCATCATGGTACTGAGAGGGGTTTTTTAGTCAGTAGAAATCTGACACTACCTGTGAACCGGGCCGCAGGTGTCTTCTTGAAGATTTTTCCCCTCTCTCTTTTCTAGTTAAATAATACATTCATACTACTGCAGCTGCATTTTTATAATGTACAAACGTTGAAACATATAGGTTTGTGCATATACAAACACACAATACACCTAATTGTGTTCCAAAAAACATCTTAATATGCCTCGACAGGGTATGTAAAATATATTTGTAGTTTGTGTATTACCGTAATGTTAAAGTAAATGGTTATAGATATTGTTTATTACAGTCATATTTCGCTGCTCTGAAGTATAGGTTATGAAAGTATTATTCAACTTGTCTATTTATACTTAGAATATTATCTTATACCTATCTATGTATTTGTTTTTATGTTTAAGAAAGCGTTTACACAACTAAACAAGCACATAACTATTATACGCTTAGTAACATTAATGATTTCTTCTACCAAATTTCGAATGCACAATATATATATAATACAGTTAGCCTTCTTCATACTTTATTTTTATATTCTCTTCAAATAGGTAATTTAAAACCTATATTTTACACACATTACATACTGCATACTAAGATACTAATTGATACTATAGTATGTCAAAAAATATAAATTTATGCCCCATACTTAATTCCGAAATTTTGTTTCTCTATCTCAAATACTTCAGAAATTATAGGGGCGAGCCACCTTCCAGAAACACCCGGTATACAAAATATGTTTTGATGAATCAATTCTGCTTATATAATAAAACTGAGGAAGTAATGAAAAAATTAACGAGAATAATAAGAAATAACAATTTTTAGCTTGAAAATAGAATCATCAGTTTTTGTTTTGTAACATTTACAAATTCTATTAATATACTTTGTTCAGCAAATTCTGTAAAGAATATTTTGAAGAAGTTGTAACATTTACCTCTTTCTTCCTGCCATAGAATAACAAACTCTTTTATTGAGCATTTGTTTTTTTAATGTAGAAAATAATGCCCTAAATAAATACCAACCAATTAAGGTAAACCCATCTTGTAAGAACGATATTAACAAAGATGGCAACAACATCTGTATCACCTCCTATACAATATGCGTAGATTTCCTTTTTCTCCAACCTACAACCTCAACTATTACAACGTCCGTATCTAAATACACCTATTAAACTAAACTAAACTTCATTGATATGCCGTCATTTAGCTACAAGAAGGGATCTGGCCAGGAATATGCCAATTTATTAATATACATACATACGTTTGGACACACTTATATTTAATGTACTTAAACATGGCAGCACGTTCCACTATTCGTCAATCTAATCAAGAAGAATTCCTTAAAAGAATTCGTCGCAAATTTAATCAAGACGTCCTTATGACGCCACGATTGTGAAATTCGTCGCGGTTCGAAAAAAGGAAACGATATGTCGTAATAAATGAACTCTGTGAAAAGGGTCGTTAAATTAAATTATCCCAGTTCATAAGCAGATTTGTATTAAATTAATAAGTATGTAAATAACAAAACAAAACAAAACAATGAAAACTATCACTAACACTTTAAAGGTTGTATTTGAAAAGTATTTGAAAAGTTAGTTTTAGGCTCAGTCGCTTCCCGTTTTACTTCCGCGTTCTTTGAGTTTTTCGTCGTCACTGCCCTTGTCAGGCAACAAACCCCCCTTCTTTTTCTCGGAGGGTTCACAATTTTCTACAAACTCCTTGTGTAAAATTACTATTGCAAAATCTCTCTCACGTACAGAAAATTAGAACTATCCTCATTTATGTCTGAGAGACTTATTACTGTTAAATTTTCGAAACATAAATTTTTATATTAAAAATAACGTTTTTCATGACGTCAAAACTCAATGTAAATGTCATTTTATTCAGTTTATTTAAGTAAAAATTATATGAATTGCTGAAAATGTTAACCATCAGCTGTATTTATTTCAACACTCTGCGATGGAAATTTCCGACATTGTCCAACATTGCTGGATTGGCATTAATTTCAACCATTTTTTGTTCAATGCTTTGCTACAGTTAGCTGAATTATCCACAGATGTTTAAAAAATGCTGTTTTTTATGTAATGTTATAAAAAGAAATCTCTTGGTGTCAAATCTCATGCCAGTCCAATGTTTCAACTATACAATGACGAGTAGCCTCCGTCTTGTTGGAAGTATCGTTCAGCATTTACCTAAAATCAATAAAAATTAAAATGAATCGGAAAATATTGGCCCAATTATTCGTCTGTGACCAAAAGCTGTCCACACACTTTCTTCTTCTTCGGTTGTTGAATTATTTCGTGTACATAGCTCCAAATTCTCATGTTTTGAGAATTCATAAATCCTGACAGGTAAAACCATGCTTCATCTATGCTGCAATAATTCCATGTTATTAACAGTGTTACAAAACTCAACACGTCGTGCATATTCTGCTGGTTTTAATTCTTGTACCGCAGTGACACGGTACGGCTTAAGTTCCAAGTCATTGTTTAAAGCAGTGGTTCTCAACCTTTTTTCGCCTAGCGCCCACTTACTGGATTTTGTATAGATCCCAGCGCCCACTGGTGGGCGCTACCGCCCACGTTGAGAAACACTGGTTTAAAGGTTCTTTCACCAAATTTTTCACTAAGACTTGATTAGCAAAAACTGCTTGTCGTGTTTTTCTAAATTGTATGAATACGCGATGTTGATGCGGTTAACGACTCATCTAGAGAGAAATAACATTATCAGTGATAGGCAACATGGTTTCAGAGGGCGTCACTCAATGATTACTGCGGTACACACTTTTATAAATAATATTGTACAGGCATTGGATAAGGGCCTGCTACCGGCAGGAATTTTTTGAATTGTGTTAACCATGAATGCCTTATTAAGGAAATAGCTTTATATGGTATTAGCGGTGTTGTGTCTCCGTGGTTTCTCTCCTTCCTTACAGACAGGACTCAATTTGTTAATATATCGTTCAGAACCCGAGATTCAAAGCGTAATGTTTTTCTTCATTTTTGCTTGTCACAATTGGAGTACCGCAGGGGTCGGTTTTAGGGCCGATTCTGTTTTTATTATTTATTAATGATATTGTTTATACAATTGTATTTATATACGGACGACACGTCGGCCGTTGTAGTAGTGCGGGCCGATGCAAATGAACTGCTTGATAGTTCGGCGAGGTGGTTTAATTTTAACAAATTGGCAATGAATGCGGCTAAAACTAAGTACATGTTGTTCCATACAACACGCAGCATAATTATTGTTGACGACAATGTAAGATGTGATGGTTCGCGTTTAGAGCAACAAAACGCAGTTAAATTCTTGGGCATCACTCTCACCAAGAACTTAAGTTGTAAACTGCACTGTGAGAATCTCATAAAAAAAATAAACGCATGTATAAAAACAGAAATTTAAAATACATTTTGGACCAAAGCCGCCTATTACAGTTCTATTACAGCGAGGTTTATTCAAGAAACGCTTATGGTGTGGTCTTTTGGGGTTTGTCAGAGTTTTCACATGACGTTTTTGTCGCCCAACAAAGAGTAATTAGATGTTTAGTCAACATCAAAAGTTTTGAAACTTGCCGTCCGCACTTTAGAAAGCTGTCTGTTTCGATCTTGCCCAGTATATATCTCATGGAATTGCTTTGTTATACATTTAATAATCAAACAACTCCTTTGAAATGTTCTGATATCCATGAGCATAATACTAGGGCAATACTAGAGACAAGTTGAGGGACCTCTTAATCGGTTGGAAATGACCAGGCGTGCCTCTACTTCCATAGGAATTAAATTATTTAACTTGCTTCCTCATTCTCCGAAAACTATTCCCGGTATGAAACAATTTAAGCGTGATAGTTTTTTTGCTCGAGCACACATTTATTCCGTTGAGGAATTCATTGATAAGCTGTTACATTTTAACGTGTGAATTTTTATATTGTACTTATTCTAGAATTTACAATGTATTTTCTGTGTTGATAGTGACATAAATAATCCATCTATATAACAATATATCAATGATCTGAAAACCAAATTGTGGGTAAGTAGCAAAAAATTGCATTATATTCAGTTACTGAATTCACTTAATCGCTGACGTGAACAGCCAATAATAAGGGGTCAAATTCTAATCCCTCTGAGACATATATATCATTTATCATAGCTTAGCATTTTTGCATTTACATTTCTATTGCTTTCTAATAAATCAAACAAGTGCTTTACGCAAATTCTAGGATTATGGAATATGGTATCTGACGTTCATCGAATTTATATTAGAAATAGCTGTAAATCCTTCTGTGCAATGCTAATATCGATAATGATAATTAATTGCTCGATAAATAACTACATAGATAGATAGATAGATGTAAGATAAAGCATGAATGATAAACTAAAAGCCTAAATTCAGCCAAATTGAATAAAAAAAAACAGAACCGGAAGAATTAATTAAATTTATTTAGTTTCCATAATGAAATATCATACAGCAGACACAATGCAAACTGTATAATAAATGGTATTAGAGAAATGTAATAGTTTTTACTATGTTTAGTGACAGTATTACACGAATTTAATACAATACTGTTAATAGAATATCGTAAAATACAATTCATTATCGTCTTACACATCAGGTAAATATGATGGCGGTGTCTGTCGAACAAGTTAATATATGAATATGGATAACATAAATAGTGAAATAAGAAGTAGCGCCATCTGTGCGACAATTCCTGTAATATAATATAAATATTTAACGTTTTTGCTACCATATTCATACAAAACTTACTATAATACGTTTTAATAAAAACAACAAACGTTTTTAATTGATAGTAAGAAATAAATAAGTGCATATTATACTTTTCTTATAATCCAGGTTATACAAAATAATTTCTCTTAAACCATATTATTATTTCGTTATTTTCTAGTTAAATAATTAAAACTAATCGCACTCAACATATACTCTAAATTGTATCATAGATACCGACATATTCTAAAAGATAATTGCTTTTAGTTCTGGGAACTGAAAGCATTCTACCAGAAGTGCCTATATTTATAATGACGTTTTTTAATTAATCAATTTTTTTTAAATATAAAGAATTCATCTTTGTTTTAGATACCAGTATTTGCCAGATATCTATAGTTTACTCTGTTATAAGTAGGTAATATTATCTGAAGTGCATTAAGCAATATTGCCATGTGCTATTTTATATAAGTATTCCAGTATTTAGAAATCTTTGTGGGGAAGATAAAGATAGCTATACAACCCATCAAGATCTACACTTTCAGACTAGAATGTCGATATCTGAAATTGAAGGTTAATTTATCAACTTTTATTCCCTATTCTAGTGCGAAAACTGAGCATACCTACTCACTACTTTGCAGTTTATTTTGCAAATATGGAACAGTAAACAGATTGTGCATTATTGGTTGGGAAAGTATTAGTACAAAAAGTGATCGGTGTTATATAACACTTAGTTGATCGAATAATATAGTAATTAAGAAAAATAAGAAATTAGTAGGTAAATCGAACCTACCTGTGGTTTAAATGCATACACTCCAAATGTTTGTAAACGAACAAGATTTCTATTGATTTCTTGTTTCAATAACCTCTCTTCAAGATTACTTATTTTTTTCTGTAATTAAGTTTCAATAAAGTTCCAAAGTCTTACATTAAAAACAATCACACCGCATAAATTGTAATCCGAACTTCAACCTGTGTAATTAAAAAGAAAGTGTATACTTGTAATGGATTTCAAAATCTTGTAATAAGTAGTTTCCAATAAAAGTCATTGAGATTACGTAAAATATAGATCAAGTACAGTGGAATTTTACTAAAAGAAATGCGAATAGAGGTGAAACAATTATGACATCATTAAATTTTTATTCAAGATATAATCCAGCTAAATAAATATATAGGTACCGTATACGAGATACAAGTATAGTCAGCCGAACCTTACATAATACACTCTAAAAAGAAAAAAAAATAGCTATTTACGTATCAAGGCTCGAAAGTGACATTTTGTCCAACGAATTTGAAAAAGAAATTTTACCAATACTGTCATTAGCTTTATTCACACAAAGAGTCGGTGGTGGTTGGTAACTTGTAGTTAGTGCCGTTGTGTTCGTAGCTAAACAAAGGATTCTTGTTGGTGTAACCTCAACGTACAACTTGCAACAACTTTCTTAGTTGAAATTTACTGTCGTAATGGCACCTGTGTTGACGGGTTTATTATATCCAAAATTGCTTAGACAATTTTCAAACAATTTGCAACATTATCTACCCGTGAAGGGTAGAAGATGTAAGACGTCTAGTAGCCACCACACACATTATTTAATGTGTGTGGTGCACTTTAGTGGGCGATGACTGTGCCTGTATTCCACTACTGCTTGGTAGCTTTGCTATTTCTGATGTGGAGGCTACCAGACATCTTACCTTCACGGGTAGATGGCATTGTGCATTTTGCTGTTACATCTGTATGTCAACCAGAGATAATCATGTCAACAGTGCATTTAGCTGCCTGGTGGAGTGTTGTTGATTTTGTCTCGCCTGTGGCATGCTGATGAGAACTAATAAATTCGAAATAGTACTGTCCATATTTGGCGTTGACACATTTGGCAATCGCTCCTACCTTCCCTTTTGTTTACTGGAAACTATATTTGAAATTTTGCTGTTGATTAAATTAGATAGAGCCGTAAGTCTGTTTCGAGAAATTGTCAGCATCCATTTGCAACCATATAGATCCACACGAAATAATTCAACAACCACTACATACTGAATAGTGACATTTACTTTGAGTTTTGACGTTTCTCATTTTGATCGATGAACTCTAAGAGAACAAAAATTATCAATTATCAATTAAACATTATATTACATCCCCAAAATATAAAATTACCATGTAGCAAATAGCCAATCAAGTAACAAAATATGTACTGCTGCTGTATATTTCGTTCCTTATAAACTTATTATATTTAAGAAGATATTTCTAATGCACAAGAAATTATGAAACCTAATTATATTTACTTTAAAATTCTGTAATATATCTTAATATAATTATACTTAAGATATATAACAATACATAAAATATGTTTGCTTTTTACGCTTGAGGTCGTTAAAATACAATTGCATAGCGAAAAAAAAGTATTGTGAACATAATTAGCTAAAAGGTAGTTAATTAAAAAATTTTAATTAGATGAAAGAGTATTAATACAAATGCACTATAAAAAAAGAAATAAAATTTACAAAAGAAACACATGTCGCGTGAATGAAGTTTTACAAGTTAAGGGTATGTGTTCTTATTTCACATAGTACAAAATGATAAAAATAATTACATTATGTGAAAATGTGAAAATATACAGAAATTTAATACGACTTTTACTATATTTGCATAAAATCACATAATTTTACGTTGGTTTCCTTAAGATCACATAACTACGGTAAACGGCCACCATTTATGTAATTGCGCCCAGTTTTTGTCGTGCGCATGCACAGTGCATCAAGAGACTCATTATGCCTTTGAACCGTCGCCGTCGTATATGTCGTTAATGTTAATACGTGAATTCAAAGTGTAGTTTAAATACAAAAAAAGGTTTTGGTCAGAGTAAAATATGGCAAAGCAACGTTTGTTTTAGTTTTTTATGCTAAATGTCATCCTATAGTCCGTGTCCGCGAATTTCGTAACCTCTGTATAGGTATATAATATCTATACGACACATGATGACAAAGAGAGAACATGGAAGGTACAAAAACATTAATTTATTATTCTGGTGGGCTAAATTACATTTTCGCGCCCTATATATTTGTTTTATTTCCAAACACCATATTTAAAATAGTTTTCATAAAATTTCAATTGTAGGGAACACTTTTTCACGAATGTACATCTGATAATATTCAAGTATTGCAGGACTTACGTTACGTAGGTAGGTATATGACATATGATAATTGTTTCTTGCTTCACAGTATATAACTTCAATTACCCATTCTATACGAGAGAAAGATACGCATAACATTACAGAACAAATATAGTTATTTTAGTCATTGCAATGCCTAAATTCACATTATATGTAATGTATTAGTATATCAAACCGCAGTAAATTTAAGTAGCGGTTACTACTACGTAATGTGTACTAATCCATTTAATTCGCAGTTTCTTACAGTTAAAATTTCATATTATACTCAGGCCGTTGAGGAAAATTGATGTAAATATACTTGAGTTTTCACCTATTTTTCCATAAAATTTCCTAAATAGGTAAAGTAAAATAAGATCTGTAACTTTACATAATACTCTGTAAATTTACATTACATGAATTTAATTTTACACAACCCACTATGGCCACATATAACGCATGTGGCATTCTGTGAATTTACAGAAATGTGTTTATAGTGTGGGTATTTGAAAAATATGGTAAGTTATATTAGTATATGAGCGGTTACTATTGTAGCTGCAGTGCATAATAAACCGTGCTGGCACTTATGACACTTAATGAATAGGTATACTACTTGCGAATGCGTAATTATTTTATTTTGTTGTAATTGTATTTGCGATTTATTTTGCCTTCTAATTAAAAAATTGTAATGATAAAGTAACGGACGAATTTTCAATTCTTTTGTACAGTTTCTCCGATAAGGAAGTTCGAGCTTTTGTATAGCGATTCCTTAGTTAAAAATAAGAAAAAAAAACTTCTTATAAACATGAGTCTAATTTCTAATTGTTTTAGAGATATGCCTGGTTAATGTTGCGCACATACATATGATATTTTTTAAGTTTCATTCCTAAAAATTTGTAAAATTCTTAGCTATTAAAGTAATTTACACTTAAAATTGAAGTGAGTTTTTCTGAACGGCCCTGATGTATATTTGTATATCGATTCAGGTCAGAAAATTTTGTCTACAAGTAGATAAATAAATAAGAAAAGATTTTTTAGAAATTGACGATTGCATCTACAATATGTACACTTCCAATCGTGCATTTGTACGTATTGCATTGCCATTACTTTGTTTCTAATTTCTTATCATAGGTACCTTATTAAGAGATTAAAAAAATAACAAATTTTAGATATAAATAAAAAGAATGATTGATTGTATCTAAGCTTTAGAAAATGCCTACCATTTAATAAATCAATACCCTATCTGATTTTCTAAACTAAAAGCAATTGTAATTAACTAATCCAGAAATATCTATTAATGTCGATAGCGTAAGTATTACAAAGTAGGAATTAAGAAAGATAAGTAATGGTATTAAATTTTAATACGTGAATATGCTTTGGATGTACTACAATTATAATAAAGTATTAATAATACTGATTTATTGTCTTGTTTGCCACAATCCTAGCTCAAAAATTATTTCCCGTTAAACATCAAACAAACGTTGCTGAAAAATATAAATAAATGTACATTTATGAATATTAATGTGAATACATATATATTTATAATTCATAACCTGCAGTTGGTAACATGAACGTCATTAGATGACGCATGCGCGTTTCTAACTGCATATGACGTATAAACAATAAAATTATCCGCGAAATATATTTTGAAACACTTATCTCATTCTTCTGCGGTCACGTGGATAATAATCGTTTACACTTTATTATGTTTACCGACTTTTTTTCACTGAAAATGTCTGAAATTCGAGGATGTATACCATTATTTAATTTGGACGCTCTTTTGCAGTCTCGTCCAGTTGAATCCCGTTCAAAGTTCCAGAAAGATATTATTTGCTACTCGTGCCACCAATTGCTTGCTTCCTCTTGGAATTGTTTTTGTCTAAGTACAATGTATGTTATGTATATTGAAGAAATCAGCACGTGTTAGCTGTTGCTTACATGCTTATACAAGTCCTGGCCAATTTCTAGATGCGAGTCATTCAAATATATTAATTTGCTATCCACTACAAGAAATATATTCAAAAAAATCAATTATCAGAAATGTTTTATTTTTTTTTTATGTAGTCTGCATGCGACTTAGATGATTATCTTAACAAGAGATACGTATATTGTACATGTGTAAAATGCATGCTAAAAATATACTAATCAATCTTGATATTATTCATGATGAGCATTTACACTTTTTAAGTGCGAGACCATAATAAATTTAATCGTTGGTGCTTTATCTGTCAAAGATATAGGAGAGACAATCGATGTATCACACATTGTTCCTTTTTTTGACATAGCGGCAATAGACATCTATGAACTACATCTAATCAAGAAGGAATCTTTTTATAATTATTGTAGTATAATAAGGGCAGAGTCTCCTAATAAAAGTTATTAACTAAATAACTGAAATAACTACACATTTTTCCTACATATATTAGCTAAATTGTTTTTAGATTCCCTTATTACACACGAAGGAGTGCATTATAAGTTATAAACACAGTATCTTAAGTTGGCAACGCTGGTATATGAAATTATTAGGATTAGTTGTCAACCTTCTGACACTTTCTCAATTTGAGGCTAGAACTATATAAATAATAATTTGTTAATGTTTATTATTTAAAACATAAAGAAATCGTTCGACTTTAATGAGACTTTTTATCTAATTTCAGGTGGAGTACAACGAGAATTAATTTTAAAACAAATTAATTTAATAGTGAAATGTCAATTACAATGATAATGTCAAGTTTTAAATTTTAATTTAGTTCTAATTTTGAAATATCAGAGAGTCTACCAATTCCAGAATGACAATATCACTAACACAAAAAAATAGTTCTCGAGTATTTAATAAAAAAAAACTGTTTCGCTTTGAATTAATGAAAAAGTGAACGCGAAGTATTTGAAAATCAATATTTCGATTAAAGAACTTGCTCAACTTTTTTAATCAGGTGTTATTAACTTCTGATTATGAGAAAATTTTAAAAATATTACAGCTGTTTATTTACATCTACAGTCTACAACAATTGTTTATATACGTTTGTAGTATATCAGTAATTTTATGGTAATTTGCCTATTATTCTGTTACTGCCTATTGTGTTCAAAATTTCTATCAAACTATTAGTCAAGTTTGAATTTAATTTCACTTACATATACGTATAAATTCCTAAGTATATAAGTAACGCTATAAATTAATTCTAATTTGTAAGGAATGTTTAAAATTCAAAATGTAAATATTGTATCCTGCTATTACTATTTCTTGTAATTTCCCTAATTGATATGTACATATTTGGCTCATAATAATCCTTTAATGGCTTAATTTACTACTATACATTTTGAAATCGCCAGAATGAAAGTATCCATATTGATACACTAAAATAATATTACAATTTCGCCTACTTTTGACATTCACCACAGCTACACATATAATAACGAGGTATCAAGGTTACAACGTGCAAATTTCATAATTTCTTCTTATGTAATTCATTGTTACTTTTCAGGTCAATCACGATCTCTTTAAATGACGTAAAACAGTGTAATAGCCTTGTGTATAAGCCTAAGAACTTATTCGCACTTATCTCTACATTTTTGTTACCATCAATCAAAACAATTTTGGTTCTTCCTTTAGTAGTATTTTAACGTTTTAATACAAGTCGATTGAATCAATAAACTTACTACTTCCTTCCTTCAAATGATAGTCCTCTTAATGCATTAGTATATTTTTATTTAATTAAAAGAACTTTCAAAAAAATTGCTAATATAATAAAAATTAATATATTATACTTTCACTTCATAATAATAAAGTAAATACGTACATAAACCATTGTATTTATAATACTATGCAAAATTAAACAATATAAAAGTAAACATTCTAAAATTAATTGAGGTACCCATATTTTATTTAATGGATGAACAACAGAAAACAAGGAAAGCGAATGGAATAGATTTATGTGATATAATACATATTCCAAAACCTAATACTAAATTTTTTTATACAAACGTATAATAGGCAAAATTGCACATATAAGTGTTTATTAATAAAAGGATTAAATGTAATATAGGCTTTTGAGTCGTTTCATGTACTGCCATCTGCGTCTACTTTACTTCAACTATACTTGCAAGACAATCGTGTTCCTCCAATTTTCACACCACGGTTCGATACCGGCAGAAGCTTGCAACTATTTACATACTTCAAACTTTGAAATTTAAAAGTCGTAAGTAGTTGCAAGCTGCTGCTAGTGTAAAGCCATAATATTAAACGTCTAAGAGCAACATGATTATTACAGGTGGCTGTACATTTCAGTTAATAAGAGACCCTGTACAGATGGAAACATAAAAGGACTGAAGATTAAACTGTATAAGACAACATGCAATACACCACGATATAGAAATCTTTAAAATATTAATTTGTTACTGTGATTGACATTGATGTTATGTTGGTATTCCGTAAATAGGTTATGTCAAAAATTTCGTAAATACTCAATTCGATTTTAAAATTGCTACGACTTAACGTATTATGCTTTATTAATATACGGACATATTATCCTTGAATACGCAACGTATTTCAATTATGATATTTTTAATTATATCACCAAATTAACTTTCTTGGTTATGTATTTTTATGAGTATTAATTTCTAGATTATTACATGTAAAAACACTGTTACAACTTCTATTTATTGTAAAAATGTTATTGCGGTCGCATATATTAATAAAGCACATATGTCAAAATGCTAGGAAGTCTTCAATATACGAAAGTTGCTGTAAGTTTATGAAGGTATTGAGCATCAATTATGATTGTGTTTATAATTTTGCAGATGTATCAAAACGTCGATTTAGTGTGTTCAAGAAAGATGGTTACTTAGTTAAAGTATGCAATTCCCCTCATTCTGGACCTATTTCATGGACGCGTGTTTTCTCAGTTCGTGATGAAAGCAAGCAAAATGGAGACGAATCTGTTAAAAAGCCTAAAGTTGAAGCCACGACTACTTCTATTATTCCAAGCCCTATACAACAGACAGTAGATGACACGAAATATACTAAAACGGTTACAGTAAAAGCTCATTGCCCATCAGAGGATGATAAGAAAACACCAATATTAAACGTCATATCCGTTAAAATTAAAGATAAAGAGGGAGTTCCTATAGAGAAAGAAGCTGAAGTAAATTTAGAAAACGTAAAAGAGAAAAGCTTGCATTCGCCTGTGCAAAAACTGAAAGGTATAATCCCATCACTGAAGAAAGAAGCACCGAAAGTGGATGAAGGTACAGATCATTGTTTAATCACACTAAATATATTGAAAGAGTTTTAAACTAACAGCTATAATAATGTAAATAACAGCTAAGACGGCAAAGAAAAGAAAGAGGGTGGACTTTACTATTTCCTCGTTGGAACGGAACTTTATTACACCCGTTAGAGCGATGTCGGATTTTCTTCTAAAACCTTCGGATCTTGAATCGCTACCGAAAACCAAGCGTAGATCGCCATATGAGAGAGAACCGCCTATAACTGTGTATTGGAGGAAAGATGTTGAAGCTAAAGCGTTGGAGGTATGGGGTTCGAAAGAGAATTTAACGAAGGAACAATTAAAACGGGATATCGAAAAGAAAAAGTATCAACAAAGTAAGTCATTTTGTGTGGCTTAGTACTACAGGCACTGTTTCCTTGACCTTCTATTTCTACTTTTTTCAGTTTTTTCCTGTTTTTTTCCCACTTGTTTATTCGCTTTCTGAGGCCACTTTTTGTTTGGTCTTTCTCTTTTTTTCATGCCTTTCCCTTCATATTTTTGCTTTTTTGTATTTTTTTATTTATGCATCTTCTCCATTCATCTTCAGTTATTCTTTCTTTGTCTTTTCTGTTTCATTTTGGTCATTTTCTATTTTCGCCTTATGCTTTTCTTTTAGAATTCTCTTGTATTCTTGCTCATACCACTCATCCATCATTATATGCTTTCCTTTTTCTATACAGACATTCATCCCATTATCAACTGTTGCTCATTCATCTTCTATAGATTGGTTTACCTGATTGCCAGCAAATATCCCCAATTCCACTTCATTTTGCAATTTTGTATCTTTAGCTCTCTTCCGTTTACATATTACTGGCAATTCTTTTTAAATTTTGCTATGACTAGTATGTATCTGCTGCACAATGTTCGGAAAGCCCGAAAATGCGGACAAAAATCAGAGGTCTACAAAGTTACGGTATAAAAAGATAACATTGGGATTATATTTACATATTACGTACATAATAGCAAGTAAAAGATACATAAAATAAATATTTTTAATCAAAAAAAGTATCTATATAAAAAACTAATACTAAACTAAATAAACATAATTGGTTACTTTCTAAAAGAAAAAAAGGTAACTCCGGATAATGCCGGACTTTTTTGTAGGTCTCATTAAACTTGAGTTATAAGATATAAGTCATATTGATAATAGCTAAGCATGAATCTGCATGTTAATTATATAAAAAACCTGAACACAATTTTTAGAAAAAAAAAGAAACAAATATACACTGCAGGGCTTTCTATAATACAACTGGAAACAAAAAAAGGTAATTATTGCAGATTATTAATAATTAGTATGTTAATGCAAATTTGCATTTTTGACCTGCTCTGGGAAATTTCGGCTCACTGTGATGTCTGCAGCAGCAGTCCCTCTATAGCTTCTACAATTTCTAATTGCTATGCTAATTGTTTTTTTGTTGATCTTTAGATATATTCACTGTAAAGAGAAGACTAAGGGATTATCGACGAGAGATGGGTCGTTCAGCTGAAGCCGCGGAAGTTGATTCCGGTCTAATGGGTAGATCGGGAAAAGTCGTTTTAATGGCAGTTGCAATGTAATCATTCTCCAAAGCGTATGAGTTTCAAAATAATCCTATAAGGTTTTCCTTTTAGCAACACCACGAATTTCGTTTTCAAATTAGGTGCTTGGGTGTTAACCGGTTCTCACAGTATGTTTTCCGAATGTATTCATTCGTTAGCGGATACTATTAATCAACTTATATTAGCGTATGGTATTCACAAATCTGTTCAAGTAAGAACAATACAAAAGCGGAATATTATTTCAAAATTATTTTTAATAATTTTTTAGACTGCGGATTTGTATCACCCTTACGGCTATTCAAACATGAGGTACGTCGCTTCTCTCATATCCGGAGTTGGAATATTCTGTGTGGGAACAGGCCTTTCGTTTTACCACGGTATTTCAGGATTAATCGATCCCCAACCTATGGACGACTTATTTTGGGTACTTGTTTAAACCTAATTGCCAAAGTAAATGTTTCAAATATCATTTTAGGGGTATTGCGTATTAGGTGGTTCTTTGTTATCAGAAGGTGCTACGTTATTAGTAGCTGTAATGTCTATACAAAAAGGAGCTAGGCAGAGCAACATGTCTCTTCAGGATTACGGTAGTTTTAATTTTGACTCGTGTTTCGAATAGCATTTGAGAAATTAGTTTTTAGTCTTTCGAGGACAAGATCCGAGTGTCAATGTTGTGTTATTAGAAGATGCAGCAGCTGTAATTGGAGTTACGGTTGCCGCTTCTTGTATGGGAGTCTCGTCCATATTATCCAGCCCCATACCAGATGCCGTCGGATCTCTTTTAATTGGAGGCATATTAGGAACAGTTGCCTCCTTTATTATCTATACAAACGTTGCAGCTTTAGTAGGACGGTAAATTACCATTTTAATTTTGATTACTTCTAAATCATATACTTGCGCGAACTTGCATTTTAGATCAATACCTCAGTATCAGCTAGATAAAATTAACGCCGAACTCGAAGCAGATGTGATGATCAGAGCTATACACGATGTTAAAGGCATCGATATGGGAAGTTATTTAGTTAGATATAAAGCTGAATTGGACTTCGACGGGAGGGAATTAACTAGAGCTTATTTAGATAAGCAAGATTTAAACGTGCTATTAGAGGTTGGTATATTTAACTGAATTGAATCACTTGTAAGATATTTATAAAATGATAATTCTCAGGAAGTAAAGGGTTTTGACAATATCGATCAATTGGAAGAATTTATGTTGAAACACGGCGAAACAATCGTCGATATGATGGGCGGAGAAATCGATAGAATAGAAATGAAACTGAGGGTGAGAGATTTTTGTATAAATAAAATTCTAAATGTTTATGTTATATTATTTCAGAAAAATCATCCCGAAATAAGACATTGTGACCTAGAAATATTGTAAGGAACAAAAGCAGATGTGTATAGACGTTTTATGTATAAGCTTTATATGATTTTTTTATAGTTTGTAAATACGATTATAGATATAAATGTAATTCCAGGCTTGATGATAGCCGTATATAAAATTTTATTTTTTATCTATTATTTATTTAACAAAATTATTATTTAAATTATGTTATCGAGAATAAAATAATAAATTTGAGATTAATAGTTTTATAGCCTTTTTTCTGTTTAATTTGGGATATATTATAGTTATATTACGCGCATATAAAATCCACTTCGCCAATTGGTGGAATATAAATCGAGGGCCAGCCCACCTTATCTACGATTGCGGTTTCTTTACGTCAAAAACATAAGAATTCGAGATATACCTCACGCTTTCATATACATACGTGCTCGTCGCGTACATAAATGTATTTTAAAATGTTTAAACATTGCCTCGGGGCAAATACAATTTCTTTTTATCACAAGAAAAATATTCTTTTGTTATAACATGAAAGAATATATCAGAAATATTTAAATTAGGATATTATCAGCAATTTAAACTATAACACGACAGACCATTTGCATTTTCACCTGGCGAATGCGCGATAGCAAGAGGGCGTGCTCAATGGAGTGAGGCGCACTCGAATAAATATAGAAATATGTTATAACTCGCACCCCCACTATCTCCGCGATTCGTACAAAATACGAAATTTTGTTTATCTGCAGTACTGCATGCTGTTCGTTCAGCGAGCTTCACCTCCCTTTTCGAGCCGGTGACGTAAGACGCGCGTGTGAGCGGGGCTTTCGCCAACAACCAGTGCATGGTCTGTTGTAATAAATAAATTTGGAATTTAATGGTAAATAAAGTTCTGTTTATGCACCGTCGGCATTCTTTTGTATTTTGTTGAACACCTATGAACAGCATAGGTTATATATTTAATAGAAGTGACAACCAATGCAATTTCTTTAAAAATTGTAAATTTCTCTCAAAGCAATCTTCTCGGTATAAAACAAAAAGTTGTAAATTAAATATATTCAGTTTTACTGAACGAATGTAGCTTTTGAGTACGAGCGAGTAACTTAAAAACTATATGAGATTAGTAAAACTGCTTTTCTTATGAGCTTTGTTCATACTATATATATATATATATAGATATTAGCTAAGTCATGTGATGCGGAACTTGAATTTGTGCGATTAGCGTGGTGGTGTTGAAAATAAGAAAACATAAATATTGGGAAAGTCGTCATGTTAAAAAATGAAAGACACTTACCATAAATTAATACCAGATTTCAGTGACAAACCATTTAACAATTATTTTAGATAGAGCAGAAAGTAATTTGATGATTACAAAATTTGGTTAAAAGAACTGAAAGAACAAATATCGGTTTTGGGGAAACACCTGAATAAATAAAAGCAATAAACGTGTAAAGTAGATGAACAATGAAAAGCAGAAATCAAATATCCACTTACAAATTTGAATAACGTATACAACTTAACTAAATTATGTGGATTATTGACCAATTGGTTTGTAAAGAAATAAAAATTGAAATAAAATAACCTACAATAATAACATGCAACAATAAATCCACAAATCTGAATAAAAAATAACTGAATTTTTTCCATCGATGTATTTCATATTTCCGGTTGCAAGGACTTCTATAGAATATGCAACTTACATTACATTAGTTGAAAAAGTGCCTTCGACACTTAACCAGAGATGCCATCTGGCAGACATACAAACGAACTGCTAAACGGTTGAATAACTATATAATACATATACAAGGCTATAAGTTTAAGAATAGTTTTAGTAGAGTTCTTTAGTTTAATTTTACTGTTAATGACGGCAAGCTGTGCTACTGAATCGTGCGTTCAATATAGTGGGATTTGCGTGTTTTGAGTACTTTTTTTTAAGTTTATACCCTAAGATTAAAAATGGCATGTTTTACAGTAAACGGTACAGGTAGTCAGGACAATCTACCTAATTTTTAACTCTGACGTACTAGGAGGTGATATTTTCCGATGATGATCGACATTTACAGGCCCCAAAATCAATTTCCTTACGGAACAACAAATATGACATCACTACGATACGTTATTGCTTTAACAATTGGTTCCAATGCTGAAAGGGAATGCAAAAAAAAATATATATATGCGCGACATTTTAGCTATTTATTAGGAATTTTAAGTGTTCACATTTAATAAATACCCACGCAGTATCATTCACACAAACGTCGCTTATAATAATAAATCTCAGAACATACACTTCACAACGAAAGTAGAAAAAAATGTCAGAACTTAAAAATAGAGCATTTCTCATTTTTTCTTTTTCTTCTTATCAGCCGGACCGCCAGCAGAATCATTTTTACGTTTCTGTGAACTTTTCGTGGACGATTGTGGCGCCCCCGGTACAGATCCCGATTTCGGCGTTTTCTTCTTACGCTCGGCCCTTTCCCTCTCCTCCAACTCCTGATTCTCGCGTTCAATCAAGGTGATCAGCGTATTGCACCTCCTCTGCAATTCCATAGCCGTCCTCGACTTCAAGAACCAATCGAAACGGAATTGCGGAGACGCTCTTATGGCCGCCCTGAGTTCCTCGTAAACGTTTTCCCGATCGAATCCTAATTTATGCAACATGCATACCAGAAACCTGTCCTCGTCCTCCATGTAATTCTTTCCTTTATTGGTTCCGTACGAGATCCTGAGTTGGTGAAAGGGTGCCCTGTATCTGGCCATTTTAGCATCTAGCGCCCTCTTGATGCTGGCTCGCCGCTGGATTTTGGCTTCGCCCCGTTCGATCTGCGCCATGATGCGGTCGATGTCCGTCAATTCGTTGCATCTCTCCCAAAATACCGCCGAATATTCCATGACCTCTTCGGAGGTTTTCCCTTCGACTTCTTTCGCTATATTTTCTATGTCGTCCCTGCCGTACTTTTCGTTCGCTTTTATGAATTGGTTGAAGTCTCTTTTGGACCAATTGGTGAAACCTTGAGTTAAGAGACTCTCCTTTTCCTGTTGTTCCTCCTCGGTTAGTGGTTCGGATTCGTCGATCTTCCTTTGTTCTTCCTTCTGCTGTTTACTGGCTTCAGGTCCCAATTCTGGATTCTTGGGTACTTTGTACCCGAGCGTTTTTCTATAGAAGTAGATCTCCTGGTCCAACAGCTCGAAAAGGCGTGGTGGGAAAAACTGGAAATCTTGCACGATAGGTTGCTTCGGTGGACGTGGTGCCTAAAATATAAATAAAAGTAATGTTTCTGTGTGTGGTCAACAATATACACAGACAAATCTTAGCTCATATATATATATATAATCTTAAGAAATTACTTTACCCACATTAATAATAGATGTTGATTGGTATAGGTGCAGGTATTTTATATTTAGAACTATTATTTGTGTGTTTTATACCAGATACACATTAAACAACATACCGATATAATTATAATTACATTATAACTTATTGTAAAAATAAAACCAATTTTTTTTTTTAATATTATAATTCTCAATTACATCTGATTTATATATATGTATATATAAGTATCATTAAAAGCACACTCAGAAGAAAGAGTTTGTGAACCATTTTCGAATTGGGAGAAGCCTTTTTAATAATTTTATACTTAATTTTGAAGAAAGTGTTCAATATACAACGAACAAAGACCATAAGGAACGTGATGAAAGTTTTTCAAGTGCTAAATATCTGAATGCGTGTCCAAAAACGCACTAAACCAAAGCGCATCAATCACTTACTTATAAAATGAGGCGTGAATTGCGGAAAAGATGTGTACTAACCCGTTTTTTTGGAAAGAAGCTCAATTCACTACACCACCTACACCTCTAATATCATTTTATATACACCTCAGTTACACTTGGCGTAGATCAACGAACAAATCTGGTATAAGACACACGGATTTCAAATATAAATGAGAAATAAGTGGGTATAACAAAAACAGATGGATGTCAACAAACAATAACAAGATAGGTAGGCATAAATATAAATGTGAATTGAATATAAACACCTGCTAAAATTGACTTGATAGCCAGGAGACTAATATATAAGTACAAATGTTTCATAGGTAAAATTCCCCTATCTTTTAAATATGTTGTGTGATGTGCTATGTTTTATTACTCTATCCTAACCTACTGTTAAATATGTTACGAAAAGAAAGAATAGAAAAGTTTTTCCCTTGTCCTCCAAATCGATGGACACAGTGTAAATATTTGGTAGCCGCAAAAATGAGACATTAGATCTGGAGGGCGGTGTACTTACCTTCGGCGCTTTCGGTTCTGAAACACGCAGCGCTTCACGGAAGTACGCATCGACCGCATAATTGGCTTTCCTCTCTCTTTTAGGTGGTTCTATCCAATTGCTCAATCCGGCTGCTTTTTGTTTTTCGCGATAATCTTCGCCCTCAAACTTGTATACGGATTCTGTCGGAGTATCCACAGTGAAGTTGCGCAAAGACGATTCTCCCATCGTCTCATACTTCTGATTCAATTCTGCTGTCTAGAAAAATTATCTTTGTCAGTGTAAAGATCGCTTTTTTTTTTCTTCTTTTTAATGAATCATTATTACCTTTGCTTCACCCTTAAGTACTATTGTATCGATATCTTCCTCGGTGATGTCGGAATCTTTTGAGGCGAATACGTGATTGGCTCCGTGTCGGATCATGCTCAACATTTCGTCTTTATTTAAAGCACTTGATTTTGCATCAACTAAACGACCTTGCTGTATAACGAGTTTATCTAAACGTAGCTTAACTTCGGCGCGTTCTACTATTTTTTCTTCTACTGTATTTTCTGTGATGAATCTGGAAGTTAAGAGGAAAAACTCTCAATGTTTTAATTTATTATGTCGGCATATTTTTTTTTTATTAGCGCCGCTGTTATTTCTTTAAACTACGACAACGTTTTAATATTCGAAAAACGTTACGCTATCATTGATTTTCTTTTTTGTTTGACCCTGCACCCCTGGAGTATGCTAATTTGTCATAGTTTTGCTCTTTTTTGAACTTTTCTTGGTTTTCGGCTTCTGGCTTGAATTGGAGCTTTCTCAATTTCACCTAATTTTTGCCATTTTTTTTTTTATCTTGCCTTGGTTTAAACTTCAAATTTGATTTATTTTTGTTTGCCAGTTTGGGTGAAGTTTTTGTTTTTGTTTGGAATTACTTTAATATATATATATATATATAATACTTTAATTGTGATTTTCTGGTAAATAAATAAAAAACATACCAAAAAAATCTATTTTTTGATTTAAATGTAGATGAAATACACCAAGAATAAAGCAGGTCCCAAGATTAAGCCTTGTGGCACACCAAATGATTGAAAATATCAATATTCAATGTAGCCAATACAATTAGAGTACTTGTGCATGCAACTTCACCCCGATTTGGAGATTCCTTTTCATAAGATATAAAATAATTTTTTTTTTACAAATATGTGCCAACAGTAGAAGAGGTTTCGGATAAATAATAAATATTCACATACCTATACACACGCACTTGCTTCTTCTGCCCAATTCTGTGCGCTCTATCCATAGCTTGAAGATCCATCTGCGGATTCCAATCTGAATCGTATATTATAACAATATCAGCTGTTGCCAAATTGATACCCAAGCCACCGGCTCGCGTTGACAACATAAAAATAAACTTTTTACTATCGTCTTCGTTGTATTCATTTATTTGCCTCTGTCGATCCTCATGGGGTGTTTGACCATCCAAACGGCAATACTAAACACAAAGAAAGAAAAATATAACAAGACTTAAATAAAATCAACGAAAACTTACTTGGTATTGTCTCCAGTGGCAATAATCTTCCAGAATATCCAACATCCTAGTCATTTGGGAGAATATCAGGACCCGAGAGCCTTGCTCTTGCAATTTCGGCAATAATTTATCCAAAATCACCATTTTACCGCAATTATATACTAAATGTTCGTCGGTAGTATATGGTGGGCCCGGTTCTGCACCGTCGAATAAATAGGGATGGTTTGTGCATTTACGCAGCTGCATAAGGATATTTTGCAATCGCATCTTCTCGATTTTTCCTGCACCATTAACGATATCGATATCCTTCATCAACACTTTCGTGTACCATTCCCTCTGCATCTTGCTCAAACCCACGTAGATCTTCACCTCTTTCTTAGGCTTAAGTTTCTTCTCCACTTCAGATTTCAATCGCCTCAACAAGAACGGCTTTAATACTGCATGTAAACGTTCTACCAACGTGTTGTCACCGAGACATTGATTCGTATTAAACCATGCGTCGAAATCATCAGCCGAATTAAATACATCTGGTAAGAGGAAGTTCAAGAGGGCCCATAATTCGTGAAGGTTATTCTGTAAAGGTGTTCCTGTTAGGAGCAAGCGATTTGTTGTCTTGAATTCTCTAAGAATCTCTGAGAGTTTAGATTTTTCGTTCTTGATACGGTGAGCTTCATCAATCACCATGTAACGCCAATTAAATTTCTTAAAAACGGATTTTTCTTTAATGCACATTTCGTATGAGGTAACACAAACATCCCATTCGCCAGGCATCATGACATCTCTTATAAATGCACTCTAAAAATGGTAATATTAAATTAAATTCATGATTTTCATATCAGAAAGTTTTTTTTTTATATCGTTTCTTTGGTCGTGTACATAAATAAAGAGCTTCTAGGTGTTTTTCATTGTTCATTATGCTATGGCCATTTCGTCATCTTCATAATGACTTTTTCAAGGATGTTTTTTCTTTATATAATTAAATTTTTTTTTAAGTTCATTATCAATTTTGTTAAAAAAATCTGTGTATTATAACGTATTAAATACTGATTGAGAGTGATCGTAAATGAACTCAACATTTATATAATATGAAGAACGGCACATTAAATACATAGGCCGCATGTATTGTAAATTAAAAAATTGTTTGTCATTGATATTACATTTATAAGATATATGTTAATCTCTAAAGCATAAAACAATTAGCACAAATCAACAATACAATTTCTTAATATTATTCTACAACATATTATTATATAATTCATGAGATTCCATCCAAGTCATCCTTCGGTTTGGATGGCATTCCTACAAACCTTATAAAGCTATGTCACGCGTTCATCGTGGGGCCTACCGAAAATATTGCCAACTCAATGTTAGTGAAGTCTGTGTTCCCAGAGCCCTTAAAGCACGCGAAAATTGTCCCGGTTTACAAGAAGGGTGCCAGGAATACCGTGGACAACTACAGACCCATTTCTTTACTTTCATCCTTTTCTAAGATCTTTGAAAACCTTATGTATAATCGTATATACAATTTTTTTAAAACATATAACCTTTTAAGCTCTACCCAGTACGGATTTTTGCCGGGAGGTTCGTGTGAAAAAGCAGTTTTCAACTGCGTAGAAATGATTTTATGGAGTCTTGATAACAAAACAAAAGTCTGCGGCTTTACTTTGATTTAAGCAAGGCATTTGATACAATTAACCACCAAATATTATATCATAAACTTGAGAGGTACGGAGTTCGTGGCGGTGCGTTGAGTTTGGTGCAGTCCTATATGTCGGACAGAACCCATCGTGTTTGTCTTACAGGTGAGAAAAATAACACGAAATCATGCTTTTATTCATCACCTTCTCCGATTACACAAGCAATAGCGCAGGGGTCAATCCTAGGTCCGCTAATATTTTTAATTTATGTCAATGATTTGAACAGTTTTGTAAACACCGGAGAGTTGTATCAGTATGCCGATGATACTACGTGTATAATTAAGAGAGACTCATACGACGAAATAACGGTTGCGAGTAACACGGTATTCCAGCGCATGTCTGACAGGTGTGACAAAAATCAACTTAAATTAAACGTTGCCAAAACCAACGTATTGGTTTTTAATTCTGCGATAACTGTTGCCGTTGGTTCTCCTGATAGTAATTATGTCGAACAGAGCGAATCTGTGAAATTTTTAGGTATGATGTTTGACACAAAGTTGCGTTGGGAGACTCATATAGAGGGGCTGAGCAGGGAATTAACTAAATTTTGTTACGCGATGTACAAGATTAGAAGATCTGTAGATGTTAATACTTTAGTGGTTTACTACCACAGTCAAATACAATCCAGGCTTGCATACGGTCTGATTTTCTGGGGATCTGCAGTGGATGTGCGTCGGATCTTTGTGATCCAGAAAAGAATTATACGATGTATGCTGAACAAGCCTAGTGGATCGTCGTGTAGACCTCTGTTTAAATCACTTCGCATACTCCCACTAGCTTCGTTATACATTTACAAATTGATTATGTATTATTTTAATAATCAAGGCTTATATAGTAGGAATGACGATATTTCCTCCAGTATGACAACCAGGCATTCGCGGGACCTAGTGATACCACACAGTTCGGCCCAATGTGAGCGTGGAGCGTACTATAAATCTACTTTAGCTTACAACGCTCTGCCAAACGATATTAAGTAAATTAAAGAGGTTACAAAATTTCGAGTAGCATGTCGTGAATTTTTACTAGAAAACAGCTTTTACCATTATAGCGATTTTGTGACGTGCTGAGATATTAAAATTTCAAGACTATGATTCCGCTCCTTAACAAAATCATTATTATTAAAAAAAATAGACTAACAATAAATATATGTATATTTCCATATTCATGTTGTTGCAATATCATTAAAGAATCTAATGTGAAACACTTACACTAGTTTCCTTACCCAGATGTTCTAATTTTTAATATGTTCCTTTCGTAAAATGTTTGTAGAAACTTTTCTGTTATTGTTACGAAAATGTACGTGCATATTAACATTAAGCATAAGAGTAAAACCCTCCTCAGACAACTTTGAGAAGAAAAGTGGCATAGGTCAATAGAAGTTTGTACCAAATGTGCCAAAAATGTGAATTTCAAAGAAAATCGTTAGAGCCGTTTTCGAGAATTAATCAAAAAATCGGAAGAGTAAACTCATCTAACCCCTAGGCCCTTCTTTAACCAAAACCTTGCTGTCGCGTCTTCCTAACGCACATATCAAATATGAATGCTCTCAAATATTTCGTTCTTGAGATAAAAAAGAAAAAAAAATATGTAGGGAACATTTTAGGGAGGCTATAACCCTGTTATATATTTTGGAAGAAAATCCAAAAACCAGTAAATTTTATTTTTTAATGTAGTTTATGGATTAGAACAGAAATATGAGAATTTCTCATTTACGTGGTCGGGGGGTTAAAATTTGTTCTTATTTTAACCCCCTACAGCCTCCATCATGCACCACTCCCCACACTAATCTCATGCGAATTGTCAAGAAGAACATTTTCCTTTTTAGTTCATTTCGATACCTCTTCTAGTTCCAAAGATAACGTTAAAACTGTGTTTTAGGGGTGTAACTGTAGGGGTCTGTGATTTCCTCTACAAGTAAATATCCGCAGTTAAAAACAAAATATGGGGCTATTATTTTTCACTGCTTTACATGCCCGCAATATTTTATCAAAATCGGAGGTATCAGTTGGGTGACTTTGCTTGTTAGAAGTTCTTTATTTACAAAACCATTGCTTTAATTTGGAATGAATTAATCATTCCAAATTAAAGCAATGGTCAAAAGAAAAAACCAAATAGGTTAAAAAAGATTTTCATTTAAAAAATACTCACCCTTGCTTCTTGATCACCGATTAGACACACGGCACGAAGTGTCGGGCACCATTTACTAAATTCGTTCATCCAATTTGCTAAAGTTGATTTGGGCACAATAACTATATGGGGACCCTGGATGTTCTTGTAATGTTTCATGAATCCAAGCAATGATATTGTTTGCAACGTTTTACCCAAACCCATTTCGTCGGCCAAAATACCGTTAATTCCGTTTTCGTACAAGGAGATCATCCAATTGAGACCGCGGATTTGGTAGTCACGCATCTCACCATTTTTAATATACGGGGGCGACGCTTCAAACCGAATTGTCGGCTTACTTTTAGCGTTGGTTTCGGCAAGTAATTCTTCATCCTCTTCTTGTTCGGTTTTCCTATGTCTGTGACTGTAAGAAAAGTAGGTAGTGGGTAAACCAATCATAAGAAACTTGAGGCCTCCTCTAAGGGATCACATTTTTTATTAAATATGTATTAGCATATTTGTGTCATCGGCATAACTAGTAATCAGACAACAATTACTGTGATGTTTTACTATTGCCAGAATAACATTTATAAAAATTACGAAAAGGAAAGGTCCAGGTATGCTGCCTTGAGATATTCCTACATTATTTCTTTTTAAGTGAGATTTGATAGTGGAAAATCGATTAACAATTTTCACCCTCTGTCCACACCGTTTCAAAAAGTATAGAAAAAAGAAGGCAATACACTTATTGGACTTATATGAAACAAAATAAATAGATGATATAATTAAATAAGATAATATAGTAAGAGCATTAAGGTTAATTGGTTCAGGCACATCGAAAATAGAAAGAAAGTAACCATGATTAAATTAGATTAGTGGACAATAGACACTACAAGCTAAGGAACACAAAAATTAAAATAAGAGGACCCGAGGAATGAGGGATCTAACAATATTGAAGATAAATGATACCATCAACATGATTAAAATTAAAGCATCAAAGAAAACTTTGGAATGATGGAGAGGCAGGAAATGGACTGAACAGAATTGTAAACTGTTAAAAGCAATTAAAAAGGCTCTACAAGGTGAACCTACCCCGAAAAAGTTGTTTGGCCAATATATAAAAATAGTTGCTATACAAAGTTGTATTACAATATGAAGTTACTAGGTAGTAGAAAATTCTCAAAAATTTATAAATATATGTAACTCTGTGCTATTAGAATTTTTTATTTTCACAAAAAGAAATGAAATAGCCAAGAAATTTTATGGGAATGACCAAAACGAACAAAATAATAAGAAAAGATAACTTACTCTCCAGTATTCTCGTCAGTTTTTTTCTTAGGACGGCCGCTTTTTGGTTTATCTTTAGATTTAGACGTCTGGCTCGTCATAAAATGGGAAAAGATCTCGGTTTGCTTCAGTAAGAAGTCAAATCGTTTGCTACGATCAGTTTCCAATTTTGTCTCAAAATCTTCACCTTTACCCCGAGATGATAATGTATCTGATGAAGACTCATTCTAAAAAATAAATAAAATAGTATCTCTAAAGAAATTCCATTTTTACATAATTACTAAAATTATTCTGATTGAGATAACCCGAACCACAGTATGGGTTCCAATCCAAACTAATGTGGTTCAGGTCAAACTACATATTTTAACCCTAAGGTTGCTATGAATAATATAATTAAGCCTATTAAATTACAATTAATAAAACTAAAATGTTTTCATGTCAAAACAAACGGAAATGTGCAAGAACTTCAATCGGTATTTTGGAAATTACATGACTTTTAAGAATTAGAAATATTCATAACATACATAATAAAAAGACATCTTAGAATGTTCAACAACTTGAAAATCAAAGACAAATTTCTAGCACTGAAGTGCCACCAAGTGCCACACACCCTGCGAACTGTGCTGAATATCAACTGTCTTTCTTTATTAAGTAATAAATTCATTTAATTTAAAATATAAATAAAACTACATTTCTATAGTAACGCATAAGCGCCTAAATAAATAGTTGCTTCTTAACCTAATAACTAACCGAATTCTCGCCGGTGTCAACTACCTCACTACCCTCTTCTTCAGTTTTAGTAGACATTTTTTAGAGTTCGTACAATTAATACTGAAAATTTTATAGAAACAATACAAAATGCGATAGTATCCGAAATTTTTACCCCTATTTATTTGTTATAAACTGCCAATAAACCCGCAAACGCAAAATTGACATTTCAACACCTGTGACCAACATAAAGAACTAATTGTAAAAATTCCTAAAGTGTGAATAATTTATTAAAAAAAAATAAGTTTAACAAGTAACAATTTATTCAAAGTTAAAAAAAATATGTTGTTATACATGAAAATACGTAAAATTATACCATACTGTAAATTTATATAATAATAGTTTTGTGTAAAAGCAAACCTTGGTAATAAAATAAGTTAGGTTGGTGGTCTTTATGAGCGGGAAATATTTTCTCTCTTTTTTTAAGAAAAATCTTGGAAATCGAAATATTTATATTTTTAATTTTTGTTGAACAGTGATAAAAATATCTGAAAATTAAAATTTTACTTTTTGTTATATCCCAAAAATATTGCTGTCATATTGTTGAATTTGGGAACGTACACTACTTGTACAGTCTAGCCACCATATTTTTCTAGTTTGAAATGATTTCCATGATTTCAGCTTACAGATTCATAAAGAAAACATGTTTTCTTCATACATAAAGCTATCATAATCCTGAATAATACTATAATTTATAATCTTGGTATCACCTACCCCATAACCTACCCTTTCTTTACATACTTCAATAAACGTTATTCTATTAAAGAACGCATCCATAATCGCATGATTGTCAAATGGTGTGATTTTTAAAGAGTGGCATACATACGTCGCCAAAGTGACCAGTTAAAATTATTTTGAAGTTTATGTGCTGAAAAGTCAATTGTCCACTCACTTCATCAGCAACAATAAACATGTCTAAATTCTTAGTGTATTTATAGCATAACATATATAATAGAAGAAGACATTTATAGGCAATTATTACGCACTTTAAGTATTTATTTACAGTCGAATTCATGTGCGTTTACGTGTGAAAAGAATACCTACGCAGTCAAAATGAATTTATACAAACACAAGCTGCTCTCGGATGCTCAATTAAAGAAATTATCGGAACACAAGTATTCTTGTGCGAGCACCAGTATACTGGACGCATTATTACAGGGTTATTGGAATTGGTTGGTCTCTAAAGTGCCCTTATGGTTAGCTCCTAACCTAATCACCATCGTCGGTTTGATAATAAATATAGTGACAACATTGATACTTGTTTGGTAAATAATGACATATGTTATGTGATGTGGTTGTTTTATATTTGATTACATAAAGGTATTCGCCTGACGCAAAACAAGAAGCTCCGGCATGGGCTTGTGGTCTGTGTGCGCTGGGCTTGTTTGTGTACCAGAGCTTGGATGCCATCGATGGGAAACAAGCTCGCAGAACCGGAACTGCAACTCCGCTTGGGGAGTTATTTGACCATGGTTGTGATTCTATATCAACAGTGTTTGTCGCATTATCTGCTTGCACTGCCGTTCAGCTTGGATATTATCCTGGATGGATGTTTTTTCAAGTAAGATACTTAATTTTTTAGATTTTAAAATATGTTTTTTGTTAATGTGATAGAACACCTTTTTTGATAATTATAATTATTGTTCACATTCTCATATATACATTAATTAAGCATTTACAAAAATAAACTAGAAAAAAATAACTCAACAAATGATATTTTTTTTAAACAACAAACTTGATATACATATAAAAATTATCTAATAGTTTCCGTTTTGCGCACTTCTTATCTTTAAATGCCAGCAAATGATGAATAGTGATGGTTGTTTGTATATCTCTTTCTTCTGGAAATCATGTTTATCTGCAAACATGTTGTTTACATTTTATGAAGTACTTAAGTATTACATTCACATGCAATATTTTTTGCAATATGAAAGTGAAATTTGTTATTGCTCTATTTGAGGAGAAAGCTAATGAAAATTAGCTTAAAATGCTATGAAGATTTCTGTTAAATAAATCGTGCATACAATTGTAACATAAGCAAAAAACAACTGCACATTGGGAAATGGGTATTTCTTAGGGTTTTTTTCTCCAAATCTCTCCAGTTCAATTTTTCATTGCTTAATTTAATTTCGTCTCTTTTCATTATAGTATCTCTGAATTCTTCCTGCCATGTTCTGCTGAGTCTACTGTCACCCCTTCTCTTTGTTGGCTTTACCTTATAAACTCTTCTCTTTTCTGTATCTATTCCAATTGACATCTTCATACCGTCCTACTTTCCTCTTTTATTAGTTTTATTTCTAATTTGTCTGTAAAACAAGTTATTCTTATTATATTATTATTTTGTGATTCTATTCTTAATTTGCCTTTAATATTTCATTTCTATTTTTCTGCTCTCTTTCAATGGTGGTAGGTACAGTCTTTCATTTCTTTTAGGATTTTGTTTAGTAATTTTCTTATTGAAACTGTTTTTTTATAAAGTTTCCTTGTCTATTTTACCGCTTGTGTGTACTGAATTGGCTCATTAAAATTTTTAGAGCTTCTAATAAGAATTTGATTTTGAAACTTGCAGAGCAATCATAGTCAATTCCTTATAATTTTCTTCAAGAACATATATTTTCAACTTTACAGCATCCACGGCGAACATTTTATCTATCTTATTTCAAATAAAATGTAATAAATGTAACTATTCTATTTAAAATACAATGACCAAGTACCAAGTATAAAATGAAATACACAAAAGCAAAAAAAGAAAAACTTACCGGGACAATCATATATTCTAATTAAACATTCACTTTTTTCTCTTTATTTTTAAATAATATGAGTGACTCAAACAACAGCTTCACATTCTATATAGCAATTCTAATCCCATTGTTTTCTTTTTATCGAAAATTATTTCCGCAATTATAATTGCAAAACCATAATGCTATTCTAGATTTCTACTACAGATACAAATTCTTATTTCTTTTGGTTTGTTGATGCATACATATTAGGAAGAAACCTACTTTGTAAGAGATTTCTGCTGCGGTGAAAGGAAGTAGAGAAACGTTATCTGCGACTGGAAAATTAATGATTTAATTCATAAACTTTCACTCAGACAAAGTGCGATTATTATAGAGAGTTAGATACATCATAACTTAATCAAACTTTGCAGAATATCTAGGTATACTTTATTTAATGTCATTAAATGAATTTACATTATTTGACTGTTATTATTATTAAAAATTACCAATTACAATTTTTTTGTTTAACGTAAAATTTTTAACAAGGTTCTGAAATGTAGCAATAGAAAATGCTGAATATTTCTTGCTTATTAACTGGAAATGAAGAAAATTGTCTAAATGAAAATGTTTCTAGATTTATTTAAATTCATTTTAATGATAAAATTCAACAATTCAATCTCTAATTAAATCTCATCAGATTTGAGACCATTTATGGCAACCCATTATTTTGAACATATGTGTTTAATGTGGAACCAGTATATTTAAGTATTAAATCAAGAAACGATAAAATATTATCTATTCAATTATTTTAGTGCTTCTGCGCAATGTCATTATTCTACTGCGCACACTGGCAGACCTATGTGTCTGGTACTCTGAGATTCGGAAAAGTTGACGTCACCGAGGCCCAATTCACCATCATGGGCATCCAGCTTGTATCCGCCATTTTTGGGCCGCCTATCTGGAGCACTAAGGTATGTAAGCATCGAAATCGCCAGCCACATGACACTTCCACAAAAGACCAGACCAACACCGTTCAATTATATAATAGTGTGTATGCGTACACGATTGAATGTTACATCGACCAAGTGCACACTGAGTTTTTTTTATGTTCTAAAACAGTTCTTTGCTCCAGTTTTTTAGCGATACCTTTACTTTGTGGTACATAATTCCCATACTTACGTTAGTGTGCGGCCTATGGTCGCTGCAGAAAATGCTGATTGTTATATTTACCGGAGGTGTAGGAAAGAACGGTTCTACTGTTGCAGTAAGTTTATAAAACAAATCTTACGGAAGATGATAATATTATGATATAATGAAGCTGCGCTGATTCAAAAGTTAAAGTTCTGTTAAACGTATTATTTTTCCGCTATTTTGTTCTTTTTGATTATTTTTCTTTTTATTTTTTTTTTATTGAGAAGAACGCAAATTTGTTTTGCATGATTTACGAGTTAAAAGCTTGATTCGGATGCAAAATCGAAAAGATGATTAGTAAGCATTTTCATGCAATACCAATTATTCCTAATTCATCACCGATAATTTAAATTATTTTGCGAGAAACGCAACGATGTAGGAAGCATATTACGAAAGAATTTCATGAATAAGTTATACCATAATCATTTTTTTTTCCGAATGTAAATATATCCCAAAAAGAACAAATCTGCCCTCAGTATTAACACTCGTCCTTATACTGTATTTGTCTAAATGCATGGGTTTTCTTTTCTATATGGATTCTATCATGGATTTAAAAAAAAACAAATGCTTGTAGTATTTTCTTTTGTAGAGCGTACAGCATACATTGGGAGATTCATTTCTCCCAAACATTTATTAAAACCAAATATTTCACCAATACACCCATAACTAATAGCTACATCATGTGAAATTGTCGTAAACGAAATCATTAGTATTAATCACGCATTATAACCACATCATTGTTTTTAATAGAGTAACAATTATAATAATTTTCATAAATTATCTTCAATCTTTATAAATATTATATGCACTAAACATAAAATTCATTTACCAAATAAGGGTACTGATGTAAGAATGCTTTGAAAGAGTAAAAATACGCTTTTCAAATATTAATCTAGTCTATTAATCTAGCCTGCAAAATAGAGCTTGATTCTCAAGAAGAAAAGAGAAATTACTTAAAAATTTTGATATTTTTTATTTAAACTCAACCAACCCAGAAGGGGATGTTTACATTATTCTTTTTCTTTGTATATGAAACTAAGTATTTTTGAACGACTCCAGCATTTGGCAACTTATTAATTATTTCAGCCAGGAATTTAAAAACGGTCTACTAAATGAGTATTTATTCAATATCTGTCACCTAGACGCCTTAAGTTCAACTATTATTTTCAACCATGGCAAGTTAATTGCAAAACTTATCCCCAAGAATTTAATTTAATTTATAGTTTTATTGCCTCTTGTTTATCGTACTAGAAGTATATTTCAGAATTAATTCTTTGAGATTATCTTTAAAAAGAAATTTTATTGATTTTTTTGGTGTTTTTCCTAGAAAATTTTATAATATTTACTCCTCATATTATTTTCAATCAACAAAAAGCTATTTCAAGCTCTTTTTTATTATTTCTCGGAATCATTTGCTAATTGCTTTGTTTTTTTCTCCAAGTACTATTTTCTCCTTCTAATAGCTTCAGCATCTTCTTTCTCCATGAATCCGTAGATCTGCTTTGCTTCCTTTCTCCAATGAGTTGGCATTTGAATACTTGATTCGCAAATTTTTCTTTATCTTTTATAAACGCGTGGCTAATGAACGTACATTTCATTTGCATTCTAGTGTTAGATGTAGACCTTAAAAAGATTACAATAAAATTGGTCTTATGGCCACTCTAATGCTAATCTAATTTAAATATAGCTCTTCTTCTTTGTCTCAATCCATAATTCCGTATCATTTTTTGAGAACAAAATATTTTTAATACTTGTTTATAAATGTCGAAACTCGTTTTATACATTTCTTTTTAAAGCTTTAAGTTTATGATCCATATAATATTACATTTTTAATGCTTTATTATATAGAGCGATAGCATTGTTCGTTTTGTTGAGCCTTGCCAAACAGCAACATTCCTGTGGTTCTATAATTATTGATATATTCTTCTGCTTGTTTATTTTCATTAAGATAACAAACACACATCCTCATTATATTTGATTAATTTTTAATATTTATCTCTTCTCTTATTGGTTTCTGCAGAAATTATCTATCAAGCAGACGTAAACCCCAAATTCCGTGTCTTCTAGGTACCTAAACATATTCCATCTTATCGCTTTCTTTTCTGCTATAGATTTGTTCATTATTGTTCCCCTTGTTTCAATACCCCCCAAATTTGGACTTGTTGATTGTATAAAATGCCCCTTCAAACCCTATACAATAAATAATAAGACTGTGTAATCCGCAATTAAAGGGTTTGAAGTGATTCTATTCTTCAATGCAACTTCCTGGACAAAATTAACGCATCCCTTGTAGAGAGTGACAAAATTCGCCAAAAACTTTTATTATTGGAATTATAACGCCTGAATTGTAACAAAAAAACACTTTAATTAACATTTAAGAACATTTTCAACGTAATACAATGTTAATTTAACAAAAATGTACCAGTAATATCTAAACTTGAAGGCACAGTGAACGTTTAGAAATTGTAAAAAGTTCTTCTAAAATTAAACTGAACTATTTATTGATTAATACCGAGTATTGCCTCCCTTTACTCTTATAACTGCTTCCATTCGTCTTGTCATACTACTAATTAAGTTGCAAATGGTGGCTTGAGGAATATTCTTCTATTCAATAACCACAGCTTTTTCAAGTTCCCTAGAGTCATAGGAGCAGGTATGTGGCGTCTAACTGCCCGATTAAGTGCATCCCACAGATGTTCCAAGGGATTCATGTGATTCACGATCAACAAAATCAAACTGATCAACTCACATCGAAATAGTTATTTGCAAACTTATAACCTCACAAACGTCAAATAATTGCAATTTCTTGTCAATAATAACAGATGAGATCCTAAGCTACCTACTACCTAGATACTATATTTCACGGATTAAAACTGAAAATTACAAATAATGGTAAAAGTAAAAAGTGATGCGTTAATTGTGTGTGTGTGTTGTTTTTTTAAATCCTGTCTTATTTCTTCTCAGTAACTCATCTATATTTTCATTTGTTCTTCACTGTACGTGACTACAGTAAAGTCTGTCTTTTAATAGTTTCTTTGCTATCATTCATCGAAAGGTGATATATGAACTAGTTTAAGAACGCATCACAAGGGACGTGTTCGAACAAACCTAACGACAGTATTGTAAGCGTGAAGCATTTTAATCTTTGTAAGTTTGTAACACAATTTGTACACAGTGTGTACTGTGAACAAGTGCTGCTTTCCTAACTTAAACAAATTCAATTTAAATCAAATTCAAACACTACTTGTACTTCAAATTTTTCATTATAATTAAAAAAAAATAAATAGTTTGCCGACCGAAAAACAATAACAATCAAACTGTTTTTTGAACCCCATGACCGGTTAATCCCGTAGTTAATAATTTATAACCAGGTTTGGAATTTCAGTCTCGTTCAATCATCCAACGTAAAGAATTTTATTAATCGGAATGTATCGCCGTGCAGTCCCCAATTTGAGAGTATGCAGGGACATTCCGAGTAATAAAATTTCGTACTGCCGATGATCGAATAGGACTGAAATCTCAAGGCTGTTTATAAGTAATGTAAAAGCGGCTGTAATACAATTATCATTATACGTAGGAATGGTGATGATAATAAATTAATAGTAAACTTGTACAGGTTGATTCTGGAGCAATGCATACTTCTCTTTAGTTCTGCAACGCACAAAAGTTTAATACAATAAATGATATTTTTGTTTATGTTAAAATCCACCATCCAGCACGACACGGTTCTGTTTTTATTATAGGTTTTCGGCTTGCCACTTAGCAAACTCATGTGCACCATTATATTTGTGGGATTTGCTAACAATTTTTTAGCTTTTACGGGCGCTATAAGGGCCGGAGGCTGCGGCAAGAACGGTTCCACAGTCGCAGTAAGAAACATTTATTAGAACATACATAATTTGGTATAATAGCTTACGATTGGGGCATTTGTGTACACTACCTGCAATATCATTCACACCATTGCATCGTGCATTTTAGGATTGGATATCGTGCATTTTATAAAACGGAAATCAATATTTTTCGAGTTTAGTTTTCATAATCGTAAAAATAATTATAAACATGGTTTTCGATTTTATGAATGCATGATAATAGTGTCATGTTTCTTTTGCAAGTTCGAAGCATAAGGTATCATTACTTTAAACGTGATAGATATATGAAGAACTTCATGCCAGCAGTAACTGACAACTGTTTATAGACTTCGAACTTGTAAAAGTAACAGAACTGATCATCAATGTTTTGGTGTTTGTTTAGTAAGTTGTTGATGAATGATTAATCTAACCCCAAACACAAAATCTTTAATAAATTGCCTGCCGCAACCCGATCATAATTTAGTTTTAGGTATCAAATAGTTTTCAGAAGTAATAATTTTCACTAAAATATAAAATAACCGAATCAAAAACATAGTCCTTTTATTTATGCGTAGCTATTAACATTAGCACATACTAAACTTTAGCTGTATTCTAACATAAGATATATATTTTGACTAATTATATTAATTAGTTAAACTAATCTATTTTATAAAATCGATTCAATCAAATATGTTTTAAATTCCAATTAGTAATAATGCTATAAATAATAGTGACTGTTAAAAATGCACTTCAAGTAAAAAAAAAAATTAAATAAAAACAATGAGATTCACATGAAGAAGGTGGTTTCATTAAATCAAAACAATAAAATCTATTAAAATCACCTATTACCCATAATATCACTTCTTCGATACTAATGTAGTAAGTAATTATTAACATTAACCGATTTGGTAAGATCCCTGGTTTGGACATGGAACTCAAGCAAATTCCGATGGTTTTTGCATGTTTGATATCGATCGTCCTAGCCCAGGCCTATCTCGCGGTCATTTTCACCGGAGGAGTTGGCAAGAATGGATCGACAGTCGCTGTAAGATTGCTCCACTGTCAACCTGTTGGATTTTTAGTTGACACACTATGTCTTATAATTTATAGAAGTTGTTGCCCTATCACACCCAATACTTTGACATCGCTCTGAATAAAAATTATTTCCATTAACAAAAAAGTAACAACTTCTATGTATTTGGATAATGCATTTTTTTTTTTTTTCATTACTTGAATTTAAAATATCTTTTCCACGCAACTGTTTCTATAGTAATGGTTCCATCCCAAAATATTTGTCATATTTTATAAGTATTTCTACTTTTGATAACAAAGAAAGTGTTTTAAAAATGGCCAGCAAAAGGAAACAAATATTGATATCAAATTTGCGGGAACTACTAAAAGATCAAGACAGATCGCACGTGATTTGAGATTTTGATACCACTATCTGTTCGATTGGAACTATAAATGTGGAATACTTTAACCAAAGGCTAAGACTTTTTGAAATTCAAAAATATGTCTCCCTTGTCTCTCAGTTTTGAACAGCCTGTATGTTAGAATGTGACGTGTGCATACCGTTTCCTAAAGGTATACCTACATTCATAATATAGCAAATTTGGGGTCTCTACTTGCAGTATTAACCGAAATATTAACTTCTGAATGATGCAATGATTATTACTAAAAAGAAAATCGTAAATAACTCAAAAACGTCGTAGAATCAAAAAATGTAAAAACAATTAGATTATAGATTCACATTTATAGTTCCAATAGAACAGATTATGGTGCAAAAATGTCAAATATCAATGTTAAGTAAATAATAGAACATCATAAACTTTTAATGAACCACTTACGTGGAATATCCTTTAGATAAGTTAGCAGGCTCTAACCTTGCATCAATAATCACAACACCAACTTAATTTCATAAACTAGTCGTTCGTAGAAATGTATCAATTGATTTGTAATCCGTTGCAAATCAGACATGCGCACAACTTGCAAAATCCACCAAAACCGTCACCAGTTCGTTCTATGAACAAAGCTAATGAATTTAATAATAAGAAATTGGAAAAAAAGAAAGAAAAGCATTTGATTTGATGATATACTAAAAAATCCGTAGATATGCTGACACTGTTTAATCCTCTTTCGAATGAGGAGAAGATGGCTCCGCAATGTTTATTTGTTATTGAATTTGAAATTACTTCAACAATGGCTGATTTCATCAAGATTGTCTTTACACACCCAGCATAGATTTTCAAACGCTTTTCATGAGTTAAAGAAATGTGTGATGTCACTTAAAATATGTTTTTACATTTTTGATGTAAGAATGTAATTATTATCTTGGGTTTTCAAAAATTTGAAAGAAACATGTTTAAAAATTCATCAAGTACAATTTCATAAAACTGTCCTGTCAACTTCATTTCTTATTTCATTAGTACTTATAGGAGACAATCAATGCAGGATATCATGAACTACTTATATTTCTGAGTTGGTGACAAATATTTTGGGACGAATGAAGTAATAGCTATCCACTACTTGCTTTACTTTTAAACAGATTTTCTATACACTGATTTGCTTTTATATGGTACCCACTTGAGAGATTATTACCTGCCAGAGTGTTGTTTGCTTTTTTATACTGATCTTAAATCACGATTTGGTAAATAATTGAACCGTCACCGTTATCTGCTACATGATTTATTGTTGATGATAGTTCTCACGTTTTATAGTACGTTTTTTTTTTATTCTGTGTGTTTAGCAATGTGATTGTGTAATGCCACTTTCTGTTGTTATTTATTTTATTAAAGGATAATTTCGCCTTTGAATGATAAAAAACATATTCAATATTATCACATATATATTTTATTTTGGTGAAATGGGTAAATAAAATCTTTCTGTTGATATCTTGTTGTGATACAGAATGTCGTCGCTTGTTATGTATGCTTATGCTGTTGGGCTGTGCTGGTATCCATTGGCCAGTCACTACAGTTCAAGGACGCAAAATAATCCACACTCATCCCTCTTACATGCAGGTAAGGGAAGTATGTATTTAGTAAGCGGTGATGCCTTAAAATGCATGGGAAATATATGTACCTATATGTACACTGGTGGCATCTAATCTTAGGACACGCATCCAGCTCCGAATCTTTTCGTAGCTATAGCTGTCTCTCTCCTTCCCCCTCGCTTGAGCAAGACGGGAGTAAGAGATGGCAATAGCTACGGAAAGATTTGCCTCGATGCGTGTCCTACGATTAGATACCACCAGTGTACGTCACTCACCTGTCCATAAGTGGAAATGAGCAGGAATTATTTCAACGGCCTTGAACTAAAACGACCGGTCACTACATATTTAGAAATGCACTTACAGTAGCTTTTGCGCTTTTAATGCATGTTAAATTAGTATTAAATTGATTCTATTAATATTCGCTTATTATATTTTAAATATCTCTTAAGATATTACAAATCATTACATAGAGATCTTTAAAATATCAATTAGAATCACAGAAACATCTCATAGGGATTGCAGAATTTGATACTACAAACGAATCTAACTCTCTCCTAGGGAACCAGCGTTCTATCGCCTATAATACCGTTTTCGGCTGTGTTAGTACCCGCTTTTATAATATACAGGAAATCGGTTGAAAATATTTACGAGGAACATCCTGCTTTATATATTTTAGCATTCGGAATGGTGGCTGCGAAGGTGACGAATAGGCTTGTTGTAAGTGTATTGGGATTCTGATTTTTTTCGTGGTATGTTATGGTATTATATTTTCTAGGTTGCCCATATGACGAAGAGTGAAATGGATTATATGGATTGGTCCCTTTTGGGACCGACGATGTTATTTCTGAATCAGTATTTTAATACGTTTGTGCCAGAGTATTATGTCCTATGGCTGTGTATGGTAACTATAAATATTTTTAAGTTTACATCCTTAATATTGTTTACCTTTAATTATAAAGGTAGTTAATTAATTATTTAATTTTTTTTTTCACTAAATATCTTTACTCTTTTTTGTCCTTACAAACTGAATTGCTTTGTTCCAACAGCATTGCCAACCTATAAAAGTAACAGCAACCAAAATTATCTGTCAAAAAATTACATCAAAAATGTCAAATAAACTCGTCATTAAAATCAAATTTTGAATTCTTTCTGAAAATTTTGAGTAAAGTTAAACATCAAAGCTAAAAATATTCGAAATATCTTATCATGTCAAACACAAACTAAATTTTCAAAAATAAGAGTTAAAATGCTAAAAATTTTTGTCTTGCCAAATTATCAATATTTAATCATGGCCCTCTCTGGCATTCCGGGACCGTCTGTTCAGACAACGTCGGAATGCCAGCGGCAGTCTTAGCTCATCCACCGATGTTAGGTCTCACGCTGCCACCTTGCTCGGACATCGGTCCCGGCCTGTCTCTCCCTTTCCTCGAGTTCCTTGTTCCTCATGATATCGGTGATCATCCGGTGGATTATTCCCCATCTACCTTCCGAGCGAGTCATTTCTGCCACCATGGTGTCCGGTCTTAGATCATGTCCCAGGGCATTAAAGGTCTGCCAAACCTCTTGGCATATGCCCTGTTAGCGCTTGGGTGAGGTAATAGTCTAAACTGCTGAAGCGACACTGTAACCATATGCCAATAAATCTATCGGTATTATACCCGTTATTACTTGTAGGGCCGCCGTCGACGCGGTGCGGAAGGACGAGGCCACCCTTAGCAAATTCTTCCTTTTGCTGTCTTTCTAGCATGCCACGGTAGACCCCTTTCTCAAGCACTCTACACCAGACTGGGGCTCCATATAGGACAATAGAGTTCACCACTCCACACAGCATCGTACTTTTAGAACTTTTAGGACCACTTATGTTCGGCATTAGCCGGGCTATCGTGCAAGCTTTCTCGTCTGCTTTCTTAAGAGCGTACTTGATATGTTCACCGAAGTATAGTCTTTGGTCTATGACTATACCCAGGTATTTTACATATCTTGCAGGTCTCACTCGAGTATTACCGATAGTAAAAGATATGTGCTCCCGCCGCCTTTTGCCTTTCAGTATGAGCACCTCCGTTTTATCTGGTGCCAACTGTAGTCGTTTTTCGTTCAGCCACTTACTTATTCTTCTGGAGTTCTCGTTCACTTTGCCTACCAAGACGTGCTCCTCATCTGCCGCCACCATTAACGCTAGATCGTCTGCGTACCCAATAATTTTAGAGTCTGTGGTTAGCTTAACTCCAAAAATGTCATCGAAAAGGATGTTCCACAAAACCGGTCCTATAATAGATCCCTGTGGGACTCCAGCTTTGATTTCTACGGTTTCCCGGTTCACAATTTGCAATTCTCTGTCGCTGAGGCAGTGGGCAACAATATTAACTTTAATCATGTACATATTACTAAATCCATATTTTGCAAAAGATGTTTTATTACCGCCTATAATAGAATATTAATATAAAATAATTCTATTTTTTATATAAACATCTAATTTTATTGACTATTATTATTTTGCCAAAAAACGAAACACAAATAAACCTGTACTAGCAGCCCATTAGCCCCATTAGTTTGAAATTGTTTTGTTTCTATAAATATCGACATTATACAGATCAAGAGCGTGACCAACACCTATTTTTATATTGATGACGTGATATATGACATAATTGCAAATATCAGGTCGACTAATTCGTTAGAACTTCATTATTTTTTTTTTTTTTTAATCGCACAATGCGAATTTTTAATACAATATATATTTTATTCGTCTAAAACTCTTATTTTTTTTAATACTGAAGGTGTGTTTTTGATATTGTGTCAAACGCTTTTGCAGATTTAAGTACAATTATTAAATAAGTTTGCGGTACAAACTACAATGTTCCTCACCCTATATTAAAAAAAAACATATTAAATGCGTTTTTATACTTTCACAGATTTGGGTGGCTGCTGATTTACTTAGATACAGCTATCAGATATGTAACGAAATTTGTGATCACCTACGAATAGAACTATTCAGGATACCGTATCCGGGAGGGCCCCAACGTACCGTTCCACCACGAATAACACCGCCGCAGGCTACTCAAACAGAGAAAAACGGTACAAGTATAAGAGCAAAAAAGTCTCGTAGTAAATATCATTAATTTATGAGAATATTTTAGTTTCTAATTATTTCACCCGGTCACCTACCTAGTGTTTTGTGTTATGTAAAATGTTCAGTTGGTAATTTATTGCGGTTAATATTATTATTTAAACATCACACATACCTACATACAATCTCTCTCTCTCTCTTTCTCTCTCATTATTTTGCTGTATGAACAAACTCGTGTATTTTTGAATAAGCTGATTGGTTTATTGTTTTAAAATAAATGTACAATTTTCGTGTTTTGTTTTTTTTTTTCTTGGTTTAAATCTTCTTAATATATATTTTTTTTTACTACAAACACACATAGTTTTTATTCCAATATCCAATGTTCAACTATTTGTATTGTAGTGGTGCTTTTGTATATATCTATAGCTTTTAGTATGTTTCCTGTTAAAGATGTCGAATAAAAAATTGTTGGTTTTGGTTTTATAAGACAGTATTAATACGAGATGATTTCTATACTTAAATAACGAAATATAAAACTATCGTAGAAGATGTCAATATTCGTCAACACTGAAAATTTACACCTCAGAATATCGTAAATTTAATATATTTGCATAGCATAAAAATAACATATAATCTATGCAAAATAACCCGCGTTCAGGTATTCTACGTTCTCCCACTATATCTAACGGCGTAAGACAAATGCGTGTCTAGTCTGATCAACTTATGGGGAACAATGAAAGAGTTACTTTACAGAGATTATGCCTATAGATGAATGTTTTCAATAATTTAAATATTTCCGTTTCAATACTAATCTAGAACTGTTTTCAAAACTGTGTAAATTCAGTGATTAATATCAATAGATTGTTTGGTTTATTTATTTATTTATTTGTAGGATTATTTATTATTACAAAAAGAAACAATAAAGTTATACAATTATTATATTTTGATCGAGTTCCTAAAATTTTCTATTAAAATTTATAAGCGTACTATACAGATTGGAAGGTAATGATGCGAACACCTAAAAATTAACGATCACGCCACTGTTTGAGTGTACATCTGATTCCGTCTGCCCTTATTGTTGCGTGATAATTAGAGTGGGAGGCATTGATAGATTATTTATGTATAATAGAGACCGGATAAATACGTGATGATGCATGTGACTTGTTAAGTTGTTATTTATGGTATTCCATATTACCGAACATAAATATTTTTCTTATTGTTGTTATAACAGCGGCAATCCTATTCATTTATAAAATTACTTATAGAATCATATAACACGGTAAACTTTATTTGTTTTTTCATCAAAAAAACCTAAATTTTATATCCATGGATGTAGGTATTTATATTACAACGTCTAATTCTAATGGCAGAAACATCGGTATATTTGAATTCCAGTGGTTAAGAAGAACGTCAAATTCCGTTAATTATTGATAATACGCGCTTTTAATAATTGATTATTCTAAATTCTAAGTGATTATAGATTATAACTCATTTAGCATGTATTTTAAACATTCATACAGTTGTGTTCTGCAGAAGTGTGGCGTCATGTCAACCTCACGTGCATCTACATTTATTTATCTTAGCTCGACAGTTGCTCAGCTAAGTATTGCCGATTATAAGATTGAAAGAATGAACGGAAAAAAATAAGACAAGAAGGGTCACTTTCTGCCGACAACTTTGATGTTTGTGGCGCCGAACCGACGAATGACCGACAGCGGTAATACGTTATTTTAGCATCAGATGTCTTAATTTACAAACGATTGACAGATAAGGAACTAAACTCAAAATGGCGGTTACGGACACACGCGCGCAAAAAGATAAGCTAACTACATAACTATGATATGTTTCTTAGTTTTTCTCTTTGACAATGAATAACTTCCAACTACAACACATTTCGATCTTAGCGTCTTCTATGAACTGTAACTAAAACTTAAGTGTAGGTAACTAAGTTTATATTGAATTAAATAATTACTCTTAACGACTTTCAAGATCAATGTCAGAACTGCGGGGGTGTTCTCTATGCAAATTAACAGGCTGCAGACCCGTTAAAAATGACAAGGGAAGGTTCTTGTCTTATCTCTGCGCTGAATGAATTGTTTCCGTTGTGTATGTGAGCAGATATAACTTATATCTATAATTTAATCGATTTTTCCACAAAAATACATTGCTTCCCTATTCCATGAAAGCTTTTATTGTTGGTGTTATGCTAATAAAAAAAAATTGACAAATATTGACAAGATCCAAGCCATATTCAGTTCACTTAATGTAACTAGAATGGTTGTAGTACTTTCCATGCTAAGTCGTAACCTACTACCATATCTAGTTATCGTTTACACAACTATTCTATTTACCGCAGCCAATCTGTTGTAATGTAAAAAAAAAAACAAATAAGTTAAGATAATCAATTGTAGCTGAAAATTGTGTTGGTTACATGATATATATGTCATTAACGCACATGTGTATGTTTTCTACTAATGTATATTTAAATTGTACATATAAACTTTTATATAGATTAACCTCTTTTTATTTACCTATACCTATCCTTATTAGTTAAAATATCTAGAGCCCCATACTAACATCACTTTATTTACAGTAGAATTAACCTGAGTTAGCGGAAATCTCGCCTCTGTGCGCAGTATACGTCATGAGCGCAAAGAGGCGGGCGAATCCTAGTGGATGGACGGCGTACGTTGAACGAATAGATAGCGGGAATTCGCGTGCGAATTATAGCAATTCTCCTAACTCCTTCGGGTGTGTCTCACTCCATTGAGCACGCCCTCTTGCTCTTGCGCACCCGCCAACCCGGGTTAATTCTACTGCAGAATAAAATGTATAGAAGAAAACTAACGAAACTTTCAATTTTTATTAGCCTAAATTGATTAGATAGAAGGGGCGAAAGTCACTAACCACATTTTTATGATTAATTGTGTACTAGAATTTAATTTCTCAAATTAAAAGCACAAGATTACACCGCTTATATAGCAGCTAACACCTCACATTTTGTTTTGTTAGTTTTCATGGCACGTTAATATTATGTTCTGCAATAGGTAATAAAAAATAAAATATGCTTGAAAAGTGGTGCAAACGAATGAAAATCAAAACTCGACTGATTTTTAGGTTTTCTGACCCAAGAAATTGAAGACAAGGAGGAAGTATTACCGTTGCTAGAGAATAATTCGGATACTTAATATCATTTACGGATCTGTAAATAACGTGTATTTACATGAACGACTGCTTAACATTCACATATTTACGATTTATTGTATTTTTCTTACTACAAATTAAAGTATTATCTATTGCTGTTGTTTTGTTATTAATTTAGTAAGCTATTTAAGAATGAATGTATGCAAAACGTGCTACACAAAATGATCCGCGATATTGGCAAATATAAGATTTTCTTACAATGTTATAAAACCATTTTCTCAATATAATTACGAAAACTTGTAAGTATTAATTTTAATAACGGACGCTAAATTTTACAGCGATATGTTTTCTAAAATACTGTTACGATCGCCAGTTGACATTGTGCACTCAGATGGCGCCAACGGTAAATGAATCAAACAGCGAAGTTCACGTACGTGCCTTCAGAGGGCAGAAAGGTTTTCTTATATATTTAATATTTCTATATATTGCGTCTGCTTTGTAAGCTCAATGTAATTTTTTCTGTCTGGTTAGTGAGACAGAAGTTGGAGCATGTCAGTAATTCTGCGCCATTGAACTGGAACGGTATCTTACTTACGAAAATATGAAGCAGGGCCGTGATTACAGACGTATGTCTATTTCTTGCGCACACATTACGATATACGTCATAAAACATTTGAAATTTACATAAATCTACAGTCACAATCCAAACATGAGATGAAGTGAAACAGATATACGTCGCGTTTTACTGTCTTTGTTGGCTTCAACGTCAAAATATGTCAAACGCCCTTTCCTAGGGTACAGTTCTGCGCATACTCCAATAAAATAACCGATTACTGGATTAGACGACGCAAGTTTGGGTTTGCATAACTAAGCGCATGCATTTTACGAGCCAGATATTTTTCAGAGACGACGAATATCTCACTCTCATGACCAACGTTATCCTTTTGTAGACGCTATATAGAAGTATCAAATATATTACGGGTTTTCTGCATACAATATACAACGCGTTTTGGACCAAGTAGTCAGTTGAGTAGAGATAGCGAACACGGTCAAATTGAAGCGACGAATACGGTGAATGGCGTGTGAACATTTATGTTATAGTAGAGATTAATTTGTTTGTATTTTGTGACTTATTTAACTTTTAAATAGACTTCAAGTGCGTTCAACCTCGACAACGTTGTAATACTCTTCAAATGTTTTATCTTTGCCCGGCGAACATGAAGCTCTTCTCCAAATTTGCATGTCGGATGACACAGAAATAAAAGAAAATAAATTGTTTATAAATATTTATTCAAAAACCAAATAACTTACAAATGAAACGACTTCAGTACATTTTTAAATAAATTAAACAGTTCCAAAAATATGAAGCTTAAACAGCTCCTGAAACCCTGAATAACCACTATGTGTAAAACAGAAGGCAATATAAATGGAAAAGTGGCCATTATTAATATATCTATGGAAATTTTAAACAATTTCATAAATTCAATTTTCGGCACATTAAAATTGTTAAAAATCTTGGACAAATATATAATATATTAATACATATATGTATATATAATACGGTAAATTAATATGTATAATAATCTGATGTATACAGGTATAGTATGGAGTTATACAAAAAGAAAAAAACTATAAGTCAACATAAACAACAATTTTTCGTATAACAGTTTTTGGGGGGTTAAGCAGAGAAACAAGAGTGCTATAAGTATAGATACATATACAGTATAGATATATATATCGGACAAAATTTTCCGAAAAGTGATTGTTACAGAAGATTTACATCCCTTTGAATGTTCCGTAATTCGCTTTTTCTGTCTACGACATAGTAGTCAACTCATTAAATCACAGAACGGTTAAGTTCAACAGGGATTAATTATACATCAAAAATAGTACTTCTATAAAAAAAAAGGAGGGGGATGTAGGTGGAGGGGAAACGTCATAAATGCCACAGCTCAACTGCTCTTAGTAACAAGGCGGGTAACAGATTAACTTTACTGCTGATCAGTACAGCCATCATTACAGCAAGAAGATCTTAATCTAGAAAGAGAATATGCTAGATTAATATAAGCATGAACATATACCATAGTCATGTCACGGTAGTACCCGACCTATATTTTTAATACCGATATTTATTATAAGATTCACTGCAATTACATTGTTCATTAATTAATTTTTCCTCTTAATTTTTTTCTTTTATCGTTATCTTTTTAATATTGAACCTACGGGCCAAGCAGATTAAAGAGCTTATAGCAACATTACCTTACAATACTAAAAAAAATCTTTGGAAAGAGATAACAATATTATTTATAATGTATACATTTGTTAATTCGTTTATAATATAATGTGACAGGACTAAGACACAGTGATTTATTCGTTTAATTCAACCCAGCTTGCTAATAATTAAAAGTAACTCACACACGCACACAATCTCACACACTAGTATGTATAATCTTATATATATGCATATATGTATGTATTGTATATAGATATATAAACAATCATCCAAAAATAATCAAATATAAAAAGTCGCACTGTAAAGTGCTTAAAGATTAAACTTTATATTATATCGTTATTAAACAGGAAAAATAATATTATGTATATAAAAAAAAAATAAAATAAAGAGTATACATATATATTAAATATTAGCAAGCCGTTCGTTATTATCATTAATATTATTATTATATTTAGACACAAAAATAATTTGGTGTCAGAGAAACTCACAAGTCCCTGCGTCAAACATACGAACACTGGGTATTTATGGGATGGGGTTAAATGATATGTCGACCCGAGAGGAGAAGCATTCACACAGATTTGTACTTTTAACTGACTATAACAAAGTCGCAATTCATAAGATGAGGTGTTCTGATAGAATAAAACCGCAGGCGCAGGGCAACTAGTGAAGGCTTGGAATGCAATGGCTCGTGCGCCCTCCGCGGGGTTATTGCACAACTGCATTTAAACAGTCAAAAAACGTTTCAAAAAGGGAATCGAAAAAACAGTAGCTCACAACCATGTTGCATATTTATGGTCTATCGATAAATGGTGATTGTTTGGAGCCTTCTGCACCAGCATGCTGTACGTGAACATCATACGTTTCGTTCGAATTAAGTAACAATGCTTCCACGGCCGGCCATGTGGCGTTCTTTTTTATTTAACGTCAGTTCACTTCGCCCCGCCAGTTTCCACATGCCGGCCCGCACATTGTTTTTTTTTTTTTTTTGTTTAATGTATAACTAAACCTAAACTCGCTTATCCTACGAAAAGTAAAACGAAAAAATAATTGAAAATAATACAAAAAACAAAATCATTAAAATGATGATCGTTTCGCAAACATCATTTTTTTTTTTTTAATGTGGAATGATTTCAATAATTCCTCACTCCAATACTGACTGAGAATACTTATTGCTAGTGAATTTTGTTGAGATATATATTTTTTACTCAACGAAAAAAAAACTGAGAATTTAAAAAATTTTTAGTCATGTATAAATATATATGGCAAAGTACTGGTATACGAGTATCTAAAAATGACTTCTTTGTACACACACTAACACTGTGATTGTAAAATCATCAAAAATCTATCACATTGATAATATATTAAATTCAAATAAAAATAACAGGATTTTTTTGATACTATACACCTATCATCATTAACATACATATCATTTTCTTGTCAGAAGTCATGATAATCTTGCCCTTATATGAGCAACAAGATGTTCTACATTGTAAAACGATTTCTAAACTGGTGGCAATGGAAATAATTCTAATAAAGGTGATATATATGTATCTTTAATATTTTATTTAAAGTATATTTGATTTTATGTAGAACAAATCGTTTTTATGTTTCGTTCTTTTACTCATGATCTGTATGTAAATGGATAGGTCGTTTTTTTTTAAATATATAAAAAAAATCAATATATGAGCAAATGCTATATAAAGTACGACTATAGCATACTAGTAATATACTATATGTGATATATTTATATATCAGTGTAAATAATATATTTGGTAAATAAATATAAACTAAATCAACTATTCCAAATATTTGTTAAATCGTGAGATTATTGACATCACATATAATTTTGAAGAACAATCCTTCAAGAACGATAAATAGTGTATATATAAGATACGATTAATTTTATACATAAACAATCTGGCATAAAATTCGAGTTTTTTTTTGCTTTTTTTTTAAATATATTTATATACATATAATTTTATAAACTTTGTGCAGATGACATGACTGTAGAAAAAAATACACAACCATGTTCTGCACATTAAATATAACAACGACAGACTAAGGTCACAACTTATCCTGAAGATACTATTATCACAGGCATGGTTTCTACGGAAAGAATATCCGCAGAGATTTTTATTATTATTTTTTTTTCTTATTCTCGAAAACACTCACACTCATAACTGGAATTAAGTGGCAACCTTTATAGATTGCTACAAGATAGAAAGCTCACCATTAGGCTGCAACCTTAGGACCTAACCTAGATGGCACTGTTCGTGGGCTCCGCCCGCCACGAGGAAACGCTAACCAACCTGAGTATGTAAGTAACGCAAGCATTCACACACGAAACACGCTACCCTAAAAAGGTAATTAAAAAAAAAAGAAAATAACAAATAACGGACTGTAATATCAGAATTTGTGCTACAGAAATGAGATTCGAAGTTGGCACATATAGCTCTCAAACACACAAACAAAATACACGCTAAGTGACCAAATAATAAACAATAGAAAACCGCAAAGTAGGAACCATGTTACGCCTGCTGCTAAAAAAAATAATAATTCAGAAAATGTCAAAACAACAAGTTAAAAAAACAATATAAAACAAACTCAACAGATCCTTAAGTGTACCGTGTAAATATATAACATATATACGTATTCATAAATAAGCTTTGGATAATCTCATACAATAAAATGCAAGAAAAAAAATGAATATGATTCAAAATTCTATCAAACAATAAAATTTATGCTAAAAAATAAAATCAGTTCTGTAGATAGTGCGAGATCATACTACTTATGAAAATGGAAGGGGTCTTCTACAGGATATACAAGGTATTTAGCACCAAGACGTGGTGGTTATTCTTTGCCAATGTGACGACATATCCTTCCGATGTAATTTTCAGACCGCAACAACGTGATACCTATGAAATTTCAAATTAGATCTCGAATTTGGGATTCATTAAGTTGTAAAGGAATACCTTAACGTATGGGCATTCGAACTCGGAGATTAGGGGGCCATCCCTCGAGAACACGGCCACGTGAAATCTGTTCCCGTGAGAATCCCCAATCAAAACATCGCCAGCATCGGAAATGTCGATACCATTCGGATAGCTGGTTACGTTCTCCCATCCGATGCGACGTAAGAATGTCCCTTCCTCGCTGAATACAACGACATTGTGACCCTTAAAGTCACAGACGTAGAATTCCTTGCCTATATAGGGGGGAAGAAATGGGCAAGCAATGAGAAGGTTCCGAAAGTAAATCTATTGCAAAAGCGTACCGTGAATAGCAATGTCAGACGGCTCCCTCATATAATCACTGCAGTCGAACCAACGCAACAAATCTCCATTTTCCGATATAACGAACACTGTCGGGCTGACGCTATCTACTGCCACTATTTCGCCATGGGAAGTTACCGCCAAACCGGCGACGATGTCGATGTATCTGATCGCTATCTTCTTAAGGAAATGGCCATTTTTCGTGAATATCTGCATTCGTGAACGTTCGTTTCCACGATCGCACACGACGTACTTTCCGCTAGCTCGCATGACTGCCACCTTTCGAGGGTACCAGAGTTGACCTTCGTCTTTTCCGGCTATTCCAAATTGGAACTTGAAGGTACCAGTCTTTTCGAACACCTTTTTGTTTTAAGAAAAAAGAGATTATAGTTAAACATAATATAATAACAATACATTTAAAGAAACGTTTACATTTAAACAAAAAAGTATTGTAGTTATTAATTTACAGTCGCTATAAATTAACTTTTTAGAGACCATACCATTCTACCTGTTTCTCATACCGACACTTAGGGAAACTAGAATTCCAAATTCATAATGAATCAAAGGTTACTTATTCTAACATATACTGTGAGCAAGTTTCTGAAGATATCAAGAAAGTCCCTAGATTGGTCATAAACTAGCTCATATTTACTTGCGTGGATTGACTAGACCTCTATGTGTTCACGGCAATTTGGCCAAGGAAGAAAGTTTTACAAATACCTTAACCCATTCGCTGCCATATGTTCAAATTTTGGAACACTTATTAATTTCGCTATTACCGACTAGATGACCCTACCAGTGACTTTTTATTTAATTAATATTTCCATTGGCCAATATCCAAGCAACGTTTCATGGGGAATGTATGGCTTCTTGGTAAACTACTTACTTTCTTTGAAATTTTGGAATCATTTGGAATAGAGTTGTTCAATCATTGTTTATAATATTTGTAACGTAAAATAATCATATCTGTGTCTCCAGTAAGAGTTCAGGCTTATAAAGTTTACCTATCCTTTTGCATTTTCCAATATTGGAACATGGCTGGACATATCTTACTTATATATATTTTTGTTTTCTGTAGAATATGGATGTTAGGACATTTTATGGGAAAAAAACTCGTTCAGACAATAGTCCGAATAATTTACTATAACATTTTGATTCAGCAAATATATACATAAATCCTTCTGTGGAAGATTCTAATGGCTACTCTGAGCAAACAGATAACCAGCACTTGGGCTCAGCTCCAGCTGAAGCAACCCTTGTTTCCAATCGAATTTCAGAAGAGAATGAAAAAGTGATTTCGGCGCGCGATGAAGGTTAGTCGCTAATTAACTGCGTGCCAAATAATAAACGACAGAAGTTATTAAAAAATGAAAACAACAGAAATCCGCCAGATATTTGGGAAAGAAGAGACTTTTCACAAAACACAAATGAAGACAATATCAAACAGACAGATCGACAGTGAAAGCCCAGTCGAACTGTTTGAATTCCCAGAAAAATGCAAATACATCATTTGAAGTTTCGGTAGAAGTACTATCTTTCGCGATTCTCTAGATATCTGGATATTCTAAAAGACTCAGAAAAGATATGGATTTGGATCTTCGCAATGCAGCGATTGTCAATGCTATATGTTTAGAAATAGGTTGAGATTTTGAAAAATTTTAAAAAAGAATCCAAGACAAGCCTATTAGGTATGGCCTCAAATTTTGGTCTGAGAATGTAACAATACTGAATATATATACCCTATCAAATTAAGGAGACAACATTGGGAGTCAGTAACCTTGGTTTGGGAGCATCTGTTGTAACCAGTTTTGTTGAAAGATTGAAACGGAATTGTCCAAATAAAAAAAATACTTTTTTATCGATTTCTTTACTGGACTGACATTGAAAAAAAAAATGCCAGCTGAAATATGGATGTATAACTTAAAAATCACGAAAACTAAGGATGTACAACGGTCTGACACCGATTTGTTTGGGTCATACTAATATGGCGACGATGCCTCAAAATAGCGGGTTCCATGTTGATTGTATTAATTTGATTAATTAAGAATAGTGTTTTATTTTTATGTTTGTAATTTTGTAAACTTTCAATAAGGTCGGTTCCTTCAACAAATTATGTCTTAAAACGTCATAATTGTTTCGACCAACAAAAAATTAGCGACTTTTCGGTACGTCCAGTGTTTAAGTAACATTAATATGATTATTTATTAATTGTGTTTATATTTGACATGAACTGTCATGTTGTAATACATCGTGCTGGTATTTAGTATTAAATCGTCTAGAATTTGCGAAGTTTTATTGAAATATGTCATTTTTCACAGATCACACAATCCTGACTTTGAAATGGCTACTGACCAAAATTTGGTATCCGAAATCATGTTGTATGTCTTGTATGATCAAATGGTATTAAAATGAACGATTTCCCTTTGTTTTCGCTTGTATTGCTACAAGCTAATACGAAACATTTCTTAAAACAATTTTACAGCAGCAAAAGTGTATCATGTGAATAAATGATGCAAACTCAATGACACATTAACTGATAGTGCAGGCGGGACACACTGTCCAATCAACGGATGCAAAATCGATATTTTTAATTAGCTAAAACACAATGACGTTTTCAGAAAATCCTTTTCAAACCTTTTTTTTTTAATAATACTAATCTCACAAATAAAAAACCTATAAATTCATGGTAATTTGAAACTTACCTTTCAACTAAAAAAATTAAAAAAAAGGTTCCCGAACCCATTACAGTGCTCTACCCAAATTAACTTCTTGCCGACATGTACGCCCAGGAAAACACAGACTTGTGACCTGTTTCAAAATCAACATCCGTCCGCGACCAAGTCGTTTGAATTACCGTGAAATGCGTTTTGTCAATATTCGTGTGTTACGTTCAAACCACCAGTCCAACAAATCTAACAAGGAGTCGACGTTGTACCACAAAGTGACAGGATGACCATCAGAGACGACGGCCGACGTATAAACCATAATACGTCGTAAGCCACCATAAGTTATTAATGAGTTGATGAAATTTGATGTCATTTATAAATAACAAGAGGAGTACCGGGCCGAGAATCGACCCCTGTGGAACTCCCATCTCAAGAGGTAGCTGGGCCGAGTACACCGATTTAAAATTAACGAATTGAGTGCTATCAGAAACGAAATATGCAAACCAAATGTATATTTTTATCAGAAATATAGTATTCTGTAAAATGTTCATCAGGAAAATATTTCAAACAACTTTGACGCACTTTTTCGATAGGCAATTTTAGTACATCACCAAATTAACGTTAGTCTGTATTGGGTTGCATACATACAATAAAATGAAAACTGCACGTTACTGTATTATTACCGAAATTTATGCGAACAGTGGATGCCATTATTGATATCGACTTCTTGGAAAGTGATATCCAAGACAACTTTTTTCTAACACACTCAAAATCATACTTTTATTACTATACCTGAATTCGGTGATTATTCGTATCAGCAACTACAATATCCTCTTCAGTACCCAAACAGAAGCCATGTGGGGAATTGAAATGACCCTTGTTCGGCCCCAACTGACCAAATTTACAGCGGATTTGCATCGGGCTGACCTTATTGGAACGTTGAATCACTTGACCTGTGGGTGGAGGTACGATAGAATTCAACGGATCAGAAATAATATCGTCTGGAGTGGACAGTAAAGGTGATGTAGACGAAGACACGGCGTTGAATCCGTTTAATAATGTGTTCGTTATATTCAGCGTTGCTGCGGGCGAATTAGGACGAACAAGCATACCGCTGCCATTAGCCAAAGCATTATCTGCGAAAAACCAATATAATTTGACTGTTCAATTCCCTTCGTTTAAAAGTTAACATTACCTGTGCTATTCAATCCCAATTTAGCTAGGGACTGTAAATTCTTATAGGCGGTGTCAGTAGTGAATAACTCAGCTAGAGAGAACGGCGGTGTAGGTGAAGTGGCAGCACTAGCATTATTTTCAGCCAGACTAGCCAACTGTGCAATGTTATATTCAGCAATACTGGTGAACCCTTGTAATGTCGAGTTGATTTGGGAAACAGGTGGACTTTGGGTAATGGTTAGATTCTGTAGATTCGCGCCTAAATCGCCATCGAATGAAGACTGCATGGAAGTAGGTAATGATATCGGGCTGCTATTTGATAAAGAGGAGCCAGAGCATCCGTTTCCATTGGTTAAGTTAGCTCCATTTATACTCAGCGGTTGCAGGTTAACGCTAACAGTCAGCGGACTGTTGTTTTTCGGTTTAGCCACTGTGGATTCAGTCTGAAACTTTCCGAACAAGCCTCTAACGGAGCTTTCGAATTCGTTAAATTCCGTATGGAACTCGAGGAAGTACTTCTTCTCGGGTTTGAGTGTGTTATTTATTAAATTGAGCAATTGTGTGCCCACTATATTCCGCAGGTACATTATTTCAGCAACAGTGCCGTTTTCCAATAACCTAGAGGTAAACTTGCACGCGTCCTCCAACATGCTTATGTCCTTGCCTACCTTCTCGGTCATATCCATCACTTTCAACTCCCTTTCACGGTAGAGTTTATTCAACTCCTCTAGGGCGTTATCGCGACATTTCTCCAATACTGCTTTATAACTTTGGTACGATTCGTTAATCAAATCCTTGGCAGTAGAACGTTGATTGGCTAATTCTTCCAAGCTATTATCCAAGTCACCGGATGCTTTGATCATTTGATCGATTTTTGATTTGCTTTCGGCCAACATGCTCTCCAATTCTTGACGCACGCGAATTTCTGAGTCGGAAATCGATTCGCATTGATGGCCCGAGGCCACCTTGTGTTCGGTCTTGGCACATTCGGCGCACGCCGGGACATTGCACGTACTACAATAGTAGATCACCACTTCTCCGGAGTGCAATTCGCAAATCAACGGTTTATGGATGGTTATTTTTTGTCCGTCTTTACGCAGTTCGTCTAGGGAGATCACCTTGTGAGACGAGAAACAGCGCATGTATCTGTGAGCGGTCTCGCAATTACCACAAAGCAAGTTGTGGCACGTGCAGCATCGAGAAATCGCTATCTCTTTTGCCGTGCAACTAGTACATTGCAAATTAACAGAATTTGACACATCAGAGATGTTCGTTGTCATAACATCTAATGGAAGAGAAGCTAATTTCTTTGTACCAACCTAAATCAATTCAAAAATTATATTATAATTTTCATTCGTGTTTAAAGACGAAATTATTAAAGGGTTGTGTTAAAAACGGAGCTTAGGATTCCAAGTTAAGCTTTTTCATCATTTCATTTCCGGGCCAAATATCTCTCTATTTATTACTATAATTACAGTAATAAAACTGTACTTGTTATAAAAACTATCCCAATTCCCTCCTTTTGTTGAAATAAGACAACCAATGGGATATTCTTAAATTTAGCAACTAATTTTTATATAAAAATTATTGGCAACACTGTCCATAATCGTCTTTCAGCTTTTGACGTTTTATGTATTATAAAGCGAATAACTGTAGGTGAAGTATTCGTTTAACTAAACTCTGTTAAATTACACTTAATTTATAGAATTATTAATAATAATAATAAATATTCTTGAAATCAGAAAGTTTCGGACATCTACACACTAAAAAATATTACACTTTTTCTACGGAAAATTCCTGTAATGTATAGGGTAAATTTACCAAAAATTGGGAAATTTACTATGAAACTTTAGGTAAATTTCCCAATTTTTGGTAATTTTACCCTATACATTACAGGAATTTTACGTAGGAAAAGTGTAATTTTTTTAGTGTGTAGCTTTGAATATCTTATTAGCTCTTATATATATGGAATAATAAAATCAAATTATAAGAGAATAAGTGTACATTGATTAATTTGACGATATTTATGCTTATCACGTACATATATTATAATTCTAACAACTAATTATATTAATATTTTCTATTATTAATATAAATAAATATATCCATTCAAATAACGTGGCTTTTCCTAAGAGTTTTTAATGTTACAGTGACTTAAAAGCCCCATTTACTCGAGGAGAGTCTACGAGCATTCTTCTTGGTTAAATTGAAAATAAATAATTTCTTTCTAATACATTTTTTCACAAAAGAAACATCTCTATGAACATAACCGTACTGACATTATGAATTTATAAATATTTGTTGCACTGTATTTAAAACAATGTGGAGTATAAAAATTGTAATATTTTGAAGATTTAATTTAAACTAATATAAGAACTTTACTGAGGTAGTAAAAATAAATTTCGACTTCATGTACCTTTTGCAAGGCTACAGAATGCAGATAAATGTTTCGTTAGTCTCTCAGATGGATATAATATGCATCACCATTTTATAGGGTGTTTTATAGTTCCTCAAACAAGATATGTGTTCACTAGCAAACAACAAATTACCGCTAAATAAAACTTATCAAGATTCTATTATTACTTATTTTATCAAAACATATAAATTGTGATTTAGGATGTTCTTTACACTAAACAAGTCATCCAACACGAAAATAACAAACAAAACAAAAAATAACACTTGTTTTGTGAAATTACCCTTCCTTTTCCTAGTGGTTCTTAGCTGATTTGCAAGAATTTTTTGCGCAACTTTTTTAAGAATTTCGGATTATTCTTATAAGATCAATTGCTTTAAGTTACTTTTTGTTCTTACGATAAGATTTGGTCCAATCTTCAATCAATATCTGGGCTTTACATCGATGTTTCCGTAACTTTTGGACGAAAAATACATTTAACCTGAATACATGTTTAGTATATACATACGTAAATGAAAAATGCGTTTAAAATTGAGATTTTCTGATGGATGTCCATTACAGAGGCAGTTAATTTCACAAGAATGATCTAACATTTTATGAAAAGAAATTTATGAATTGCTTCCAAATCATATTTCATAAAAAGTAACAGTAACCTCGCAAAATAAGAATTTTAATTTTATGTTTTGTGAATGTACGATACCACACTCCATATTATACAAGTGAATGTTTGTGCCTATCTATCTATGTTATTTCAAATATTACATATTATGAGATTTATTAAAATTATAATTTAATTTGGCATAAGGATACTGAAATTATAAATAATTGAGCATAATGCAATGCAAGTTCGTTGGAAGACAGCAAAAAACATAATAAATATCATGTTCATTATGTTAAAATTCAAATGATAGCGAATATTAATAATAAATAATGAAAATTAAATATGTCACTTACCTTTGTATCTTGGTTGCATGTAGGGCAAGTAATTGTAGTCTCAGCAGTGCCAGCATCTCCTCCCTCACCAATCATTTTCTTATCCAAACAGTGTTCACAGAACACGTGCAAGCAAAATAACACACGAGGCACCATTAACTTCTCTCTACAGATGACGACAACAGAGGAAACACATATATTCACTACAAGATGATTATTTTACAAATTACATACCCACAAATGCCACAGCATTCTGGATCGCCCAGTAAACCGTCATCCAAAGAACTGGCACTATTAAGCTTTGCCCCATCGCCAAACATGGTACCATTCATATCACCAAAATCCTCTTTACCAAGAGCCATGTCTTTCAATTCACTGTATTCCTGTTTTATGGTGGTTTCCATTGCTTGAATATATGTATGTGTGTTCAATAAAACTCTTGTGTATTAATGTAGGCCTCTATCTTACGGAATTTAATCCCGAGAATTGTTCATCTGAAAAATAAAAAGAGAACATGCGAAAATGTCGCCAAAATCGGTCAAAAATGTTACTTGGGATTATGCGGATAATTTGCAACAACTGTACCACCAGGTCAAGCTTATCAATTTTGTCGTCTATTTTCCTAATCAATATTTAACACTGTCCTACATACGTTTATAAAAAAATAATGTAAACTAATCCAAAAGATAGTACATTAAGATTTCTGGCAAAATTATTGATGGGAAAACAACGTATTTTCGATTAAAACTTACCATTGCCATGACGAGAGAATGTTTAGCAAATGGCGCGTCTAAATGCGTCTGTGCACAAGGACAAGAGGGTTATTGCAATAGCGAAAATTTCGATTGATCTTCTAAACGATTACTCCACGTTAAAACCTCGTAATAAATTGAATATTATCAAAAAATAGATATGCACGAAACTATTTATATGTATATTATATACAATATCGATACGATTTCCGAATTGTGTCTACAACGTAGCCATTTTGAAATTACCTTCTCGTTTTTGCCTAAAGATGTCAAAACTGTATACCTATGTAATATAAAATCGTGTCGATAACGCGATTATCATCCGAAGGAAATGGCAGATAATATCAAAATTACAATTACTACGACTATTTGAATTGTTTACGTACCTGCAGAATTGTTACGAAATACTAGCAAAAAATCCGGTAAACAAAAATGCAAATAATCAAACTGTAAACTGCCGCACTCGATTGTTTGGACGACGTTACAATTTTTCAAGGGTCCTATGATTGTTGATTACATATTTATAAAATTTTGTTGCATTTCATTATGCTGTTATTCAATTTAACTTGCCATACGAGCTTGTATTGACGATATACTTTTACTAATAATAAATATTTTGAATTACACTGCAAGATAATGCACTTATGTATATTTATCTGCATAATGTATGGAGAATTTTCAGTTTATCGGCAATTTTTATCGTCCGTTTCAATCAAGATTTTGTCAAATCATGCACATCTCTTGATGATGCAATATTCGATCATTTTTAAAATAAATCAGTTTGATATATTAAAATTTATGCTACGTACAGTTGGGTCAGAGAATCTCGTTGGGGATAAATAAATAATATCCGAAATGTTGAATTATAAAACTTGATTTAAATTCTTTTTTTTATGCTGATCTTAAATATAATTTTCCTCTTTTTACATTAGATCTAATGGAAACTTGCATAAAATCAAACTTATAATCTGATGAACATATCTAAAGATTATTTTCGAATGAAAATCGTTTATTTTATAAAATAATTTTGTCCGTCAGTTTTGTAAGCATACACTAATTTAATTCGCAATTTAGCTTTAAAAGTTCCCCAATTTTATACTCAAATTTACGAAACAGTTAAATATTTTAAATGCCAATAAATAGGCTTAAAGTTTAAGAAAATAAAAAAAAGGAATTAGATCATCAAATTGCTTTTGAATACTTACTTACCTTACATATAGATATTTTCCTTTTCTTGCATTAATCCTTTATGAAGTATAACTTTTTTTTTTAATGTTTGCTTTGGCCATCATTATTCAGAATGTAGAAAAAAGGTTTTTTCGAGCTTGCCTTTGATATAATTATTTTCGTTTTAGTATTAAATTAATGAATAAAGACAACACTGAAGGACACAGATATAGAAATAAAAATGAAGACTTCAAGCAAATAACAGAAGCAAGAATCGATCATTGAAAAATTAAAAGACCGACAGAATCACAAAAAAAAAAAGGTGATGGAAACAAGAAGTCTAACTTAAAGAAGAGGAAGATCATGAAGAAAACTGATGGATCAAATGGAATAGGTAAATTGAAATGAAAAATGGGAAGACTTTCGAGAAAATGGGAGTAATGGCAAAAAATTAAAGATTGGAAGAATACAATACTGAAGGAACCGAAGTTCATCCCCAACAGCTAGAATGGATAATTTTGGGGAATGAAGCATTAAAAGCAATGGAAAATGCTTGAAAAACAAAAGAAACAAAAATTAAACTTTTACGCCTAAAAGTCCTTAATCAGAACGAAAAATTCAATCACCACACTAAATTTATTGAGTAGAAGGGTAAACAAATACTCGATTTATAAGGTATAATATAATTTTTCCATCAAGCATAATATGCGGTATGTACTAATTTAATTCACAAATCGAATAGATAGTTTTTGTTTTTTTGAAACAAACGAAGAGTTTCTTTTTTCTCAAAATTTTATTATTTTTATTTATCCCTATAAGATACAAAAAACAAACATTGCTTCTATTAAATTTTCCCTAAAATAACACAGAGCAATATGTTTACTTATGAGAAGTGAAATGTTTCCATTTTATGGAGCCTTTATACAAGAAAACAGTCATTATAATAAAAACCAATATTGGAAAAAGAAATTTAAACAACACTTATAACTTATAATTAGCATTAAAAACCATAACAAGTCACTTCACACATCATGGTTTCTGATCCCCAAAAACGAATCGATAGGGACATTTTCTCTTTATATAATATTCATTTAACATATCATTTTTTTCCATATTACTTAACTGTTATGTATTTCAAATATCCACAAAATATAGACAATCAAGAGCTTCTATTTACTGTGACGAAATGTAATTGTATTGTCCATATTTAATGCACATAAGGAGGCAGCCGAACAAGAGATCCTATATCGAAGGGGTGCCGCCCTAACAATAATATTTTATAGATCGCCAGTTTTAATTATTATACTTTGCAACAATCAAAAAATTATAATAAAAAATATTCTGCTCTGCTTATCCTATGGGGTTAAAAAAAACGGACAGACATATTAGCCGTACACAACTTAAAAGTAAATACATAAATAAATTAAATCGCAGCATCCGGATCGTCCGTCGTGACGTATTTAAGTTTTTTTTTCTTTTATATAAGCTTTCGGTAACGCTCAGTCTATGATTAACTGTCTCGAAGTAATTGAACGCATTTCTAGTTCAATTAAAAACAATTATAATAGTAAAATGAGAATCAAGAATTGCATAACAAAAAAAAAGGAAAACGTTTGGGAGTGTAAAAACGAGAACTTAAACGTGAAACGACGTTTGTGCCCTTTTGGGGGTGAGGGCAAACTGGGGAAGACCGATTGCTGTGATATAACAAAAGAAATAAACTGCGAACCCGTCGAACTGCCTGAGCACGGACTCTACTAATATTAATTTTAAAAAGAATGAAATGAAAAAACAAAACTGATACAAAAGATTTTCTTTTATAATATTAATACACACGTTGTTTTAATTGTTTTTTTTTTTCCTTTATTTATAGTAGTTTGTTTTAAATAAAAAGTTAGCTGACTGATAATTAAACGAACAGTTCGTGTCTCCTTCCTATATACTGTTGTTGTAAAAAAAGAAATTCATACCTCGGTCGTAAAACTATTTTAAAAATATACACAGGTCGAGGTGATAAATTCCTCAAAATTTTTCCATTTCAGAAGATATTATTTTTTTAACGAACAGTACCCGGATAACATGGGGGGACTCTTCGCGCAGAAATCATTCGAGAGAATCATTCACACAGTCAGTATATATTCTTTTGTTTTGTATTTTGTTTTTGCTTATTATTTTTTTTTTAATCCTGTTGTAAGTACGCACAATCAAACAGACGTAGGTAAAAAATGAGAACACAAACACTGCTATATGTACATCGGAGGAATGAATGAAAGGCGCGATGAGGTACCATTAGCGCAATCTGCTACTTAATCGTCTTCGTCATCGTCTTCTGCCTCTTCCTCCTCCTCTTCTTCTTCGGGATCAGGTACTGGAGCCTGGACATTTGGATTATTCTTCATTTTATATGCTGTCATCTCCTGTAAAATCACGAAAACAAAAAACGAAAATAAATAAATTTTAGAGCGTTTTCACATTTAGAAACGCGACGTGCGAAAATCGTACGAGTTCGTTGCGTTCACTAACAGTTGAATGACACATTTTTCGTTATTGAACGTGACTCATTGTTTATGAATCACATTTCGCATCCGATTCGTTTACACGCTAATGATTTTTTAATATAACCGTGGTCATATTTCAAATATTCCTCGATAAAAGCGTAGTGGAAAGAAAATGGCCTTGAACATAATTTCTTAGTTTTTTTTTTTTGTTATATAAGAAAGATTTTAATGTCTATTATATTTCTGCAAAATATCAACTCAAAAATAGTCGTAATTTTGACGAAAACGAAAAATTAATCCCATTTTTTAAAATAATTTCTATGTCAATCATTTATTTTTATTTAGGGTGCATGTATATTGTAAAAAAAAGCTAATAAATAATATTATTTTGTAATATAGATCTTTACATTGAAAAACTATTTTTCTTCTAATAAAAATATTTAATAAAAATTAATAATAGACAGTAATGAATGGAAACTATAGACAAACTTGAAAATGATAAAATAAATTAAATATTATTAGAAGAAACATTTAGTTTTTCAATACGAAGACCTATATCCCAAAATAATGATAAATCAACAAAGAAAAACAAAAAATCTATATATCAGCTTACTGTTTTAAGTTATCAAAAACAATCCACAATATAGGACACTTTACTCTCTTCTAACTCAAATATTAGTGTCATAAAATACATAAACAATGTGAATAAATAGTAAATATTTATGGTTAAAACAAACGTTCTCTAGAAAATTTGATAAAGAAATAAATAAAAGAAATAAAATAATAAATAATCCTCATTTGTGCTTTAATGGCAAGTATTACTCTGATTCGTGTTGCAAAAATATGTGTTGGACACTATATTTTTTACTGTTGATAGTATTTTGAAATAACAGTGCCTGCCTATCAATACTAAGAAGAGGACAGATAGAATTAAGGGAACATTAAAATTAGATGTGCCCTCAGCAAACTCATGACGACCAATAAAAAATAAAACGTTATAATAATAAAAGTTTTAATATAAAATAAATAAATAAAAAGTTTTTCGGAATGAATCAAATTAAAAGTTGTGAAAAATCTATGAACTTTAAGTCAGGCACAAACACAGCTTACATATTGTTCACTCTTATTAACTTTAAACAAAAAAATATTTTGTTTAATATTTTTAAACACAATAATACAATTATTGTAATACACTTTATGCTAATATTGTTTAAAGAAAGCTAAACATACTTTGTAAATGTATAGTTTTTATTTATCACAAATTTATTTAATTTATATTTTAGAATGATATTTATTTAATGTTTTTCTTACGTTTTATTTTTACTTATAAATATGTTTATGATGATTCTGCGTTATATAACACGTTTACATTTATGTAAGATATTGTAATTTGCGCAAATCTATAATTTGATAATGAGTGAATAACATCATCAAATAATTCCAGTAATCCTTTTGTTTATATAGTCTTGTCAATAGAACTATCAATAATTAACGATGGCTAATAATAGAAAAGATAATTTTTAGGCGATTATTACAAAAAATGCTTATATTTTAAAATATTAGTTTTATAAAAAGATATTTTAGATAAAAGTTGTAATATATGCAAGCACATATTTTTTTAAATTGAATAGTATTTTCTAGAGCAATTAATTTTCAATAAAGAAAAAGGATTTTCAGAAACGCAAAAGATTGAAGTAATTTCTTTTATTTTCTTTCAATACCTCATCCAAAATTAATTTTAGTAATGTGAGTTATAATAATGATACTTTTTATCTGTTCAAACTAAATACTCTTTATTAAATTTTCGGAAAAATTACGTTGTTCCTAATATAAAAATATGAATTAATATTTATGACTTTCACTACTATGAAAACTGAACAAATTCATATATTAAAATCCCTATCTACAGCATTATTCTTTATAGAAGTAATAATTATGAAAATATTGAAGTGACTCAATAAATAAAATAATATATTGTTTTAATAGACTTCCAAATGATTAGTGGTGTATGTAAATATAAATGAATTAATATAAAATTCTACAAATGCATTAGTTTTATTGACAAAATATAATTTGAAAGAATTTATTTAAAGTATGTGCTCTTTTAATGTACTAAAATAAATACGTAAAAAATAATTGAAGATTATTCGAGCAAAAAAATATTTTTTCATCATACTTCTAAAAAGGGTATAACTTTAATATTTTTTATTAGTCGTAAATGCACTTCGTAAATATCAAGAATACACAAAAAATTATAATTAAATGCATCAAATATTGGTTTTAGCGTGTTTAGACAATTTTGCCACCATCTCGTATCAACAACTCATCATAAACGACGTTTTACAGCAGTATTTTATCTATAAAAATATTTAATCACTTATGTAATCCGAGTATACGTATGACACTTGAGAAAAAAAGAAATTACACGCCATAATATAGAACGTTAAGTACATTAGAGGCGGAAATAATAAAACTTACTTTTTCATAGCGAGCTTTGTCTTTCTCAGCCATGGCTTCGTATTTGGACTTAGTTTCCGGCTCAGCGTCAGCCCACCTTCTACCCAATTCTTTGGCAATATCTCCAACGCCATACTCCGGATTTGCACCCTTCACCTTACCACGTTCATCGTTACAGAACCAGAAGAATGCAGACCTAAATAACGAAAAATTATAGAATAGGTTGCCTCAAAAGGCTATCTTTGTTCTGGAACCGGCCATTTTGTTTTCATTTGTACGATTTATTAGTCTTATTTTAATATATACTGGTGATATTAAAATATTTTCGAAATCAAATAATTTGGCACGATTTCATGACCGGAGAATCATTAATTTCTAAAATTCAGTGGTCGATCAAGTCGTGCTACTATCTCATTATTATAACTATATTTTACGTTGAATTATTTCTGTTTTTTGCACGATAAAAATATAAAATATTATAATAATAAACAAAACGATTATTTCACGTGACTTACAAAGATCTTTTTGGCGCGTTAGGATCTTTGATTTGCTTCCTCTTCTTTCCGCGCTGCTTCTCACCCTTGGGCGGAGTGTAGTTCTGCATTTCGGCGTCGTAACGCTTCTTGTCCTTCTCCGCCATTTCGTGGAAACGTTTCTTCTCCTTGTCTAACATGGTCTAGTAGGAACGAACAAGGCAATGACGTAAACATGGGTACGTAAAAAAAAACAGATGTTCTCTCTCCGTAAATTAGATGAAAGAGAAAAGAGGGAAAAAAACGCATTTATATACACTTTTAGTATGGTACTAACGTGTCGTATAAGTGAATGTACTGTGATCAGCTGTAAAGAGAAAGTACATCTCGTTCTTATTTATAACTCTTTATTAATAACTAAGCATTGGTTTATCGCGAAAGGTCAATTCAAATTTTGGCATTGCTTTTAAAATATTTCTTATTATCTTCTTTAAAAATAGTAATGGACTTGATGTTTTAACTAGATGCGTGTTGGGAGTTACATAATATTGGGCAATTTATTAATACTTGGAAATATTTAAGCCACACAAAATGGATCATAATGAGGTCTAGACAAATCGTCTCGAACATATTCTTTGCCGTAATGATGAATTTATAATATAAATATTGTGCTTTGAAAGTGTTCGAATTAAAAAACTACCTAACATGTGTAACTTCACAAAATTATAGTTCCCTGTTTTTATTGTTCTTACATTTTTTCAATACTTCTGGTCATTATAGTTATATTAAATTTGTTATTTGTAGCAAAATCTATACTACAAACAACTGAATGCCAGTAACAAACAAAAACTTCGTTTCAATACGCAAAAACATCTATTTAAATATAATGTAAATATGTAATCCTTATCAGAACTTTTTCTTTGCTATCACAAACTGTTTCTGTTGTACTAATTTTGGAGTACATACATATAAATAAGGATGTAAAACATCGAACAACTTGCACATATAAATACTGCAGTGTGGATAAATTAATTATAATAGTTCCTTTCTCCACCTTTTTATTAATACATTACACATATATGTATGTATCTCAAAAAGCAGGATCGATTGATTTATTGCAATGACCAAGTTTAGTTGTATTTACAGAGATTTACTTAAACAGTTGTCGAAAACATACGATTTAAAGATGGAAACAGAAACAATCGCTACATTTAAGGCTAAATAAACGGTCATTGATTCCATCATGTTTTCCCCAAATGATGTCATAGATAGTGAAAGTGTACTTTTTCTACGGGCAAAAAAATGTAATGTTGGCAAATGCATCGTTGGTTAGTTGTAGTGTTAAGCTTGAAATAGATGTTTTAAAACAAAGACTAAAACAAAAAATTGCTTTGACTTGTAAAATATACACGAAAAATTCCAAGTTTGAACTTATACGACTAAAGAATATAGATGAATGAATTACCGGGGTTTAGAGACATAAAAAAATTAAAATGCAAGGGGAATAGAATGGAAATTTTTACTACTAAAATACTTCGATATTACTAGAACTAATCCCAAGCCAATTTTCTCTGTATTTGTATATAAGTATATAAAAAGAAGGTTCATTATATGTCACTCCGGGTAAATCCCTTAGAGGTTTGAAACGTATACAATTCTTCTTCTACCTGATACCGAATTTTGAGAAGAAAAATATGGTAAATCTGCCGAAAATCAGGTACGGTTTACGACAATCCGCATTTCAGTCGGAGAGAAGAAAACTTTCTATACGTCCTTGATCTTTAAAGGTCATAATAAATATGCGTAAATATAAACGAAAAATATAACATTTCATTACTTTTCACGATAGAAAAAGAAAAGATAAAACACGTATGGTAAATAATTGTTGGAAAACGAAATACAAATATTTTGCTGTTTAGTATTTGAGTATTATGTAATAAAAAGTGAATCACCGATCTTTAGTATGTATTTATATCCTTGCAATGTATTAATAGTAGTAGAGTTTTAATATGCTACGTTATATCAAACTTTTTAATCAAATATGATTAAATTATTTGCTTAGCTTCACTGATGGCGAATTCTTAAAATAATTTGGGCGAGGTAAACAAAACTATTTATTCGAATTATTTTTAACGTCTAGAAAAAAAAAAAGAAGACAAATCGCACTTTTATTTTATTAGCAAACAATTTTATTATGTTTTTCGTTCAATTGTTTCTTTTATTCCCGTATAAATTTATCTTCCAATCACGAGCAAGTTTCGATTTGACCTAAAATGTTTCTTTTGTTAATTGAAATGAAGAGAACCGTATACATATCTTTAAAATTTTCTATTATTTCATGATAATGTAAACATAATTATTTTTTTAGGAAAATGTCTAACGTTTAAACAAAGCCAAGGATATTAATAATTTAGAATTTCCAACCGAATTTTCGTTATTACCGTTGACGTCTGCACATCGTTGAAAAGAGAAGGAAAGGGTTTCATATTCCTAAGTTCTCCCCCATACGCTCCGTGCATTGATTTTCATATACTAACTAAAAAAGGAGCGCCTGCGTGAAACAAAATTTAATTAACAGTAATAGTGTATGGTGTCGGGAAGGAAACGCGAAACAGTCCATTGCCACCATGGGTACAGCCGAAGTCATATTACTACTATGGCAAGGGTCAAATGCGATCGCTGGTAAAAATTCGTTTATTTAAATTAACGAATTTGGCAACGCCGCGCGCCCGAGACGGGCCACAACAGCCGGCTTGGATGCCTGCAGTCGCTGTACCCGAAACCAGTTTGCCTTCGAAACGAGATAGGTAATATAAGTCTCGGTTGTATAGAGCGGGGTTAAAATATTAAAAAAAAAACCCACCGACAAACCAATGCACACACATTAAATTCGCATATTTCTTTCTCTCCTCCTTCGCCGATGATTAGGAATTTACGGAAATTAACATCGTTTATAATCGTAAATAAAATAGCACGAAAAAAAAAAAAAAACGTTAAAAACAATTTTAATTACTCACCTTCCATCTTTCGGCGCATTTCTTGGAGAATTCCGCAAAGACAACGTTCTCCTCGGGATGTTTTTTCTTGTGCTCTTCACGGCACGTCTGTACGAAGAAGGCGTAAGCAGTCATGCGGCCTCTGGGCCTCGCGTCCCCTTTACCACGCGGCATTCTGCCTTTTTGCGGTGCAGGAGGTGTATGCAAATTATGTATCTGTTGTTGGGCAGATTGGTTATTTTGATGATGCGATTGATTGACCTGCTGATTCTGTACTTGCGACTGAATCTGCTGGTGTTCCTGCTGTAATTGGGCCTGTCTGGCCTGCGCTTCGACGACTTGTTGGTGCAAGTGCGCTTGGGCCTCCTGATACTGTCTCTGGGCCTCCTGGTGCTGCCTGTGCGCCTCTTGTTGCCTGTGGACTTCCTGCTGTCGGTGAACTTCGGCTGCTTGTTGCCTATGTGCCTCTACTGCCTGCCTCTGGGCTTCTACGCTTTGTTGCTGCTGCTGCTGTCTTTGCGCATCAACTTGCTGTTGGTTCAACTGTGCTTGCGACTGTGGACGATTTAAAAAAAAAAACGATATTCGCATGGCCGACTGTTGTACATTTTTATTTTACCGCCGCAAAATTTACATTAAAAAAAAAATAATCTAATAGTAACTGCCATGTTTGAAAATTTGTGTCGAGTTTTTAATTGATTTCGATAATTTATTATGGAGATTGGTGTTTGCCGCACCCAGACCACCTGTCTTGACCTCCAGCGAGGTAACGAGATAATGACCCTGTACTCTAACAATAATTCGACGCTGACAATGTTAGTGAATAAATACAAAAAGATATGGTGGTTTATATTTATTTTACATTAAAACAAAGAATATATTCTATATATACGAGATGAAAAGAATACCTACCACAGGAGGGGGTGTATGTACAGGTGGCATGTTCTGCATATTGTTTGGTTGTATATTATTTTGTAAGCTACTTTGCATTGAACTGTCCATTGCACTAGAGTACCACCACTGTGACGCCGGTGTAGGACCGGACATTGTAGTATTTCCCCCCATTCCGCCCCCAAGTCTATAATCGTAACCGCGTATGCCGGCGGCGCCGATCGGAGATGTGGAAGACACGTTAGTCGACGGATTTTGAAAACTACTGGCCATCTTATATGAAAAGATCTGCTGTTGTGTAGGAGCGGAGGTGCTCTGTAATTGCTGCGCCGCTAATTGCTGCTGTTGATGTAAGATCTGTTGGTGTTGTTGCAAAGACTGTTGCTGGTCCGCAGTAATCGCACCCGGCCACCACATACCGTCTTCTCTAACACCCCAAGCACCCCGATTATGTTCAGACATAACTACACTTCGTTGAATTAACAGGGGGATGAGGGAACGTCGCCCGTTCAAATAATCTACGAGATTGCGCGATCAACATGCATCGGTTTTTTTTTTTTTAATAGAAAAAAACGATATTACGAACTCGCACACTAAACACGCCGAATTTCACGAAATATATGACTCAACAAACCGTACGTACCAAACGAACGAATGAATGGAGCAGGGAACACGGAGTTGAAATTTAACGAACACCACAGAAAGTAAAATCACCAAAGTGGCGGCGGCTCTGTACAAGAACTATCGGCAACGGCAGTCCACATCGCTTAAAAATGGCATCAACGGCACACCACAATACGTAAAACGATATCGCCGATTCAATAATATGTAAAATTAGTTTAAACAACCCTTGCACAAATCACGAGGTGACCGTATATTCTTCAAACGCGAGTGTTGCTAAAATCTGGCAACGCAGTAGTGAGAGGACGCCAATACTTGGCCAGCGCCATCACACGCAGCGGAGAATTGTGTAAAGTTCCCCTCTCCACCCTACCGTTCCGAGTCCGGTCAATAAGACATTCCCGGGCTTTAGCCTGGGGGTAGAACCACACTCTTGCGGGGACGAGAGGGGGAAAATTATCTCGTAAAACAAAGCCTTTCTTATGCATATAATATCACTGCGATATCGGCAAGTTACGCTGACAAATTAAATTTCATAGGCATACACTTAAAACTGAACAGTATACACACATAATGGCATAAATAAATTTTACTAAATTACCTACGCTATAATGTATTTCTCATAGAACGCCTAACCGAAAAACTAACCGACCACGACATTAAATTTACTGATAAACATCCTTCAGCTGCATTTTAGTTCTTCTTCCCGCCAAACGAAACCTAACACGTGCGGTTTCTCCAATTTACAACATCTCGACAACAGAGACCGCCACAGTTTCTTTGCGCGTATTATAAATACTTTTATAATTATAAATAAACCGTTACTGCATTTAAATGAATACACATATCCATACAACACCAATATAAATAAATACATAACTCAAAACTTTATTAACATGTAACAGTAATAATATTACAATTTCTTTATTTATTTATTATTACAACCAGTTTTCTCTTCCTATTTAGTTAGAAATCACTAATATGCAATATTTATCTATTCTATGATAAATCCTCGCGTAAATTGAAATTTTCGTATAAACAATTAGGTAATTGAATTTTAGTTAATGATTATAAAAATGCAATAATTCACTACTTGACCTCCATAACCTTGGAAAACCGAAAAAAAAATGAAAAAATGTTATCATATAAATTAATATGCAGCAACCACTGTTAATCTCAACAGTAAGCCATCCCCGGTTGGCGGCAAAATGCAACAAAACGTAATGGATAAATAAATTCCATAAAATGGAACAAAGGTTTCAAAATACACTACGTCATCAAATAAAGTACACTCAAATATTATTTAAGAACCGCTAGGTATACATATTCATCGCTTAAATTAACTAAAACTATCGCAAAATTATATATTTTGTATGTATACGCAACCAAAACACGCCTATATCCTATAAGCATACCCGCAGCATATAGAAATACATTGGGCTAATGGAGTCTAATATGTATGCTTGTCATATGAACAAAGCTAGTGTACTTTAAAATTAAATTCGGCTAAACTCTCCGTCCTACAAGCCACAAAAATTGGCTATAAATAAATTGAAAAATTAGCAAGACAATGTAAAAATATGAACTCGAACATTTAATCGGTAACGATGAAAAAAAATATTTTTGCCGCCTAATGAGTGTTCCTATATTAAGCTTATGGCAGCCATTTGCTAGTTCGTTATATGGTGAATACATAGCATTTTATGGATTTAAGTTTTTAGACACACAAACATATTTCAAGCAAATGGTTTACAGAATAAGCATAAAATATCAATAACTACTTACAAAATAATTATGAAACAGTGACACTGAACACAACGCAAAATATAAAAATTTCTTACCTGAACAAGCCTCGAACAAACTGAAGATCGGCTTCGTATTTCGTGACCCCACGCCACTTATGCGGTGTACAAGAGTAACATAGGGTCTATTCTTTCACCCTATTGGCTCAATTTAAATTTACCGCAAAAAATAGTCCAATGATGGCAACGTTATTTCATTTAGTTACAATTTTTTGACAACCAATAATATTTTTAGTTCTCTTATAAATCGAAATAACACCATTATATTTGTAATTATGTGTGCGCCATGTACCGTTTATTAATACCGTTGAAGAATAACAAGCGTTTTCCACATGTCTGAAAGATACATTGTTCGCATTCCGCACGAGATCGAAAGAAATTAGGGATATTTGTTTTTTGGATGTTTTATTGTAACAGGAAACATATGAACCTTATTGTGATTTGTGGCCAAATTGATCCCTACTGTCGTTTCACAGAAATATTTTGACTCGACATGATTCGTACACAAAATTGCCCTTATACAAACAAATAACGTTAGATGTTCAATAATCGCCGTGTTTTGCTTTCGTGTTCTTTCATACTGTTTTTAATTAGCATTTAATGTATGTTTAATGTATACGTACGATGAACGGTTTCAGTACCGGTGAAGAAGATTCACAAGGCCCTATCGATCAAACCTGCTGCCTTGTTGAGAACGGAAAACGTTGCACAGAACCCGCCGGCAACGCTTCATATAATAAGAGAATACAAAAAACTGTTTATCATAGAAAATTACAATTAACTGTCGCTAACAGCGTAAGTAATAAATTATTTTTTCATTAACTTCATGTAAAAATTACTTTTAAACTAACTATTTCAGGTAAAACACATATATATTTGTGATAAGCACAAAATGATAATACAATCGGCCCGAACTAAACGACGTCGCAAAGATTCCGAAGACGATAGTAACGAAACAGACACAGATGTCCCGGAGGTGGATTTATACCAGTTGCAAGTCAATACGCTAAGGCGATATAAGAAACATTATAAAGTCTCAACTAGACCAGGACATAATAAAGCCCAATTGGCTGATGTAAGTTTAAATAATGTAACGCGTTAAGAATTTAGTTTGTATATTTATTTCAATTTCAGACTCTGATGAAACATTTCAAACAGATACCAGTGAAAGAGAAAGATGTGCTGACGTTCTTTATTTATACGGTGAAAACCCATAGTAATAAGTTAGATCAAAAGAATGATATTAGTGGTGATAATACATAGGTTTTATTGTTGGATTGTTTTTTTGTTTTTGATAAATTTGTTTTTTTATATTTGTAACTGCTTATTTTAAATATATAATATAAAATTGAAGTATGCTTTTATATAAATTTGGGGCAAAATTTCTAGGTTTAGATAAAATTAAAAGAGAATTTGAAACTTCAGGAAATATAAAGCAAAATTATGGATCTCGAATAAAATTAGAGAAGTATTGTGAATTTTAGAGATAATCAATTTTTTTCTAACTAAAATAGAAATAAGTGATAATTTAATAAAAATACCTATTTTTTTTGTTGCTTTGAAATTCTGAAAAAAATTAAAAAATCGAACGTAAGAAGTAATTCAGAAAAAAAATCAACGTATTTCATCAGATTTGAATGTATCCTAACATGAAATACAGTGTTTTTTATTTCGTAATTTAAATTTTATATCTAAAAGTTGTAACTTTCCTCTTTCTTTTTTCTAGAGCTATGATAACAGCTTCATTATTCCAACAAAAGTTTGTAATTTTTGAAAACAGTTGGGAATGTGTGCACACTTTAAAACTTTTAAAATTCTTGAAAAAAGGAGAGAGATTTACTGGCTTAGCAGGAATGCTTAAATTAAAGTTTAATAAAAAAAATTAAAACAAAACATCAAAAAATACAAACCCTTTATTATTTCTCTATAAAATTCCCATGTAATCTCTTAAAAAATAAACTTATCTTAATCGAGTGGATTGATCTAGTAATGTAGTATTCTTATGTTTATGAAACAATACAAATATAAAATATTTATGTACAATATAAAGGGTTTAAATTATCAAAATTAATTTTGACTCTGGATGTTTGAAAATAAGCTTAAGATTCACTACTGATTGGTTCTTTTGGTCTTCTTTTTCTTCTTTACTTGCTCATTAACATTTAAAATAACAACATCATCTTCTTCACTTTCCCCTTCTCGCAGTGTAAAATCATTCACATCTAAAAAATATATTTTAAATAAGAACAGCAGAATAGAAGTGTTGTCATTTGCAATACATTAGGGTCATCTTCAGAGCTTAGTTAAATTTAAAACTCAACTAAACTATATATGGGTTCCAAACTGAATTTACAAGTTTGATAGTTCGAAATTGAAATGTTGAAATTTTAAAATTTTTATTTAAATTACGTGAAAACATCAGAAAACAACTATTCAAGTGGAGACGGAATTCATCGATCATGTAAGTGAAATAAATCTTTTAATGAATTACGAGTGAATACAATTCTATTCTTTTGTTTTTATTAACAATTAACTTATTCAATTTGGACATATCGTGAATGAAAAATATACAATATGTGCTTATATCAACTTTATTACAAATTACAGTTGTACTACCTGTACTTCCTTTCTCTAGGTTTTCTGCTATCATTGTCACATCATCGTCATCAATGTTCGGTATCCATTTATTGCCTTCTGTTTCTTGAGGGAGCAAAACAGCAGAATTCTTTCCGAGTGATTCTATTGACCCACAAAGTTCGTCAACTTCTTTTGCCACTTTTTTCTTTTTCTTTTTAACTTTATTCCACTTATCCAGACAAAGGCTTAATTTTTCTTGAGGCGTTACATTTGACTCTCTATTAAATGCGTGTAGATGTAAGCCAACCGGTTCTTTATTTAATCTAAAGTAAATTTATTTGTGAACTAAACAAGTTGTAAGTAATATCCAAACCTTTTAGTATTATCTGCTTCGACACATTTTTTTATCTCATCAATAATTATATTTGCTCTCTTTGCTGCGCTATGTGAAGTTTTTAAGATAGTATCTACACTCATTGCGGCACTTCCGCCCAAGTGCATCCCACAAACTTCTTTGTAGCCATTTAAACCAATCGTAAATTGAGCATCTGCGACATTTTCTTCGAGGAGATTTGGATCAGCTAAGATTATTTCACTGAAAGCAAAGATTATATTATAAATCATTAATTATTTAGGATATTTACCCATTTTCAAAAATAGCATAGGATATGCAAACGGGATAATGATGAATAACTGTCGGAATAGGATCTTTCTGAGCATAAGTATGAACAATGAATTCTTCACCGTTGAATGTCACATCGGGTCTACGAAAATGCGATAGTGCAGCTAACGCCGCTATAGAAGCAGCATCCAATATATTTCCTTCATGGTTTAATACATTGATGTCTACTCTAAACGTCCACACCTAGAACCTTTTTAATTAGCTATAAACAATTATAAAATTTATAATATTACCTTTTCATTAACTTTTATACAAAGCGATTCTAAATCAATTGCTTTAGAATCTTTCAACCCTTTTTCCAATACCCTATTTAACTGAACGGACAGTTCTGATTGGCGTCCTGCTTCGAAATTCGGTGCTCCAAGGGGAGTCAATTCCAAATTAATATTTAAAATACCTTCACTCGGCCTTGATGCCTTTGGCTGTTGTATTTCACAGGACACTTGCGCTAACACCCTTCAAATTTTATAATTTTAGATGCGTAACGAAGTACAGTTCCTTATATTCACCTTGTATTCCCTAGTGAAACGCTGCAACATCCCCAGTCTTTCCCGAATTCGATTCTCAATTCTCTGAATTCTTCAAAAGCTCTGCCTTCTAATCTCTTGTGTTTGGAATATAGGATCAATGAGTAAATATGTAAGTTTATACCATATTATTTACTTACATTCCATTCAGACAAAGCTTTTTTAATAAATTTCTTTTCACAATTTGCAACTGGCACTTTCAACTTGGACATTTCTGATTTTTAGGTTATGTTTGGATTCTTTTACTACCAACGTAAATACAAATACCTAAATTGACACATGTGGATTTATCCAAGTTACAGTTTTCTATAATGCTGAAGAATAAAGAAGGAAATAGTAATTGTTAATATCGTACAAGGATGGATATATCGTGAAGTAAAACGGAAATTGGCGGCCATTTCTTTTCCTTTTCGTGAGTACATCGCGTGTTGAGGTATGTTGTATTTATTTTAATTCTAGAATATTTATATAAAATACAATCGTATTTACTGAACAGTTATTTCATTTACGTTGTGATAACTTTGGTAATACAGATAATCTCGATTTATTGAAACTAATATAGGTTATGTCCTTTCAGGTAAAATGACCAATTCGAAGGGTTATCGTCGCGGCACCAGGGACTTGTTTGCCCGCAAGTTCCGCAAACGCGGTGTCATTCCGCTCTCTACTTATATGAGAACTTACAAAGTGGGCGATATCGTTGATGTTAAGGGCAATGGAGCTATACAAAAGGGCATGCCCCACAAGGTGTATCATGGTAAAACTGGTCGAGTTTACAATGTAACTGCCCATGCTCTAGGTGTTATAGTGAATAAACGTGTGAGAGGTAGAATTATTCCGAAAAGAATTAACATCAGGATCGAGCATGTCAGACACTCACAGTGCCGTCAAGATTTCCTGCAACGTGTAAAACAGAATGAGAAGCTTCGTAAAGAAGCGAAAGAGAAAAACGAGCTTGTTTGCCTAAAGCGACAACCTGCACAACCTAGGCCTGCTCATATTGTTAGCGGAAAGGAGCAGCCGATCTTATTGGCACCTATTCCATATGAATTTATTGCATAGGTTTTTTTTTAATAAATAAATGTATGATATTTCATGTTTGTTTTGGCACTCCTGTAAACCTGAATATAAAATATATGAATGATAACAGAGAGGCATTATAACAACACTGCTTAAAATAGAAGCAGTGTTTTTAGGAAAGTTGTACATATTTAATAATAATAATAATAATAATACCAATTTATTGACTATACTGGGTACAAAATATGTATACATACATATGTCAAAAGGACTAAATCACCGATGGGTGCTCTTCTTATAGCCCTCTACCACGTCCAAATTTTCATAACTTTGGCCAAAAGTATAATTTATTTGCATCCATATACGTTCAGTTTCTCCAATTCATTTCCATATTTTCCAAACACCCAAGAACTTTAAAACGAAATATAAAATTGAGAATGTTGACTAACCAATAATTTTAAATTGAGTACTTTTGGTTACTTGTAATAAACATCGTTTTGAAGTGAAAAGAAAATTCAAATTTCCCGCAATTATATTTAATAATGTCAACATGAAAATATAAAAAGTTACTAGAAATAAACTTAAACCGTGCTTAAACTTTATTTAATGGGTAGCAATATATAAAGTATTTTTTATACAAACTATCTTTATATTAATTCACACTGACATCTACGCTTATTTCCATGATTAGATGCCACAAAACGAATAATTTCATTCTTTAGTTTTTGGTATTTTTACTTAGTAATGTGCTAGTCCTGTCTTGGCACAACATTTGCATGACATGTGATACTTCCAGTAATTTTGGGTTAGAATTGCAGTTTCAAATTCATCAAAAGCTTTATATATTCTATTTGTTTCTTTAAGGAACAGGCAAAATAGACAATGAAGAAATCAAAGCATAGCAAAAATAAGATTGTCTTAGATGATGAAATAGTAACTAAAGATTCGCACACAGCATTTAGTGAGACAAACAATGGGGTAAAACTTAAGAAAGTTGAACTAGATTCCGATACAACTTCACAGTCACAAGATTCAGCTGTAGTAAGGAAAAAAAGTAAGAAAAAGAAACAGAAATCCAGTAAAATTGATAACACTTCTGAAGGCGATAAAAATAATGAAGAAACCAATGTAAATGAACAGTCTGACGATAATATGAATGAAGACGAACACAACACCAATCCTGAAATTGCAAGTAATGAAAGTTCCAGTACACCGAAAGAAGAATCAATTAGAGCCAGAAAAAGACGAAAACATATGGAATTATTACAAGCAAAGAAACTTCGTAGTGAATTAAATCTGCAGCAAAAATGTTTAAATTACTTATCGATGTGGAAACACAGTAGATCGCAATGGAAATTTGAAAAGCTTAAGCAGGTATGGTTGCAACAAAATATGTTTGACGATGTAAAAATGCCAGATGAATTTTGGGACACCCTTATGGAATATTTCAATAATGCCAAGGGACGAGCGAAATCAAATATATTAAATGAAGCGATTAAAGTCGTGGACAGTGTTCAAAATGAGGAGGAAGAAGGTCCGGAGAAAACGAATACTAAATACCTCAGAGCTCGTAGCATTGTACAAAATTTACAAGATGAAATTAAAGGTAATTAAGAATACTGCTGTTTTCTTCTTTTACCTGAAAATAATACACTAATATACTTAATAATTAAATTTATTTATATCTAGTGAATATGTACACAATAAAAATAAAAGTATCTGCTTAGCAGTAATTTATTAAATTATGCTGTATGAATTCATTTCACATACTGTTCGATGGCTTTCCCTCGAACAGGCATTTAGTATATATAATATACAATTTTAAAGTAATCATTGACAACTATTTACCTTAATTACTTCTTTACGTAAACGTAAAAATATGAAAATCGGAGGACTGGAGGAGTGGGGGGTAGGAGGTTCTCAGGTAAAATTCAACGCTACTTAAATAAATATAATTTGTACATTAATAAAATTAACAATAAAAAGGAAGAATAAAATATAAAATTATATCACATATGTGAAAATGAAACTAAATAAGAACCGGGAGAAGTTGCTCGTTTCTTACGTTAGTATGTTCAATATCAATTCTATTATACAAATAATTGTTAAACATGATATTACTTTGGCACATGGAACATCATTAAAAATAAATCATAATATGAATTGCTTCTAAAACGTTTAGATATTCAAAATATTTTTAATACAACTACTACGTTAAATAATAGATTTGATATCGTGAACTTAGTAACGTCTTTTTAGGTGATTTGTGCAACATTTGTCTTCTCTTTATTAATTTATTATTTTTATATTTATTTATTTAATTATATTAAGTCTTCATAAATATAAAATGCCTTTTTCTTTTTATTTAGGCAAGTATCAAATTAGAACTAATATGATATTACAATTATCTTTGAGATAATTTCATTTATGCGTTTATACGCATCACTTATCTATACCTCGATTCCTTATTCAGAATAATAAAATAGATATCATACTTACTAATCAGTGATAAAAAGCGATTGTTTATGATAAGAGCAATATTATTATTATATCCCCAAAATAAATCTATATTTCGATGTCTTTATATATTTATTTACATAAAAACTAATGAATTGGTATCTTTACGAAGAAAACTGTATCAATTTTCTTCCAAATATAATATACAAATAATTTTTTTAATATTTATACTTTTTCTATGTTAAAAATATTTTTAAAAAGCGAATAATTAGTAATTTCAGAATATACTAGTGAATTATACAATACATGTTCTTTCTATGGACGGATACTATACTACAATATTTTTCAAAAAATATAAATTACCTACTACAAAAAATACACATGTATTTAACAATATTTAATTTAAATTTAAGAAGCGCTGAAGGTACAACTCATATTTTGTGCCGAAAATCTGTTTTCATCGTTGTTTAAATATAGGCGTTTAAATTATTATCATAAAAGACGCTTTTTAAGTTTTAATAGTAGCGGATTTTAATTTAATATTTGGTTAAATTAAATTTTAAATCATTTCAATTTTTTGGTTATAACTGATAGAATAACACGGCCAAAATCTTTAAGAGATTACTAATTCAATATTGGCTACTTCTAATGAAAATATGAACTGTTTTACTCCTTAAGTCTTTATTTAGTATTTAAATTAAATGTATGCAACAACTGTGATATGCAGGGCGCGTCATACATTAGGATGAAATTTTGTTCATAGAAATCCAACTGCTAGAGGTTAGAAGGATTTTATTCTTAAAACCTTCCTTTTGTTTTTTTTTTTTTTAGAATGATAAAAACAATTATTATTTTAATGTACGAGTACAATAAAAACATTCAAGTGTTTTCTATTTATTACTATATGTAAGCAAATTCCACGAAACCAAATCAAGAATTAAAGATTTAATATTAAGACTAAAAATCTGGCAAGGTATGTAGCAGAGTTAGAAGAGGCGTTAATAAAATATGGAAAGTATTAATTTAGAAATAAATTACCAAAAGCCAAAATCTGGTGGAATTTCTAGGCTTATTTTGATATTTCTAAATTTATCTATAGAAAAAACATGTTTTGACAGGGTTTCTGTCTTCATCAGTGTAATTCAACGATGAAGTTATTGACAATTGTTAAAAACGTGTGTTTTTTCTATAAATAAATTTGTTAAGATCAAAATAGCCCTAGAATTTCCAACAGACATTGGAGTTATTATTTAAAATAACAAAGGCTACTAAAAATACAACTATAAAAGCCAAAATATATTGATCTGGGAATTTAAAGGGGTCGAAATTATAGACTATTTACGGGTTATGCATGGGTTATGGTAGAATCCATTTCAATAGTAAAGAATACTTGTCGTCATATGCGCAATGAACGAATATTGGTAATGGGTGTTCGTTGCTAGGCAACAACCAATGGGGGTAGCCGAATTGAGAGAGCTAAATGTCACTTCGCGCAGGTTTTGGTGAAGTAATATATATGTACTACTGAAACGGATTCTATGTGAAAATATGGGGAGTAAGGCGGGAAAAAAGAAATAATATCGAACTCTACAAACTATTTAAAGAACCAAAGTTGTCAAGTGCCTTCAAAGCATAATGGAGGTTCAAATGGATGGGTCCTATTTTAGGAAGGATGATCACGCAATATTTAGGTAAAAGGATAAGCACTACAAGCAAAGGAAGTAATAAGGAATGGTAAATGATTACAGGAGCGAAAGAAATGGAGAAAAATAGTTCAAAGAGTGTTGAAATAAGAAAGAAGTTACTAAACCTTGGGGAATATCACCTGTTCGCGCTCTACAACAGTTGTTTCGCTTTTATGTTGCAATATTGCAATTTAGCAAACAATTAATTTTCAGACGAGAAACGGATGTTTTTCTTGGAGTTATATTAAAAAAATTGTCTATGTTAAATAGCTTGCAACAATTAACGACTTAGAAAATCTAAATAGAAATGTAATATCAAATATTCCTATATTTTATATTCAATATATATTATTCATTACATTAAAAATAAATTTGATTTCCAAGAAGTTGATAAGAATACATTTAGAAAATTTATTATTGTGATTTTCCTATTGTTTGAAAGTAATTCGAAGATGCATTAAATTATCTACAACTGTTGTTTTATTTCATACTATTTCTTCATTTCTTGTTTGGAATAAATTTTATTTCCCCAGTAAATACCTTTTAAATAAAAAGTTAGGTTTTTATGTACTAAACGAAAACGCTGATCTGTCATATTCATCTTTGCTGTTTATTCATGGATAAGTTATTTTTTTTAAAGATTATAAAAAATTATATTTATTTCCCGCAAATTACATTTAAACAAATTTGAGTATTTATATAAAAATAGCTCTTCTCCATATAGGGTAGCAATGCAGAAAATGCATTGGATTTGGATTATGCCTATTGTATCCAATAGACGTTCAAAACAATTAAAAAAACAAATACAACAATAGTGCTACTGTAGTAATCGTCTGTGAATGTTAATAATGATAAAAAAGAACATAGATGTACGAAGAAACATCTTAAAGAGTAACAAATGTTACACAAATCATCCTGCGTTCGCAAATAAGGTACCATCATAAAAAAATATATTTTATTTGTCGTATTCCATACAACAATAAAATCGTGACGATTAATTAAGGATAGAATCTTAATTCAAAAACGAAATGACGCTTGTTGGTTTTAAACAATTTATAAGCTCATAATAATGTTTGTTTATCCAATGTAAAGAAGTAAAGTTAATACATATCCTTCGTTAATTCAATTTAACGGTAAAACACTTGTTTAGCTGTTGCACGAATTGCGCTGCATATTTTTAGTTAAAAAAAAAATGCAATAGTAAAGTAGTAGTCGTTTCAAGCACCAGCTAAACCGGTGCTAATCTTTTACGATTAGAGGGACAATATGAAAAAGTGTGTCGTTTCACTGAAGTGTACACGATACAAAGACGCGTGAAATGATGTTTATTAAAACAAAACAACAAAAAAAGATGATAATAATAGTAGTAATAAAGAGAAACAATGTATATAATTTCGTATATTCATCAATATTAAAAAAGTTTGTATTCTTTGGACTTTTACGTTAATCGGTTTAGAGTACGGATACTGTTTCCACTTTTTTTTGCTTTTTTTTAAATTTGTTTAATCTAATATATAAGTGAAACCTGCTGCGTTCGATTCGCTCTGAGCACGATTTCTTTGTTCCAGGCCTCGCCTATTCGTTCTTCTCCATCGGCGTTTTCGCTCTGCGGCCAACAGCCGTGCTCATAAACTCTCCCTAGATTGGTAAAACAGTATGTAACCAGTCTCCGAGGATTTCTGAGTGTCTGACGTGAGGCCGTAGAAATCTTCTATTGTTGACGCGTCGATTTTCTATTGACAATATCCAAATAACGATTATATAACAATATAATATATGTATACAGGGTAAGTGGTGAGAAGTGCATTGTATTCATAAAAATATTTACAAGAAACCCATATCTTGTTAACCGTTGTCTATTTGTTTTCAAGTTGTAGCGTCATTACAAAATTTACAAACTTAACATGTTTTCTTAAATAACATAGAAATATCCATGTATTGACTACCCATATAAAACAAAGTGCAGTGTAGTTCTTCATGGAAAGTTATTTATTGTTTCTTATTACATATGGTGTACCGGCTAACTGAATCAATCCCTTCTAGGCAACTCATTTTAATAATTTGTTTATTCTGATACATGTGAACGACAGTTAATTGTCAAAGTGATTTGTATTTTTCAGTTTACACGATTACTACAAAATCCCAAACACTTATACAAATCTTGAATAGGTATGCAAATATGGTTATTGTAATGGCAGCGCTAGAGGGTGTTTGGCATTTTGTAATAATCGTGTGAACTGAAAAATACAAATCACTTTGACAATTAACTGTCATTGAGATGTATCAGAATAAACAAATTATTAAAATGAGTTGCCTAGACGGGATTGATGCAGCTAGCCGGTACACCATCTGTAATAAAAAACAGTAAATAACTTCCTGAAGATCTACACTGCACTTTGTTTTATAGGCTAGTCAATACAAGGATATTTTTACATATTTTATTTAAGACGAATTCATTAAAACATATTAAGTTTGTAAATTTTGTAATGATGCTACAATTTGAAAACAAAAGATCACTTAACAAGATATTCTCTTAAATATTTGTATGAATACAATACACTCCCAGAGTTTGGTGCACCCTCATCACTGATCCTGTATACAGCGTAGTTTTTTAAAACCTGACCTAGGCCAACTTTTTTTATTTGAAGAGATATACAGTCTGTTCCAAAAGAAAGGAGGCGAGGTTTTATGCTAGTAAAAGGAAAGATATTTCTATTTTTTCGTTCGGCGCTATCGCAGCATCGATGGGCTACCACGCCATTACAAATTCATGTCAGTGTTGCTCGAAACGTTCAAGAGAGCGGTTGATTGGCAAAATGAGCTTATAAAAGACACTTTGAGGCTGTCTTCTTGTGCACGCATAGAAAAGGACCAACATTGTCGCATGCTGCTGCAGCCAAAGTTATTAAAAAATCAAAGAAGTTCGTTGAGATAATAATAATAATAATAGTTTATTAAGTCCAACAGCTTACGCCTCTATAAAGGACACCTAGTAAATTGGAGCAACAAAACATTGGAAGAAGTAATTACAGATAATTTACAAAAAAAAAAGTCTATATATTCCCTAACTTTTACGCACATAGTCTACGCAAATTTTGTTTACATTTAAATAAATGATTTCTGCTACAACTGTAACTCTAATTTGAGAAAAAAAAAATTACACTATTGCCAACTATTACTTATTTACATTTACAACAAAAGTCATAATAAACGAGTTCTGCTAATTCACGCCAGTTAGAACCTCCGACCTCCGACAAGCCCGAAAAATGCAAATCACATGACGCTGAAACGTCATTAAAAAGTGTCATCATATTATAAATAGGAGATCTACTTCTAACATTCGTACGCGCAAAAGGACAATAAAAAGTAGACGCCTGTCGAGTAGTTCTACCCGGTACGTAATAATTTAGTCGTGATAACAAGTAAGGACAATCTATAGCATTATTAGCTAATCTGTACAGCATACTAACAAGCTGCTTCTTTCTCCTAGATTCAAGTGAGGTCATCTGAAATCTATCCAACAGATCAGCATTGTCCACGCCTTGAAGAGGATACACTCCATCATTTTCAATGGCAGTTGAGTGAGCACTATATATAGGATGCGCAGTATTCCAGACGGGAGCGAACAAACGCGTAGTACAATCGCTTCAGCGTTAAACTCCTTGCCATTGCGAATCATAAAGCCCAACATTTTAGATGCTGATCGTACAGTAGTCCCAACATGCGGTACGAAGCTCAATGAACTATCAAATTCCACAGCCAAGTCACGGACAACACTCTCCCTAAGGAGGAGTTCGGAATCAATACTGTAGGGATAATTTATCTTATTCAGCTTACGTGTAAAAGTCATGCACTTACACTTTTGTGTATTTATTTCTAAAGTTATTACTGCACCACTGTACCATTCTATTAAGCTGCATCTGTAAAGATCTGGCATCATCAGCATTTTCGATGCGACAAAAAATTTTAAGATCGGCAAACAGTAATCTGTGACAGGTAACGGAATCAGGGAAATCATTAATAAAAATGAGAAAGAGATCTGGGTGAAGCGGTATAAAGTGTCAAAAAATGTTGATGATTTTCCTGAACGCGGTAGAACGAGAGCAACGTATAGAAAGCACGACAAAGTGATTGTCCAGTTGTTCATGGATCATCCCACTATGCACCTGCGTGAAGCCAACGTTAAACTTGCGAAGAAGGGAATTTAATTAGCCTCAACACGATCAGGTGATGTCTGAACGAAGAAAAACTATTATATCGCCCTACGAGCTCGAAACCTCTACTTAGCGTAACCAACACCGAGAAACGTTTGAGCTGGGCTAGCGAGAACAAAGATCGCGACTGGACGAATGTGATCTTCTCGAATGAAACGACTTTCTGGGCGTAAGTTCCGGTGAAGCGTGTCTGGTTAAGAAGTAGCACCGGTTTCGTTCAGCGCACCGTCAAACACCCTGTAAAAATAAATGTCTGGGGATGCTTCTCAGCGCACGGCTTTGATTGTTTGAAGCTCTTCATGCAAAATTTGGATTCGATCAAAATGCTCATGCTTGTTCCGTTATTGGCTCAATTCGAATATACCGCTAACAAGACAAGCCCAACACAACAAGGTTCAAATGAAGAAACTTTGAAATATAAATCATACGTCAAATGATTTATATTTAATACGAATAGAGATTTCGGTGATTCCGCTGTGTTGTGTGAATATGGTTAGCTCCCCGCCCCTATTATTTACGTCACAGGGTCGTTTAAAAAAATAGGTTTTAAAAAAATATTTCAGCATATTTTTACTAATTGGTCTAACAAAAAGATAAGATTTTGATATCTTCTAAATTATTATTTAGTACCTAGAGGAATATCTGGCAATACTGCAATGAAATTGTTTATCATTTTTTTTTATTTAATATAAGTGCTGGGTCTATCTCTTCAAATAAAAAAGTTGGCACATGTCTAAAAAAATTACACTGTACAGTCACCGAGAATTGACTGGACATAATATCATATTTTATTATTAATATATTTGTTTTGCAATATTAGTATGTTTTTGGATATTATTTATGTTTAACTATTTGATCTGCTAGAATATCATAGAGTTTGTATATCATTAAATAAGTAAGAGTAAAATTTATAGTTTAATTAAAAATCGCTTAGTGTCCACTCAATTCTGTCGGTGACTGTATATAAAAAAAAAAATACTTACATCCACTTGGTCATCATCAAATAATAACCAAAATCCGTGACTTTTCACTATACTAATGTAGTGACCCCTATTAGGCCCGCTGCCACAATGTATCACTACAGCTATTAAGTCGTACAGTCTATCTGGGTTGACAGCATCGTCAGACTATTCGGACATTAAAAAAATACCATTTAATTAAAAAAAAAAATACGAAACGAACCCGTACTTACCGTATTAAATAATCGCAATTCCAATGGGAACACGACCCTGTGTGACACCTTTATGTGCCTATTATACTGCTCCATGTACTTGAATCGTTTCAGATGGAGGGCGAGGATCATCGGCAACTTCTTCACCCTCACCCTCTTCTGCGCCTCTTGGTAACTACTGCAGTTATCACATTTAAATTTATTATCGCTACATAAAGTCTCTGTATTACTAAAACACTTTAAACAATGCGAGATACTCGTATTTTGTTCAATGTCCACTTGTAAATCGAAAAAGTCTTCGTCTTTACTGCTCACTGTTTCACAATTCAGGCATCTTGTTTCACTTGTCATTATACCCTAGAGGCATAAAAGAATAAATGATTTTATACATAAAAACGATGCAAATATATCAACAAAATATCTTAAAAGTATTAATCGGAATCAAAACTGGATTTTATGCGAAAATTGTATCTAAGACACTTTTTTGTGTTAATTATTGAAATCTATTTGTTGCTAATATCTTTAACGTAATCATTTTTCATAGATTTTAATTCTTAAAAAAAGCCGTTCAATAAACAAATTTGTATTATTTGTTAGATTTAGCATAGGTAACTGATTTAAAATACATTTAGAATGTATAAATTTTTATTCTATTATAAAAAACCGGTATTTTGTAGTACTAGAAATAGAGTGTAGTAGATAAACGGTTTATAAGGGTATTATCTAAAGCAATATTTAATAATAAAGGTGCCTCTGAGTCAAAGTATTAATTTTATACTAGTTTTCATTAATATTAGCAGAAATCAAAACTGAATCAGTTGAAAAAAAATTGTACTGGAGCGTTGAAAATTGGTATATTCATAAAAAAAATAAACAATTTTTTCCAAAGACATTTTCTCAAGAAATAAAGAAATGTGCGATGTTTTATAATTTCTTAAGAAGATTTTAAATATAACAGTTCATGTGCATGTCATTTGACATAATTTTGTAAGCACAAAAAGGGGCAAAGTCAAAATTCACCTATAAAAAATATTCCCATATGAGGCCTTTATATATGACATTGTGCAAAACTACAAGGAAATATAATAAATATTATATAACTGGTTTTCGAAGAATAAGCATTCTGTTCATTTTTAAACACAGGTAGTAAAGAGAATTATTTCTATTCCATTCGTAAGTTCGTAATAAAATTACAGAAAAAGAAAATCATTGGGCCAAATAGCTAAAATTACAAATAAACGACATTTTACACTGCAAATGTTATAGAAAAAGTAGGTATTAAAAAGAAACGAGATTAAGTTTAGATTTTATCAATCAAATAATGGATTGTTAGGTGTATTTAGACATCTTGAAACAGTATTTGCAAAGAAATGCCCGAAAACATTCGTTAAGAAATAATAATATATATTATTAACTTCAACGAAGTATCAACATTATAACATTATGTAGAGATTGGTTACTGTCATAATGCGATGTTGCTTAAAGTACTATCTAAATGATATAGTTCTGGTTAACTTCAACATAGCTCGAATTAAACGCTTTTGGGCACTTAGTGCTCTTTATGAATCGCTAGCAGTATATCAAAATACAATTCCATAAGTCAATATGGATTCCACGTAGGAATGGTAAAATATTTTTAAATTGGTGATGCATGCATTATTCATGCTGCTTAGCACATGATTAACATGGAGGGGCCAATTCAACTTGTTGTCTAACCAAACACCCAGCATTTTAGTTTCATTAAATTCTGTAATTTTTTTCCATTAGCATCAATTCAACTATTGTGTGTATTTTTAAAGATAATACCCAGTTTTTCCATAATATGATTTTAAAATATTTTTCAAACTTCATTATTAACTCATTAAAATCATTAGCTTACGCATCATGAGCGATTCGAACAAGAGTGCCGCCTTCAGCGGCATTAGCAAGAGCATTAACAAAAATTAAAAACAAACGAGGGCCCAATATCGACCCTTGGGCACACCTGTTGTCGCTCCAATGATCGGATATTCCAACAGTCCTAATTTCCCTAATATATTATCCATATTGTGGGAAAATACTGGCTACATAATGCATCAAGATGCAATAACATTACTTTAAATCCAATAGAGCGAAGCAAGGAAGTACTGATAACAGTGCATCAAGAAGAATGGCAAAAATTTCCTGTCAGTTGCCATAAAAATTCTCTAGATAATTACCTGTCCTCAGAAAGGATCAGGGTGGCCCAACAAAGTATAAGAAATCTTTAAATTAAGTTTAGAATATTTAGAATTGGTATTTATTTGTGTACGAAAACTTTTGTGACATTCATAATATATTATTAATTTCATTTAACTGCTCTGATACAGTAATTAGTGTTTTCTGTCCTTGTAAAAACGATATAAAAAAACTGCATCACAATCGAATGTTTAGATTTGGTGTTCTTTAACATTAAGTACATGTACAAAAACGTTTGTGATATCTGAGTGACTGTTTAATTTTTAATATGTAAGATCCTTCTTAGCATATAAAATACTGTTTTAAAACAACTTTTTGCAGTATCATATATGTTAAACTGCTAGTTTTTTCAATAATATTATTACTAAATTATCAGTTATAATAAACTAAAGTTCCATTTTATCTAACTCTGATCAAAATTGTTAATAATTCCACATTTATGATACATGATCCTGCAAGGAAAATATTATTATCTTAAGAAACAAAACACTTGCTTAAAATTCAAATAATATTAAAGAAAAAATAGCAACTCACAACACTGTTGCGACCTATCTTATCAGGTATTTAGTACAAATTTGTTTATTCTGATATGTCGCTTATCAGTACAACTTATACACACAAAATTGCAAATATAAAAATTCTATAAAAGCTATATATCCACTTCCTTTTTTTTTTTTTAGAAAAAAATTATGTTATTACCTGAAATATTTCATGAACCCATGTAGGTTCAGGAGCTGTATGTATAGTACCGTTTTCCCCTGACGTTTTTGATTTAATATAATTAGAATTCTGATGTCGTTCAGCTATGAATAAAATTATTATTAACTATTTTGATATATAAAAAAATAAATCCTTACCTAAAATTATTTCACTAATACGGTTTATTAAAAAATTCAAAAACTCATGTGCATCCTGCTGCATGTAGTTATCAAACTCTTCTAAAAAAATATATATGTATATTACAAAATGATACTTTGTAATTTAAATATAATAAAAAGAAACCTTTTTCTTTTCGAAGCCTTGCTATAAACTTTTTTGGTGCTATAGATCCTACTTTCTTTTTTTGAGTGGCAATACTGTGAAATAGATCGGCAAGACATGTAAGTAATGTTTCTTTCGTCCTCTTATTCTTCGCTTTATATTCCAGAACTTTGTCCCTAAATGGTTTGCAGAAGTACAAAGCTTGCAGAACAGAATTACTATAACAAGTATTTCCAAACTGAAATAGAATTTGGTATAATGCTACTGCATTGATTCACATATAGATTCTCTCACATTTACTAGTCCAAAATAGTGTTCATTTGAAGGAAATTGTTCAGAACCTATATCTCGTTCCAATTGGGATATATTCGCACCCTGAAATTATCAATTATCTAATAAAATTATGCAATTAACTCAAATAAACCGAATGTATGATTAAAGTGTTGTGATCGTATACAAGTAAAAAACGGCGGTATGTAAGGGGGTGTAAAATTTATAATTGAAACAAACCATATTTTTCTTGCTAATCCATTACGTTTATGTAAAAAACGTTTAAAATAAACACGTTAAATGTACAAATAGTATCCATTATCGCATTTTGACAGCTGTTAAACAACCCATGATAACATAAAGTGACAACTAATTTGCCATTCAAAAATCCCTATAAAATATGAAATTTTCCCGGCATATCTTTTTGTATTTATTATATTATACATATTCATTGTTTTTTAATACGTAAATAGATTTAAGAAGCAGTTTTCCAATAACACTGATAACTCGTAAATTCTAATTTTATGGAACAAAAAGATTCAAAGATTCAGGTAATGTGTTTCAAACAATCTGGGAAATAGATTTTTCCAGATATTACAGTTTTGTTGTATTTCTTTGCATGTTTAGATCTGATAAAATAAAAAAATCTTTATTTATAAGGATTACAATATTGTTTAAATAAACCGATTCCATAAATTACTTATTATCGGTTGGCATTACTTTTAGTAAATTTTGGTAAATTAGTTACGCATTTTCTCACCGCATACGTCAAAAGGGTTTTTGTAGATTGTGTGATTAATTTGTTATGATAAACTGTTGTTCGATAATCAGATCAAAATCGCGCCAACTCTAGCAATTTAAAGTAAGTGATATAAAGTGCCGGTATATCTTTGTTGTTACCTTAAATTATTTTAGATTATCGTTAAAAATGGCTTTGCCAGGTAACTACAAGCAAGCATCTATGTCAGCCCCAAGTCCTCAATCGTCAAATCGTAAGATATTAACTACAATAACTTATCCAGATTATATAGAATATATTTTTGTAGTACTTATTTACTAAATGTTTGGTAAAAAGACAAGCATTGACTATTTACATACTCTTTTCGTAAATTTATTGTTTGCTTGCATTTCGCATGCGGTATAGTGTAAATCGCAATAAGTTTATACATAATAAGTAAAAGTATACTTTAGCATATAACTTAATTAAAAAGCATGCTACTCTTTCAAGTAATATCCGCAGTTTGCTGTGGTTTTTATAGTTTAGACCATTTATTTTAAACGGTAAAAACCATAGTTTTAATAGTAGACTAGTGCTCATGATTTGCTTTGTTTGTGTTTGTTGTTCAGATTTGCTGTCCGCAGGTTCCCCCATGACTTTCAACATTTTAAAAGGTAAACGCATCATCTATGTTTATATTAACAATCTACAAAATAGGATTTTTCGCTTTAAATTGAAGTTATCACTATTAGAGTAATAAATTATATATATTGCTTTAGCGTAGGTTACATAATTTTAGCGATTTTGATTTTAAGTAATTTATTTTCATTCATTTATTTATTTTTATCAATATACTATTTTTCTATGGTAAGTAGCGTTGTTGCTCTGTGAAAATTTAGGCAATTGTATTTCTCTCTTAATATTGTATGTACTGTATGAGCATGGAAATATCAGATTTTTTTGTATATTATATATCATCTTCCCTGTTTTATTGTTACTTGTGTGGAATTTTCAATGTTAATTAAAAGTGTTGTTTTGTTCTAGAGCGTTTAAGAGCTTCTGGTGGTTCAAACTCGAGTTCTAATGTAAGTTTAAGAGAGTGTGCATATATTATCTCAAAAATTTTTGGCAGAATGACTATTTGAAGTGAATGAATGAGAATTTAATAGGTTGTAATAATAATTGCTGACTCAACTTTATTTTTCTTATGGCATTGAAAAACTTTAGTAAACTATTCATGTTATTTATTATCTAGTTTCTTGTTGTAACATTACTGCAATAAACATTTCCTGAATACTGTAAGAACCACTGGTTTATAAGACACTTTTTCTTTTTAGAAAGAAATTGACAAATTTTTATCTGAAAATTAGGTAGGAGTGTTGAGTGAAATATAAATAAGCCTACATTGTTTCCTATACTTCCAGAAAGAGACAAGTCCATTTGTAACTACACCGAGTGGAAATCCGAATTTTCTGCCCCAAAAGGCTGGGAAGAACACAAATGTAAGTTAATTCGTTCTTTTTAAATATGGACAATTTTATTAAATTAATACATTATCACTTCATTTATAATTGTAGTATTTGTATAGAAAATTCCACACCAGACGTGTGTTGACTTCCTCTCAGATTTTTTTATTTGTATTACCTTTTTTTATCTATCTTTTTTTTTTTGTTCCTCACTTGCGCCTATTTTGTTTGTTAAAAACGCCAGAAGTGGAATAAGTGGACTCATCTGTCCATAAAATTTTATTAAAGAATTTATGGTAATTGCTTAAACTTTTAATCATTTGTTGTCAAAACTGTAACCTTCTCCTCTTATGAACTCTAGTGAGGTCTTCAACCGGTAATATTTTATACGGCTTGTACTCATATTTGAAGTTCGATCGTTGAGTTGCTTTTTTCTAACGTCACTATAACAGTTAACAAACTGCTTTCCGAATTTTTCTACTAATGTTTTTATAAGAAATATTGGTGTATCTAGGTTTAATAATTCTCAATTTTTATCTCTTTAATAATAAAAAGTTGTGTGTTTTTGTTTTTTATCGTTACTACAATTTCTTTCAATTTATATTTTAGTATCAGATGCTATACGTGTTTGAATTGCCATATTCTGTGTTATTTTGTTTAGTCAAAATTTCGTGTACTTTTCAATGAATCTTATATACAAATTTAGAAATTAATTTTACTGTTATTATACTAATACAGTTTGTGAATAGTAGAACTCTATTATTTACTAACTCTATTTACACTTACATTGCCTAAAACTTGATACCTTATCAACAGCTGGAGATAAAATCGGTTTACCTACCATCAAATTCTCCTATTAGACGACCTGTAGACCTTATCACTATCTACTGTGATGTACAGAGTATGGCGTGTAAAATTTAATATATTGTCACCTCGTTTGTAAAGAAAAAATAATATCTCGTTTTAGAATGATTCCAAAACTCCGAAACCGCCAAAGCCACCGGAGAAACCGTTAATGCCGTACATGAGGTATAGTCGCAAGGTATGGGACACCGTCAAGGCTCAAAATCCCGAATTGAAGCTATGGGAAATCGGGAAGATCATAGGACAAATGTGGCGCGAATTGTCAGAGTTAGGGAAAAACGAATTTATGGAAGAGTACGAAGCTGAGAAGGTATTTTCGTTCAGTGTTAAACTATTTTTGTTTTTTAAATAGTGTTTCATATTTTAGGTTGAGTACGATAAAACTTTGAAGACATATCATAATTCGCCGGCTTATCTAGCGTACGTAGCTGCAAAGACTAGGGGTAAGTCTGGTATGTTGATCTCTAATGAGGATATATTTTCTATGTATGTAAATTTTTGTGTATATAAACATGTTTTAAGTGTCGCATGTACTGATGTGATAGTGTATGTTGTATCATGCTTGGCGTTAGATAGATAATAATGTTTATTTTAAGATCGTCTAGTTTATTTATAATTGCAATTTTATTAAAGAACTGGATGATGGTGAACCAATAATTTTATATATTTCTTTACAAGTTTATAATACTTCATATATTATAAAATGTATGTAATTTGTATTTAATTTAGTGTGTGTTTTTCTCGATGGATGTTACATAGTATTTGAGGTAAACTTTTCAAATTAAGTTGTTTTTTTTTTTATCGTTTCTGGATGAGCCAATTTACTCTACTGTAGCAAATTTTTTGAAGCACAAAAGAGTCATAAAAAATACATTTGTAACCTTGATAACAACCACATTTCAAATTCTAAGAATATTAGGCATGGAATACCGCAAAGGTCTGTTCTTGGTCCGTTCTGGTTTTTAATTCATATTATTGATATTGAAGATTGTAATTCTAACTGCAAATTTTATTTGCTGACGGTAACACAGATATTAATAGCGATTCTCCATTAGAAATTTTAGTGTGAATCATGGTATTAGTGGATTTTTGGTAAATAATTTCTTGATCTTTTTAAAATGCAAAATCAAATGTTGCCAAATTACCTGGTATCTAGCTCGACTAACCTGAAGCTTTCACATGATGATTTATGAACTAAATCGATTGTTATTATAAGATCTTTTTGAAATGTCTGAAGGAATTTCACTCTGTCATGGCTTACGCAATATTAGTATCGGAAAAATTCGAGTAACTTATTAGACTCAACGTGAATGTATGAAATTAATATTATTAGCCTAGAATAGAATGCCTTCTTAAAAAAGTGGAGATATGCGGATATCTTGAAAATTATAATAGCCTATACTGATGGGGAAGAAAATTCATAAATAAAGAGGCAATGGAAAAGTTAACAGAAATATTTTTAAATTTCTAACGGGAGAGCACAGTTGCTAAGGCCATCAGTAACTTTTAAATTTGCCGATAAAGATTCCAGAATTAGCTATAATTTTAATTGCTTCATTAATACCCTTCGTTATTACTCATTGCTTTTGCCATATCGTGAATTATAAGATTATAAGTGTATTAGGCTTTGTGGAATCATGAAAAACTGAATCTGCTACAACTTCTGCAGTTTTTACCGGAAGTACAAAGGCGTTGACTTATTTTAAATGGCATTTAATGCTGTTTTAGATTACTTAATTTGTGCTCCTTGCTAATGTTTGAAAAATGAACCAGATGGCGGTACACAACTGCACAAGTTATTTCGTGGGAAGTCTAGGTCATAAGAGAACAGCAAGAATTATCTTCTTTGTCTGTTTTTTTTACGATGTCCTAAAATTCCCAAGAAAATAACTTCTAAATTAACATTCTAAGGATTAAAATAAAAACAAACAGAAGGTATCGGAAAAGAAAAGATTTTAGTTAATAGCACTCCTGGAAAACTAGATTATTAAAATTTACTAAATACTAAATATTTTCGTTTAATTTCGTTTTACCACTTTAATTATGATTGTTTTAAATCACTATCACAGTTCCTACTCTTAGCAAATCTTTTAATATTTTACCTAAAACTGGTAATAATATTATCTTTAATTAATATATAACAGATGATTTGAACTTATTTAGTTAGTAAATATTTTTACTCAATTTCAGAATTTCTTAATAGTAATTTGAAAGATTGAATTACATAATATGCTAGAATAATTTTAATCAATTCTATTTCTTCTTTGTTTGTAAACACCTTATTGTGTATTAACTATTAGCATAAATAAATAAATAAACAACGTAAATTGCTTGAGTAATTTTTGTAAAAATTTGATTGGACTATAGAGTGTAGCAGCTGCTTTAGTATTAACGACAAAATGCGTACAATAATCGTATAATTTTAAAGCTAACTATGGTCTGTTTTTAAACTAAGAGGAGCAAATGAAAAAGCCATATTTACACTGCACATATTACCAGATAAAATCACTAGTGTATTTCTAGCGGGAAATTCAAAATATTTGTAAGCCTGTAAATGTTAGAGAACGTTTTGATACTTGTGTTAGAGGCAAAGGCAAATGAAAATCATTAATTCAATGTTCGTGAATTAAGCTGTTGGTTAAAAAGCTTGATTTATTTTGATAAATGTAGTGTAAAAATTTTATTCGAAAAAATGCGAAAAAATACGTTCTAAACTTACAGTTCTTTTCTGTGAAGACTCTAAATCTGAAATATCTGGTAAATGTTTGCGTTATTTTTTTTTGAGATGACCCTGAACTTGTCGGTTTTCTATCCATATTGAAAACAAGAGGAACGTATATCAATACGCACTACAGTGTTTGTTTACCTTCGATAAAGCAATAGAACAAGGAAAATACAAAAGCAAAGCCGAAAGTTATCAACCGTTGAACCGTTATTCGTTACGTCACATTGTATTATATTTATAATTAACCAATTGCAGATAGAAGTTTTGAGGAGAGAATTTAAAACGCCCCTCTTAAAAGGGGAGGTCGTCAGATGTTAATCCCACTTTTGGTCTCGGCTTCGTCAGTTGGTAGTGGGGACCCCTTCCAGTACTTTTGAAAATATTAGTCATAGGTGGCCAGACGTGTATTTTTTTCGATTTTTTTTAAGTTTACAGTGGTTGATACTCTCGCTTAAGTACACTCGAACACGAGATAGGTTTACAAGCTTCTAGTAGCGTAGTGGTAAAGCCCAGTGTTAGTATGCGAGATGTTTAATTTACACAGACTCCCTGTAATATCAGTATTTAATTAGGTGTCCGAAAATAAAAAATTGCCCATAAATGCATTTCGGTCAGTAGTATCCAATAATATTGGATAGTAATAGGATATATATAAAAAATTATTTAGTTAAAATTAATAATAACGCATTATATAAACATTTCATCCAAAGTAAATATTAATTCGAAACATTTAAATGCTTTCCGTTAATTGTATTAGTAGGATTAATATTATCAGAAGATCACAGATAAATCACTCAATCATCCACTTTTAAAGACAACATTTGTATAATCTCTTATTATTTACTTTTACTATAACCAAAGAAATTAACCGTAATCCGATTATTATCATACAATTAATAAAATGCAATTAAATGTTATAAATTAATATTTATTTTAAACGACATTTTTGTATAATCTGTTATTGTTAGTTTTAAGGAAATCTGTGCTAATATTTTACCAAAGTACTCCAAAGGGTCCCCACTACCAACTGACAAAGCCGGGATCAAAACTGGGGTTAACATCTGGCGACCTCCCCTTGTTAGTTTAAAAACAGACTTATACACTTTATTACTCTCACTAATATATACCTCCAATGATTAGCTGCCCAAAGTAGTGACGACAGAGATACCCACGAACGCAGCAGCGGGTCTTCAAAACAACAAGCAGCCGATAGAAGAATTGACATCCAACCAGCAGAAGACGAGGACGGTGAGTATTTTTTAACGAAAACAATACAAACAGTACCTCATCTATCTCCTTTTTCTAGATCAAGACGACGGCTATTCCGTAAAACACGTGGCTTACGCTCGATATTTACGCAACCACCGTTTAATCAACGAGATTTTCTCGGACACCGTCGTTCCAGACGTCAGATCGGTCGTCACGACTGGCCGAATGCAAGTCTTAAAGAAGCAGGTCCACTCCCTGACTATGCATCAGAAGAAACTGGAAGCGGAACTGCAGCAAATCGAGGAAAAGTTTGAAGTAAAGAAGAGAAAGTTCATGGAGAGCAGCGAGCAGTTCCAGGAAGAACTTAAACGAGTACGAGATCAAATAAATAAAATCATCCATTAATTTTGTTTTCTCCGTAGCATTGTAAACCAGCGGTGGACGAGGAAACCTTCCAGAAAATGGTGGAACGTCAATACGAGATTTTAAAGAGGGAGAGGATGAAGGGTATGGAAGATCAGAAGATTCGACCAGATGAATCCAATTCGAATTCGTCTAATGAACCTGCGCAGACCAACGCGAACAATGAGGATAGTCATCCTGGAGAGGTATAATTTTCTGAGAAATTTGTGGTGCCTTTCTTTGGTACATACACACATTTTACCTGTTTAATCGAAGTTGAAAATTTGTTTTGTATTTTAAATCATTGCCAGTAGCGTTGACGTGGGGAGTAGTCTAACAAAAATATGCTGCCGTTTTATTTTTTATTAAATAAATTTGAGATATTTACATATTTAATTCATAATAATTTAGGCTAATTAAATATTCATCCATATAAACGATATGCAATGCATATCACCGATGATGCACAAGTGTATGCCTGTATCACTAACAAAATGCAACAATGCGTATTAAACCAGCCAATTCAAATTAAATTGCAAATATGATTACATGTATGGAAATTTATATTTTTTCATCGTAAAATGATTATAAATCCAGAGTAATTTTTTTTTCTTCGTATGATCTTTTTCCAGATGATTTCAGGTTTGTATTTCTTCATAATTTTGTGCGATTTCCATTTGGCCGTATTCTACTTTTTAATTCAATTTTCTATAAATAATAATTTCCAGGGTAGATCACTTCACCCGTATTGACAATCACCGTCACCACACGAAGTTTCTTATAGCAGTAATTTTCTATTGAACAAATCGCTTATTCTTTGGTAACGCTCCTACACTAACCTGTGTTTATTTCTCCGGTAGAAACAGCGTGCCCTTGCTACAAATGTTCTATTTCCGCCTCAGTTAACCTTAACAATAACGGCTTTTGATTCTCTTTTTATATTTTAAATTTGTCCCTATATTCATCCGTTAGATGTTGCCAACGGCTGATTTCCAGAGATATCCTCCTAAAAATCTGTTCAAGGTCATGTGGAACAGCTTTGATTTGGTATGGTTTAATATATATTACACCACAACGGATCTACCTAATTCAATGTTATGGTATAGGGCAATTATCTATTCCAGCAGTTATTAGATTATTTAATGAGAAGTTTCCAAACAAAGTGTTGGTTCAATCTACAGCATCCAGACTGATTCAAAAATTTCTAACTGCCGGCAGTGTACATAATATACCGAAAAAATGAAAAAAACTTTGATGAAGATGACATTAGTACTGTGTTAGCAATGGATTCAGTACGCGAACAGCCCAAACTGTCATTAAGAAAGCGGTCAGAGCAGATTCTTATTAGCAAATGACATTTGCAACGCGTTTTTAAAGCAAAAAAAGTTAAACCATATAAAGTTAGATTTCTTCACACATTAGAAGAAGGGGATGAAGCCCTAAGGTTGGAATTTTGTCTTGCTTTGGGAGAGAAAATTCTGGAGCATCGACATTTTCATAACAATATTATCTTCTCAGATGAATCGACTTTTACCACTAATGGTGTGCCTTCCTCACAGAATCGTCGATATTGGTCTGAATATAATCCCGATTATGTAATACATTGTAAACGGCAATGTTTTAAAAAAGTTAACGTTTGGTGTGCAATTTCTTATCATTTTGGTGTTATTGGACCATATTTTATTGAAGGAAGACTTAATCAGCACACATATTTAAATATTTTGAATTGGTTTATAGACGAACTGCCATATGAAGCAAGATTTTCTTCATATTTTCAACACGACGGTTGTCCTGCCCACTCGACTTTGAGAGTTTGTGAATGGCTGAATGAACATTTTCAAGAAAAATGGATAGCCAATGCTGGTCACATTTTGTGGCCGCCCAGATCTCCTGATCTAACAATCATGGATTTTTTCTTTTGGGGCCGGATAAAACAAATAGTATATTCAAATATGATTCCAAATGATGTAGAGGTGTTGAAGAATAGCATTTAGAGATGCTGTAAATTCAATTTCTCTTGAGGAGATAAGAACGGCATTCAATGCATTTCGGAACAAAATTGAGGAATGTGCGAATAAAGACGGCAGACATATTGAATGAATGAATATTTTAGATTTTGTGAATTGTTAATTTAATTTGAACGAAATGAATTGATGGAGTTTTATTATTTTTTATATTCATAATTATTAAACAATTAAGTAAACCGATGTTGTTTAAATTTTGTACACTTATATAAATTATTAATCTGAATAACTTTCTTAACAACATTTTATCGTATCTCCTGCAGAAAAAGCACTTTATTAGTGGAAAGAATAATTTTTTGTAAATTTTCAAAGTATGTTCGATCTTGTTAAAATTTTGCATACTTGCATAGTTTATTATTCTGAATAACTCTTCTTAATAACATTTTATCGTATCTCCTACAAAAAAGGTACTTTATTAGTGATAAGAACTACCTTTTTGTAAATTTCCAAGGCATCCTTGATTTTTGAAAATTAAAAGTATGGCAAAAAATACTTTCTACCCAAGCAGGGCCGAACCCGAGAAGATGAAATGTCAACTAAAACATTTACAGACTTATACCTATTTTCATGCGTCGACCCGGGGACACTGTATATGATTGAGCACATATTTGACAAATCGCATTTTTGATACTGATGATGTAATGCGTTACGTTAATACGAAGGCACCATTTGTGTATTTGCTGAAAAATTTGAAAATTTAACATTAATTTATTGATGAAATAAATAATTGATTTCACAGAATGCTAAATTTATGGCTAGCTATCTATGTTTTTGCTATTGTTTAAATATGTATTTATAATTGATAGGAAGAAAATTATTATCCGGAAAACAAAAAAAAAAAAGTTTAGCACTACGCGATTGCCGTCATTAGTTTAATCTCTCAAAATTTTTAAACACAACACAAGAAAAACATGCGGTTGAGAATATATGTATATATCTGCTGCATTCGTTAAACATTAACGGGTAACGAAAATTGTGACGTTTCAAACAGCACTGAAAGAGTATTCAGCAAACATCAAACAAGCCCAGTTTTTTTCTATAATTCAGGTAAAAACTATGGAATATAATGAATATGGCAAACGTTTTTAACTACAGCGGTGTGAAATTAACTAAGCTCTAGGTTATAGCTAATCTTGGAATTTTCACCGACATATTTCAAATTTACTGTTGATCGTAGCAACTGCGCCTTCTAGCGGTGATGTTTGGAATTAAAAAAAATGATGGGGAAAATTTTTCGGCAACATGTATCAAAAATAATTTTTTTTAATCAGTACCTAAGCAAAAAGTGCATAATTTGCAACCTGTGTAATAAAACACGATTACATCGTCATCAACACTTCTAAAGTCACGGAGTATATAAACAAGGAACAAAGATGGTCAAATGTGTATTTCATATCAACGCGTATTTGACTTATTGTTTATATAAAACATCGCCATGAGAGTTTAGATTATTTCCCAGTGACTGCTACTTAGTTCTCCAGTAAGGTATGTGTCATATACAATTTTCAACTTCGATTTTATTGTCATTTTATTTGAATATAGTTCACTTTACGGTGAAACTAATTTCTCTTGTAATATCACAGGCAGTAGTGCTTCATTATATCCAGGTAACACCACAAATCCCTTTTATATGTTGAATATGTATAATCATTGCACGCAGTAGTGTAGACGATAGTGAGACACTAAGGAGACTGTTTCAAATTTTAATTTTCGCCGTTACTAAAACGATTACCGATAGAGAGAAAGAACGTGAGATATTGCAGGAATTGTTTCACATGGCTAGTCATTTTTGTATCTTTAATTGGAATGACGATGAGCGCTTACAATAACCGTTCTTATCCTATATGTTCGTAATTAACTATATACTAATAATTAGGCTTAGGATAATTATTCATTGAATAATTACGAAATATGCACTAAAAATCAATTTTTAATTCAAAATTTAGTGAAATTTAATTCACTAAAAACACAAATTACTAAATTAAAATCAATTATTTATGCACATTATAATTACATTCAGTTATAAAGCAGTGTAACAGATTGTGCTTTATGCTAAGAATACCTATTGCTTCTTCAATTCATTACGTTTTTTTAGAGTTGATTTAATCAACAACTTTCTTTATAGTTTTAAAACATTCAGCGTAAAAAAATAAACCTTTCTCACATATTAATAACGTTTGGATACAGAATACAAAGTAAATCAGCTACTCTTAGTAAACGCATATGCCAAATATTACATGTATCGTGTTTGGGACAAAATCTGTAACTTCTGAATTGCTTTGAACACATATGGTGCAGTATCACAACAAAACGGTAACATTTCTTCGTATAAAATCCCAGACAGCGACAATAAATTTAGAGAATCGTTGGAAAGAGCAGTAACTACAACACATTTAAAGACAGCACATATGATGTATCATTTTCTTCATTAACTCATAAAATACGAAACGTAAAATTTGCTGATCATCTTTCTTCTTCATCGATTGTTTCATGTAACGACACCCACGCGCAAGGTGTGGAAAAACTATTTTTAAAAAACTTGGTGTTGAAATTCGCGAGAAATGCTTTTTGTGAAGTTCTGAAGAGAAGCCTGGAAACTGTCAAAATATCGATTATAAAAACTAACTAAACCAGGTGTTGAGGCCTTCAATGACACCAGAAACGATTCCGAAGATACCCGAACGTATCCGAAGTGATTCCGAAGATAGCTAATGATACTCGAAGATATTATTCAACCGTACCTTAAGTGGTTTCAAACGTGACCGACGATCCAATCCATCTCGAAGTGGTTTTGAGAGTATTTAAGAATTCCTCGAATGATATCGAAGGTAGCCGATTATAACAAAGATGAGTGAGTCCCGTTGCCTGTTGCTTGATTAACACAGGATGTTCCAAATAATTTTAAAACAACGTTCAAAGTCAAAATGAATATTCCAAATCAATCCCTTCGAAATAACTTTGAGTGCCTTTAGGTATCTTCGGATACGATCGGGTACCTTCGGAATTCCTGCAGATATGATTGGGAGTTTGCGCGCGTGGTGTAATTAGTTTTCTTATCGATATTTTGACGGTTTTCGGACTTCCCTTCAGAACTTCACAAAAATTAGTTCTTGCAAATTTCAGCGCCATTTATTAACAATCGCAAGAATGTTTCAGATAAAACTATGGCATTTTGATACGTAGTATGCCTATATGCAATAAAAAAGGGGGTTTCATTTCATCATTTAAGATTTAAAAGTAGCCGCTCGTACCACCCCCTAGGGATGGGGGTGGAGGGTTGTGTTTGATGTCCCTGATAGATTTTTGAAAATGATTTTAAAGTATTTCCCAGTGTGTATTTATTGATCCAACTTCCAAAATGTGCATTTGCATAATTATCTTAAGCCTACTAATAATAATTATACACACCGTATCTAAGTAAAATTCCACTATCACTAGCATTTTGAAAATATTACTCTGTTTGGAGCCGTTTTGGTATGCAATTTTGAAAATCTTGGTTTACAGAAAATATCTTTAAAATGACTAAAGAGTGTTTGTTTTTAACGTCTTGCCATTTTATTAAGGCTCTTATATCTTGGACACGATGTATATTTGTATTAATTAATGACCTTGACTAGTTATGTATCATAACAGATATTGCAGAAAGCGCTCGCATATAATTGCAAGAATTTGAAACAACTCGTTTTACTCCGCTTTTATATTTCTGAAATGTCGTTTTTTAATTGCCAAGCCGATGCAGCAAGAAGCCGAAAAGGTTATCGATCAAGAGAAGGCGCAACTACCCTCACAACAGCAACAAGACCTCCCCACACCTAACGGCACTTGCCCAGAGCCGAGAAACGAAATCATCGACGCTAAACCGCCCCCAACACCAAACATTATCCAAAATCCGGAAATCCAGCAACCGCCGATTTCGCAACATTCGGATCAGCAACAGAATTCTCCGATATCAGTGCCGATACCCCCTCAGCACGTTCCACCTCCAAATCAAACGCTGCATCATCATCAGCAGACTAACATTCCGTCACACATGCCTCCTAATCATACTGCTCATATGCCTCCTAATCATCCGATGCCACCGCATCCCGGATCTCCAGCACATCCAGGATCTCCGGCACATCCGGGTTCGCCGGCACATCCGAGCTCGCCGGCGCACCCAGGTCCTCCTCCTCACCCCAACGCACCGGGACAGCCGATGATGCCTCCGTCTCAAGTCCCTTATCAGCAGTATCCACCTGGTAGTCCTCAATCGGTTCCATTACCGCCGAGGCCACCTCACCCCGCCTACGGTTATCCCCAGCAGCAAGGATATCATCAACCGTACCCTCAGTATCCACCGCATCCATATTATCATCAGCCCTACGGCCAGTATCCGCCCCATTTAGGGAGACCACACCCGTACTCCCACGGTGGACCACCAGATGGACAGCATTTACCGTCGGGACCGGAGGATCATGGCCCACCTCGCATGTATAGCGCTATGACAGATTCTGACAGAGCCCCTAGCGAAGTTGATGGTCAAATGAATCAGCAAATGGATTCTCAAGGAGATGATAAAGGTTTGATTTATTTGTGATTTTTTTTATATCGTTTTAAATTTTATTTTTAATTTACAGATTGTAAAGGAGAGAATTCTCACGATGAAGTACGAGATCGTAAAGATACTGATTAAATGTCAAATTAAGAAAAAATAAATAATTTAATATAACATTTTAGTGGCTAAGGTTAACATTTCTTTTTATTCCGAATAAAGGATTTGACTATTTTTGTTTTTATTTTTCTTTATAATTATTATAATAATAAAGTTTTGTTTGTTGCCGAGTGACGTCTATTGACGTATTGTATCATCTTTACTGAAGGAGTTCCAACCTTTGCCATCGCATTGACATGAAACCTACGGCTTTACTTCCTATCCGAGAAAAAAATTCTGATTTTTATCCATAATTAAAAATTACTGTCTCGACCTGGATACCAACCAATGCCTACGGGATCAAAACCCTTAAGTCACCGACGCGTCAATTAAGATACTTATGTCAACCACAATAGCGTAGTACCTGTTTGGAAAAAATAAAAACCTACAACAATTCCGTTAGGTAGAGTATTACCCCAAAAATTATTTACACATTACCTATATGTTGTTTTTATTTTATGTTTATTGGAATTTTTTTTAATTTTATAGTTTTCACTATTTGGGTGACATCGATTTCCGCTCCGGGCACTGTTCAACGAATATGTACGATACAAGGAATCAATTGTTAAAATGTTCGTCACAGAAATGTGAGGGGAATCGTTTAATCTCGATTATGATCTCGATAAAGAAATGCAACTGCTAGTGCAGTAACTTTTGTAATACATTATTTGATTCACTGGTCGCATTTAGTAGAAGTAACAGTTGAGTAACTTGCTACACGTCTATTTACCACAATATAGTATATATCTTATCCAGTAGTTTCACTCTTCGAAATTGCACTTCCTGTCGGTACCTTTGATCTTTCGTAGTTCAATTCCCGCTTCGAACTGGGCAAGTGGGAATCGGGACATGTTTGAAGGGTTGGATTGATACAATATTATTGCAATTGCAAAAGGAACACGTAAAATTAAACATTAATGAACAAATATTGGTATAACAGAATTGTATTACATTACATATTACATTGTCAATATGCGTAAAATTTACTGTGAAAAATACAAAATTATTATTGAATTAATAGAGCAATACAGGGTAATACGTATAATATACAATTAGTAATCGATATTGTTTACGTTATTATTTATTAATTTCTGGAAAATTAAAAGACCACGAGCATCCTTTTTGAAAATTCATATTTAGAATAAAATTATATTCAGTTGCATAGAATACGCACAACGCCTCCAATTCGCGAAATGTGTCGCACGAGTTTTTTTACAATATTTTTTGTAGGAATAACACAGGTATATCTACTGTGAAATAAGTATTTATTACGATTTAATCATTAATTTTCTATCTATTAGCAGCTATTAGTATGTATTTTGCTTGCTGATTTTCAATTTTATCATGGTATTTTTGTTTAAGATTAGATTAAAAAATTAGTATTTTTCATACTTAATTTTTTCGTACTTATATCGTCAGCACGAACGCCGTATCTGGGGAGGGGTTTCGGGGGTTCACCTCGCCACCCTTAATATAAATTGGGATTTGGGATGTTTGGAAGAAATGAAGCAAAAACTGTAGTAAACGTGAAAAGTAAATATAGGTAAATATCTGTACTGTTCTGCTTTGTAATTTGTTATATCAGTTTTATAAAACAGGCTGTTTTACACGTCTCGATTTATTGGGCAATTAATTGAACAATTTCATTATCAAGAAATTGGTAAAACTATGTTGTTTTACAAGAATACAATAAATTGCACAATTTTTAAGCAATAATTGAACTTGAGAATTAGGAAATTTTCATACTTATAAAAATAGATTGGCTATTTTGCATTTTCGCTTGTCCGCTATGCTAGTCCATAGAAACCTGTTGGCTGTTGGCGGATTAAACGGTTGTTCAATATATACATAGGCAGGTTTAGTTGTGGTAGATAGGTGCTGTTAAAACACGACTTTAGTTTAAAAATAATAACTTGATACTTTTCTTTTACTGCGTTGGTATTAAAACACCAAGTTAGGGAAAAATTGTCGGAAAATCGTGGCAAAAATAGAATATGTTCTATTCAATTCAATTTATTGTACGATTTTTTGACAATAAATTGCTCAAGTAATCTTACATTATTTTCTGTTTTACACGTTACAATAAAATCGAAGGATATATACTTTTAGTGGGATCTCTATATTGACACATACATATGAATATGTACATTACAATATCTATTTTAGCTACTATTAATCGAAATATCTACAATCATTTTTAATAATTAAACATTTCTTTTTTCTGTTAGTTTCTATAAAAAAATAGTTAGTTAGGCAAAATTTGAATTTTACGTAATAGTAGATAAATCAGTAACCTTTTATTTGAACAAAGCTTTTATCGCGTGACCATAGAATAACCCCGCGTGACGTACAGCTTTGGTGCAGCATCGGCATCGGTGTAACAGGGGAATTACCCCTTTTTTTGTAGTTGGGCGAGGTTCCGAGCCGAGGCTGGCAGAGACAACGAGACAACGCGGAGGCTGAGGTTTTAAGTTAGTGGTGTACAGAGGTATTGTAGATTATTCTATCAATTAGGTCAGCTCTCTACCCATAGAGATCCCGTTCCATAGATAAGAGATTTCTCCAAATGCTGTTTGTGGATCACTGCTGCTGATTAGTTGACGTTTTGATTTAGCAGATTTTTGTTAAAATTACTACGGTAAGTTGTAAAAATATTAATTTATTTTATATAATTAATTATAATATTAACAGGAGCAGCAATGGTGCTAATTCAAAGAAAAGAATATAACATTTTACTGTTGGGTCAAACAGGATGTGGAAAATCAACATTCATCAATAGTTTCCTCAACTATCTTTCATTTGAAAGCATTGATGATGTGCTGAGGTCTAGAGTAAAATATTGTATTCCAACATATTTTACCTGGAGTGATCCATGCAGCGCTGATGATAAACAATATATTGTTACTTTAGGAATGCATGGGGATGAAACTGAGCACCAAGTATTTGGTGAGTCTGGGACACAAGATGTGAGATGTTACTTGTTTAATGTTGGGGATATTGGAATTCACCTCATCGATACTCCTGGATTTGGCGATACTCAAGGAAGGAAAAAAGATGACGAAATTTGTGACAATTTATTGCAGTTTTTAATTGTTCACGAAGAATTGCGTGACTTACATGCGGTTTTGTTTATATTTAAACCGCAAGACACGAGAATGACGGTATTCTTCGAATATTGTATGAAGCATATTTTTACCAAACTACATAAAAATGCAGCTAAGAACATTGCTTTTCTTTTTACGCATACCAAAGCAACAGATTATAGACCTGGACCTACTTCAGTATTAATTCAAAACAGAATTGCTCAATCAACAGATGGAAACATATTATTTGAAAGAAGAAATAAATTTTGTGTAGATAATGACTGCATTATGTATTTGTATGCATACTTTTACAATAACAATGAATTGACATTTGATGATGCTACTAAGAATTTATATACTTTATCTTGGAAAAAATCTGCGAAGGAATGCTTAAGGTGAGTAAAATAATAATATAAAAACATTGTCTAAAGAAAAACAACTAGCGTTCGTTATGTACATCTGTAATACGTATAACTAGAGAGCGGCAGAAAATAAGAAATAAATTCTATAAAACCATAAATATTAATTTTTTTTTGGAAATTCCAAATTTGTGTGATGATATCCAACATTATCGAAAATACAAATTTATACTGTTTTTGGAATTTCCCAAAAAATTAATATCCTATCTCTAAATCAATTCACCCTTTTCTTATAATGTAGTTGTATTTTAGTATTTAATATTACTTTTCTTAAAAATGTTTTTTTCTGTTTCACACATACATACAATGGCCACTTTGTGAATTGTTTTGCCAAAAAGCAGTGTCGCAAAGTTCCACTTTGTGTAATCAAATGGGGTGACTTTTTATGTGAGGTTGGAAGTGATTGGTAATGCAGCAGATTGTATTTTGACGTACAAAACACATTTTTGTAGATTGAGAAACGACAAACGATAATCACAAATTACAAGGAGAAGAGGAATTTAATATTATTATAAAGCATAAGTAGTAGGAGTATTAATGAAAATAAACCCAAATTTATTTTTAAAATTGATATTTGAATTTTGCGATGGCGCATAAATGCATGACAAGGGCTGAGACTCTGTTGTTGATAACAGATTAAGGGCTGGTGTTTCAATCTCCTAATAAGAGTATCTAATAACAATTCAGCTAATAAGTAGTAGTATGTAGCTAATAACTTTTATTAGGAACTTTATTAGGAGATTGAAATACCGGCTATTTCGATTTTGAGATAACAAGAAAAAACTGGAGAACTTCATAGTTTTTGATGCTGAAATGCAGAGGACAATGCTGTAGCAAGACAAAATAATAACATGCATGATGTGGACCCCATGAATACTATGACAAGAAATAGTATAAGTAACAAATTATGTTTCCAATAGTTTTTTTTTTTTTATTTCGAACACAATGCTGAACTTAGTTTCACTTTACATTGCGCTAATTCTTCACAATTCCTGGCATACTATTTAATAAATTAGCTAAATATTTCCATTTTTTTCTCCGGATATATTTGTGTGAAGGTGTTGGAAAAGTTGGGCGATCAGATTATTATTAAATTTTAAATATTCAAGTAATTTTTTTTTTTCCAGTTTGGTTATCAAACAACTGGATGTTTTTACGTATAATGTGCATCTGACAACGTTAAGAGATCTTCTGAGGCCATTTAGAGTCGCAACATAATAAATAGTTTTATTATTGCCAGTTATTTGCAAAAATTTACATAAAAAGTTTCTATTTACCATACGGATTGTAAGAATTTCAAACACATCTGGGCGCCATATGTTGGAAGGTTTGGAAACACGGCTAAAGCCTTCTACTGTCGGCGTTATCAAGTATACCGTTCGTGTAACTACGAAGTCTATTGCGAGTGCCTTTAAGAGTCAATCGCATCTTCGCTAACGGACCCTTCACAAACGCAGATATACGTTTGGACGCGAACGATGTTGAGAGTAGCACCCCTGCTGTCACCCTCAAGTATGCAAACATTGCTATTCTCTTTCATTGTTTGTGGTATAGACTGTGTCCAATATATTATAATTTCGAGCGCACCCCAAGGGGTGCGTTCGGATTTCTACGCCGAGCTACCCAGTGCAGTCATTTGACATAAATAGGCACAATTTGACCCATATATACAGGAACATATGCATCGAAATGTCGGGCAGAAAATGAAATAGAAATATTCCTCTCTGTCTAGCAATGTACCTGGTATCCGTATGCGCATGCGTAAAAAGCTGCAATACGATTGGTTGTGGTTTCGATCTCTCACTGACCTGCGGATAGGCTACCATTATGCTGCCGATGACATATTTTGGTTTGAGGTTAGATCTCCATGCCGCTTATTGTTATTTTATTGTGCCAGAAAATAAAATTTGTGTTTAGTTATTTTTCATTTGAACAGAATTTTATTTTTTTACTTAGTTTAGTGTAACTAAGTAATTACACTAAACTAAGTAAAAAAAAAAAGTAGCGATGGGTCGGATATGCTTTCTGTACAAGAGCAGAACTGTCACTATTTAGGTAATGTTGATAAATATAAAACTTATATCGGTAAGATATACATGTATCTACCATCAATTATAGTTTCCCTAAGGCTGTCGAACGGCGCGATATTTGGAAAGGATCATGTGATTTGCAGGATTATGACAATGTATCTGCGTTGTATATTTGTGAGAAACATTTTAAACGACTTTTTTTCTACTTAAGTTGTATATATCATTATATATCTACAAAGTTTCGATAAAAACGGGGATAACATGAATTACCTCACGTTTCATCGCATCCATTTATTGATATGCTTCTGTTTTAGTTTTGTACATTCACTGTAATTCTAAAGACAAAGTTTATGCAAATTACCTACTACCAATGCTATACTAATGTTTCGTACTCACGTTTCACATTTTTTAAATATTGCGCTATTGCAATTTCTTGCTACTTAACGCACGCGCATTAAACAAGCTGGTACACTGCTAGACAGAGACAACTATATACAGCGCAGCCGCTTTTTGTCCACATTTTTATACTATATGTAAAATACGTAATGCTCAATATATGTTCCTGTATATATGATCTGACCAATTACAAGTTGTCGTACCTATACGTAACTTTGACAACGGACAATTCAGTGCCACTGCAATTCAGCTAAAAACCGGAATGCGTATTAATTATTTTTTTTTTTTTTTGTAACAATTGCGGTAGATTTCAATTTGGTTCAACGGGATTATTTCTGAGGATAATTATTGTTTTTACCTTCTAGATTTATAGAATACATTAAGACATTAGAACCCCATTCAGTAAAGGATACCATAGCTCTAAACAAAATTAGCTCTCACCATTGTAAACTACAAGCTATTTTGCCAATAATATTAGAACATATTAATATAGAAACCGATAGATGTCGGGGAATTGAAAACGAAATGAACGACTGTGGATCTAATATGGAAAGGCTTAAACCTGCATTGTACAAGTATATTGAGGTACATAACAGGAAACCTAGTGTTGTTTGCCGTAATCGTAGGTGTTCTAAAAGACAGGCAAGTTATTATTTTTTGTAATTAAAAATTGAAGTGGCTAGTAATACGAATTATTCTAAAATGCCTATATTTTACTACAAACGTGTTATGTACAGAATGGAAGTGATTTATTCTAACAGCTGATCGGCAATGTTTAGCAGAGCATACTGCAGCTAAAGAACAAATAGTATGTAAACTTGAATGATAACTTAGTATTCAAATCAATATCTTCCATCCTGTATATGCACAGATAACCATTGTAGTATTCTCATTGAATTCAAATGAGGGGTTTGCACCTAATTGCCCTATTTGGATTTAAAATAAATGACTGAGAGGTTGGATGAAAAGTGTTCAATATATAATTGCAGAACGAAAAGAGTACTGTAACGTGTTGCGATAACTGTACAGCATGGACGTTGAAGTTGTGTACGCAAATTGCAATGTGGAGCTCTACATGCAAAAAGTGTGGATGTAACGAATTAGATCATGTATTTACCGAGGTAGAACTCAGAGCAGAGAGGAATATAAATGTCGAAAACGACATTGAACAACGCCAAATAACGTTTAATAGATTGAAATTGTTCCGAAGCGAACAGATTATAAAACAGAAAAAATACGAAGCGGAGAAAAACTATATCGAAAATTGTATGGAAAGATTATCACAATTTTTAACTGAGATTTGTCTATTATCGGACAGACAAAGGCAAAGGTAGGTCGGTGGTTCCATTTCGGAAATTCCCCTTGCATATTATAGTGAAGCGGTTATCAAATGTATTAATTATAAAGATTAATTTTTAATTCCAGTGATGGTGAATCACTTGGTGATCTGGATTCACAAATGGGAGAAATGGTAAACACGCTCTCCAATTTAGATATGACTGGCAAGGAAATACGTGAAGCTCTGCGTGAACAAAAAATACCGCAGAAAAGCGAAAGAGCATATTATATAGAGCCAGTTCTTGATAGTTGGAAAAATGTTTGTGAAATAGAGGATTGTTAGATTGATATAAATTTTATATCAATTTTACATTTATTTAGATTTTGTTTAGTTTACAGACGTTTGGAAACAATTTATGCAATAATGATATAAATGAATTTATGTTTGAAGTTGTAAAAAAAAATATATTTCTTTACAAATAAAAGGTTATCGTCTCTTTCGTATTTGGTTTGTCCCTACCAAATTCGATCACAACGGGCTTTCCATCCAATAGAACTCCATTCGTTGAATGCAAGGCTTCCACGGCTGTGTTTACATCTAGAATAAGGAACTTGGAGAAATAGAGATGCTGCTAATTTTTTTTTTGTTCTACCTGGAAATGTGACGAACGCCAGTCCTCTCATTTTCCCACTCATAATTCGAAACGATAATGAATTATTAGTCGTAAACTTCGAGAAAAGTTCATTCAAATCTGACTCGTTAACGTGTTTAGGTAAATTTTTTAAGTAAAGGACCTGCAAGGAAAAAATTGAAATACATAGATACCGAGTGATATTTTCATAGCATACCCTTGATGGCAAACCAATATCAAAGTTTTTAAATTTTGGTATTGCTTTTATCTCTTCCATTGACAGTCTATTCTCCATTTGAATATTGACCTTCTTTGGTACTTTATTTTGACTTAGTTCTATAATTCTTCCATTTTTTATTGTGTAAACATGTTGTGGCTTACAAGTATACACTTTTACACTATCTTTTGATGTAATATTATTTCTAACTTGCACATCCCATTTAGATTCATTTACAAAAGAATTTGAATGTGTTCGCCTGTCTTTTAATTTTACATCGTTAGTAATATGATTAGTATCCAATGAATCCATAAAACTTATTTTATTAGCTCTTCTACGAATTCCTTTTTGGATTTTTGAGGGTGTCAATTCTTTTTCAGATAAACGTGAAATCAATTTTTCCTCTATAAGTTTTAGATTATCCATGGGGTGAGGGAGTTTTTCATCATTTGTTGATTTATTCTGCATAGCAAATTTAAGAAGTTTTGTTTCTGTGCTGTCTGGTTTGAGTACAAAAGCTTCATTTTTATGTGATATTTCATTTTTGTTAACACTAAAAATGATTTACATCATGTAAGAAAGGTGGTTTGTTTTTATATATAGACACTATTGTTAACTTGGAAAGTATAAGAGATCAGTTAGTTAAATATGAAGAAAAATGCAACCCATTAAAAATATTGACAAAATTCCAAATGGTTATAAATACAGACCAAAAAACATGTATTCCATTTTTCTATTTAGGGCCTTCAATTTTTACAATATGAAAAACACTTTGCATACTTTTTTGTTACATAAGTATTTGGCAATAACTTACTGCCTCAGGATGTATGACAAGATGTTTAGCTTTATTTTTTATACAGCCCTATAATTTTTTTATTTTCTGTGATAAATTTTTCTACATTAAATGTAATTGCAACAAATTTTATAATTTTATTTTTGCTTAAGTTTTTTATGTAATAACTAATATATTAGGCATTGGAAAATCAATTGTTTTCTTAAACTTGCTCTTGTCAAAAGTCACAGTTTCTAATAAATATTATATATACCTTTTATTCTGCGAATTTTCCTTAAATGTTTTGATAGATTCTAAAATTTTTTCAATTCTAGTTCGTAATATATGCGGTTCCATATTTTTGTATTTCTGAATCCTGCCATCTCTATGATCTAATATAAGTTTCACATCATCATTTGATAAATTACATGCTCTCAAATCTTCTATTTCTTCCAATTGCTCAAGTGCTATTTTGAATTGCTCTACAGATAGAACACCAGAACAACAACTAGTCACTGATATATGTTCAGCAAGTTTTTGGAAGTTCGATTCTTTTTGTAAATATCTGTAAAATTCGAAGAAATAATTAGTGTTACAATCAAAGTTGGAAAACATTACGTACTCTTGTAAATTAATAGTAGAATTTTGCTGTTTTTCTGCTAGATTCTTTATTAATATATCTCCTTCTGATACTATTTTCTTTGCAGGAGGTTCGTATTCTTTATAAGCTATATGTTTGCTGTTATTTTTTACAAAAGGCATATTTATAGTTTAATTATTTTATATAACTTGATTACAATGAAATTGGTTAGTTTTAAGATGGTTTTGTTGTGGTTTTGTGTACTGTCACAAGCATACCAACGTTGCCATACCTTTCATACGCTGTGTGAATGAGTTCTTCAAATAACCCTAAGATGGCCTATGAGAACTTTTGAAATTTTGAAATTAGCAGAAAATATTAGTTTATTTATGTCAATACCACTTTCAAATATTTCTCTAAACTCTTTAAAACAGCTCCAGAATCAGAATCTTCATCAGATTGTAGATCGCTTCATAGTTTAAAATGGAAAGTAGGGGCAGATGGCAAAACATGCAATATTCTAAAATTTAAAACTACCGATCAATATTTATTTTTATTCCTTAAATTAGATTTGATTAACAGAAGATAAAATTGAAAGAAGGATTATTATTATTTTCAATGACCGCGTTCAGCGGACTTATCGATTACCGCAATAATCTGTCAACTGTCAAATCTGCTGATGGTTCGCTGAATGCGTAAATCTGTAAATTTTGACATTGACAGTTAATTTAACTGACAGAGGACGTAGCGCAAATTTATAATAAATTTGAAAATGGATCTTAACAAATCTCTGTATGAATCAGCATATAAGGGTGATTATGATTTGGTGAAAACTAAAGTCGATTCCAATCCAGAATTGGTACATAAACAAGACGAGGTGAGTTATTTCAGTTAAATGTTTTAACATACTTTACAATCACAAACTTTTAGAATTGTAGGATATTATTGCATTGGGCTGCATTAAGTGGAAATGTAAAACTGGTGCAATACTTAATTGACAAGAAATCTGTCGTGGATTCAGTTGATGACACTGAATCAACCCCATTAATTTTGGCTGCATCATCTGGTCGCACAGAAGTTGTTAAGCTACTAATTTCTAATGGAGCTAATGTGAATCACACTACTAACTTAGGCCATTCATCTCTGCAATATTCCTCTTCAAAAGGATGGAATGAGGTATATTTTACTATAGGTAATAGTATTTTGCCTTTATGCATAAATATTTTCAGATTGTGGAAGTGCTTCTTGAGAATAATGCAGACATAAATATTGCGGATGTTCGTGGAGCTACGCCTCTTCATAGGGCTGCTTCGAAAGGAAACTATGAAATCGTAAAAACACTCTTGAAATATAAGGATAAATTGAAAATTGATTTTCGGGATTCTTATGGTAATACACCTTTACACTTGGCTTGCGAAGAGGATCGCCAAGAAGAAGCGAAATTATTAATAGAACATGGGGCTAGTTTAGAAGTGCATAATCTGGATAAAAAGACTCCATTAGATTTGTGTTCACATTCGTTACTCAAAATTGTGAAATCTTTAACGAAGCACTTGCCTGAACATTAATTATTACTTATGTATTTTCCATGCATGTAATTATAAATTACTTGTCATTAATCATTTTAATAAATGTTTAAATGATTTTATGTTTATTATTTTGCAAAGGTTGCGGTGTATTAAATGTTAATATATATTTCGAATTTCGCGCTGTAGGGCTTAGTGAAATGTGATGATACCACCTTATTAGGTTCTCGGGATTTTTATATTGAAATAGTAAGTACAGTGAGTAATAATGGCTGTCTGTTTTCTTAATTTTCTGTTCCTTTATTATGGTTTTGTGCGTTTTTGATACTAATCTTTTCTAAAAACTTCGTTAAAATTATGTTTACAAACATAGAGCGTCACCAATATCGTCAGTTCATCAGTCCTGCCAACCTATAATTTTTGGTTTTCCAGCATTAATTTAAAATTTTTATACTATGCAATAATCTATTTTGTGCTGTGTAAAAATACAAATACAATATTAAAAGGAAAAGTGTTCGGCATGATAATAACGAAACATGTTTTATGGTTATATTAGCTGGGTACTTGCTTTACATCACAAACCATAACAAGGCCATAACTTAATGTTAGTGCTTCTCTTGCGCATAGATTAGTCTTGCGTATGAAAGATAAACGGTCCAATTAGAATGCTTGGTTTAAAATTGTAAAGTTTTACGGATAGGTATTGCAACTCTGGCGCGATTTTTCAAGATTCTACAAAATAAAAATATTTTCAATTCACTGTAACATTACAGTGGTGTAAATAAGTAGAAATAAAACGACGATCTACGTATTTCGCTTTTATTATTAATAGTATTACTGTACAATAGAATTTTGTGTTTTCTTTTAACTATTAATTAACACTTCATTTGGTTTTTTTTTTAAAGAAACATGCAGTACGCCTTTTCTCTGATCATAACAACTTATGTATGCGTAGAAAAACCGTCACACAGGATAATATGTATATATAATCTTCAAAAACGTACAAAAAATATTTATAATATACAAATAAGTTATTGAGAATCGTTGAGAATAACAATAAAGAAAAAACGATTTGAAGCTAATATGACAGTTATGTAACAAGTATCTATTTTTCCAATAAATATAACAACGTTGTTTGCATTCCTGTGACAATGAAGTCCAAAAGAAGGTATTGCCTATCGTATTTATATTAGTTATTTTTTTCCTAAATTTGTCACAAGATTGCAATCACAATATTACTCGACATCAGATAGGCCTAAGTAGGTATCATTAACATACAAGGCTTATTGTTTGGGAACGGGCATCAAAGTTACATTTTTTTTTTGTTATTTTTTTAATGTTAATTTTTATTTTATTTAAAATTTGAATTTTAAGTCCACAGTAAAAAGTTCGCATTGCAAAAGGTGAAAAAGTAATGGTATTACGATGAAGAGGATCCATAGATAGTGATTGTTTCTTAAGGTATCTTTTAAACTAGTAAATCGCATATTCAAATGATTAGGAGGAGGTCTTAGGAAAGGCGTTTGGCGATCGGTCCGGAGATTGGGCGTCGTCCTGAAAAGAACCTTTTAATTAGAACGTCGAACGTCCGCGAATTACCAGCTCGCTGAAATTACCTGGGATATTACACTGGATCTATTACTAGAAACACCGAGATCGCTGGTAAAAGGGGTCTGGAGACATTCGACTCCGTTTGCTTCTACGGCGTGTTCAATGCTTGTGCTTAAATCTACAGAAGAATCACTGAAATCATTACAAGCGGTAAGGCTAAGCGTGCTCTAATAACTAAATTTAAATTTTCCCGCAATTAGTTTTAGTAACTCCATATAAAACCGCAGCTAACTTCAAACTTGAAAGTTAGCGCTACTAAAAATATTTGCGGGAAATTTAAATTTGGTTATTAGGGATTACAAATTATATGGTTTTCTTTAAGTATTTTCTGTATTCGGTCGGAATCTAAGAAGACAATATTAAAAATTAATACAAGGAACCTGATGAACTGGACATACTTAGGTGAGTGCACCTTAATGTCAAAAAATCAGAAATTTTGTTATTTTTTGTCTGTGTTATATAAAATGTATATATAAAACAAATCATTTTCTAAAAGAAAAAGTAGCTTGTTGCAAGAAATCACTATCGTATGAGTACTTATGTGAACGTGTGGAGAATATAGTGTTTTGATCTCGACCAAATTACAATTGACACCAATATACAAACAAAAAAAATATATTTCGGGATTAAATGAATAATGTGTAGTTGATGTATATTACATTCTCGTTTATAGTATACACGTTTATAGTATACATGTTGTGAGAGGTAATTTATATAAAGCAGTTCCAAGTGATTCAGGTAAAAAAGTCAAGTCAGATTTGTTTGTTTTCACGATTCTTAATGTTTTAAACATTACCATTGTTCACGGTGCCAGACTCTGACAGTTTCTTACTAGTCATTTCGTTTAAGCAGTGAAATAATCATGGTCGTCTAATTCATGATTCTTTACATAACTGAAATGGTCCAACAGAAATGACTAGTTTGGGATTACTTTGATTGCACAGCGAACAAGCCTATAGCCACAGTATACTGTGCTATAGCGGACATTTGATGTAATTAAAAATAAACACGGTTCATTAGCTAACGGGGTGATTCGGCTGACGTCATAGTAAGGGTCGATTAGCGTCATTTCAGCGAAATATTTCGCTTACGTAACGTGGAGCGCCATTAAACCGACGAGGACGGGCTAGATAAATAAGAAACGTATATTGAGGGAGGATGAGAACATCGGAAAACGGGGTGCTTTTCACATGAGTTTGATATTTGATTCGCATCCATTCGAACTGGGGTACAATCGAAATTATTTATATTCCGTTTGCTTTGTCGAAGTTTACGTACCTTTGCCTACTTAATTATCAATTAGTCTGCACTAATAAGTTCTACTGGATGTTTGTCGTCACTATTCATTTGGTAGTATGAATATTACAGGGAATAATATGCTTTCAATGGAATCTTATACGGTATTACCGAATTTTCAAGGAATTTATATTGGTAACTAATATAAACTACTATTAAAATAGCTAATAGTTTACGTATTCTAAGAGGTTATATGGAGGTTATGTTGGTACATTATATTAGGTTCGTTTCCGCAACAGTTCATTTACAAACTGTCAGCAGCGTGCCCAGATCAAAATTACTGTTCAAATCGCACCTCTAATGCGGTGGCGTACCTATTTTTGAAAACTACACGAAATATATCATTTACGGATGAAAAACATAACTTTTCAATCAATATGATCGATATGAAATTGAAACTTTATATAGATTAAGAGTTAAAGTCAGCTATAGAGCTTCATTTGTTGTGCAAATAAATGTTGCTACTTGGTTGTGCCGAAACACTCATCAGCCTTGCCAACCATACGGAAATTTCCGTACTTTTACGGATTTTCAGGGGGTTTTGCGGATGCGTAGCGAAAGATCATTCCCTATGGATTTTTCCAACAATTTCGACTATTCATGTTTATTATAAATTTGTTTTAAAAAAATCATTGCTTTCCCGAATAATTTTGAATATTTTAATAAATAATATAAGTAAATAGAATTTGCCGTACACGCGTTGTGGGTTTTTACTGGTTGAAATTCTTATCTCACAGTACAGATGATACATCATCGGTATTTCAATATAACATCCTTGATAACAGTGAAATAACAGGCAATGACGCCAATGTAAATTTTTATTTTGATTAGTAAAATACAAAAACAAACTCGTAAAAACGGCATTTTTTTATCGTTATACGGAATTCTTCTTTGAAATTCGGAAATTTGACTCGTCAAATACGGAATTACGTTAGTTTGGAGCTTTTTTGCTCTAATGACTAGGAAATTTCATTTACGCATACTCCTAACAGTTTCAAATCGCTGCAGAAATAGGCCTATTCTGCCGTCCTAAGCTAAAAAATCGTATCTATAGTGTAATAATGAAGTAGTTCCAAAAAATGAATTAAGGTTAGACGACCAGGAGAAAAATATATAACTCTTCTTTACATCTTTTCAAGGTATGGTAAATGAGTTGAAACGAGACAACAAAAAAATTAGGACTGAACTTCATCATAGAACTAGTCAAAAGATAAAACACGTGGACAACTCCACATCTCGAACATAACTCAGTTGTGTTACATTTTTTTTTCTCCTGCTCGTCTAACTACTATCCGTTCTTTTAGAAGTCCTTCATTAATTCCCAACGACCGCCATACTTCGCGGTTTCGTAGTGTAATACATACAATGTAGCTAGGCCCTTTCAGCTTTGGACAGCAGTATTGCTTTCACAATTTCCAAAGTTATCAGTTGTGTTTAGCCATGAATATTTCTGAAACATATTTCTTCACAAAACTACCTCCTTAATAATTTGCATTTACAGTTACACCTGAAGAAGGCTTGATTTATGATTAGTCGAAACCGGTAGTGTAAAATGAATAATTTGTAGTAAATAAAAATTATATAAATTGGCAAGTACTTTTATCAATTTTCCATTAATTATTATCCACCTAATTATGGACAGATTATCATATTATATATATCTAAGGCTTTGAAAGCGTGCATTGAGGGTCACTAGTAATTTTTGTCCATGTTTGAAATTAGTCCAGAACTGTTTCCTTTTATAAACACAGTTTTAAAGATGTATTGGGAATTCGAACAGCTAACGTATCGTAGTTAAAATAATATGCACACAGAGGTATGCTGAAGATCAAATCCATTTTCTATTTCATACTTTACCGTCTTGTACACGTATTAATTTCACGTAACCAAGGGATTATTATACATATTTTTGTTGCATATTCAAGGAGGACAAAGAATGATCATTTACTGTTTAATGATCAGGGCATTAAACAGTAAGTAAATGGTCAATACAAATTCGCTTCAGGTTCGTTAGTAATTGAATAGGAATGGTGAGTTACTAATTTTGAGAATTCAGAACAATTAGCTAGCGTTATTTGTGCTGCCTATCTTTATGAGGTCACGTGGCTTTGAGATAAAATGAAGCCGCGGTATTTTAATGAGCGATTACCTGATAATACTTCTTCGATCCAAGATAGTCACGTCCAACTTGATCCTCTCAATATTGTCATTCGGCGCCTTCTCTTCATAAACAGCATCTTCCTCGAGTAAGGGTAACTCGTCTTCATGCACCGGCTCGTTCACTTCCGGCCGTTGGCCCTCCTTATTCCTCGCCCTGGCGTTGAACTCGTGGCACTCGCACTTACAGTCTTCCGGATTCACGTAACTATAAACCACGTTGTCTTGGAGCACCGAATCCGGTACTTCTATAGTTCCTCGAGACGGAATCGTCTGTATCCGCTTCGGCGGCTTCCTCCGCTCTGGGATCTCTTCAAAGTTGATCCACTCCTTCTGAAGACCCTTCGGCGGAAGAGGAGGCGGCGTCGTATCGGTCTCTTGCGGTAAGGAAGAACGCCTCGCGATTTTCTTCTCGGCAAATTCCAACCAGTTGGTGTTGCCGGTAGTTCTCCTGGGCGATTTTATGGAATCCTCACGTGGTAAGGAGATTTTTAATTTCTCTATTGCTTTGGCCATTTGTTCGGCGTTGATTGTCCCGATTACTTCTTCGCAATACTCTTCCAGACAGCTGGGATTGATGGGAGTGGTAGATCGCGGCCTTTCGATCGGGTAGACCTTCATTTCCATAGTGGTTCTTTGTTTGATTGGTACTATTGGGACCGCTACCGACCGTTCTAGAGGAAGCGTTGTGGGCACATACGGTAATTCGTCCTCGAAGGAATCCTGTTGGAAAACCAAGCCTTTCCTTTCCATTTCCACAGGTTCCTGATGGGCGGTTGGTTCTAGTTTCAATTCCATTTTCTTTTTCTCCTTCAGGAAATCTATTTCCGATCCTCTTTCCGACTCGGACGAGTAATGCTCATCGTCATTTGCGGCACTTACTACCGAATTTCTATTGCTTTCTTTTGGACTCTCTCTCTTTTCAATTTTTGGCGTAAATTTTTCTTGCACCGTAATTGTATGCGAACTAACTAACTGGATATCTTCGCTAGGTTTGACAGCATCGCCGTTTACCGTTGGCACTGATGGAGGTTCTCCAACAGTTTCCATCTTAACACTATCATTAACGATTACTATTTTATCCGCTACTACGGTTTCAATTTTCACAGTTTCTACTGTAACAGGATTTGGTTCAATCACCTTCTCCTTAGGTAATTTAGTCGTAAATAATTCGTTATCGCTACCTAATCTGGTAGAAAAGACTACGTTGTCACTACTCGTGCTACTCTGCCTAAGCTGTTCGGCTTTCGTCTTTTGGACGGGACCAGGATCCGGAGCGCTGGTCACAGTCTCAGCAGTCTCTTTAGATATATTAGCTTCAATTACTGTTTCCTGAGAACCTTGGCTGGAGCTCCTCAATTCCTGCAGCAAACTCCTTTGTTCGTAATAAGTCGGCGAGTGTAATGGTATCCTAATGCTGTCTCCTTCCAGGGGAGTCTCAGTATATTTCTTCGATACCTTCTGAGTAGGTTCAGGTTTGAATTTGAACTCGACGTTTGTCAAAACGTCAACGTTCGATACGACATCTGACGAGTTACTGTCGGACTCCGATTTCCTCTCCTTTTTACTCTTAAATAAACTGAACACGTTCTTTTGCTTGCCCTTCGAATCTATACTTTCAGTGGAAGATGGCGCTACCGATAAACTGCTTCTATCCCTATCTCTACTTTTCGACCTACTTCTTCTGCGCTCTCGTAAGTTATCACTGGCGTCCTTTATTATGCCTGTCAGCGTGTTTTTTCTCCTGCTGGGTATCGTCGGAGATTCCGGGCTGATGATCGCTTCTTTACTTCGGAATATCGACGCGAAGGAACTTTTACGGGAAAGGGAGGGGGAAGGGCTTTTACTACTCGCTACCGGTTCCTTTAATACTGAGTGGCGTGAAAGTTTCGGGCTGGCACTTGGGGTACTGGATATACTCCTCCCTTGGTTATCTGAAGGAGGTTTTGCGCTTGGTTTATCGGGAATTCTCGCATCGGTTTGGATGATCTCTTTGAAGGACTGCGATGGACGCTTATTGGTGTCTTTAAGATTGAGGGTGGCGGGCTTTTGAATTTCAACGTTGCCCTTCCTATCGTAATCTTCGTACAAGTGATCCGGTTTTAATTTGATACGTATGTATTTCGGCTCATCTGCCTTCTTTTCTTTCGCGATTGTTTCGTAGCGTTGAGGTTGCTTCTCTCTGGTTCTACTCGCCGATGATCTTTGCTTCGAACTTTGCGTTTTATTAGTGATAGAAGCGTTAGTGGTGATGTGAGATTTCGATTTTGCGGTGACGCCCTGTTTCGCTGGGGTATCGTCTATTGGAAGCGGCCCTTTCAAAGGGATGTAAGTGTACTCGACACCGCTAGCCGACAGGATCGTTTTGGGAAGTTTCGGCCGCTCCTCAGGTTTATCCACGGTGATTTTTATGTTGGTTCTCACAGCCTGAACTTTCTTCTCCTCCTTTATATTCCTCTCTGATTTCTTCTGATCACTTTTGCTCTCCACCGTTATCCCTTCTGCCAATATCGCTTTAGTCGGATCCACCTTCCTATTCAACAAGACGATCTCCAAGTCTTCCGATTCGGTTTTGGTCCCGTGTTTTTCCCCGCTTTTGTGGACGCCAGCTTCGTTGGGTTTGGTTCCGCAAAAGGATGTCTCCAGCAACATCTTGTGTGGCGAAGGGGAACGCGAGAGCCCCGATTGTCCGGATATCACCGACAAGTGGCTGGCGTTCGATATGCGGCTGTGCGTCGATCCTTGACTGCCTATGCTGGATAGTCGAGACGTCCTCCCCGAGATGGACAGAAGACCGATCTCGGAACTCTGCGAGTCTTTCCGCTGGTGACTTTGAAACTCATCTTGCAATGGCGTTTGCACGTTCACCCGTTTCTTCAGCGGCTGTGATGCGTCTTGGAAATCCAGCTCTTCCGTCGACGATCGTAAGTCTAGCGTGCCCTCTTCCCTGAATCCCAACCCCAGTTTCGCCCTCTCCGGGTCATGACCTTCGAAGAGCTCCCTCTCCGGAGTGCTATCTCTACTATCTTCGTGTTGAGACGAACTGCT